>JANRGV010000001.1:59349251-59370258 GCA_024734035.1 Alethe castanea | reverse complement strand
TTTCCTTCATTGTGTCATGCTTGTAAATCCCTTTTATCAGCTAAACTAGGACTGAGCATGACAGAGAAATTATAAATGGTGCAAAATTTATTTGGAAATAAATTAATATTATTTTGAGGATCAGTGCACCTGAGGTCTGCAGGAGATTCATCTCCCTGGGAGCAAAGATACAGCAAGAAGTGAATAGCTCACACTGAGCAAAAGTTCTCACTGTCTGAGCAGTGCAATCAAACAGGTGGGGCAGAGGAGAAAATGCAGTTGGAGCACTTTTTTTCCTGCTTCAATGCTGAATTTTAGTCTTGGCTATAAACACAATTTTTATGCACATGCATTCAGAAATCCAAACCTCAGATGTGAAGAATTATACCCATGGAGACCTACCAAAATGAAGTGGGCATAGAGAACTGCCCTATGCCAAGACAGCGAGTGAGAAACTATACCTATGAAAAAATGCGTACTTTCATTTGTATTAGGAAGATGTTATGGAGAAATACTGCATAATTTGAAATATACATCATTGACTATTTTTGTTTTATCAAAGAAGGCTGCTTTATCTGAGGCTTCAGGCTAGGTGGACAAGCTAATATACAGGAATATGGTTGTGACATGGCTTGTCCTCACTGCCAGCTCGCTCTCCTGGTTGCTGTCCTGCTGCTTCCTCACAGCAGGATGCATCAGTTTTGGAGTCTAATCTTCAAAAATGTCTCAGTTGCAGTCATCTATCCTTTAATAAGTGGGTTTTATAAAACCATTATTTTAGGTAAGGTTTCCACTAATCCTGGACATTAACTCACAGGCTTGTCTGACCTCTCTGTGCTTGATGAAGGCAAAATTTCAATCCTTATTTCTTTTCTAGGTATAAAATGACATGTATCTGAAGCTGTATCCCCTTAATGTAGGATGAGATGGGGGAAGAGAGAGGCCAATAATATGTCCATTGCTTCTTACATGTTGCAGAGTACAGATCTTCACAACAACAAGTAACAAGGCTTAAATATGCTCCAGGGCATCTCTTCACCTCCATTTAAAATTCATCTTTCTCCACTGCCTGGGGAACTGCTGAGAGAAAGCCAGGAGGTGGAAGTTATGTGAAAGTCAAGCACTTTTTCCTTCCCCCCGCCACTTCTTCTCCGTGAAAGGAGGCAGAAGCTGTGTGCAGTTGTTATTGTTCCTTTGTGCTGGGTTTCACCTCCTGTTTTCTCACACCCCAGGGACTGCCTTAACAGCCTTCTGTGAAAAAAAAGTCTTTAGAGCAAGCATCATCCCTCCAGCCAAACGCTGTAAAGGAAATTCACCCTCCCAAGCCTAAGCGTCTGCTCTGACATCCTCTGATTAGTGAATTTGCTGGCATGATTAACCAGGTGAGGTGGATGAAGGACCAACACTGGGGAAATAGTTTGGGATTTTTGTGTGGTACCATATCTGGGACAACAGATGTCTGTGTGGTGTGAGTGTCATTACTCCAGTTGTTTTTAAAACACTCTCTCACTTTTCTTTAACATGGAGCACATCCAATTTGGGATCTGGTTGGCATGGGGGAAAAAATGCAGTTGCACTTTCTTTTATAAATAAAATATATGTCCTTTATATTTTCTTTGAATTTAGTATAGGCCCAGTGGTCTGCTGATCCTTAACCCTTGAATTCACAGTGGAGAATGTAGAAAATTGTTTTCTCCAAGGAAAAGCAGTGGAGGTAGAGCTTAATGCAACTGTTTAGTGAGGCAAACTCTACCAAGAGCCCAGATGTGCTTCCCAGACTGGAAAACTGCAGCTGACATAGCAGTATTAAAGCAGTACCTCAAAAAAAAAAAGCTTTGCTCTTATATAGTTGCTCTGCACAAAATCTGGCTTAATGCTGACATGTTTTGCAGCAGAGCAAGATCTCATATAAGGAGATCAAATTCCTCCTGCTCAGAGCTCATTGTAGACTTGGGGTTTCTGTTATTGCCTGCGTAGACATATAGGCTGCAGGCCTGCTCACCAGCATGGTAAAATGCCCAAAGTTTGCAGCAAGAGCAGAATCAGACCGACTGTAAGAGCTAGACAGTTAAAAGCAAACTAATCCACTCTCCCACCCCCACAAAAACAGCAGAGCATACACCATGCAAAGTGTCAATAAAAAATACAAAACAATGATTAGCTTTCCACATAAACATTTCATCACATCCTTTCCCAACACCAATCATTGTGACAGTCCATGACAATATAAATGATGACATGTCTGAGGTGCTCTAATCCATCCAGCTTGTGTTGCAGTACTTGTCAAGAAAAAAAAAAATCCTCCATAAAACCTCTAACCAAAACAAAACTCCACTATCCCACATATGTTACCAATGCTTTCTGAAAACAGCCATTCAACAAACTAGGCTCCATACCATGACTTCAAATTAAACCATATGCTCATTTATGAAATGAAAACTTCTGAGGTGAATGATCCTTGGAGATGGAAATCATGATTTTCTACAGTGGAAACCTTGGGTGATCTGTATGTCCATCACACAAGTTGCTGGGCACTTGTGATACTGTGCCATTAATGCTAGCTTCCTCATAAAGGTCTTCTGTTTGCAAAGAAGGGCTCAGTGTGTGGACTGCAGGCTTGATTTTTTTCCATTTTGATATTATTTAAAAACAAGCTACAACATAAACAGTCTCAGAAACTTTGTGGGCATTGTGTGGAAAATCTTTGGCATTCCCAGCCTGCAGCTCACACCTTTCACTTAGGTCCAGACTAACCTCGCCTGTGAGAGGAGATGGTGGAAAGAAACCCAAAAAATTTCACTAAGCTCTGACAAAACTTTCATTATATTTAGTTTATTAATAAATAATAGTTACAAAACTGATGTGGAATTAGAAGGAGGGTAAATCAACAATCATTTAAACGCTTCACAAGCTTGGTCCCCACAGCTTCCCCCTAAACCAGGCATAGTTCAAGGTCCACGGGAGTTATGGTAGGAACATTTCTCCTGCCACTTTGACTTCCATGAAATTCAAATGAGGGCCAGATCCATATAGCAAGACATCCTGGCATGGAGACCAGCACATCATTTGGCTAGCTTTGGGAAGGAGGTGGTAAGAGTAGGTAGGTCAGAAAATGTGAATGGTGGGACAATGAAATGCATGGATGCCCCAAGGAGGTTGATTCCTTTGTATCACCCTTCTCCCAGGCACTCTAGCCCTTCATATTCCCATGGACCTGTTCACACATCACCACTTTCCTCAACCCAACTCATAACACAGGCAAGGTCTGAAAAGACAAACGGGGTCAGAGAACAAAGGTAGAAGGACACAGAGGCCAAGTACTACTGCACAGACCTGGGCTGGATTTCATGGGGTGGCACTACAGCAGCATCACAGACACAGAGATGGCACTGGTACCCGGGTTTGGCTTACTCAGTGTTGCACACAGTTAGATTCATAACACAGCAGTGCACAGGTTGAAGGATAGAGCGAAAGCCTACCACAGCACAAGCAGAAGAACAAACAATCTCACTTTCTCACCTGCCTTGCGGCTTACAAATGTTACTTATAAGATGTAAATGGCTTTTTGGGGTCATTTTAGCAGTGATAATAAGTTCAGTTTTCATGACAACTCTTCCCCATTTCATAGCGCAATATGATTCCCTTAAAGAACATTTTCCACATTGTTTTAACAAGAGAGAATTGCATATTTTACTGCCATGTGCTAGAAAAGTGGGAAGGCGGTGCAAAATATCACCTAGATATTCTTCACTTCTAACAAGCCACTGATTGGGATGACAAATGTTGTGGGATGCAAACATCCTTGTAGTACATCCTTTACATGATGGACTTTTAGCTAAGCAAGAAAAAAATTTTTACTGCCTCTGAATTTCCTTAGCCTCAGGGCTGCTTAATTTCCGACTGTCTGCTCATGACCTCAGAGACCTGTTCTTGTTGTTGGGTTTGCTGCACATCCGCACCTTCTACATCAGATGAGAGCTCAGAAGACTTAGGAATTAAAATGGACATAAATTGCACAACCTTGATTAAAAGATAAAACAGAGTAATAATGCTTCTATACCACAAGGATAAAATGCCAAGCACTGGTGGAAAGCAGACACACTGCCTGTGCAGCGCCGAAGCTGAAAAGATAGTCAGGGAGCAAGAGCAGCACAGTTAGTGCAGAGACCCAGCCCTCCACAAGTTGTTTACATGCTGGCCGAGGCTAAAGCGTGGCAGCAGGAAACAAGTTTGTTTTTTAAAATCTGGACGTGCTCCGGTGGCAAGCCTTTCTGACCCCTCGTGGGGTGAAGTTTCCACGTGGGTCCACAGGTTCACCCGGGACCACGGCTGACTCACCGTCTGGGAATCTGGAGTAGGCACGGCCTTTGTAAAAAAAGCCATGCTAAAAACTTACTGTGCAAGATAAACAAGGAAAACATGCTCCTTGGCACACAGGCAGCTCAGATGTGGACTATTGTGTTCTCCTGGAGTTAATCATCGCGCACCAGGCCCCCCTTTGTGGCGGGAGGTGAGCTGCGGCCGCTCACTCAGCGCTGAGGAAGCAGGTGCAGCAACAGCATTGTTACAGCATTGTTTTGAAAATTGGAAAACTTGATATAGTTTCAGCCTCCCCCCTGTCCCCATCTTGGGGTAGCGGGGCAAAGCTGGGCAGTATCGATGCAGGTGGCACAGCTGGAGGAAGGGAGGGCAGGGCACGCCTGCATGGCCACTTCACCTAGAGACCCAAAGGTTTTTCTTTTTTGCACCTGTGTTTTTCCTCACTGCCCTGGAGGTTAACCTTGATCCCTGCTGGAGGAACAGGCTCTGTGCACAGCCTGGTCACACTTGTGTGCCAGCTTGGGGTCACGGTCATTAGCCCTTACTCTAATTACAGCTTCACCATCTAGGGCATATCCTGGAGGTCACGTTAAGCAGATGCTCAGACAGAAAGTCTCACAGGCTCCCTGGGCAGTAAGCCAGACACAGGACAGGCTCTCTGATCTGCCCTCGTTCCAGAGGCTGCGTGTGTGCATCTACCACCAACTAGATCCCAGCATGCTGGCACTGGGGACCTTCAACTAACTGAGAGAGAGATTTCTTACTTCATTTCTTCTCCTTCTCCCTCTTCTTTCCTCACTCCTTTCACACAGTGCAGTTAATTATGGCCTTATCTTCTTTGCTGCTTTTTGTAGCACTGTTATACAACAGTGGGAGACAGCCCTCTGCTCTCAATCCCAGTCTGCAGGGGCTGAAGGTGATGATAATTTGATAGCCATTTTTTCTATCTGAAACAGGTGTGTCTGCATTTCATCCTCATTTCTAAGGGACAGATGGGTGTGTTCTCAATACTTGTTAATTCTTGTTAATTCTTGCTACTTTGGCTAACCTAGCTGGCAGTGTGTTAAGGAAGTCACAGACATAAAAGGAGGAGAGGGCAGGACATGTTGGTGACACTGATAACCCATTCTGATCTTCTTCTGTGATTGTAGGAAGGGCTTAATTTCCCAAAGCTCCTCTTTCACGCTCCTGTGGAATAGCAATATTTTAAGGAGGAAAAAATTACACAAGAACAAGATGGCTTTTCAGCCTTTTATTGATTTTTAGCTCTTATCCAAATTATTTGTTACTAGATCTTCTTTATAACTAGCACATGTAACTAGAGGAAAAAAAAGATATTTTAAATTCAAAAGTTTTTGGGGTTGGGATTGTAAAAAGATATTTGAAGTATAAAGTCAGGCAACGCCCCTCACAATGTGTCAAGAAAAGACGAAGAAAGGAAACCATTAATTTTGACACAAATCCATAAGGCTTTTATCTCAGTATTTATAAAAGAGTAGGGGATAGTGCACTGCCTTTATTAATAAGAAAGTGAATGACCAAAATGAAAGTGTAAGTGATAAGATTAATTCACAGCTATGACATGAACATCATCGTTCAAGAATGGCTGGTAAGGTTAGTAACTTCTCAAAAAGCCTTGCACAGACTGGTCCTGTAGGATTTTCTGTTGCCCTTACTAGAATAGTATGTGGAACTTTTTTTGTTTAATATCTTGTACTGCCCAAATTGTCTGTGATTCAGTCTGGACTCACAGCTCTGTTATGAGAGTCCACCCAACTGCAAGCTCTTCAGATGCCTTTATGTGATCCCTGAAGTGAGTAATAAGAGTGACTTCCCTCAGGTGTCCTATCTGTTGAGTAATTCAAGCCCTATAAAGCACTTGGAAATCAAGGCAGAAGCTTGTCATGTGAAACACTAAATCCTGTTGTGCATTATAGCCTTGTAGGTTGAAAAGCTAAAATTTTTCAGCCTTGTAAGGAACTCTACAATAATTCATCTGTTAATGTACAAGAAGAGAAGGGTTGAAGGTATTGAATTCAGTTAAAATATTTTTTGTTATTTATTTAGATATTTGAGAAATGATTTCCATAGATACAGCAAATGCTAGATGCTATATAACAGATCAAATGCTCTGTAGATTTTTCTGTCATTTTGAATATGGAGCCACCCAGTAGACACAGAACAAGAATAAAACCCTTGCTGTAAAAAGGACAGCAAAGCTGTGAAACGCAGAAGCACAGAATATGACAGTATGTCATGTGGTTAAATGCAACATGAGAACAGGTAGTTTTTCTGTTAGATGCAAATTCTCTGTGCTGCCAAATGCCACCAGCATCTTCAGTAAATTTAGCATCACTGTGTATGCTTAAGGTCCCTCAGTATTTTTTTCTTTTTCTTTTTTTTTTTTTTTTTTTTTTTCTTTTAGTGCAGTCATTATCTTCATTCTCCTTCTCTCTGCCCACACTGATTGAAGTGTCTACATTTTGACAAATTCAAAAATCTCAGGTGAGGCTTGTTCACTGAAATTAGTTAAGCTAAACTTTTGTTTTCAATGCACAAGCATTTCAGCAATTGGAAACTTATTGGAAAGAGTTGCAAAGCAAATAAAAAATTTACTGAACATTGTTAGCTTGTTAGGATCACCAGACAGGCTTAAAGTGAATTTTTTTGAGAAGACTGAAAAATCTATGCTGTGAATTTTCGTCTTGAGGTGCAAATCAAAGTTTTAGGCTGGTGAAAGAGTATTTATGCTGCTTAAAGATACCTGTTAACCTTAAAAAGATTTCTTCTACATCCCCACTATTTTTTCTGCAGCCTGGACTAAGGGGAGTAGCCTGATTATTTTTTGCAATGGAGTTCAGCTATTGTTCTTTCCTTCTTCATTGGCAGAAATCACACAATTTTCTGAAGGAATTTTTTTCCTAAATTTTGGTAAAGGAACTTCTGAAGAAGCTGAGCTTATAACAGAGAAGTGACTTGGGTGTAACTGTAGATCTGATGAAGGACTAGAATGTTTGACAGATGTAGATCTGCAAAAAACAGGGATTTACTCAAGGATGAAAATCAAGACTCCATCCTCTACAGGTTTCAAAAAGATTCAGATGCAAGTTTCCCGTTTCAGTCATTCTAAATCTAAAATGTTATATTAAAAACTGAGTGAAATTATCTGATATAGTCCTATACACTAGAAGAAGTAAAAATTTTGGAATTTTCAACTCCCTACATTACAGCATTCTACTACACTTTTAATATGGAAATAATGACCAAAAACATCTGTAATAAATAATTGACCCCCCAGACCAACACCCAGTACACGATGTCATCCATGTACAGTTAAGGGACAGGATGAGTCCTCAGCTCATCTTTAGCCTTGTTTGTGCCCTGAGCAGGGCACAAACTGTCCCTCCACTGGGATCAGAGTTACAGAGGTCCATCAGCTGGTGGCACAACTGAACAAAGAAGTTGGTGTTGAGGTGGCTGATGGGCCACCTTCAGTAGGTGACCCAGCTTTGGCTGCTGCACCCTGTTCCTGGAGCGTTTCTTGTCTTGACTGGGAGAGGACCCGTGACTGCTTACACTCTGTACTTTCCCTAGGAGAGAAAATCAGTTCAAAATTATGTAAGTGACAGTTATCTTCACCGTGTGCACTTGAGAGCATCCTATATAGAGTATCTAATTTCAAAGCAAGACAATCTTCTTTTATTCTTGGTGAGTTTACCAGGATATTCCTTGGCATTCTGAATTAAATATTTAAAACTTTATTCTCAAATAATGTCATTAAAGCTACCCCTTCTATATCTTTCCTATAGATGACATAATTTCTTTCTTTAAAAAAAAAAAAGCTGCCCCATTTTAGTTTTCTACAACTTTGTTTGTTTGTTTGTTTGTTTGTTTAATTATTAGCTGCAAACCTAATACACTGATTTAACTTGCATATGAAGTTTTAAAAAACTTATCCTTTGGATTGTGTTCTTATGCTTTTACTGTATCTTACAAAGACTGTCATTTTCTAAATGCATTCAGCTGCTGTACTGCTGTTACCTTACAGATTTTTTTCCTTTTTCTATTTTGTGTGTGTATTTTCATTTACAGTGTGTTAACAGAACACTCAAAAAAGCTAGTAGGAATCTTCATATCAGCTTTCCAAAGCAAAGAACTGACAGTAAGAAGAAATTATACACAGTGTGCATTGACTAACCATCCATGGATTCCTTTATAAACCTTAGCAGGAAAACAAATCTGTAAACTCAAGATGAGGTCCTGAGACAAAGACAGGATGTAAATTCCTGCTTGGTACTTGTTTCCGATGAGCTCAATCAGATTGCTGCTAACAGCATTTCCTTCAGAAAAGATATGGGGGAGCTGTGCAATTACCTAGCACACTCTGATTTAAAGTGGTACTGACTATAACTCTTACTGTGTAAATTATGAAATATTTGTCTGGGTGAAATTCAGTTGTAAATCAAAAGCTGAATTCTTAGTCCATACTGTTTCTTCACCAGTTTGCTAACAGCTAAGGGAATTTAGAGCAGTCATTTCATTTTGAAAGTGTATTTAGATGCATCTATTTTCTTGCATTCTTCCTCAAGAAATCCAAGTTATTTGAATTGGACTATTCCAGGCAGTTCACCTGCTGCTTAAAGACAAGAGAATCCATCCCCCAGTGAACTTAGCTGAAAAATTAGGATGATTAATTTTAAAAATGTCTGAATGCTTTGTCTTTCTGCTCCTGACATTTATTTTCCCTGCCTCATTGAATGTGGCTAGAGCCATTCACCAAAGCCAATGCAGAGTGTTCACTTTTCTGACAATTTGGCTCTTCTTCATACATTCACATTCAAAAAAGTTATAGCAGACCCAAAATGGAAAAGAAATGAGCACTTCCACTCATGAATAAATAAGAATAAATTTGAGTGGAGCGTTTATTGTCTCATAATTTCTCAAAATGGGTGTGAGTCCTGAAGCAAGCATTGGAGAAAGAAAGAGATCACCCATGTGTGCTGCAGAGTACAATGCAACTGTAAAAAAGTTTGGGATAAAGGCCAGTCTAGAGCTTCTAGTCTTCTTGTTTTGGCTAGCAAGTGACTTCAGTACACTATAGAGTGCACCGTGATAATTTTAACTGTCCCTATTACAAAGTCTTCTTGCTGTTAGAGAGCTGTCTTTTGGGCTGTGTGAGGAAATGTGAAAGTGGCATTCTGCTGGGGGATTGCTTGTAGAGCTCCAGATAGAGAATTTTTTCGCCATTCTTTTTGCTGCTTCATCACCACAGTGCCCTGCACAGAACGCAGCTTCTTTAGAAAGTATAATACTACTGTGGCTATAGGGAAAGAATATGCTGAGTGTAGACATAAATTAAATGTTAATCACTCAGATATTATTACAATTTGATAATATACAAGAGGAATCCATTTCCCCTGAAATTAAATAAAAATTATTTAAAATCTCAATATCAAAATCAAAACAACTTTATAAAATGATATTTAAATTGCTTAAATGGAATGCTTTAGTGTATTCCATTGGCAGACAGACATAATCCCAGTACTTGTATAATAAGCTACTGCAGTTAGACAGCAATTAACTTTTTAAATTCAGTAAGTATTACAAATTGTCAATTGCTTTCTGAGAAAAAGTATCTAGAGAGGAGATCAGGTACTTCTGAACGAGTGCAATAAAAATGTACTAGTATTAACTAATTCTGGAAGATTGTCTATAGTCAAAATGTGGTAAAGCTAATGCTTTTAAATTTTAGTGATAGATTATTTCCTCCTGTTATTTTCATAATGGTGTTTAAATTCCAGGATGAATTGTGGCTAAATTTTGCATATGGTTTAGGCTGAATAACTTTTCTGAAAACTGCTATATGAATAGAAAATTGGCTCCTTTTGGATTAGAATCCAAAAGGTTACTAAAAGCAAGGAAAATTTTAAAAAAAACCCTCACAGAGCTGTTGAACAGTTTTTTTTAGAAGTAGCTTGAGTAGGTTAGGAAAATGCCATTAACCTTCAGGGACATTATGTTCCTAAATCTCTCTGTATCCTTTTAAGACCTCAGCTTTGCTACTCTTTTGGACTAGAACACGTGCAAATCAGAGAACAGAGAGACACTTGCAGTAGAATAACTCAAAGGGCTGATGCAAAGGGCTTTTAGAGGTGATGGAGGTTCCTGCAAACTTCACTAGGTTACTTCCCTGACAGGTACAGAGTGTCTTCTTTTTCTGACTCCCATTGCCTGAGAATGAGTTACATTGCAATAGTTTTTAAACTGCTGTGCTATCCCTTTTTTGCAGTACTGCTAGTCTGAGTCCTCACTGATAGCTGATAGCATCTGAAAGGGGAAAATATGCTATCAAGGCATAATGCCAAAGGTACTAGGAGCTTGTGGTTAGAAACGGAGAGAATGTGGCTGTGTAGAATTTGATTCCCTAGAAAACCAAGAGAAAACTTCAGCATATTGACTAATGTGAACAGGTCTAAAATAGAGGTGTTTTGTTCTGCTATGTGACTTGTGGGTCTCTGTCAGCGGAGAGATGTAAAGGTCATCATCTCAAAGAGGTTTACTTCCCTCCTGGGTACCTGCTTGGTCGGTCAAAGTACCAAGTCTTTACCTTCCTCACCTTGCAATTTGCATTCCTGCACACATTGAAGCTGGATGCCTGGAGAAAGCCTTATTTATCTCAAATATTCATTAATCTGATAAGCAACGAATAACTGTTCTCACTTGCATAACACTACTGAGTTGGCAAACTGAGAGCATTTTACACACATTACCCTTTCATGTAGAAACATTGGGAAAAAGTAGCTGGTCAGAGAATTCCAATGAGCACACCAGTAACAGAAAAAAGACAGGGAGAGCCTGTGAGGCAACGGGAGAAGGGAAGGTGCTGCAGGTGGGCTGGGGGTGGCCTGGAAAAGAGATGTGAAGGTGGAACTGGAATGAGGGAAGGCTGGCATGCTGTCAGCAGTGCAAGCTGTGCTGGAGGGCAGTGTGCTGCATAGGTAGGTGATATACAACAAGGAAAAATATATACTGAAAGAGGGCAGATGAAAATCCAGCTTCCAGGATTCATATGGCTTGCCAAGAGTTGTCTGTAAAAGTGTGTGAAACGAGCACAGCTAAGGGCTTGTTTCAGTCTCGTGTGGAATTCCAGTAACGTAAAGTAGAATATCAGGCATTTTGCTCCTTTCTTTCTTGTGAATATCTTGAATATTTATGTAAGACCCTTAATAGAGTGCAAACAAAACACTAGATGGTTATCATTTTTTGGAGCAAGTATTTCTTTTGGAAGTACGGGGAAAAGGTCAGTCCTGCTCATGGAAGTTAAAAAAAAGACAAAAAAAAAAGGAAAATATTGAAAAACTTAAAAAAAACTACATCATATAGTTATTTATGCATAAATTAGTATACACAATAGGCTGCAATAAAGACTCAGAGACAGGATAATCTCACTAATTTCTTCAATTAACTTCTTCAAAATTTCACACGGAGAGCATTAACTTGATGGAATTATGAGGAAGAAGAGAGACAAAGAAAGCAAAAAAGAAAAAATATTTCTGAGTCATTTCAAGTATTAATTTTGGATTTTTTCAGGAGAAAAACATCTATTTTATGATTCATTAAGGAAATAAGTAGGTGATTTGTCCTATGAAAGCTTAATTTTCATATTTTTAGGAAGAAAAGACATCTGCAATCCTAAAAGCAGAAAATGGATTATTGTCTACTATAAGTAACTTTCTAAAATCTGTAGCTGTCCTTTTTCTTTTTCAAATGTCATTTCAACTTATATAGAATTCCAATTATATACATAGATGGCGTGAGGTGAGGATGCAGAATCACAGAATCATTAAGGCTGGAAAAGAGCTCCAAGATCATCGAGGCCAGTCTGGCCAATTATCACCTGGTCAGCGAGACTGTGGCACTAAGTGCCATGTCCTGTCATTTCTTAAACACCTCCAGGGATGATGAATTCACCACCTCCCTGGACAATCCATGCCAATGCTTAATGACCCTTTCACTGAAGAAATTCTTCCTGATGTTCAACCTGAACCTTCCCTGGTGCATCTTGAGACTATGACCTCTTGTCCTGTTGCTGGTTGCATGGGAGAAGAGACCAACACTCATAACTGCACATTCCTTTGAGGTAGTTGTAGAGAGTTGTATCATCACTAAAGGTATTAAACAGGACTAGCCCCAAAACTTAGCCCTGGGGAACCCCACTAGTGACTGTTCACTGACTGGAGGTGGCACCACTCCCCACCACTCCCTGGGCCTGGCCATCCAGCCTGCTATTTAACCAAGCAAAGAGTGCTCCTGTCCAGTGTGCATATGTTCATTCATATGGAAGTATAAAAGATGCTATTTCCACTAAAACAATTTTAAAGATGGAATTCTCTGTGGTGTCATTGCCTGAGAATTAGGTATGGACATCAGCTGATTTCACACTTATCTGGGCAAGATCGTTGTCCCAGTAACTTTGGGGGGCACAGTTTTAAGGTTTGGTTTGGTTTAGTAAGGTTTTGGACAAGATGATAGCAAATCAGATTATACATATCAATTCTTAGGAATTTCAGGATAAACTGTTTTTCTGATGGGTCCTGAGGTGACCTACTTTTAATGAAATGGTTTTACATTATACCTTCCTTCTCAATGTTGCACCGCTCAAGTATAGCATTCCTGAATTCTTGCCAAGTACCATTCAAAGAAATAGTGCTTTGGGAATGAAAAGACAGTTGGTTTAGAACATGTTTAAGGCTCACAAATGTAAGTTACAAATTCCTTGAGAAAGGATTTTTCTGCTTTTTTTTTTTTGGGGTTGTGGTTTTGGTTTTTTTTGGGTTTTTTTGGTTTTTTTTTTTGTTTGTTTTCATTTGAGATACCTACCCCTAATTCCTACCTTTAAGTTACCCCCCAAATAATGACATATGTTAAGAATGACCTTTTGTATGGGCTGCTTTAAGAATTCCTTTGCCCCTTGTCCATTGTTTGTTTGTTTGTTTTCAATTAAACTGTCATCTTATAAAGAGAGAGGGGAAAACACTTGCCCAGACAAGAAAAATCTACCTTTAATGGCAGATCTATCCTGTCTTTCAAATTTTCATTGCACACAGCATTGTATTATGCCATCAGTAGTCTTGCTGACAATAGCACGACCTTGTTCTTTGTAATGACTGCAATTCAACTTCTTAATGAAAGCAGTCTTTGACAACACTTACCATCATAGTAAGACACGATAAGAAGCATTAAAAAACTCTTTCAACAAATCTTTTGCTACTCCTCTTTATCTTCACCTGCAGAAAAGCTGCCTGCCGGTACGGAGCAGGTGGATATTTCACTTTGTTTCATGATCACTAATCCTCTCCAAGCGTGTCCTCTGTACCCTTTTAGCTTCTAACTGGAATGCTGCAGTAAGAGATGGGGAGCTGCAGTAATTTTTATAAACACGCTGTGTAAACAAGTGGGATGATAGGAAATGTAACCCCACCGAGACCCTGCTTACTGAAAGAAAATTCTCCTGCTTGCTTGTCTTCATTTTTTTCAGCATACAGAGATTCAATCAGATGAGCTGCTTAGTTAAAGGTCAAAATGGAACTCTTTCTCACCCTTTTTCATTTTTTCAAGCCAAATATTTTATTGACTCTGGTACAGTGGAAAGGGGGGGTAAAAAGTGACAATATAACATGACAAAAGTAAGGGATCATTTTAAATGAAACATTTCTAGCACTCTTAGTTTTACTTTTTCATAAGTCAGTCAAGTTAATTGACATATTTTAATTGTATCTGAATATAGACTGTTCATGTGACAGAGGCAGCCAGGACTGACTTGACTTTGGAGAAGGGTAAGACAAATTTTGCACTGACTTAACGTACCCTACAATTTCATTTAGACCAATATATGTGCATATCTACAGAACACAGTCCAGTCAATCACTATGTGCTTCTTTGAACAAATGCATGCATGTATACACATTTTTAGTCCTTTGAAGAGGTTTCTCTCAAGGCCTTGCTTAATTTCATGTTACAGCAAGTCTATCCTATTTCATTATATTTATCATGATAGCACCCCAGTCTGCACAAAATGTGCAGGGTCAATAGCACCAGCAGAGTGAGTCTACCTAGGTGCTGGAGATGAAAGGTCAGGAACAGAATGGTTTTCCTGATAAATGAAATCTGCTGCTGCTCCTTCCATTTCTGTGCACAAAGCTATGAGTCTTTCCAGAGCTGTGTGTTCAGACTGGTGGAGATAGAGACCACCTGTTCTTTAAATGATAAGGAGAAATAAATTAATTTATTACTGACAGTTCGTTAATCCATCACCTGATGGCCACTGCACTGAGGCCTGATCACAATTTACAGAAATTCATGTATAGTTGCCTGAAGCCCTATTTAGTAATATCTGTGCAATCTCTGAATGAATCCAACCTAGACTCATATATAATAATCATAATGGGATTAACTGGCCAATATTAGCTCTCACCTTCTGATAACCCAAGGAAAGGCTTTTCCCATTATTCTTTCCAACATGGTAGCTCATATTAAATTTAATCCATGCCAGAAAAGTAATATTTTTCCTTTTCTAAAAATTGGAACATATAACCCAGTTAGAATGGGTAATCCCTTGGTATTTATGGGCTATAAGTAATTGCAATTAGAGAGCTAAACATTTTTTCCTCCACATTTTTGAATATTGTTTTCATTTTTAACTACAAGATAGTTCATGGACAGACAATTTTCTGCAGGCACCTGCAGTTGTTTTACATGCTTTTGTCAGAAAAACTTTTTTGGCTAAATCCTAGGGCTTACTGCATGGGACTTACACACTTAAATCATGTAAAAAGGAATACATATTACTCAACGTGAGGAAGATTTTGACCAAATTGCTCCATACACCAAATTCTCAAAGACAGAGAGGACACACTTGATAGAGACTAGCTAGGGCTGCTTTGTTGGTTCTCTCAGCTGTCTGGGCACAAATTTATGCAGAGGTTACTCATAAGGGATGATGGCCAGCCTCTGACTCTGACCTGGGACCTGGTGTCAGTGGAGCAGAGGTGCACCAGAAGGACAGTGTCACTTCTTGCATTCCCAGTGGAGGATACGTGGCTTGTTTCTGCAGCTGCTTGGCTGTAGTCACTTCTTGTGGTGCCAGGAAGGATGCCCATTTCTGTTGACCACATGCTTGGTTTTTGAATAAGTGCTCATCGCTCTCCATTGTCCTTAATGAAGCATCACTTATGGAACACAAGCTCCATGATGAACCTTTGTAAAGAGGAGCAAAACCACAAAGAATCATAGAATCACTGAGGCTAGAAAGACTTGGCACTGCCAAGTCCACCACTAAAACATGACCCTAAACTCCACATTTACATGTCTTTTAAATATCTCCAGGGATGGCAACTCAAGCACTTCCCTGGGTAATCTGTTCCAGTTTTGGCTACCCTACTGCTGAAGAAATTTTTCCTAATGTCCAATTTAAATCTCCCCTGGAACCATTTCCTCTTGTCCTACCATTTATTTCTGGGCAGAAGAGAACAATCACCACCTTGTTACACTCTCCTTTCAGGCAGTTGTAGAGAGCAATAAAGACTTCCCTAAGCCTCCTTTTCTCTGGGTTAAATACCCCCAGATCCCTCAGAACTGTGCTCCAGGCCCTTCATCAGCTCCATTGCCTTTCAGAAGCTGCATCTGACCCATCCAGAACCACTGTGTTCATTATAAAGGGTCCTGGTTGTCAAGACACTGAGATACCTGCTCCAGGGAACTGCCAGTACCTTCGAATTTCAGATGTTTCATTGCTTCTCTGAACCATATGTTTCTACCTATCCATAGAGTTTATATTTTAAAAGAAAGGCAGAGGGATAGGTCACATATAATGGAACTAAATAAATTTGTTTTGGAGACTGCATGATGAAATCACATCTTTCAGATAAATACTTTTAAAACATCCTGACTTCAGTACTAATAATGAAAAATTGAGACTTTTAGGGTCACAAAATAGGTACAAATAAACAGTTTGTTGTTGTACTCCTTTCTCTCCATGCCTGAATAATCTAAAATGTTCTTCTGATTGGTAGTCACAAAGACATCCTGCCACAACAGGCACTGTCAGGAACAGGTCAGATTGACCCCATGCAATTCAGCGTTGTGAGGGGTTTAAAAGCAAAAAAAAAAAAAAAGGTACAATTACCAGACGCCAGGAGCTCATTTTGCATTGCTAAGTTGTTATGTCTCTGTTTCTGCTGCTTACCACCTGCTGTGGGAGAATAACAGTGTTGTTTCATGAGTACTTACATGCAAAATGCCTTTAAAACCCTCTCTGCTCTTCTTTTCAGCGCCAAAAGTGAGATAAACATTTACCTTTTTACAAATCACAGAAATGAGGAATCAACCCCCTGCCTCTACCCCCACCATGTGACAGTCTTTATGAGAGGGCACAGAACTTCATCAGCCAAAGATTGGTTATGAAAATGGCCAAGGAGACTCATAACCTCCTTTTTCCTTTGCCCATGTACCAGCAGCAGACATCTGCCTTCTGTGGCCAACAGGGAGTTTTGGTACCTGTACCCAAGCAAGCAGGGAAATAAGAATTTGTTGTGTGTAACCAATAACATAGCACAGAAGTCTGGCACTGGTAAAATCCACCTTGAAGGTGAATTCTACTTGTGTCTTTTTTTCTCTATCCTTTCATTGGACTGTGTACTGACTGGAAAAAGACAGAAACTGGAAAAAGGGGAAAAGAAGAATCTGCCTTGTCTTCCATCTTATTGCATGTGAGAATGAACCTGACTGCATGTCAGTAGAAGTCCAGGGATGACAGGGAGAAAAGCATGTTGGATGGCCAAGGGACACATTCACTACTCCTCTGAGGGATCCCTCTAACTTCCCTATTAATAATTAAATGTTCCAGTTTGTCTGCAGCATCTCTTTACTAGCTTGGCCTGTGTTTCCTCAGCAGGCAGTAGCAGTGGTATTAACGGAGGCTGGAACTAGAAATGCAATATTCAGTAATTTTATGGAATATATAATTTTATCTCATTGGCCAAGGGCCAGGATAGGACATCTTCCAGCAGGAAAGGACATGTGAAATGCCACTGATGGATTTTGTGACAAAGAAAATAACTGAGAAGAAGCATTCTCAGAGTGGTCCCATCTGAGGTGTGCACCAGGCACTCCTGGTAGGGGGGCTTCTAATCCCCACAATGAACATTTTTAAATCTGCTGCCTTAGCACTTAACTCCAGTTAGAAGGTACAGGCCTGTGATTTTAATTTGAAAATATTCCTTGGGATGAGCAAGGAGGGAATAAAGTAAAACAAATTATTAACTTGCAGGGAGGCCTCACAGAAGTCACTAGTGTTTTCCTACTGTAATATTCATGTCAATCAGTTGTTTTCTTTTCAGCTTCACACAGTCCCATTAGGTAGCATGTTGTCAACAAAAAGAATATAATTTCAGCACCAAGGGCTTTTTCTGTGATTATCCAAATCCTATTAACAATGCCTAAGGAAGAGGTTTACTATTGGGTTTTACTGCTGTAATATATATGTGCATGCTTGGGGCATACATTTGAAATTCTCCAATCTGTTTTAACCCTTGTATTACTCAAGGTACAACTAGGTGGAAGAGATTAGGCTCAGTAACTGCTTAATATTGAATAGTCTATCTACTTACATCATCTCCCCAGCTAATTTGGCAATATTGTAGTGAATAACTGACCATTAATAGACTTTCTCACAATATTACATTTTTTTTATACTGTCCAAACACTGATAAAAGATTTCGAGGAGCTGGAGTATGGTTTTAAACATAAAGTCCACTTGAACAGCTGTATAATGGAAGCATAATGCCAGCCTAAATTGTATACTGCCTCAATTTCACTGATGTTATATTCTGCCAATAAAATGAGACTAAAAAATAACTGACACAGTCTCTAGCTTATCTGTTTGGTTCTGTTCATTCCTGTTTATCCCTGACATTGGTATCTTCTGTTGCATGGAAGAGCCCAGAGACTCACTCTGTAAAGAATACTTCTGGGGAGCTGGAGCAGTCATCTTCTTGTTAATTACTCCTGATTTTTCTTCCCTTTTGTTTCATTGCCATTCACAGAAGGGCTGAAGCAGAGAAGAAAAAAAGTTCAAGACAAAGGGACCACTACTGGGAGAGAAGATGTCACAATAAATGGAGTGTATGGAAAAAAATTAGGGAGGGAGTAGTCCATAACAGGTCTCAGTTCCTGTGAAGCCCATGCAGAAAGCTGTTTAGCAATTCAGAGAGCTATATGCACCTGAAATAATGCATAAGGCGTGTGTATACATGGATATGTATATTTTCTAGCCTCATTTATATTCTGGCTTTGGCACTGTTTGATAGTAAAATGCTGGATGGAGACTGTAGAAAGAAGAATGGTTTACATTACTCTCCAATCTGAGTAATTGACTTGTGGCTGTTTTATTAGGACTTCTATAAGGAAATGTAGATGCAGAAGAAGAGCTCATTTTAGTTTGGTTTCCATAAGATGCTGCATGTACACTGCAGAAATGCTAGGTCCTTAAATAGAAGTCTTAATTACATAAAAGGGTTTTTTTTGTTTTCCCAGTTAACTATTTGAAATCACAATTGCCCAGGTCAGAATTACCAATAGCTATTCAGGCACAAAGCTGGAGTTCCTCAGTGCTCTTCCACATCCTAGCAAACAGCTACAGCAATCAAGGATGCCACTATGTGAGCTGTGTGTGTGTGAAATATTTCACTGTGTGTGTGAAAAAAAAAGTGTGCTGTGTCCTATATGGTGTTGTAAAAAACTGTGCCTAGCATCAATAGAGAAGAAGTCACATTCTTGAGGTAAAAATGGCGTTTTTAAATTTGACATTCATGAACTTGTTTCCTTCAGTTAGGCTTATGAGCCATGCTTGACATTTCTAAAATCACTCTTAAAATCACAGTCACGCTGAGATCAAAGCCTGCGTCTGCACTAACTCCAGTGAGGCCAAGATTTCATTTATTGATGTCAGCATCTTTGAATATCTGCATTCCCAAACTCAGTTGTGTGAGTTATCACACCAGTCCCAGTGCATTTTCAAGTGCTGGCTCTGAATGTTGCTCTGTCCTGAGGCAAATTGGTATGTCTGCTGTCTCCAGAAAAATAGCAAAAGTCTCTGAAATCTTTGAGCATCATTGTGAATATGTCCTGAGCTGTCACACTATAGCTTCTCCTTGCTTTGAGAATTACAGCAAAGTGGTGAAGGAAGCAACTCAACAAAAGGAAGTAAGAGAGCATATACATATTCCTTGTGCAACACTTGAAAGACTGAAGGAATTAATTGTGCATGCTAGTTTTGTTAATTCGTATAACTCATAAACAAATTGTATCTGTGTATCTCATGTTTACGCTTGTAGTTTAACCTAAGTGCTTCAGACTTTTTTCCACATTTCTAATTAAAAAGACATTTTCAAGGAGCCAGTAGTGCTGAGTACAGGATCACTGCCATTGTGCTGTTGGCCACACTGGTCCTGATAAAGGCCACTATGCCATTGGCTTTTTTGGCTCATGTTCTATCTCGTGGATACAATTTTGTACCTCTTTTTCTCTTCTCCAATAAACCCATTTTCAATTGTAGTAACCTCTATTGTTGTACAGTAACAATAGCTTCCTGACTCTAAAACCTGACTTAATGGAGAAGCAACAAAGGCCCAGCACCTTAGGCTCAGTAAGATAAGGGGTTGTCGAAGGGAAAAAAAATCGAGTGTTGTTGAATTGAGAGTATTTCCTAGAGTACGGTCAATAGCCTTCAAGACAATATGGGAAGACTCCATGCTAGACAATGTGTACAGTTATGATGCTCAATGAGGAGGAAAGAAGTACTGAAATAAAAGAGTAGTAGATGCAGAAGAAGAGCTGACAGAATGAATAGGGCAATGGTTAGAAAGTCTAACCCACTTGGCTTGTTTTGTCCTAGCACAAAGAGACCTAAGAGAAGACATGTAATGGTGAATGAATTTGAGATTGAAATTGAAAACAAAAGTGCCATCCAAGAAATTAATTAAGTTCTAGAGTGAAATCTTACTATCACAAATATGGACAAGAGTTGCAACTTGTATTATATTAAATTTAATCAGTTTTGATGGGAATGCCTTGTTTTTCACAGAAGATATACATCTTTTCAACAGTGTGATAAGAGTGAAAGGATTCACTTCAGAACGTGACCACTGTAGACAGAGGATCCACTTTCCTCAGTGGTCATCTGCATTCAATGCAATGACAAATTGAACTGTCAATTCATCATCTCTAAAAAGGGGCTGTATTCCATGGCCTCATATTTTGTTTTTTGATACGTTTTCTTAGTTAAAATGGAGACAGCGGTGTCCTTATGGATTTCCATTTTGTAAGGAAAATCAGAGTATTAAATAATCACTTCTACAGCAAAAGTAAGAATATTCCATATAATTTCCAACATTCAAACTTTGTCACAAACTGTTGCTGTTTTAAATGCAAAAAATAAATTTTAAATTAGTCCTTTCTTGTGAAGCCCTTGTAATACTCACAAGTATAAGCATTATAAACATGCAATATGAGTGACTAAAAAGGCCTCCAAATTGTCAAAACTAAAAGCACTCACAGAGTAAATGCTAATTATTTCTGCTTTTTCTCTTTCCTGAAAAATATCCCCCAGTCCAGTTATTGGTCCTACTGTAATCAGAAGGGGGGTGGTGGG
>JANRGV010000001.1:59300032-59349151 GCA_024734035.1 Alethe castanea | reverse complement strand
GGGGGGGGGGGGGGGGGGGAGGTGCTGAAGTATGTACAGAGATACATGCAGATTATTAAATATTAAAATTCTGCACATTCATATGTGAGTTGGGCAAATATTAACTGGGTGAGAGGGGCAATAAATGCATGCTTACCTAAGAAACAAAATAATATGGATTAAATTTTGGAGTTTGCAAAGGTATATAGCTGAGGGAAGCATTGCATAGTCCATTACTACAGAACAGTCAAGAGCTGTGGAGTGCACCTGGATTCCACACTAAGCCCACATTTATCTGCACCTGAACCCTTACTCCTTTTCCTCCTCCAGTTCCCAATATTACCAGGTAGAGTTATCTCCTCTTGTAAAAACTAGCTTCCAAAGACAGCTTGACTCCATATCCATTAGATTATGTCAGTTTAGGAGAAGGAAGGCAAAAGCTGTCACTCCAAGTTGGTCAACACAGGGGCTTGCATGTGGCTGCCTTGCTGGCCTCCAAATATATCAGGTTCTCTGGAGTCGTGTGTCTTTTCCACTAAAATATTTCTGCACAATTGACTCTGGTCAACTGTTTATTAAAACAAAGCAAAAATTTAACCTCTGTAACTTTCAGTAAACATATTTGTATTTTATGCAGATTTTCTATGGGTGCTGGTGTACCCACAAATGCGATTGCAAACAAAACCCATATTTGTGACATCACTACCCTTTTTTAAATGAAGGAAACAAACTCAGGCTGCATTTATGCCAGCTGTCAACTACAGACCATTCATTAATTTGGTCAAATTTAGGTCTCTGTTGCAATGGGGTTAGTGATCTTTTAAAGCACATTGTTTCCTTGATCTTGCTTCCCTCAGAAAAAATTGACAAAAGCTGTTCTTTCATTTTAAAATGGACCAGCCTACCTCTTCTATGTTTTTTTCCTAATGCACCTGTTTAACTTTATTGTGATTACTCAGTGCTCTTCTGGCACAATCTGTGGACTGTTTTGGAAGCTTGTTGCTGTTAGTGGCTCCAGTTATGCCACACTGGGGACAAGAACAGAGTTTCTTTCAGAATGCAAGAACACTCCAGCTGATTCTTAGACATGTTTCAGCTGTATGAATTAACAGGTTAAAGAAGTGCTCATGTAGAACATGGCACTGGCACAGCTCTGACAGATATAGACTGCTATTTTATTTTTGGAATATCAGCCTAAGGCTATTGTGGCTGGCTTGCTGACAGACATCATGTGCTGGTATTCCAACAGAGAAATGTTAACTATAAAATCAACTAACCCAAGGGTTTGCTATTATACTTAAATTTTTAATAAGTTGTCAAAAGTCCTCTTTAAAATTGGGCTGAAGAGCCTCACTGTCACTTAATAAGCACTTTCCCACTGGAAATGCCAGCAAGGGGAAGGGTGGCAGGTCTGAAAACCTCCTTTATGGAAAGAATTTCTGCTTTTTTACTCCATGTTGTTTTGACTGGCTAGGTACATCTACCCTAGATGGTCACACTGGATTGCAATACGGATTTCTCATCCATATCAGCTCTCCCTCAGGTACTCATCTCTTTCAGCATACTTGTGTGATCCAGCAGCTTGTTGATATGCCATAACCTCAGTGGTATGGCTGCATTTTCCTTGCCTCTCTTTGCCCTCATTTCTTCATGGATCTTTGAGCAGCACCATTTCATCCCTCCCTGTGAATCAGAGGGACTCACAGAAACCTGAAGGCAGTGACACCTCTCCAGCAAGAAGAAAATTAGTATCATCTGCTTTTTATATATCAATGCTCTGTAAAGAGTTAAAGACCATGTGTGCCAGGAGAGACTAGATATGCTTGCAGTCCTGCAAACAGTGTGCCATACTCATACACATGGTAGGGAAAAAACTGGGAGCAGATGAAGAAACGGTAAAGGCTACAGTGATGTGGGAGCTGAGATATTTTTCTAACCTGTCCTTGTAAAACCAGATGATGAGGTGAAGTGTGAGGCAGATAATCAGTTGCTCTAAGCTCCATGTGATACCTGTGTGAAGGATAAGGAACACAAGGGTTTCTGGCCACAGCTTGCTCGCTGCCACCACATGTGTTTTGGTGATGCCCTTGTACTCTGCTTTCCCACAGAGGACACAAAGCCATGGGAATGTTGTACTGTTAACAGTACCTTGTTAAAAGCCCCAGTAAAAGCAGTGATAAGTTCTTCAAAGAGGAAGATGTAGGAGATGTAGGGAATGTAAACAGAACACGACTATTCATGTCATCTCTTCAAATACACCTGTGGGAACCACATCCTCATGAGTTTGTCGCATTTTGTGAATTTCTTCCACAGGAATGATGACTGCAATCAGATCTTTGACTTCTTCACTAAATTTAACAAGCAGTTCTAAATAAGTTCTAAAACCGTCCATGGTTTATTGTTCAATGTGGGACTGAAATGATGGCAAATCTGAGTAAAGAGACTAAGAACCTCCAGAATCTGGAGCTGAAAACTCTACTTGACCATCACACATTCATCTCTGAAAGGCTTTGTTGCAAAAAATACTCCAATCCTTTAGACTCTGCTTTCTGTCTTCTACGCATGGGTAATGATGATTATATGCAGTTGCATATTATCAATATAAAGATTGATTATTTTCATTAGTGCTGCTGCGAAGTGATGAAGGCATGCAACTGTGCTGTGATAAAATATTTTATTGCCAAAGCAGAAATCGTGGGATCAGTAGAAGAGACATCCCAAACTATTATTAATTCTTTAAAAAAAATAGATATAACTATGTATTGTGTAATTGTTTTCTTCTGTAGTATCTGTAAACTCTTTATTGCCTTTATCAGCCATTGTCTCTTTTTGGAGTCTTGTGTGGGAAGATGTTTTATCTGAGAACATAGACTGATGACAGCACTCACCAGTTCTAAACTTCTACTTTAAAGCCGTCATTAACACTCAATTAGCTAAAAAGCCCTCTATAGGGCTAATATTGAGATAATGCTACATTTGCCAGATGTCCTAGAGCTAAATTTGGGTGATGACTTCTCCAGTCCTATAGACATTACCGGGTGTGTCAGCAAGCCTACATTCCGTTAACAAGGGGTTTCTAATGGTCAGGATTTACCTTAACATAAAATCTAGCCTGAAGCACTAACAGACTGCTGCAGTCTTAGCAACCTGGCAGCATTGTTCTTCGTTCTGAATAAACAACATGCCTTGCCAGAGGAAGAGTTAAATCTTGCTACTTCATTATTATATTTGTATCTTGCTGTCTGTCTACCTATCATCAAGCTATTAGTCAAAATGACCTGTCGGAAAAGTGCATGGTGCAGCATTATCTGTAAACAGATGTATAACGATCTCTAAGGTAAAGTGTGCCCATTACATTGGCTTTTTTCTTGCCCTGTTCTCCAAAAAGGTGGGGAGAACAAAATATGTCCAAGAAGGGAACAGCAGTGGCAACACCTTCATTTGGGAAGGACTTGGAGGGAAGGGAATGTCTGGAAGCAGACAGAAGAAACCCAGTGGTGCATTCACAAGCACAGAGAGCAAAAGATGGTGCAGTTGAAGGTTGCAAAGAGGAAGAGGGCTGGGAAAGCTTTGTCATGAGTGTGTGTGCAAGTGAGGAGAAAATGACAAAAGGATTCATCCTCTAAACCAGCTGATAATCATTGCTGGGTGTCAGCTGACAAAGAGTGCAGAGAAACAATTCTCTGCCTTGCAAACTCTAAGAGTCTACTGAGGATTTGGTAGAGATCGACCAAGAAGACCATGAAACAATAAAGGTCACTTTTATCTCATCCATCCTACGCTACATTTTACCTGACACACATGCATTAGCTATATAGCCACAATTGTCCACATGCTTATTTTTGGAGAATGCTCTATTCATTGAGACTTTCCAATGGAAGATTGATTCCCACCTTAACCCCACACTAACTATTTCCATTATCTCTTTAGGATTATGTAATGATTAAAATATAATCTGGATTTTTCTCACAGTAAAGTATGTTTTTCTTAACTTCATTTTTAATGACCTTTTAAACAACATAGTAAAATAAATAAAAAAAAAAAACCAAACAAAACACAACCCAAACAGCGTAGACAGGGAACAACACTGAAAAAATGCCTCTTAAAAGGCATTTCTGAATGCCTCAGAAAGTGATGAGATAATGAAGAAAGAAGAGGGAACATCTGGATACTATGAAGGGTCACAGCAATTTAGAGGAGGGAAGAGATGAAAGTTTGGGTAGGCTCCTGAAGGTTACAGAAGGATCTAGCCCACGGGATAAGTAATTACTCCATTTTTATGATTGTAGCTTTTGTTTTCACCTTTTTTTTAATCGCTCGTTTCTTTCTTTAAGTCTTTACTTGTTAAGCATCAGAAAACATATAGAGGATCAGACCTAGGAGATTTGCAAATGGCTTGAGTATTTGTTAATATGCAGTCAAGCTGTGTCTCATGGCAGTGATGTCTAACTTTTCTTTGAGGCACTGAAATTATCCAGACAAAGCAAAAGAGAGCAGAAGAAGGAAAGGCAGGTTGAAGAATCTTATGACATGTACTAATAGGTGATAGTAAAACATCCTGGTTTTAGCATGTGGCTGTGAAGAAGAAAGAACAAAGGTGCTGGGACAAATTGCTGCCCATTCTTTTGAAATTTGAAATGAGGAATTTAAATTCCCCTAGACAAATAATCAGACTGATTTCCACCTGAAAGCCACTAAAATGGTGATGTGCTAACAGGGGATCCTCAGCACTTCTGGTAATACTCTGCCACTAAACATGAATGAAAAACTGGGGTGAATTCTTGGTCTGTGGTTGCTTCTCCCACCAGGTATAATCACAGAACCTTCCTTAAAAAAAACACTTGAGAGAACTTACCCCTTTTTTAATGTAACGAATGTCAATAAATCTTCTGAGGGAGAGACACGATGCACTGAGGCTCCTTGAGAGTAAAGAGAGAAGGTGAAGGAGGCTTTCTTCTGCTATACACACTCCTTCACTCCCTGCAGAAAGTAAGCACCAGTGTCATTGACACACACAGTGATCTACAGTTCCCTGGTGCTTATTGAAAACTATTTTACTGCCCCCAGTAAAACCATTTCTCAACTAGAGGAATGTCCTGTAAGCAGTGCATGGGGACTGGTGGTATTACCAAGGCCAAGGACACCAAGAGACTATCCCAGCACCTCGTATCCAGGCAGAAGTGAGGTCCTCTGGCTGTGCAGGCTGATGGACAGTGCTGTCCCTCAGAGACAAGGCTGCACAGGTGGTAGAAGGGACCATCCCCATAAAAGGGGACATGAAAGGACCTTAAGGTGAGCAGGGCTCTTTTGGCCCTTTTGAGCCAATATTTTACTTGGAACCACTAGATTTTGGTTAGGGAGCTCTAACCAAGGCCTACATGTTAGACCTCCCAGATTTATTTTGTTTCTGGCCAGAAATAGTCTCAGTGAGTTATATCTGATGTTTTGTCTCTGCTTCATGGTCTGGGGCTCCCTAAGCACAGGGTGATGTCAAATAGGCAAGTTAATGTTAATTCAGCCAGGTCTTTTGCAGATGAAAACATAGTCTCTGCAGTAAGAAGAGAAAAAGGGGACAATTTAGCATCTGGGAAACGAACCCCTCTGCATATTCCTTACATTCTGCAGAGCATGCCCACAGATAGCACCATGGAAAAACATCAGGCCTCAATCAGCTGCTACTACATATGCTCTACACACAGGAGATTTCTGGTAAGTCAAATAAAGAAGACTCAATTGTAGGGGCCTTCATGCATTGCCTAAAGGAAAAATAAATCATGTCTCCAAACTGATCTCTTCTATCTCACCAAATGGATTGGCTTATTGATCAGAAAATTGCTTGTCTTTTTTCTGGTTATTGCATTGTGTTACATCTGTTACATCGCATTCCACCATTATTTGCTACACAAGCCAGTGTGATACAAACACGCATGTGAGCCAAAAAATAAAACAATAAGACAATATCAGACATGCAAAATTCCCATTGATCATACAAACCAAGTGTGTGCAAACAAGCACAAGAGAGCTTTGAATTATGACCACTGAAAGAATAAGTCTTTGAGTATCTATGACTTAATTGGGAGTAACATTTTCATGGAGGAGTGGAGTGGGGATAACACAAACTACTGAGCCATAATATCTGCAGGGGGCTTCATACATCTCTTCATATCAAATGCTTAAACTTCTTTCCTACATTATCATACTTCTGGATTATTGCAGAGAGAGGGAAAAAAATGAGCACATACTTCCAGATAGGGGTTTTTTTTTGTAGTTGTTGATATTAGCTTCAGATCTCTTTGGGGATGACACTGTCTTTTGATTCTGTTTCTGTTTCTTAACTATGGGCAAGTAGGCTCCTAACATGTAGGGTGAAAGGACGAAAATGAAGCATTAAGTGTAAATGAAAATGTTACGGAACTTTTACTGAGGGTGTGATAATCAGCTGTTTGAATAGTAAGTCATTCACAAAGATAGCAGATGGTGATATCACCTCTTCAGTTTTTTCTAACTGGTAAGGACCACCTTTTCTTAGAGCACTCAGACTTTCTTGAGCCAAAATGGAATTGCAATAAAGCTGGTACTTGAAATATTCATTCCAGGTTCTTATTACCATCCATAATTACCAGTTCTCTCTTGCACTATATATCACATACAAAACATTGTATATTACAGAGGATGGAGTCAGTAGGGGTTAAACTTCTGAGATGCAAAGACCGGTGAAGTTGTGAAGTTCCTTTGTATTGTCAACCACTGGCTGCTTGGTCCTGAGTTGGAATAAAGCAGATCTCTTGCAATCTGCTGAGTGATCCCTCCCCCATCACAATCTGCATCATTAAATTATGCAACTGATTTTTTCTCATATGATCTTTTCCCATTTTCCTCACAGTGTTTTTCTCCAGATAGTTTGCATTTAAAATCAAACAAATCTGAGTGCTTCTGATTTCCTTGTATTAAGGAGGGAAAAAAAAATAGATTAAACTTTGAGGATTCTGTCACAAAACACTAAATTAGTTTCCCTAATCCATAACCCATCAAATGGCTGAGTGATAGCTGTGCCATGAATGGCTTTAACATTCTGCGAAGGACCTTCATATTAATTTGGAAGTAAAATCCAATACCTTGAAGATTTCTAACCTAAGGATATTTGTGCCTTCAAAGTTCATGAGCCATGCTGCTTCTTAATGAAATATACCTATTCGGTGTACTTTTAATGGGTTTTATTTTAAAAAGTAAGCTGGTGTGTATATATATATATAAAATATATTGCTATTTGTATCACAAATTTCCTAACCTTACATCCCAACTCCTAATAAATCTTTGAGCAAACAGGATCTATTGTCAGATTAATATGACAGGTAATTAGGTCCCATTAAGAGGTTGTCTCTAGGAGAAATAATTGTGTTTTCACTTTGTACAGGATAAACTGTAGAGGGGAGTCTGGTTAAAAGCCATGGAAGGCTCTCCAGCACTGCAGAGTCATCGTTACAGTTGACTGATCTCACTGATGAAGGGCATTCGTATCTATAGGATGGAAATGCTCATAGGATCTAAATGTCCATTCTCATACTAGAACTAGTCAGATTAAATCACTCAAGCAGATGATACAAGTTTTTTGACTCAGCTGAGAAAAGCAATAGCAATTTAAGGGCTCACAGCACCTTCAATTTTAACCCTGGTATCTTCTGATCTCTTATTAGGTATTCTTAGTTTATTCTTACTTTTCTTAGTCATTTCCTGATGATTACATCAGTCTTCGCTTTTATTTATCAGTGCTTTATCTAGACTGTCTTAAACAAAACTAACACAGTGAAATTAAACCAATGAAAACAAAAGATTGCTGTGTTAGTTTCACTACAAAGGGCAGAAGTCCTCTTTGTTGACTTTTGCTACAGACAGATATACTAATGCTAATCAAAGAAATTAGAAATAAAGGCTTTCACCCTTACAAAATGGGAGAAATTTTAATAAAAATATTTGAGTTTCTGCTTCATTTCTTAGCCTGTGTAAGATCCATAGTTAATTTTCTCAAACCATATGGTGGAGGCTTTGCTAGAGTTTTCAGTACACATAGTGTCTTGTGTCATGCTGCAGAATGGTCAGGTTGCTCCTGACACTGTGGTTCCCAAAAGAAGCATCTGCGTGGTCCTGCATTGTGTTGGAGACATCAGGAGGTTGGAGTTATTTTCCCCGAGCATTCTCCTTGCTTTGTCTGGAAGGGCTCCCCATTTGAGCTGCCTTTGGAGAGCCTTTTCCAGCCTAAAAGCACAATAGAAATTTCTGAACAGCTTTGATTTTTGCCAGGTCAGCCAAAAAGCACAAAGACCACTCACAAAAATTTGTAGAAGAAATCCCTAATCTAATGAACAAATACATATTAATGTCTTTTATGACAATTGTACTTCAGAATCTGGACTTTTTACTGACAAGCAGAAGGCAAAGAATACTCATAAACACATAGCTCTAGGAGAGTTTAACTAGAGGCATAATCTGCTCTTACACTTTCTCAGGATTACTGTTCCTTCTAAATTTTCCATGTCCATATCAAATTTGTGTCCTTATTTTCAGATGTTGCAGAAAATTTCACTGTCTGAAAACTGTGCTTCTGTTAATTCAGGCTAGATTCAAGGTATGAGGTCAGTAAGCCAAAGATCTATATCCACCCAAGCGCTCAAACAGCTGGAGCTGTAATTGACTGACATTTGGAATTACACGTGAGGAGTCGAGGCAAGGTTTTTACTTTATTAGGTGTTAAAGAGCCAGATACACAGATGTGAGACAACACAGAAGCAGTGTCAAGAAAACCATTTTACCCCTTGGATCTGGCAGCTGAGCACTGAATACCAAAGGTATTTTTTTCTTAAACAACTAAAAAGCAGTTTTAAACAAGCCAATGGATCAACACATAGTGCAGGTATAGACTTAAACATTCTCCAGACAAGCTAATTGATTAAGGAAAGTCATTACTTATATCTCTTGAGTTTACTAATGGGAGGCCCAAAGAGTTTAAAAGCATATCAGGTTTCTGAGAGACTAACTCTGGACTACATTTCAGAGCACATGAAATGCTGCTGTACCTCGGCTGGATATCTGATCGGTGCGGTGCTGCAGAGAGGCAGGACCATGCTGCTGCAGCAGCTGGGGAAGCACTTGCTGCACATCACTGCTCTGGGGGCCTTGCTGGGCTTCTCCTCCATGCTACTTATGCTTGGGGTAATCAAGCAAAGCACCCAGACAAGAACCATCTGTGTTTAGGGTCACACTCTTCCTCTTCTTTTACTTAACCACAGCCTCTCTAGTCTCAAAGCCCCATCCTGGGTGGGCTACATCTGTCCCAAAGGGGGAGGTGCAGTCTGCACCTGTCAAACTCAAAGGGCTCTCACAGTCCCAGCACAACCTTGAAAATCTCCTGCAGATTTAGTGGGTTTTTATTCAGAGGTTGTGCTGGTGGGAGAACCTATGGAAGAGAAGTGTTTGAATTAAAACTCCATGTGGCAATATTTGAAGTGTCAGCCACCTAGGCTGGCCTTTCAGGATATGGAAAAGATGATGCACTAGGTATTTGTCATCCCTAATCTTTATTACAGCCATCAACACTCGCTTAAAGGCAAAGTTGGATGCTTCTGTTCAAATTACTTCGTCTGGAACAGTTAATAGTGATATTTAAATTGTCATCATTAGGTGTCAGAGCCAATGCTCTTCTGAGAAAAATGAAGTTGTTAACACTTCTCTAGAAAGTATTGCTCCTGACTGTCTGCTACCTCTGTCAAACACTAAGGTTATTTCTTAAAGAAAGAGGCAACATCCATCTTTGTATAATACGACAAATTTGCAAAGCTTCCAGAAACAGAGGGAGCTTTATTTTCACCTGATTGTAATATGAATTAAATAAAGTTTCACACATCAAGGTGAGATAATAGCTCTTACTAAGTTTAAGGATAAACTAAATAACTGATTTGATGTTGTATGCCAAAAAAAATATGTATGCACAGGAGCATTTGTGTCGTAGGTATGTTTTAAGGAGGCATTAATCTCTTTTGTGTAGATATTAGCATGAAGAAAAGGGGAATCAAGAAAAATAATGCTCAAATAAAAATAAAATAGCTCCATGCTGCTGGCTACTCAGGTTTTCGTACATGAAATAAAAAGCAGGTACCCACTGAGGAGGGATCTTGCCTGAAATTAGAACGATACTACATCAAATGTCCACAGAGATTGGTAACACTTTAAGGGACAGAACGAATGAAGTGTGGGATCCAAACTGGTGTTTGCTTTGTCTGGTATCCTAGTGCAGAAATGACTGACCTTTGATGGGCAAGAAGCAAGAAACCCCTGGCTCAGCCTTTTCCAGCAGGCAGATGTGGCCCTATGTCCAAACAAATGTCCTCTCAAGGAACTGGAAAAAGGCACCATACCCTTGCTTTTAATCTACCTTCTGATGCACCTTTTAAAAGCTTTAACTAACGTAGTTGTGCATTAGGAGGAGAGCAAAGCACAGTGTCTGACCACTGACCTGGCCCAGGGGGAGGCACTCTCATGGAGCTGCTCCTCTGGTGCCCTGCAGTGTGCCTTGAGCCATGAGTCCTGAGACATCTCCCAGGGATGTTAAGTTTCCATTCCTGAAGGTGCCTTGGAATTTGGGGTTATGAAAATGCGTGTTGTTCAGTTCCATGTCATTAGACATAGAAAGGTCTATGTCATTCAGGTTATCACAGCAACCTTGTTTATGGCCAAGAGAATTTCCTTTGCACACTTAACATACGTGTTATCTGCCACCCCTTTGTAATTTTCCTTGTGCTTCTCAGAAACCTTTCTAAAGTTTGTGTTTGTGTTGAGATGACAAATACAGCACCCGTTATTCTGCACAAGGCTGCACTATTGTCTTAGCTTGTGTCCCAGCTCCTTTTTCAGAGGTGAATATTGGAAATCTGCAATGATGCTACCCACTGACTATAAATGGGACTGATGTGTCTTTTTGTGTGTGTACAAAATTCATTTACAAGGACACTGTAAAGGGAATTACAGAAAATGAAGTACCAGCCCCTGGTTTTCTACTGGGCCAGTAAATTTTAAACTACTTCGTGTGTAATTCCTTACAGAACACTTACCTGTAAATGTCACAAAATTACCAAACCGCTTCCCCAGCTTGTAAAATATGATCCCCAAAATGTGGTCTCCTTTAGGCAACCAGCAATGGAAGATAAATAAGACTTGAGATTGCTTTGGTAGCATCATGTATTAGTAGAACAAAGATGGATTCCAAAAGAATGTATTAAACCTGTGGCAGAGAGGTAGTCAATTAGTTAAAGCATTAAAATGAGATTAAAAGAAATTTTAAAAAAATCCATCTTGTGACTGAAGTAAACATGAAATTATGTAGGATGGTTGGGTTTTTCTAAATGTCATTCAGTTTTGTGTGAGTGTAGCAAACCAATTAGATAAAATTAAATTTCAAGCCTGATTGACTTTTAAATATTCAATAGGAGTACTGCATTTTGTGTTTATTGCATTGCTCAGAAAACATCTAGAAATGGCTTTTGTATCAAGGAATTAAATGAAACTTGCACTGTCAATAGCCTGGCTGGGGTTTCTGCGGGAGCATGATGGCAGTTCTGTTTCATTCAGTGCCATTAAACACTGAATATTCATAGAACACAGAAATATAAGTCTGAAAAAGGACACACTGGTTGCTGGAGAGCTTTGGCATTTATAGGTGGATAGCACTGGCAGATAACGAGGAGTTTGATGCCATGGAAATGTTAACTATGAAATATGTAACAATACTAACCCATGAAGATGGAATGTGTATTGGAGGATAATTCAAATCTGCACGGCAATCTGCTTTTCATTTCAAGTGTCAAGTCTATGTAAGCCATAATTTATCCAGGTATTACTCATGTGGGAAATAACTACAAATTTAGTACAACTCATGGAACAAAAAAAAAAAAATTCCACATGGGAAGAAGAGAAAGGAAGTAATGCTCCCTCTCTCCCCACCCTATCTGTCGGAGAGAAAGAAAAGGACAAAGGACTTAGAAAAACAAGCTCACTACTTGTAGAAAGCGTGGAAAGCCTGTGATGGCTACAATGGGATCTGTCTGCTGGAGAGGTGCATCCCAACAGCATGAGAGATGCATCCCCACCTCTTGCTGCCTGCCCAAGAAACAAAGAGTAACATGCACTTACCCCCAGGTGTCCCCTGTCCCTAGCACTCTTTGACCACCCTGAGACACAGCAGAGAGAGATGCTGCACCCAGGACTTCGTTATGGCCTGTGCCAGCTGAGGCTTCTTTGCTCTGGGGCAAAGGTGTCATTACTGCTTTTCATGCTGCATTTGATGCTCTGGGGAATGGCTTTGGACCAGAGGGAGAAGGGAGGAGAGGAAATCTCTCTCGGGACTGAAAGGTTGAGACAATATATTATATGAATATTGTTTTTTTCATGCTCTTTATGACAATCTGACACTCAGTCAAGGGTTAGAGTTTCCCATTATCCTGTTCCAGCATTATCAAAGCCATGGTAAGAAAATACCTGAATGAAAAGCTATTGATACCTTTTTTTTTTACTCCCCTGATGATAAAATAGACCGTTTCCAGACAACAAAAGGAGAGAGAAAGAAGAGATAGATCCCTTTCATTCTTTTATTTTCTTTTTTTTTCCTCTGTAGTAACCTTTATACCAGCAACCTTTCTATTCTCCTGAGGCAATAAATTTTCTTGTTCAAAGCAAAAGGTACAAATGATGAATTATATCACTGCAATGGAACTTCCCTAAAATCATCTCTTTGTCTTCCTTTAGTCACCAAACTCAGAAATATTATTAACAACTGGAAGATCCTATTGAAAGAGACATTGTGCATGCTGTTGTGCCTACCCAGCATGGCAAGAATTTGTTACTCAGTGCATCCACAGTAGGATTATTTTAAGTAAAGAAAACTTACTGCCAGAGGTTTCAGGAAACTTGTTTTTTGGTTTTTTTTTTTTTTTTTGGTTGTTTTTTTTTTATTTTACTGCAAGAAGATAGTGACTTTCTAGAAGAACAAGAGGATGTTTTCTTTCTTGACAGAATGCACAGACTATTTTCTGGGATACCACTGGTTAAATCTATGCAGTCTCACTAACAGATCCGAGTACAAAAGAAGTGCATAACTTTCAGTATAACTTTACAGAGAACCAGCCCTCTCAAAATTGCCATTCAAGATAGTTCCTGCTAGAAAACAGATGAAAATGATCACTTTGACACACAATCTAAAACCGGCCTAGTCTTTAGGTCATTCCCAGAGATGAGAATTAAATGTGTCTATGAAAAAAAACCCACTTTAGATAATGATATACAGGTTAATATAGTGTGCAAGCACCTTTATTTTGGCAAGTGTCCTGGACCATGATTCTGAGATGAGATGTTGTTGTGGAAAAAGAAAAAATCATGACAAAGAAAGGAGTGAAGTCTTGCCTATGGAACACATGAAATTATCTTCTTGCTCTCCTCAGCTCTCTCATAGCCTCAGATGAGATCTTTGCTCCTTCAAGGAAGATGTGGTCAATTGAGCAGAATCCAAATTATTTGTTAGTCTTGAATAACATGAACTGTGAATAAAATTGCTCAAGTTGAAGTTATTAAGCCTTAAGAGAAAACTGGAGAACTACATGAGAACACTTCCCAGACAGGAGGCAGATTCCAGCAAAGGGGGATAGGATTGGAGATGGAGTGGGACAATTATTAAAGCAGAGAGGTTAAAAATATTTTCTGACAGCAAGGAAAAAGTACCAGCAGGTTAGATTGCTCTCAGAGGATTGTCAGCATTGGAAAATTTTGAGGATACATTAGACAAATATTGACCAAGAATAAAAACAGATGTATCAATCCTTCCTTAGGATGGGGCTTTATTAGATGGTCTAGGATGTTATAAAATTCTCTGAAAAATTATATTAGTGCAGTCTCTGGTCAATCACAACCTCTACACATCACACACCATCCAAATTACTTCCCTTGAGAACTTTTTATGCATGGCCTGCATGGATGAGACACGTGCCCTGTGAGTGTTCACCTCTGATAGATGTAACAGGCACTTGAAATCTCTTTCTGGGACTACTTTCAGAGACCCCACTGAACGGTTTCTCTGCTGTTTCAAGAAGTGTCAGTGATGAAGCAGATGACTTCCCCCCATACAGTTATGTACCATAACCATATCATGGAAGGATTTGAAGCTCTGCCTCCTATCTGGATGGCAAGGCAGTTGGTGATCGGCAACCTCCAGTAATCTGAGTGTTTCAGGGCACAGAGTTGGGAATTCTAGTACTCCATGTGGGAAATAGCTGATTGATTCTGGAGGGAAACAGTTTCTTTCATGAAGGACACATGCCAGGGTGAGCCAGTTTATGCATGCCATATGCCATCCAGTGTCAGTCCACTGCCTCTTCCCCTGCTGCACAGATACCAGCCTATACCTGAAATACGAGAAATGTCATGCCACTGTCAGATGAGGCACAGGAGGCTGCAACACATTTGAGTAGCAGAAGAAAGGTGGCACATGCTTGACCGATACTGACAGCGTGACATTTGACGAGTGAGTTTAAGATGGAAGAATTTTTCTCTATGCTATGGAGCACTTTACAAACATTCACTAAGCCTCATGGTGCTTCTCATACCACCTCCTTCTGACAAACACAGAAGCTAAAGATCACCAAGTACCTTCAGTAATGGCAGAAACAAGAGGTGGCTTTGTGTTGGCTGGACACTGGTGGTCACTGGCTATCACTTTCCCCACCCTGCCTTCAGCAGGATGTCCTGAGCATGTTTAGGTGACTCATCAGGATGCCCAGCACGCCCTCCTGGTATGCAGGAGCTCTGAGGGGCAGTAAGCAGTACTTCTGCTGCATTGCCAGTGAGGAGCTTGTGCACACTCACCACAGAAATGGGCAGGACAGAAGCCCTGGACCAGTTTCCAGAGCCCCATCCTCAGGCAGCTGGGAGGTGCATGCGTGTGCTCCCCCTACAATCCCATCCATCACACTCACACACGTTCTCACAGGCCTGCAGAGCTGGAACAAAAATTACTTTGTTTATGTCTACCAAATTAACACAACCCTCCATCTTAGGTATAATTAGACACAGATGTGTCATAATCTAGGGCAAGCCCCAGACCTGTGTGAATAATTGTTGTACAACATCACCAAAGGGCAGTGCATCAAAAATTAGCAACTTTGCTGTAGTCACAAATTGGCCGCTTGCCAGTGAGGCATTATTTTTGTCTTTTCTGCTTACTGGTGGGTGTGTGCTTGTTTGTTTCCCTGCAGCCCCGCTGAAATTATGACAAGAATTTTGTTTGTCTGAGGGTTTGTTTTTTTTGTTTTTTTTTAATGAGAGCCACTGAATTCCCAGATGCCGAGCACTTTATTTTATTTTTATATCTTTGGAGTCTCATTCGCCTTTCAGTGAACACTGTGTCTCTGAAGACATTGCCCTTGAGTGCTATGCTGTGCACTCTGGAGCAGCTGAGCCTGACATTAGCACAGATCCAGTGGTGCCTGCTGTTTTCTCTGCCCTGTGACTGAGATAGTGGCACCAGCAAACTTTTGCATGCTGGCTGAAGAAAGTAAACATCCATGGTTACAGAAAAAAACTGTAATACTGATGCTTTAATAACACAATATCCTTTCCAGGCTCCAAATGTTTCATCAGAGCTCAGCAGCAGGAGTGGTCTTTGAGAAATAATTCTGCTCTTCTGGAGCTGCTGGAAGCTTCTCTGCCAAATGCTCTCCCCATGCAACTTCAAGTCTCTGACTGTAGGGCTTCCCCTGACAGGCAGCAACTGAGCAGCCCACGGGAGCTGGCAGAACACAAGTAGTTTTAATTTCCCTTGTCTCTGCTGGAGGATTGCAGACAATCTTTCCATGGTGAAATGCAACTCAGAGAGAGACTCAGCTCTGGCAAGCTGAAGAGCCATGTGCACACAGCAGAATTCTGGGCTTCCCATGCAGCAGTGGGATGGGCATTCATGGACATTCAGAAAACAAAAATACTGCATTCTTAGGGGTAGCATCACTATCATGGGAGAAGAGCACAGGTTTTTCATGATATCTGAATGCTAAGTCAACATCATTTTTAGTACTTGGCTTCAGCAAGCCCTCCCCAAAGCTGTAACTTTACTTGCTTTTTTATTAGTAACAGGGATAGTTCTGATGACTAACCACTGACTTGGGAATGAGTTTGAATTCCTCAGCAATTTCCATAAAAAGAGGAAACTCAACAAAAGAGAGAAACCCTACATCTTGGTTATTACCTGTGGGCAAGTAAAAAGGAACAATATGAAGTAGTCATGGAATTCTTATGGCACAGTAACTGGAGAATCAGCTACAGCTGGTTATACATTGGGTGCTACTGAGGCAAAATTTGGAAGTATTTTCACAGGGGATGAGCTGATGTCATCATGTTAAGAGCAGACGTGATTTATCACTAGCTAGAAATCTCACCCTGTCATGTGCCTCTGGTAGTTCTTTAGTTATGTGCTTTTCTGACATTGCTTTTTAGGGCTCTGCATTTTCCTGTATCAGCAGATATTGATCCCATAGCCCCAGAGCTCTCTAACCTGCTACTTGAATGCAAAATGTGTCCATGGCTCATTGTGAGACTGCAACAAAAGTGTGGTTTCATTTTTTAAAGAGGAGACTGCTCTCCTCATTTTTCTTAAATATAGTTCTCATTGTACTTTGGAACATATGGTCTATATTTGGCAGGTGCTGAGCTTTTCCCCTCTGCTGAGTGTTTTTTCACTCTGCCCTCGTTGCTTCTGGGCAGAATGAGGGGACTTGCCTTGTCTGTATGTCAGTATATTTTGCTGATTTCTAAAAAAGTAAGTTACATGACAGTTCTGTAGTGACACCAGTTATGGTTGCTTACATGCCAAGCTTGTAGGAAAATACAACGTAGCATTATCACAAGTGCTTCCTCCTTTCCTTACTGTAAATTGTTGAGATGATCCCCAGATCTATTCTATAAAACTGTCATGCATATATTTAGGAATTGATTTGATCCATTGGCCAACATTAATTTTATTCTGATTCTTTAAATTTAATTCTGGCACTAAGTTGTGACTTGAATTGTACCCTCTTATAAACAATTTCTGTTGAGTCAAACTTAATATATAAACTGAATTTTTAGAAGACAAGTTTCTGCAGAATCTAAGAACCATCAAAGTATTTCTCTGCAGGTTATTATTCCAATATAAGTGTGCATTTATCTTTAAATACATGCAATAAACAAGCAGTGTAAATGCTTTAAAATAGGGTAATGGTTGTTAATATTAAAAAACAAATGGTGACTTATTTCTCCTTGTAGAAAGATGACTCTCTTGAGAAATGCCTGGTCTGAGCAAGAGTGTACTTGATATGGATCAAATATTAGCTGACTTGGGTTTGGGAGGCAGTGGTTCCAAATAATCCTCACTGAGGTCATCAGCTAAACTTCCTCTATTTCAGGAATACAAGATCTCACCTCTAAAGTCTCATCTCAGCATGGCTGACCACTTTTGACCCATCCTGCACACATCTGTCTTGGCCTCCATCTCTTTTATTCCATCCTTCCAGCCACAATGAAAATTGCAAAGTACTGTGGGTTTCCTCAGAGCCTGCCACTGGGAAAGAAGTGCAGGGCAACACTGGGAAGAGCGGTCATTATTCCTGCCATTATAAAGTGCTAAATAAATAATGAAATATTTCATTTTAATCACAGTTCATTTCTCTTAGGTCAAAAAGAAAATATTCTAAATGGGAAGTAACTTACAGAATTACAAATGTGCTGTGAGGTAGTCTGATTTAATTTTGTAGTATGAAAATTAACCAGAAAAATTCTAAATCACCATACAATTATTAAGGCAGAAGAAGAAGAAAAAGAGGAACAATTTCAAAGAGGCTGTAATTTTACAGAGCATAAACACAGCTTGAGAGTAGAATTTGTGATGCAGCTTGTGCCCAGCACCTGGTCTTGGTTTCCCCTCATTTCCCTGCCTTAATCCCCAGCCTTTTGATGAGAGGTAGAGGTTGCTGTAACCTTGCAGTGTAAACCTGCCTCTCTGTTTCTATTCTGCATGACAGTGGTGTCACATGAGTGTCACCGATATGTCATCCCAACAGCCATTTCACAGTAGCAAGAAACCTACTGGATAGTGACTCTTGCCATGTAGAAATTCCCAGAAAAATCTGTTTCTAACTCTGGTAAGTATACATTTACCTCTGAATGACTGCAAACATTTATTTTAAAAAGATACCAAAGCCTTTGACTTTCTCCTTTGTTTTTTGTTTTGTTGGGTTTTTTTAAGAGTACAATAACTCAGCAGTTACATCTCTCATCTTTTGCTGTTTCCATAAGACATTAAATGCTCTCAGCAACTTTTCCCAAACCAAGTGCGTCTAAAACACTAAGTACATAGAAAACATTCTTGCCTTTCTCAACTGCACAAAGCATATTTCTCTCCTTTAACATCTCAAAGCAGATGCCTGCTTATAGATTTTTTTTAAATGTTGACTATAGGACTGGCTTCCTCCTCACCCCACTTTCCCTGTTTCTCCCCATCTCTCTCTCTCTCTCTTCTTCCTGACTTCCAGCCTCTGCTTACTAGCAAGTAACACGCTAGGAAATCCATTCCAGCGCTGATTTCCCTTCCATTTTCACTCCCTCCTCTCTTTCTCTTTCCCTTTCCCTTCTTCTGTGCAAAGCATTTGCAATATTTCGTTTGTTGGCAATTTCAGTGTCTGCAGATGCCTCAGAAAAACAGTGACACATAATCCGGCTCCGCACAGAACAGATAGGGTTACGCAGCTGATGGGAGAGTTAAAATCCCTTTGAAGAAAAGCCAAGGACACACCGAAGGGAAAACTGGGTGCCCCTGTCTAGAAATCTCCTCCACAAACAGGACACGGGGCTCCATTCTTGCGTTAAGAGCCTATTAAGCATTTGGGTGTTGCTATTTTGCTATTGCCCGCGTGGCTTATTTTGTGCCACGCTCTGAATACAGCTCAGCATCTCCCCTCAGTCTCCAAGGGGCGAGGCTGCTGCTGGGACAGCAGGCTCAGCCAGGCATGATGGCAGGACAAGGGGACCGGCTGAAGCAAAAGGCTTTTGGACTGGGAAACGCTCTGTCAGAGAAAAGGGAGAGGTTGGGAGAGGGCAGAAAGGGGAGAAGGAGGCGGAGAAGGGGAGCAGGACAAAGCAGGCTGGTGGGTATTCAAGGCATCCTAAACCCCTCAATAGCGCATTGTCCCCAGGCTGGCAGTGGGGGGCTGCTTCCCCCGGAGGTGGCCAGCTGAAAGGTAGCCTGGGGGGCCCAAGGTGGCCCTGGAGGCACAGCCCCCCTGCAGCTAGGGAAATATGGAGCGTCTTCCCCAAAATCCATGTGCTGCTGGCTGTGTTTATTCAGGCCCCAGCGACCAGCTGTCAGGAGCCAGTGAATGACGAGAGATTTTTTAATGATGGCGCTTTCAACCATAATGATCAGTTTGTGTTGCTTTCCATTTTCAAAGCTGTTTCTTTTCCAAGAGAAAAGGCTGAAACCTTCCCTTAATGAAACACGAAGCCCAAGACCCTCCTTTGCATGTGCGCTCCTCTCCACTCGCAGTGGAGGAGCTCATTATCATGGGCTTTTCAGGCCCACAAAGACAAGCTCTGCTAATACTCCACAGCCCGTTTCACATGTTCATTCATGCCCCTTTTTTATTATTTTTTATCAGTCTACTTGCAGCAAACAATCTGGGGTAAGCATTTTTGATTTGGGCTTTAGGAGGAGGAAAGCAGGAGGGGAGATTGTTTCAGATCTGGGGAAGTGGTAAAGCTTTTACTTAACTACAAACACATGAATATGCTCACAGAAATCACTGGAAATGTAATATACCTGCCCGAGGCTTTAGTACTTTTCCCAGCTCAGTCATTCCACAGTGCAAGCACCACAATTTGCCACCTGTAAAATATGGCAAACAGCACTTTCCTTCCTTGTACAGTGTTAGGCACCTAAAAAAGGGCCCATAAAAGCCAAGTAACATTACTATCTGCATCCATAAACTCAGCAGTAAGTTTGAGCACTTTACAGAGTCAATGTACTTCAGCATGAGAAATGGGTAGAAAGGGGGGAAAAAAAACCCTCAGGATAAATGAGCCATTAAAAACATATTTGGTGCTTAAAAAAAAAAAAAATCCAGGTGATCTGACTGGAAGCACTACTTTGATCCCATATTTTTAGCATGTTTGTTAATATATAGAGGAGGAGAGACTGAAAGGAGACTGAAACTAAGGACAGGGCTTCCCGTGATTTCAAACAGCCTTAGACAAGACCAGCAGAGCCTGTTGCACCAAGATAACAAAGGGTTGGTGTGCAGTTCAAAACTGCTACAAGATGCACAAAGTTAGTGGCAATTTCCAACATAGGGTGTGTGTCAAACACACCCTTACTGTTATTTGAAGATGTTCCCCAAAGTTCAGACTTAACAGCTTAAGGGTTATTCCTGCAGCACCTTGACACCTCATTCCTCCTGAGGGATCCAGACCAAGGTGCTAAGCACTTTAGTGTTACATCAGTCAAAGAAGAAAATGGCATTACTCAGAATAACACCTGTAACACCTAAGCAGGAAGAAACCTAAAAAAGACAGTAAAAAGGCTGTGAAGCACCAAGCAGGAAAAGAACCTGACTTTCAGCTGGGGGGAAGGGGTGTTGTTTTGTCAGAAAAGTGTTCCTCTTGTTTAAAATTGGGGAACTCAGGTGGACAGCAGTGTGCTCATTGCTGTGCTTCTGCTACATGGTTATATTTTATGGTGCTGAGTCAGAAGGAACCAAATCCCCCAGAGGAACAGACAGTCCTTTAAATTTACAAAAAATGCTAATACTTTCCATAATGGCTAGATCATGTTGATCTGCTGGTATGCATTCTGTAAATGAAAACTAATTAAACACTTGCTGAAGCAGAATGGTTTTGTTTTGGTTGCTCACGTGTTTAAAATTTGCTATCTCTTAGCAGTTTGCTGAATTGCCACTGCATGGAAAATGAACTGAAACAGAAGTTTTATCAGGGCTGCCATTCCCCTTTTGTCTCTGTGGCCTTAGTATAAATCCAGTGCAATTTAAGATTGCTTGAATTTATGCTGATGAATACAAGATTCAGTGAATTCAACAAAACATTTTACACACATATCAAGGCTATCTTGTGCTCCAGTCACACTTCCTCTTCTCCATCAAATCCCAAATCTCAAGCTGCACTTCCTTACCATGCTGGCACATCTTAGAAAACAGTCATGTTACAGCAGTGAATTGAGGTTACTGATTTTACACTACAAAAACTATTCCACAGTTACAGCTTTATTGTCTTAAGTAGCTGTTTTTCTTATTTCCTTTTTTTTTTTCTGTTTCTGTTAAGAAAATAAAAAGGAATACAGAAACTTGAAACATGAACTCTGAACCTTTCTCTTGATGATCAAACGATGAGAAAAGTCTCACCAAGAGACAGGGAGAAGAAAATCAGATGCTGGGCTCAAAGAGAAGAATCTTCTAAAAGATGAGACAGAAAGGTAGGACTCAAGAGTAACAGATGCTTTTGTTTATTATTTCTCCATAACAAATATCTGGATGCAGAAGAACCCTCTAAATATAAAGTACATGGGGCATAAAGGCCTCTTGAAAAAAAAAAACCAAACAAACCAAACCTGTCACAAATCCCCCAGATGAGAGACTGCAGCACTAAAATGAATTAATCTGGGCCACACTATTGCTTCTCACCAAGCTCTGTGGATGTGACAAGGGAAGTAATGGGGGGGCTTAGTGGGTGAATGGGAGGATTCCAGCCACCAGGGCCACACTGGGGAGCTCAGCCCCCTCTCCACCTCAGCACAGGCATTGGGAAACTCAATACCCTGGCTGGGGACTGCCTGAGCTTGTTTTTCCCTTGTGTGGAAAACACATAGGGCATGGTCTGTCCTGAAGAAATTAGAGACTGAGGAGACCAATTAAGTCATTCAGCTTGACTCCCTGAGGCCAATTCAAAGACTGTTCTCTCTCCTAGATACTCTACTGTGGTTTTTTTTCAGTGCAATTTTAAAAGTCCCAAGTGACAGTGCTTTCATTATTTCCCTGAGGACATTGCTCCACAATCCAATATGTTTCACTGTCAAGAAGTTTTTCTTGAAATTCCTCTTAAAATTTCACTCTTAATTTCCTTCTATTTACTTAGTTGCATATAGATTTTTAGCTATAGTAAAAAATTCTTATTTGCTTTTAAAATGTTGATGGAATATCACAGTATCCTGTCTTTCTCTCATTGTTTTTTTTTTTTTTTTTTTTTTTAGTTCAGGCCCTTTCTAAATGATCCTCCCTGGGCACCTTTCCCATATTCAATGTATCTCCTGTATAATCCAATATTCCAGATGAAAGTTCTCACACAACTTTGATGCATAGGATATTTCCTCTGCCTCTGCAGCACATTGACTGCTGACGGTGGTTTTGTTTAACTCGTGTCAGCTCGCCCAAATTTCTCTGTGCGGTTGTCTGGCATTAGCACCACTCCCCCGTCCTCTTCTCTTCTGTGCTTGGAATTATATCTTCCAGTGTCAATCAGATCATATATTTTCTAAAATATCACAGTTTATGTTCATTTTTTCTGCCCTAGATTTCCCAATATGAAGTAATGCATATTTGTAATAGCAATCGCATCACATCATTTTCATGGACAGGGTCTTTTTCTATGTCCAGTGATGTAATGCAGGATGTTAATAACTCTCTGCTTCATTATTCATCATTACACTTTACTATTGTCTTTTACAACTTTTGATATATGCTACACTTTCTTGTGTAAAAATATCTCAGGTTTTAGAAAAATATTTCAGTAAATACATTGCGAAGAATTCAGGCAAATATAAGCACATCCAAATAAAGCAATGAAAGTTCTATAGTTAAATCTTTCTTTATTAAATTTCTTTCTTTTTAAAGATGTGAAGCATTTTCAAGGATCCCTCTTAATTTTATCTTTCTTTAACAATTGTTTTATGTACCATTCTGCTCAAAGTTTTTGAATGTTGTCGCATCCCATGTTTATTTCAAAAGTAGTTGATGTTTAGGTAGCAGCATTATTAGTTAATTCTATTATTATGCTAAGTCATACTGTCATCTAGACTTGCAAACTTGGGGGAATGAAGTTTTCAGACCTTTTTTTCATACTTTATGGCAAATGTTATGTTGAAAAAACCATTTTTTTTTCCTGCAGGATTTATGAAGTCCGTTCCTGCATTCATGCACACAGTCAGTGCTGATCCAGTGAGCACCACAAGAAAAATCATGTGTATGGCAGCAGTAGATGCCTGAATGATCCTGATTATTTGCACAAAACAAGGCATCCATATGTCACTGTTTAAGTCAAATGAAGAAATTGTCAGGAAGAAGATAAAGTTACCCAGATTTGCCAGCCTATCTTATTCTAACAAAACCCTGCTTTGGCAAAAACCCTGCTTTCTGGACAGAGGGTTCATAATCTCTTATGACAGTCACTGGAGATAGACTGTATCAATATAAATGACTTTACCTTTTATAAATGCCATCTGTATTATGAATGTTAATTTGAAGGTGACATAATTTTCTTGCAAAACCCATTAGGTTTTTATGCTCTTGGCAAGCAGCTCTGCTTTGATGATTAGACATAGTAACTCTTCTTTTAGCAAGGAACCTTACATATTTGTCTCGGCTCTGTAACCAGACATGATTAAACCTAAAGTTGTGTTAATGATCTGACACATCTTTCTACATTTAGCTATTTAAGCACCACACTTTAATTATGGCTATATAATCATCAATATCTATAATGACACACTGTGGGTAATGCTGTCAAACAGGATAAGCATGCTCCTGCTCTTTCAAAGCCTTTGTGATCATACAGTCCTTGTTACACAGCATCTTTCATTCAGCACTAAATTACACTAAACCCTACCTCTTGATGTAATGATTGCTCCTCAAAAAAAGGAGAACTTTTCTACTCCAGTGTATGTTTTCTGGAAGTTGGATATTTTTGTCTCCAAAATGATCACAGTTATGGTGGTTGCTACAACAAATCCTCAAACAACAACTTCAAAGGGGTGAGGGCTAAATGTGCAAGGAAATTCAGGTGCCTCAAAATTCAATATACTATAGCCAAGGTGGGAGGTACAAGCATGGGAGTACATTCCATTTCTTACTGTATACAGATTTCAGATTACTCCAGCTCTAGGCAGCAGATGTGAGAAATGCTGAGGACCTATATTTTAATTCTGTCACTTAAATTATACTTCAAGTAGCTAATTTCTTTGATGGCTTTGGCTATGGTTAACTAATTACACCAGAGGGAGGAAGGAAATATTACCCTTATTTTACAAATGTGGAATCCACTATAAAGAGATGAAATGCTTGCCTAAGGAAATGTAAGAAACTTGAGGCAGTGTCAGGAAGGCCCACTTTTAAGCTCTTCTTCAGATCTAGATCTCCTTAGGCTCTGACTCCAGTGTCATAACAAAAAGGCCTTTCTCCCTCACTTGTCTCAGCCATGTCAGCTCAAAAATGCTCTAAACTGGACATGTTGAAATGATAGGATGTAATGCCATTTGCTCCCTTGGTTATTTTGTTTGTTTGTTTGCAGGGGATTGTTGGCATTTTCTAGTGAAGTGGCTAATTCTTCTGTGTAGTTTTGCACTGTGACAATCCCCTGTTTTGCAAGTGCCATTTAGTAAAGCCTTGAGCAACACAGCTAACATCTGTCACAGGCTGTTTGTATCTTCCCTGTCTCCCCAGGGAAGGAGTGTTGTTTCAGTATGATTTTAGCAAACGTGTGTGCTGCCAGGTATTTGTGTCTGAGGAGGCAGGTGGAGGTGAAAATTCACCTTGCCCTGCCAGCCATGCTGGTGAGGTTATGGTAGCCTCTGCTCCCCTGGGGACACTGCTGAAGGCAGGGCTGACTCAAACCTTCTTGGCAGCCCATGCAAAATTTTGTGTTTCTGTCCTGGAGCAGCGTTGTTAGAGCTGATCTGCTCCAGGTGCGGGAAGAGGTGGGGAGGGAGAGTTGGAAAGCAGGTCCAAGAGAGGCCTCAGAGGGCTGGCATGTCTCCTCAGGGAGAGGTGTCAGGGGAACAGAGAGCAATTACTGACCTCACAGTTTGGCAGCAGCTTTGACTCCCCACGTGTCTGGCACAGACAGAGAGGGCAGCACGGCTGGGGTCACTTTGCTGTCAGTAGAACCCCTGCCCAGGCAATGGCAAGGGTTGCCTTTCTCACCACCACTTGGCTCCAGCCTTTGCCTGTCCTCCAAGCAAACTGAGGACATTCTAGCACATCAAGGGTGGTTGCTTTACCATCTCCCAGACGGATGTAGGGCTGTGGGGCCTCGTACCTCAGGAGCAGCCACAGCCCTTTAGGGTTTACAGGTTCACTCATGGAAACTGGGATATCCATACCCTGGAGCCAATGGAATGCAGATAATGCCTCTGGCTTTTAGGTGGCAGAGTTTAGGAAACATATTTAGGTAGGGCTGGAATTGTGGACTCTTTAGAACCAAATGCACCCCATCAAGTGTAGCTCTTTGCAAGCTTACTGACCATTCACAAAAAGCTTGGCCAAGCTTGTTCTCTTTTCATAGAATATATCAGGTTTAGTTATAGGGTGTTCTCTAATGAAATATAGCTTTATTTTTGAAATACCCATCCACCTCTCTTTTGGCCCAACCACTTCTGTGATGCTGCCTACATCAGGCCTGACGCTGGCTTTTCCTAGCTTCTGGATAAACTCAAACTCAAGAGCTACAAGGCTGGATGCCAGCTGGACAGAAATGAGGTCTACAATGCAGATTTCCTCAGCACTGGACTAACAGATGGTCAGAAAGAGGAGGCCCCTCTGTTTGAGTGTTGCACAGGCAGCTGCTCTCAGGAGTGGCACCAGCTGTTGAGCATTTTCTTTCCCAGCCTGAGGAGGGGCACAGGCCACTTATTGGGGCTCAGGTTGTGGCTCCTTGAGAATGTCTGTTACCAACTGAGCTGAATCAAAGGGCTGAATTCAGCCAGCATAGGTGGGTTGTTCTTTGCTGGGTGGAAAAGTGCTGGTCTACGCCACTTGGAAATCTCCCTGAATATGTGTGATCTTATTGGCAAAGTGGCCCTTGTCTAGGATTCAGCTCGGTTATGTGCCATGGCCCTCCAAGTCTGATGAAGTAGTTTTTCATGGTGTTCAGCAATCTGCAATATGATTCACCATTTGCTTTAGAGGTTAACAAGAAACTTCTCCTGGCTTATTCTTTCACATTCATCTTAACACTTTCCTTCCTGCCCTCCAGCTGTGACTTCTGTTAGACCTTCAAGGTGGGGTGCCCACAATGATGAGATGCAAACAAGCCAAAGCTGATCCCAAATTTTCCTTATTGATTTGTTTCTATACAGGAACATCTTCCAAATGCCTGTAAGCAAACTGAAAATGGTAATGCGCACACATCTAGCTTCTCCATAATTCAAGTTGATCAAATAAATCTCAGCAGACTGTTTTTGAACTGAAGCACAGACCTACAGTATTAATGTTGTGATGCCACACAATTTTTTTCCTTCTGCTTGTTAAGAAAAGGTACACTGACATTTCTGCCATAGATAAATCCTCCCTGGTGTTCTTTCTAATATGAATTACATCAAAGCTTGGTACAGAAAATATGCTGGCTCTATGACATGATTCTGAAAAAAAAAATTTGAGGCAGAGTTTTTTAATTAAAAAAAAAGTCCACACAGCAACACTGTTCATCATTCCCTGTTGAACCCTCAAGCTGACTCTTGGAAGATAACAGCAGGTTATAGGGAGACTAAACTGCATCCCACTATAACCAGTAGTGAGCCTGATGCTGACTTAGGCAGTACATCAGAAGTACTTCTGTAGATCATCACTGCAGACTAGCAGTTTCCCCAGACAACTGTGGCTCTGGGGAAACACTGTGGTAAGGGAACATTTATGTCAAAATCCAGTCATGCTTAGAGAAAGACAACAGCTAATTTTTAAATAAGCTCAAATAAAGACATAGTTAATTTCTCACTTCTTTCACCATTGTAATTTAGAAAAACATAAGTAAATTCTAAGATCTCAGTAATTCAGAAACTGGCAGCTCTGTTAGTGTGGCAGAAATCTATACTATAGATACTGTAATCTATACACTTACTTCTCCTTTCCTCTTTATTCCTGTCACTTCTGCCATTGGAATCAGATACTCTCCAAATTGAAAACAGGTATCTGATCCAGAAGAGCGCATTTCCCATTAAATGCAATGAATCCTGATGCAACCCGATTGGACACAAATGAACTGCAGAAAATGAAGGAAAAAGGCCAGTTTGCAATGTAGGTGCAGTCCTTTAATATGTCTAACTGAAGACCCAGGTGGTTGCAGAAAAAAGGCCAATCAACTGCTCTTACTGCAAGTGCTCAGCAAACCTAAATGCCTTCCAGAATTCCCATCATTAAGTGTGAAGAATCTGGAAGAGAATCAATTTTTTACCAGAGCTGTTTTTTTTAAATAAGGACTGATATTTGTTCAGAGGAGAATTTGAGGGTTTTTTTCTTTCTGAAGAACATTTCTGCCCTGTAAGATGGGCTTGACCCAGTTACCACTGAGAGTGGTAAAATTCAGCCATAGCTGTACCGAATACAAGATATATGCTTGTGCCCAGGAGAGGTAATGGGAGTTGGAACAGGCCCCATGTGTGTGAAGACAGGCCACAGAAAATCTATTGCTTTAATTGCCTCCTAAAAGATTGGCATGTTCTAATTTGCTTATGGTCAAACACAATAATTTATGATGAACAGGATGACTACCTTAAGCATTCAGCACCAATTATTAAACCTTTTCTTACCCCACCCTACCCTCTCTAAATATTATTTTCCTTAATTCTGTTCATAACAGGAATATTTCCAGTCCCTTTGCTTGAAAAAAAAAAAATCATTAGCTAAACTAATTCCTGGGTAAAGGTCTGTATTTCTTCCCACATCCACATTTTATATTGAGGTGCAGCATGCTCTGGCCGTCACTACAATTTGCTGTGTTTAATGGTTGGAATATTTCACCTCCCTGTTAAATATCCCTTTGCCCTTTGTTAAGTTTGTTGCCTAGTAAATTGCATGTCTAGCTTTGAAGCTTATGTTGCTGCACCCCTGCTGCTTTAGCTCCTTATCTCCATAGGATTTGCTGTAGCACACACAGCCAGTGGATGAATTTGCACATATTTGCAGTGCCGAGCCTTGACTTTTACTGCTTGAATGTAAATGAAAAAAAGAAGGGGAAAAAAAAAAGTCATTTCCTTTCCGTGATCAGCAATTCATCATCACTAAAGCACTGGGAGGAAAATAGTTATCAGCTTCCCATTTTAGGTTATAACTTCAAAGCAAACCTTTGATTTGAATGCCAAACTCTGAATGCTGGGGAAAGGAGGGGGAAAGACAGTGGGGAGAGGAGGGAAGGAAGTAGGAGGGACTGGACCATCACCTTGTGGTGGTGACAGCACCCACCACCATGAAGGGAAAAACAGCTTGCTAAGGTACCAGAAAACCCACTGGTTTCTCACTTGCCTTGTTTATGCTCATTCAGGAATTAAGGGATGCACTACAGGAGTCCATATTCAAATCCATTCTTACAGTCAAAACTTACTCTGGTTCTTGTGTAAACGATCTGCCTTTAGGGTATTAAATACTTACCTAATAAGTAAATTAAAAAACCTGCAGTTTCACAGACTTCTGGACAACTGACTGCATTGTACCCTCTAGCCCACTTTTTTTTTTTAAATTTATTTGAAGCAGATAAATTCAGCATCCATTCATGATGATACTTATTTTTGACAAATTCCAATTAAAATCTTAGACATTCTGTGTCATAAACAGGCCATTTTATTGCTACATGTTTTTAGAGTAAGGTAGAGAATCTAATTCCCTGCAGAGCTTGTTTAAAGCCTTTAAGTTCCTGCCTGAGCCCAGATCCATCTTACAGGAACCTGTTTTTCTGCTTGTTATAGAGCAGCCCTTTGTGAGCTCCTTCACTTCCTCCTTTTCTGCCTGTCTCATTCTCTCTCCCTCTTTTTAAAATTTTATCATTCCATAGCCAGCATACTCAAGGCTGTTTACAGCACTGATACCTTGCTGCATTAGTGCTGCATTGATTAGGGTTGAAAATAATCTCGGGAAGTCATGCGTAACTCCCACTCCTTGTCCTTTCTGCCATGTAAGCACATTCTTTTTGCCTGAATGAAAGAAGAATGTTCTGCATACAAGCTCTTTCTAAGCCTTGGAAATGTTCTGCATAGGTGCCTTTAAGGACTTTCTTTGGCCTGTTTTTGTGTCAGTCTCCTGAAACTATCATATATCAAAACTATGTTATTCCTTCATCATACTACTGAAAACACTGCTTAATCCATTTCCTCTGATGGGAGGAAGTGGGCTGTTGATTTTTGAAAGTGCATGCTATTCGCACGCACTAGGTTATTCAGTAAAAATGCCTATTAAAAGACCATTAATATACATGCACTGGAAACACCTTTGCAGAAGTCTCTTAGGCTTTTAAAGAGAGCATGGAGAGCCTCGGAGTATTTTGTCATTTGTTTCCGCCAAAGCACCACTCAGTGCCGGATTACATCTTACCACAGAGTTTATTTCTACGGTAAGCAGATATGCCTAGTAGGACATTGGCAAGATTTAGACTTTAAATCACAGCCTGCTCCAAACCCTAGGCTGCCTATTTAGGACCTTCACCCGTTTCCGTACAATCCCATCTTTAGTGGAGCAGCACCTAATCCTCTCCTTTCTCAGCAGAACATTCTTTTTGGCAGGAGGGTGTGAGGGGTAATTAAGGGCCCCAGCCCCCAGCTGCATTGTTGGTAGTGCTTTATTTGCAGCCTGCTGCTGCTGTGCTCAGCAGAAGGAGGGATGTTCTGCCTGAGGGATGCTCTGCCCCAGAGATGCTCTGGGACTGGGGCTCGACGCCCCTTCCACCTGCCGCAGAAAGGCAAGAGCTCCCCCTGCGCTCTGAGTGCAGACTGTGTCCTCGGGAGAGGATCTCTCCTGCTTCCCCTGAAACCCACACTGTCATTTTAATCAGGTGGTTCTGTCTGTGTTAAGGTGACGAGTCATAGCTGGCATCAACAGGGCCTAAAACTATGTATCTGCCATTGGCAAACAGGAAAAAAGGAAAGAAGAATTGCTGTTTTGCTAGAGCCATTTGAAATTAGTGGGGTCATTAAAAGCTTTTATTCAAATAAATAAATTCATAAAATTGCCTAGAACTCAATAGTGCAGGATGTCTAATCAATAGTAATTCATTTTCAGAATTGCTGTCTGTTTCACAAGCCAGGAATTGCAAGAGGTAAATCATGACAAACACTGCATGCACAGACAGGATCCATTATATCACAGCAGGGGTCACGCTGGAATCACTTCATCTGTTTTTAAGGTTTGAAAGCCCAGGATGCAGCGGATTTTCAAACAGGCCCATCTGTGTGATATTTCTGGCCACAGATCTCTGGTTTCCCCACCGACGGCGGTAACTAAATCTCAGTGATGTACTCCATGCCACGGGCTGGATTATTTGCATTAGGAGTAATCTTCTGGTGACTCTGCAGGTGTCTGTGCTTGGCAGAATGAATTAAAGGGCTGTGCCTAAGCAACTTTTTTCTGAACATGATTTCAACTTGAGAATTATTAGAATGGGTAGCTGAACTTCTGGAGGTGTAACCTCTGCCCTGTGCTGTAATTTAGGACTAACTTTTTGTGCAAAAGGGGCAAAGATGGAGTGAGGCCACTGTTTCTCCATTTTTTTTCCTGCTGAGCTTTCTGAATAACAACAAAAAAGCAAAATTCTCCTAACTGGAATTTTCTGACAGCAAAATCCAGCTCATTTAAAGTCCTGGTTTTAATTCTGTCCATGGATGATTGTGAGAAATTCACTTTTATAGTTTGGAGGCATTCCACCTGGAAAAAACTAGCTCTGGAAAATGAAATTTCCATCTGTTAAAAAATGGGAGGGAGTGGAGGGGGCAGGGCAGGGAATAAATGATGGTCTATGTAGATTAGGGCCAACATTTTCAAAAACAGGAACTAAAGTTAGCCTTGTGTATTCATACTCAGACACAAATAAATATATAGTGCTTTGGGAAATTGTGCTAAGCCTCTGCTCGCTCTGCTTGTTTAACCTGACCTCATCATTTCAGGCCATAGTCAGCTGCCCAAATGTGGATGAGAGAGAAACTCGTGCTCATCCTTTTTTGTGACAGCATTGACCCATGTCCTAGGGAGTGGAGCCTGTGTTTCTCTCTTCCTGCACAGGAGAGAAGTGCCAGGCCAGGCTAGAGCCTGTGGATCTATTCAAGGATAATGGTTAAAAACTCCAATCTACCTCGATGTCCAGAGGGGAAACTTTGGTCTGTTTAGGAGACTGGTGGAGAGAGTCCCTTGTGAGGCAGTCCTGCAGGGCAAAGGAGTCCAGGAAGTCTGGACATCCTTCAAGAAGGAAATCCTAATGGCACAGTAGCCAGCTGTCCCCCCCATAGGCCAAAAGTTGAGCCAGAGGGGTAAAAGACCAGCCTAACTGAACAGAGAGCTTTGTCTGGAACTCAGGAGAAAAAATAGAAGATTATGACTTTTGGAATAAGGGGCAGGCCACTCAGGAGGACTGCAAGGTTGTCATGAGGTTATGAAGGGAGAAAACTAAAAGGGCGAAAGCCCAACTAGAACTTAATCTCACTACTGCCATAAAAGTTTTAAAAATATGTTTCTATACATACTTGAACAACAAAAGGAGGGCAAAAGAGAATCTTCATCCTTTATTGGATGCAGAGAAAAATATAGGGATGAGAAAAAGGCTGAGGCACTCAATGCCTTCTTCTTTGCCTCCAGACTCTAATATAGAGTCTAGTTGTTCTCTGGGTAACCAGTCCCCTGAGCTGGAAGACAGGAAGAGGGAGCAGAAAGAACCCCCCAAATGACATGGTAAGTGCTTAGTGATCTGCTACATCACTTAGACATATTCAACAGATGGGATTCAGCCCAGGGTACTGAGGGAGCTCATGGAAGTGCTCACTGAGCCACTTTCCATCATTTATGAGCAGACCTGCTACCTAGAGGAAGGGTCCTAAGGAGGATCCAGAGAGCTGTAGCCATGTCAGCCTGACCTTGACGCCAGGAAAGGTCATAGAGCAGATCATCTTGAGTGCCACCACACAGCACTTACATGACAACCGAGGGATCAGGTCCAGCCAGCATGGGTTTATGAGAGGCAGGCTCTGCTTGGCCAGATGTGCTGGTTTTGGCTGGAGTAAGGTTAATTTTCTTCACTGTGGCTGGTATGGGGTTGTGTTTTGCATCTGTGCTGACCAAATTTATTGATAAGACTGTTGATAATGTAGAGATATTTTTGTTATTGCTGTGCAGGGCTTACAAAGGGCCAAGACCTTTCCTGTTTTCCATACTGCCACACTGGCAAGGAACATGGGGCTGCTTGGGAAACTGGGAGGAGACACAGCCAGGACAGGTGACCCCAATTAACCAAAGGGGTTAGTTCCAGGCCATGTGACATCATGGTCAGTATGTAAAGCAGGAGGAGGAAGGAGGAAAGGGTGGACACTTGGAGTGATGGCATTTGTCAACCCAAGTAACCATTACACGTGAGGGACCCTGCTCTGCTGGGGTGGCTGAACACCTCCCTGCCCATGGGAAGGAGTGGATTAATTCTTCAGTTTTCTGCTGTTCAAGGCTTTTGCTTTTCCTATTAAACTGTCTTTTTCTCAACCCACTAGTTTGCTTCACCCTTCCAATCTTCTACCTGATCCCTCTGGTGGGACAGTGAGTGAGCAGCTGTGTGGGGCTCAACTGCTGGCTGAGGTTAAACCACAATGCTCACCTAATCTCCTTCTGTGACTTTATCTCCTTCTATGGCTTAAAGAGTGAGAAAAAGACTGTGGATATTGTCTACCTAGAATTCAGTAAAGCTTTCGACATTGTCTCCCACAGTGTTGTGCTGGAGAAACTGGCTTGCTATGGTGTGGATGGATGTACTCTTTTCTGTGTGGAAAAAATGGCTGGATGGCCAGGCCCAGAGAGCAGTGGGGAATGGACATAAATCCAGCTGATAGGTGGTCACCAGTGGTGCTTCCCAAGGCTCAGTACTGAAGCCAGTCCTATTCAATATCTTCATTGATGACCTGGATGAGGGGATCAAGGTCACCCTCAGCTCACAGACAACACCAGATTGGGAAGGGGTGTTGATCTGATGCAGGAAATAATGTGGACAGGCTGCATCAATGGACTGAGGCCAGTTGTACGAGGTTCAACAAGGCCAAGTGCCATGTCCTGCACTGGGGTCACAGCAACCCCCAAAAGGTATTACAGGCTGGGGGCAGAGTGGCTGGAAAGCTACCCAGTGGGAAAGGATCTTGAATATCCAAAATATAAGAATACCTCTTTCTGAATCTTGACATAATTGTCGAATTTTTCATGGCACTCACAATTGGGTCACGATGATGAGCGCAGCTCTTATATGAGGGCTCACTATGACCGGCACAAAATCAAATATTTAGTTATCTATCATCCATTATATACTGAAACATGTTATATTTATGACGTAATGAAATATTCAAGCTTAATGCTGAGACACATATCTTAGTCTGAGAATTCTGCGAGCTCCTGAAAATGTACTTTGCATACGCAAGATGTATATTTCATATAAAAAGATGTGCACTGAAATATTAATAATATTTCCCTGAACTTTTTGCATTGTATTCTGTAGAATATGACATACTAAAATGCATTCATTACACCTGGAAGCTACTGGCTTCCACTAAAATGTGCTGTGTCACTCACTTATGTCATCCATGGTCTGTCATTCTCATTTGAGCCCAAGCCCATCCCAGATTTTCTATGCTTTGCCCAGTTGCCTCAAATCATGTGCTGATCTCTAAGAAAAGCCATGAGAAACAAGGTTCATTTTATGTCTGTCTCTGAAATGGGCGTTTTCTACCATGCACAAACAAATCTTACCAGAAGTGCTTTTTCTTTTGACAATAATGCTTGCTTTTCAGCTTTCCTGACAAGCAATGAAGATTTTCCTTTTCTCTTCAATTCACTAAAAAACCTGATTGTGCTAGTTAACAATGAAAGCATATCAAACCAAGACAAAATGTTTAAATAGCTCTTAGCCACCACATTATAGCTAACTGAAAAGAATCCTCTTTCTAATTTATGCAAAAAAAAATGCTTAGTTATCTCACTGAATAAAAAGAGAAGTGGGTCTTTTGTAGATAAAAACACGCATAATATGAAGTCCTTGTTTAAGTGAGAAAAGAGCTTCTCAGCATATCTAAAAATCTTTATAAAATTAATTAATTTGATAGGAGAAAAATAAATAGGCTGCAGGAATCCTAGAATTCTATCATATATTATCTGAACATATACATTCCATTTGAATTCTGTCTTTGGTAATGAATTAGGTCTCCATGAATTGATGCCATGATAGATTTTCAATAAGTGTTTATTTTGCAGGTAAGTTTCTTTTTTTTTTTTTCCTCTTCTGCAATTGCCATCATTACATTGCTAGTGCAGAAATTGTTATCAAATCACTTTGAAAGATGTGTTTACCTTTTCCAAAACAATTTGGGGAACAATTTGATGTTTCAACATCAGTAAAATGTGAAATGCGCTAACTTCAGTCATTTCTCATTATGTTAGTTGAGTCATGGACAATTACAGTTTTGTCCTAGTCTTTTTTGATTTGCCCACAAGATGTTTGACCAAGATGTTCAGAAGTGGTTATTGACCCTAGCTACCCACCAGGAGGCAATTTAGAAGGATCTAATTTGGACACAATCTAGCCACTAGTCCTCTTCATAACTGAGTTTAGCTGTCAAATTACCCCAGTTATTTTTAAAACTGCTGACCTTCTGGGATTTTTATTTCTTTAGTTTCATTTACTTGGCTTTGGTTTATAATGAAAGTTTCTTCTTGGTCTTCAGTGGATTAAAACCTATGAAACTCTTTCAGAGGTGAAGGGAATGTTTTTTAAGTGTGCAACAGTAACAAATAATTACCTCTGATTTGTTTTTATTTACAATAAATTTTAATTTTTAAAGTATTACCAACAGATGGACAACAGAAGTACTGTGTGAAAAGTTGTCAAGTAACTTGCAATGTCTCCTCACAAAAGGAAAAGTGGAAGAGAGATTTGGAATGATGATTGACTGCTAAGTGTTACAACGCCACCATGTATAAGCTTCATCTCACGATAAAGGAGGGCAGCTACATTGCATGGTATTCCCTGTATATTGAACTATTTTGACAAAAACATTTCATAATCAGGTACCCAGTTGGTTCCAGAATATAATACACCAAATATGGGGTATCTTTATATATATTTCTGTATATCCTGCTGGTTTTTATGTGAAGTGCACATTTTCATTAGATAACATACTTTTTTTATTCAGTGTACAGTGTGCCAGTGTGGCCTCATGATTCTCCCACTCTAGCTGTTTCCAGATTTGTGTATATCATACATATGTTTCAGTACACAGTGTAAGTACTCACTAAATATTGATATTCATAGGGAAACCAGATGTATTTTCTGATGACTTCCTATAGTTCTGAATAGTATTGTGATCTGCAAGCCTGCAATCGTTGCAGAGATGAAGTGTCAAGGTCAAACATGACACTAACTACACTCCCTGAAGTTAGGCCTTGCTGAAATGGAATGAGGCTTGAATATTTTTTCCATCAGTTCTCCAAGCCTTCTAACATTTTGATGCACCTACCATGTTTGAAAAGATCAAGTGTGTTGACAACATCCATTAAAATCCAGGCTTGGTCATGTTTTGAAGAAATTCCTCCCAAATGGAGCTCATCCAGGGCTGTAAACCAGAAGATGCCACACTTTTTATTTTACACTTTTTTTAATAGGCAAATACAAAATTAATAGATTCTACCCACTGGAAATTCTCTGCACCCATAACTGGTTTCACAGACAGCCTATGATGGATTGAAGCAGGGGTTAATCTTTGGATTTTGAGTGCATGCAAAAAGGAGGATTGCATCTACTGCAAGGAAAATTGTTTTTCATTGATTCTTCCCCTGGTGAGTAACTAGCATGTATCATCCTTTAAAAGAGACAGATAATAATCCTTGTTCTCCTAAATTCTGCTGTTACATTAATTAGTTATGATAACTAAAGCATTAAAGTGCAATTATGTATCTCCCTGACCAAATGAGTGAAAAAGAGGGTTAGGTAGCCATCATTATGCAGTAACAGAAGTGCTCTAAGGTACTCAGAGCAAAACAAGTCTGAGGCCCAATGCCATAATTCTGACTCCCTCCCCATGCCTCAAGCAAAGAAAGCTTGAAAGCTTGTGCAGTCTATACTAAACCTCCTCTCTGCTACTTTCTTTTTCCCAGGAATTTATTAAAAATGCACTCCTGCTTGAATTTATGTATATATATATATATAAAATCAGAGTCTCAGTTTTCAAATATGAGCAGTCACTGGAACTGCTGAACACCATAATTTCTCCCTCTGATTCAAGCAAAAGAGCACATTTTACTATGGCTTTAGGCCCTAATTTATATGTACTAACTTAAAGCTTTGATTTAGATGTGGTGACAAGAAGGTAAGTACCCTGACCTGATAGAGTTTTGGAAGACAGGACTAAGTCAAGTTAGTCACTAGTCAGGTGCACTATTTTCCCTTCTGTCTCAGCTTGGAATAATAGCCTCCTGTTTTCCTTCATTAGAAAGAATCTTCTCACCCTGCAAATCAGTTCCTTCCCTTTGGTGCAAAAAGGGTAGCACCTCTGCAGTCATGGCAACTTGACACCTTGTCTCACTTGACTTATATTTTGTTCTTTACCCTTCTTTTATGACAGGCCCTCCACTCCCTTTTTAGTTAGTGCTAAGGGTCAAAATTTAGCCAGATATGCTCAGGTCTACAAGAACTTTCTAATTCTTGTTCAATGGCTCAGAGATTCTAGCAAAGGTAAATTTGAATTTTCTCTAGAAATCACTGAATTGAGAATAATTCCAACTTTTTTTCTGTGCTTCTCAGTGGCTGGATCAGAGAAAAAACTCTTGTCTGGACCATTCCAAATTTCTGTGTATCTCCTTACAGAGCAGATATCATTATTGCTATGACACTTATGCTAGACATTTTCTGTATTATACTCAGTTATAAATGGCCTAAAAATTGATTTTTTTTTTCCAAGATTAGTTTCATTTAAGAACTCCTGAGAAATATTAATATCCTTGGTAAAGGACAAAGTGGTGAGCTGCAAACCTAAGTAACCCTCTAGGGATTTGACTACCTGCCTGTTTTCCTTGCTAGCAAATCTGTGCACTTTTCAAACTGAAGGTTACATTAATATTACACAGAGAAAGTCAATTAATTTAACAAATTATCAATTTGTGGAGTTTCTTGAACATGCAGTAACATGTACACAAAGCAGCTCTTTGTGATCCCACAGATGTCCTGTCCTCAGTGCACAGCTTCATTAATCATGTGCTATGCATGTTGTTGTCTAAATTGCAATGCCATTTGACATGGAAAACATTGGGAAAGAAGTGTTGCTTACCCTTTGCACACTAGTAGAGATTCAAATAAGCAGAGTGTTTAAAAATACTATTAAGTCAGTGCTGCAAACATTTAATTGTCTTCTTAAAACTACTTCAAAGCCCCAAAAATTATTTTATATTATTGTGTATATTTCTAGAGCAAAAGTGAGCATACTCAGCATTGCATATGCAGTTCATGCAAGAAAGGCTGAAATCTGTAGTTACACCTCAGGAAGGCAAAGATGTTCCCCTAGGTTTGGGTTATGCCTCTGGGAAATCAAGGAAATGCTACTAGGGTTCATGTGGTTCTGTTGCAGTGATGCTGCACATGATCTCTACTCTTAGTGCAATGTAGGCACACGGACTGAATTTGCCTCCTGCCTAAACACTCAGTGAAACTCAGCCAGGGTAGAAGTATTCCTTCTCACAGATTTACATCTCTGTTCTCGTGGCCACTGCTGGCTGCTGGCTGTGGTCTCCATTTTCTTACTCTAGACAAGCATATAAACAAATGGCTATATATAAAAGTAATTTCTGATCTATGCTGTGAGAGAGTCTTGGTAATTTGGTATGAGTTGTATAGACCCTTTTGGCCTAAATCAAGGGTATCTGTCGCTTGAGGCTAGGACCTTCTGTGTAGCGCCAAGCTAGATGTCAACGCTTGAACAGCAGTGACTTAAAATGTTTCCATTCCAACTACATCCCTAGCAGTCATCAGTCACTTGACCTGAATATTTCAAAATGGACTGTTATCTAATGTATCCTGTCAGAAATTCCCCATACATCTTTCTTCAAATGTAATTCACGGGTTGCAGGATTCACAGATTCTGTAATTTCTTTGCCTATAACGATTTTATAACGGACATAAGTTGACAAACATAGGAAGGATCACATTTTTATCTCTAAGAAGGTGGTGAGCAGCTTACTAAAAAAAATTCAGAGAGCTCAAGAGCAGAGGATAGCATGTTGAGTATTTGCTCAACTTATGTAAGTTCTCCAAAAAGCATCTGCCATTACCAATGTTTGGATTCCTTGTAAGATAGACCAAAAAAACCAAAACAACCAAAACCAAATAAACTAATGAAATAAGGATATTAGCAAACAAAAATCCTAAGCAAAACTAAGAAAAGTATGCAAAAGAAGGGGTTAAAGAGAGAGAAGTCACGGACGTGGACAGAAAGGCCTCTCATTCAATGCAGCCATAAAATCAGTATTACATACACCCCTGGGGAAGGAATGCTACAATTAGGATCCTTGATCTGGAAAGGCCTACTTGTTACTTCAATCAAGATGAAAAGTGAGATCAGAAAGGAAAAAAATGTTATTTGAAATCAACAGTTTTGCTGGGCTAGTGGCTGAGGGAAAGTCATTCAGCCACTCCAGGCTAAATGGTGAAAATGACTCTGCACTGTCAGTTCAACCCTCACTTCAGCCTGGTGCCTGTAGAAGCTGGCACAAATTCACCAGTATTCTGTGCTACTGGTGTTCTGGCTTCTGTTCTGTGCAGAGTGTGAGCAGCCACAGAGTGCATCTGGAGATCATACCCCTGTAATCTTGCTAAAAATTCATGCAATGCCTGAAAAGGGAGAGGGAGAGAGTTAAAATGGACTTCCTGCAGATGGCTCAGAGCACTGCAAATTGGAGTCATGGCACATATTGTTGAAGTGGTGACATACCCTTTAGTCCTACAAGGCATTCAGAAGAACACAAATGAAGCCCCTAGAGGAAAACTAGTAGACATGCAGAGGTACTTTTTTGTAGACTCTAGTAGAGTTTTGTAACTAAAATATGAAAACATCAGGCAATTTTAACACTCCAGCTGCAGAAAAGGGGATGGTGAATATCACAAGGGCCACAAATGCATGGACTTGTCTGTGGGTGCTACCTTTAACCTGTTGGTGGAGGAGAAGAAACATGCCTTAAAAACATGTTGCCTGTGTGACCTGTGTGGATCACAACAATCCAGAAAGCTACACATTTCTTCTTTTTCAGGGGCTGCTGATGGAATTAGATCTGAAAACTTTGTTTTCACAATTTTTTTGCCAAAGAAATCCACATATGGGCTTATTTTGCTACTTACTAAAATTAGAACAGATATTGTATCATGAGATGAAATTAGTTAATGTCAACTTTTGTTTCTAGATATTCAAATCACAGTGAACTTTCATTTTAAAATGTTTAAGATTTTGGACATGAAGTCTTTTACCAAAAGTCCAAAGTTTACAAGTTAGATAAGCCAGAACAAAAATGTTTCACATCAGGTCAACATAATTTGGGGGCATTGAATTTTTGACCACTGATCAAATTATGTGTCTTTCACACAATTGCAAAAGAGTTTTAATTGCCTTTTTAAAAACTCTTTTTGTGGTCCTGTATGAAATTTTGAAAAAAGTCTCCAGAAAGAAGACAAAGCTGAAACTTGTTTGCAGTGGTTTTACATTCCTCCCATTTTCTCTGTTCTTTTTCCACAAAATGACACCACTTGAGAAATTATATGTAAGAGACAGTGAATATGAAATACTTAATTCTGTAGAGTGCATTCTTTCCATGGATTATGTGACGAAATGTCTGAATAAAAAAATACACATATAAAAGAGACACAATGCTTTTCTCTCTATTTTTTTAACAATATTTCAAAAATTTTAAAACAATAAAATAAGAATGACTTTTTACACATGACCCTTTATTAAAAATAATTTATTTTTTACCCGGTGAATTGAATTAAATCCTCTTAAAAATTTACTAACATTCCTTTAATTTTTAAAATTCATTGGATAATTTCTATTTGTATGAGTCCTTAAATTATTTTTCAACTGTCATTTTAGCCACATGGAACACAGGAAATTAATTTTCACATATTTAAATACTCAAATGTGCATACAAAACACAGTAAACCAGCCTGGAACAGTAAACACCTTTTCAATACAGCACCATGCCCACCTTGTAACTGCAGATTTTTTCCCAATGGATTCATGATAATGAGATAAAATAATACAGAGTTACTGCTAGTGGGGTGAGAGAAACCAAGCACAAAACCCCCAAACCCCTGCATCAAAACCTTTAGTGTTTTAGGTAAATGGGGATCCATTAAGAATGTTTCTGAATTAAGTCCTACAGGGAAGAAAATGTTAGGCATTGCTTTGCAATTTGCCAGATGTTTCCAAGTTATTTTTCTCCCTCCATCAGAGTCAAGTTAATCATGTTCAATAGGCCACCCTGCAAGGAAAAGTAAAAGTAACTTCCTTAGACAGCTGCTTTGCATAAAATGTTTGCTTTCAAGGAATATTGTGCAGCCTGGAGATACTGGAAAGTAATAGAATAAAAAGAGGGAGGGAAAATCTGCTCACACATCACCACCCTATTGAGTATCTTCACAACCCTACAAAATGAAACTAAAGCCTTTTTTTGATGTTAGGGGAGCCTAAATCAAAATTCATTGATGACATTAAAAGAAAAAACAACTTGATCCTCTGTGAAATACTGTCATCTCATCTTCCTTTATGACTCTAAGTAAGAGTTAAAGTATACTGTCTGAATAGACCTTAACATGTAAATAATGACTAAATGATAGGGCAGTTCAGAAACAAGGTTTGTAATCCATGGAGAAAAATATACAGTGAGAGTGGCTTAGCTCAGAGTGCAGGAACACACCCAGGTCTGCTTGTTAACTGATTTTTATATTTTTAAATTATTATATTCTCTATCTTTATCTACTTGAAAAAAATATTTCAAGGTCTTTGCTTACATATGGAGAGATTTGAGACAACTCAGCTGGCAAACACATTTCTATCTGGGAAAACCCCCACACACATCAATATAAAAAATGCAGGCATAATTCTAGTGTTGAAAACTTCCTCAGTTTTTTATTGCATAATTATTGTTTTTAGAGAATCAGATTTTAAAAGGGCCTTACCAAAACTATGATTTTATGACAAAATGATGGGGTTTAAATTAGGCATAGGAAGTCCCCAGTATAACTGAGAATCTTCATGCTCACCATCATCTACTTTTCTAGTTTCTCAGGCTATCTTTTGAAAGTTGATATTGTTAAAAGTTTTTCATGATTTTGTCTACTGAGTGCAGGTTTTATGATCATAGATGTCATGTTGAACTCTGACTTAATAATTATCAAAGAAGGTTTACTGCATGTACAGTAATTGCCATGTGCAAGCAAAGATGCACACATAAGTCTAGAGAGGCACATGAGGCACACATGCATAAATATACTTACATGTATATACTTGAAGGGGGGAGGTGGTGCCATTAGTTAGTGGACATACAACACATTAGATCCAATTTCATCTCTGAATTTAATTACAATCTCTTCTGTACATAGTTTTGAATATGATCCCATGACCCTGACTCAAAAGAAGAAATAATGTTGTTGATACAGAGAATGCTGAACAAAACGTACTGACATATATTGAGTCAGTAATACATGAAACATAGAATTGCTAGTGATCCCAGTGGATACAACTGGGTAGTAATTTTGTATTAATATTGCATTAATTAAAATTTGCTGCCTTACCACACCTAGGAGCAGCAACCCACCACCAAAGGGTGCAGCACCCAGGAGGAACATCAGGGACAAATCTTCAAAAGGGAAATCAATTTTCAGCCCTTGCCACTAGTTTTATGTTCATTTAAATTTTCCTGGTTTCTGGTTTTTAATCCTAGTGAAGTGACTCCTGTGTGTGTGTGTGCATGTGTGTGTGTGAGAAAGAGAGAGAGAGAGAGAGAGAGAGAGTACAGAAACCTTCTGGTCTTCCTTGTGGCACTAACATGGAAAAATCTGGGCACATACCCATGACCCAGCTGGAGTTCAAGGTGTTTTCAGTCTTCATATACTTAGGAACCTTGGAATTTTTTCCAATAGAAGTGTAGGTCAGTAAGAGTGAATATAAACCTCCTCATTACTTTCTGCAGATCTTTTCTAGAAGAATTGCATGAATGAGCATTTGAAAATGACTGTGCTTTATCCCTTTAATCACACAGTCACCACGATTTACTTACTCCTTGGCAGGGACTCCAAGCTGTCTGCCTCCATAAATCAGCAGTAGTCGCCTTAGCCTTCTCCCAGAGGGCTCAGGTTGAGGTGCATGCAGGTTGGGATAACTCATGGGAAACATGACAGCTCCCTTAAGGATTTTTTTATGACTTAATAAATGCACAGATGTGCCAAGGTTTTTGTAGTTGAATGATACTTGGATGTTTGCTGCTGAGATATTATGGTTTGATATAGATGTCCAGTCTCTAAAAAAAGTATATTTTTCAGGATATATTAACAAATGTAGCTCTTGCTTAAGGCCACTGTTGTATGTTTTTGCCTCTTTAAAGTAACATATGGACTAAAGCTTAGCATCAGTCAAACTGACGTGGGAACAGACCAGACATTTATAAATATAGTCCATAAGCATGTTTTCTCAAGTTTTGTTTAATCAGATTGAAATTATGTTGTGTTGGGAGAAGAACAGTAGGAGTGAAATCCTAGCACCTCAGTGGCACTAAGACCTGAGTGGCTCTGAAAATGTGAGGTAGAAACCCTTGCATTTGGCAGAGCTACATGGACAGATTTTGCACCAAATGAGCAACCTGAGGAGCACGGGTTGTTGCGCCCCCACCCCACACGTTTCACATTCACTTGTGCACACAGCATGTTCCTAAACTTGCCCCTTGCAGCAGGAGCTGCTGAAAAGGGACGAGGGAGAAGCAGGACACATCTGTGTCTGGGGTCTGAAGAGAGAGGTTGGGGCACTGGCATCCTGCGGGGCAACCTGTGCCACATGAGGCTCAGCCATAGTGTGCAGACTCATCCAGGGGGTTTGGCTGCTTACTCTGAGAGCAGTAAAACCCCTAATTCACAGTGGGTAATTTTAACCTGGAGGTTGTTCAGACACCAGCTTTGCAGCAGCATGGACCACTGCCCTGCACCTTGCCTCTTCCCTTGGCACCCTGGCTTCCCTGGAAAGATGGCAGCCTCACGATGTTCCTGCTGGCACTTCAGTTTGGCACATGTACCCACAGATCGGCAGAGACACAGGCGTGATTTCTTTTCAGGAACAATGAATGTAGTGAAAGAAGCAAAAAGACTCAAAAAAGGAGAGGTAAGGATATTGATTTGCTAAAGAAAAGTGTTACTCAGAGCCTGAGCTGGGATAATAGAACCACAGGACATGTCCTTACACAAGGAACAGCTATTCATGGTCCTCCTTGAGATGTATAGATTTAATGGCAGCTGTATCGCCTTCTGAAACTGCCTGTGCTATGAGATACGGTATGTACAGTAAAAATAGCACTCTGCACAGCAGGTTTCTATTATGGGATTAACCAATTGTGCCCACGTTGTAAAAACCTACTAACGACTAGCAAAGGCAAATCTCCCCAAAGCAGGCTGAAAGAAAGTCACAAACAAAAGACTAATGACCTAAAAGTAAAATTCAAACCTGAAGACACCACAGAAAATATAGCTTAAAAAGCTAATTGTACAAAACTGCGGGAATTATGCAACTAAACCCAACTAACAACATCCATTTTTTGTTCCTCCACTTCCTGTGCTACTACTTCTCTTAATGTATATGATATTGTAAAATGCAGGAGGAAAGATTGCATGTAAAGTATGTTTATTCATGAATTCCATATTTAATGATTCTTCAGCTAAACCAGAAAGAGGCACGGATGATTCTGACTGAACTGGGAAGATTATGCTAACAGCACTGTACAGTCCCCTACCAGCCTCTACAGTGACTGAAGTTTTATGCAGCCCATTTAGAATAGATAACTCTGAAAGAAATTAATTCTGTTCACTTCTAGAGTTGACCAGGTCATTCATTTAATTAAACTTCAGCAAGTAAAAAAACCATTTGCTTTTAGTTCAAATGGTCTCATATTATATACTTTTATTTAGCATATGGTACCAGGCACATTGCCAGCTCTATATGGAAGGAGAAATTCAGCAATATGTTGCAATAAAGTTCTCTCCTGGCTCCTCAGTCAAAACTTACTTTCACCTAAAATATTCTTTCTTGCCCTTTTTTATTTCTAGGATCTCAACATAAAGTCATCAACATTCATGCTGTAAGATTAGATTTAATGTGTTTCTAAAGCCTCCCATTAACCTTTCAGAAAGTCTGACATTTCCTGATTCACCAGACAACCAAGTCTTTTTCTATCAGGGGTAGACAGTCTCTTCTCAAATCACTTGCATGTGTCAATAATGACTCCTTTCTTTCCCCACAAGCTGGAGGAGAGTGGGGCCCCAGCTTCCCTGACCGAAGGGGGTTGCTTTTGCAACAGCTTGTGCACAAGCAAAGGCAGGGATGGAGAAATAATGTTAAGCAGCTTCACAATCAAAAGCTTCTGCAGATAGTCTCAAACCCAGACATAGGTGGATTGGGTAGTAGATAATTCTTTATTAAGGTACTGACAGAAATGTAGTCTTTCAGGATGCTTATGAGCCTGAGGAAAAGCCGCTATTATTCTTGAGTTTCCATTCCTGCTGAGCCAGCACCTGTTTGCACTTTTCCCTCATTCTGGTCAAGCAAAGATTCTCACTTAGCATGTAATAAAATGTTGCTTTATTTCCCCTGTAAGCTAAACACATTGACATCATTGGGTGTGTGCCTGGTTTATGGCCTAAGGATTTGGCCTTTTATATATACACAATTATCTACATCACTTCTCCCCCCCTTCACTCCACACCCTCCACTCCCCTCCCACCCCCAGACTCATGTCAAAACAACAAGTTTCTCAGGTCTATTTTTAAAGTTAATATATGTGAGTGTCATGTGCTTGCAGATCTATTTGATTTCCTTGAGATATCAGGGTGAGAGAAACTCTTTACCTTTTAGCCATTAATTTGTTTTATAAAATTAGAAATTGCATGACTTTGATGATCTGGTCAACTTACTTGTCTCCTACTACAACTACAAATTTAAAATATTTTCTATAACCTAGATACCATGGAAGCTCTTGACTGAGTTTTCATTTGACAATGATTTATCATTTGACAATGAAGTCCTCATTGTATAATATTTTTTAGGAAGGACAAAGAAAAATTTGGTCTTTTGTCCTTGAGTTTGTGTTTCCTTCCCACAATCCAAGATGGCTCTCAAAAACATAAATGCTTATGATTTTTCCCACAGATGTGAAGTATGAGATATACTATCAGGAATTTAATGCCACAAAGGCTGAAACAAAGTAATATCTTTTAAACTTGTTTGGAGGCCACACACAGCTTTTTTTATGCAATTCATATGTTGGTTATTGCAAAGAGGAATTCCCTCCTTCTCTCCCCAGTGTCAACTCTAACTAAACCTATTGAGAGGAATTACTGTTTTCTCTGTCTTTATGCATTTATATACATCTATATGTCAATGTAATTATACAGTGATTTATACCTATACCTATCAGTATTGATATCTACATTGATACATGTTTATATATGTATTTATTGATACAAATATATATATTTCTATCTCAATATAAATAGGTATATGTAGCTATATATTGAGAGCTCACAATAGGTATCACTATCAATGTGTATTCATAGATGTTGGTATCTATTTATGCAAACAGATCTCGGAAGATATTGATCCTTTTTGACCTGCATATTGATAACCATAGGCATGAATGCCCATTGACTTAATAACTAGTACTGCCTATGGATTTGAATATCTATTGATAGGTATTGATACATGTTGACATTAATATCTATTGGTAATATCAAGGCCTCAATACTTAACAATACCTATATTAATGGGCACTGATATCTATCAATATTTGATAGATAATATAATAATATTTGATATAATATCAATATGATATTAATACTTATCATTAGTCACTGATAATATTAATACCTCTTAATAAGCATTGGCACATTCTTCTGTCAATAGACATTGATATCTACCAACATAGATCCCTTTTGAGATCTATATGATAGGCCTCAATACCTGTTGGTTTGCATACCTATTGGTGGGTACTTATATGAGTAGGTATTGACACAAATTGATACGTCCAAATATCCATACCTGTTGATAGGCATCAATACCTATTCAATTTGGTATCTATCTATAGTGATGGGTAACTATGTCTATTGTTTTTGATATTGATTTGGATCTCAAAATGCGCTATTAAATGTCAAGAGCAATACCCTTTCATAGTGTTTATCAAGATGATCCAAAACAGCAATCAATTGAAGTTTATCAATATCAATAGCAATATCTATTTGTATTTGCAGCCATTGATACTCACTGATACCTTCTGGTATTGTAAACAATGATTAAGTATCAATACCCATGTATTTGGATATCTATCAACAGGTAGCAGTGTCAATGGGTATGGCTACCTATCACTTACTACCTCTCAATATAAATAGTTATTGATAGTCACCTATGCCAACCATTATTGATAGTTTTTTTCATCAATACCTACCTGTATTGACAAGAATAACTGTCTAATACTTATAATTTTTGATACTGATTCTGATACCAATAAGCATCAATGCCTACCAATATCAATATATTTAGATATCAATAGTCATCAACAGACAATCAACACCTATCAATTTTGATACCTATCAGTGATAGTTAATGATAGGGATAGATATCAATAGGTATTGACACCTATCCATATCAATGGGCATTGTTAGGCTTCCGTACTTACTGGTTTCAATGCTGATTTCAGTATCTATATGTATCAGTAGCTATCAGTATTGATACCTACTGATTTTGGCATCTATTCATAACCTAAGGCATACATACCTACAAACAGGAGTAGAACTACTCCTCATCATGCTGTAAAAGCTCCTTAAATTCTCTAAAATTCAAAATGCATCTTTATTCATCCCATACGAAGTCCTATGTTCAATCAATTTGTCTGACAAAGAGAAACTCCATGCTTTAGGAACTCCTTCTGAGAAGTTCTGTCTGCAATGAAGCCCTGATTTGCCCTAGGGTAAAAATATGCTTCTTGGGTATGCTGTGTTCATAAGCCTTGATACAACAAGGAGGCCAGGGAATAATCTCAGTTGTCAACAAGGACAACTTCCAAGGAGTATTTTGATAATGCAATAATGTGTTGGAATAAAATGGCCTGATGGCCTGGCTCATATAGTGAAGGATAAATTATTGATATGGACTACATTTCTAAGACATCTTCATGTAAAGACTTACGTGACAAATGCCTCCATGGAGATAACTCATGCATAAGTAGCATATATTTTCATTATTGATTTGCTAAAAGGATATTATTGCTACTGCAAATGCAGGAAAATTGTCTCTATGGGTCAAATTCCATTTTAATGTTACTGCAAAGAAGGTAACAAATACACCAGGGATTTTTTTAACCTTCCCATCCAGCCCGTAAGAAAAGCTCTAGTTTAGTTGGTTTAACTTTTCTAAAACCATACGTTAATATGTTGTGAGTTGCACTAAGTGTCTCAAGAAGAGAATAATAAACAGAAAAGAGCCTACTTCAAACAACTTAACCCTTAAGAAGCTGGTGAATCATAAAGGATGTTAAACCCTTCTTTGATGGTGAGCATTTTGATTGAAAGAGAAGAGAAATACAGAAGGCAAACACCAGATGATGCATCACATGTAGGTACTGAGCCTGTACTGCATGTGGAAAGTTAAATGCTCGTTGCTAGTTTGGAAGCTCTCCCAACCCCACAAGGGCCCAGCCCCACACTCCTCCAGCAAAGGAGAGGGACAGACCCAGAGATTGCAGTCAGGTTCAGCCAAGAATCCAGACCATGAGTTACCTCCCTGGGGATGGAGTGGGACATCAGCCCATGGCTGGGCCTCTGTCAATGGGACCTGTGACCAGGCAAGGCTGTGGGGAGATGAAAACTGGTGTTGCAGCACCATTTCATCAGGGACTGATGGACCTAGGGGGCTGGAATGGGGTTCTGAGCCATGGACAGGGTGGGAACATTCTCAGAGGGCTGAGTGGAGATTGTCAACATTGGTGGTGCCCCTGGCATCATAACAGCAAAGCACCACTGCCAAAATTGTACTGGGCATATACCTGATATATATTGTGCCAGGGTTCCCCTACCAGACTGCAGCAGAGTGTAATATATCACTTTGGAGAACACTTCCACACTTTTCCACCCATTCCTACAGAATCTAAATAATACTAAAATAGTGTCAAAAGAAGACCTCCCCAGCATTATGGAAGCATGGTAAGACAAGTTAAGGGTGGGAATTCTGAAATCATATCTGAGAAAGGATTATGTGCCAGCAGGAGCAGAGTCAGTGATAAGACTATACAAAATCCCCACAGTGGTGTACATATGACACTGCTGGAAAGGAATCTGAGCTATACAGCTTGTTTCCTTTCAGATCATGAAGTTTTCCAGCCCTGGAGAGGCTTGGTTTCTGAAATCCTAATTCTGGATCCATTATGGTTAAGACAGAGTGGGATAATCCAAGATGATGTAAGATACATAGAATGCATTCAAATTACAAAGTGACACAGACATGAGGAAAATAAATGCCACCATATTTAAAATATATTTAAGCTCCCAACTGCCAAATCTAAGTTTAAACATATGATTTTGAAA
>JANRGV010000001.1:59271846-59299932 GCA_024734035.1 Alethe castanea | reverse complement strand
TAAACATATGATTTTGAAATCCAAACTATATAATCACATTTGAAAATTCTATGATCACTATAAAGTATTTATTAACTGTTCATTACCAAATAAAACAAATCATTATTAAAAAAGTGCTTAACTATCTAAAATAATCCATCTAGATTTTGGTTCTGTTTTCATCCCAATGATACTATATTACAATACATTAAAAGGTTTAAGTAAAGCTTCAAGAAAATGATTTTTCCAGGTACCTAGGCCAATAGTTTTCTACCTTTGGAGAGGCTACTACTAAGGCTTAAGAAAAAGTAGGTAAGAAAAGACGACCTATTTCTAGAAGTTTTATACTTGCTATACAGAAGATGTACACTTCACAGAAATACAAAATCAGTAATATGGATGTTAGGGAGAGTTCTTGCCAATAAATTATTGCACTGTTCTCCAACATTTCCATATAGAAACAGCTGTATTTTTCTCCTAGGAAAATTTCAGGGGAAATACAGGGACATTCTTATTGCTGTTCGAGTGACCAGTTACTCTGTTCATGCTAGCTAACACTAGCATCACCCATCATCTCTGTCTTTGATTACCTTTATCAGACCCAGTCATTTCTGTGGTCAGCACAACCAGAGTCTGTGCTGCTATCAGTGAATCTGGGTTTTGCACCAGGACTTCGTGATCTGGGTGCTGAAGAAGGCAACCTAGGTGGAAGTGTAGGTAACCAAGGGGCAGGACTCCAGGGAGTCACAGGGCATTGGCATCGTGGTCTAGGTGACATCTTCCTCTTCAAAGTCCATTTCTTTCTCATTCTCATGACAAGAGCAAGTGTGTTCTGCCAAAGCCGGGGCCACAGGGGATGTGAACTACCCAGAGCTCAGATGCCTTAACAGCAACATCTCTTAAGCAGCTGTGCCAATATCACTGAGAGTGTAGAGACAGACTTGAGTAGGTAATCCATACTTTCTCTACATGGAAATGAGTATAGGTTAGTCAATAAATTGACTTCTTCTTGGTAAGTGATTTAAAACCATGGAGTAAAGGTTGGCACGTGAACTCCTGCAGGAGTTTAAGATACTGCTACTACTGATACAAAAATTCTCCAGGCTAGGATTTTAAGGAATCTTTTTCAGCAAATTTTGTATTAGAGAATGAAATAAAAATGAGAACTAGTTGGTTTTTTTGGTTTGTTTTTTTTTTTTTTGCTATCATTATTATTATTAATTTGTGTAGCTAGCAGGTGTTCAATCCTTTGCACTTGAAAATAAAAGTGTCTGAAGGTGAGAAGATGCTACAGGGCAAAAAGATATTAGTGGAAGAAGAAGACAGCAGGTTACACTGTCAAGGGGGATATCAGCAGACCCTCCAGTCATTCTGCTTCACTAAGGCAGGTTCAGGGGAATGCATGCCTTTCAACTCTATTTATGTAGCTGTGTGTTAGATATATAAACACATATACTCTTGGGGTTTTTTCTTATTTTAAAATATTTTATTTTTAGTTGCCTATTTTTTTCTTTTTTTCTTTTTTTTTACTTTTTTTTTTTTTTTTACTTTTTGTTAGTTAGTTTTTTTTGTTGTTTTTTTTTTTTAAGAAAATAAAGGAATATATTTCTTTGCCAACAATCAATACACTATGGAATAGCAAATTAAACTCTAAAGCTTCTTAGGTCTAGATTAATTCTAGCTAATTTTAGGTACATAAATGAAACACGCTTTATGTACAATGTCAATTTGGGTACCCTCTATTCTCAAGACAGAGAGACAGGTTACCTCCAGAGGACACTTGAGTATTAAAGTGGCTTGAGATCACCCTCAGAAAGTGTCTTTCTGTGTCAACTAGCAGTAGAAGGCAGGTGGACAAGCCATAATCTGAATTTAGGTGCCTTAATTAGATGCCTGGAGTTGGTTGAGTTGATTCCAGATTTATTTGAGCAGGAAGATGAATAGAGGACTTGTGAATGAAAAGTACAAGGACAACAAATCAGTAGAACAGTCAGCTTTTCTTTCTAGTCTCCAAAGGTCAGTTCAAAGACACAGAGAGGAATAAATAAAAATAATATTTTAAAAGACTGAAGAAAAATAATTTATAAAATTCCTTCGAGCTAAGACATTTAACATAATGGTCAGAGAAAATCTGTTCTTGTTTCTTTGCTTCCATGCTTTGTATGAATACTCAAAAGGACATTTGAAGTTTCAAAAATAATATTTTTTTAATATTAGGTGGATGATTAAAGACACTGCTAGTGGAATCAGATTTTTTCTCTCTTTCTAAAATAATGCAAATGTTTATTTTACAGGAATCACCTTTGGCATGATGGAAATCTCACTGAAAGTAATGGTAATTTTTCAAGTTAGACCCTAATATTCCATGTATTTCCATAGCTTTTCATTTAATTATGCTTCTTTTGAAGCTCTGTTATTAAAGAAAATAAGTGCTACCTTTCAAACACAGCTGGAGTAGTGGCAAGGGACAGGGGTTCTCTGTGGCATTAATTTTTAATGTATTTTCGCTCTTAAGATTGACCTTCCATTTATAAGATAAAAGTACATTTGAGACAAGGAGTCTCCCTGAGTTATTAATAGCTTATTTAATTATTCTTCTTTCCTTGGTAGCAATACTTCAGAAGGCATTCAGAGAAGCTGCATGAACACACTGCTCACTACTCAGAACATTCAGACTTTTGTTTTATTTGCCCATTTCGCTTGATTCACCAACCTGTTTTAAATGCAATTGCCAAACTTGATTGATGCCTTTCATTTTGTGGTATAGAGGTGAAAAGATTCCACATTATGCTCTGAGGCTGGCAGTGGCAGAAATTGCCCAGGGTCATATTTCCAAAGTGAAATTTAAGAGCGGTGGAGCTCTTCTCTTGGACCTACTTTCTCCTGTTTGGGATGTTTTTGGAGGCACCCAGCACTTGTGCCAGAACAGCAGCACTCTGACTTCTACTGCTGCCAAAGAAGGAGCTTGTGAGCACAGTCAGACCTCAAGACCCAGCCTTCCAAGGATGTCTGGCTGGGTGCTGAGCAAGGCAGGGAGGAGGTGGTGGTGCCACCTGCAGAGTCCTGAAGCTGTCGACAGCTCTGGGATAATAACAGCACATTCCCGTGCTGCCAGTGATCATGAAAGCCAATTGTACTGAGCAGGGCCAGATCACTTCCACCACAGCTTCAGGTGGAGGTTATCTTGGTACAAAGAGAGGGGTGGACATCAAAAAAAAAAGTGATTCTGGATACCACTGTAGAAAGCAAATAAATTTGCCCTGTGATATTTTCATTTACCGAGAGGGACGGATGGGGGTGGGTGAACAAGCCAAAACCAGCCTTAATTATTACTCCTTTGAAAAGGAATGTGCATAGGGACTCATGCTGCAGTAATTTGGAATCAAGCTGGCAGTAATGCCTCTGTCTTTAAAAGATCCCCTAGTACTTGTTCCAACAGCTCAATCTATTTTGCTTTTAAACTCCTTCACCTACAGCCCAATACAGTTCCATTACACTCAGGCTCCTAAATCCATGGAAGGATTTTAGAAGCATACAGCTGAATATGTTGCAGACATTATCTGTGGGGGCACTCAGGCAAAGAAGATTAAACACTGAAAATTGTTTTCAAGATTTCACAAAGAGTTTCCTTGTATCTGGACAGGCAAATGTATTACCATTGTGGAAGGTCACTTTCAGAGCAGTGAGAAAGTTTCACAAGGACAGATCTGTGCATAACAACAGTTATTACTGTCTCTAAATGAACTAGTTCAATCCAATGGAAAGAGAAGTCAAATTGGTTCAAATTAAAGTTTGGCTGAAAATGCTTCTACTTACTGTACAAACCTAATATTTTCTTGACTGCTGTTTAGGAGAGATATCACACTGTGATACCTAATGAAGCTCAGATGCAAATTATTGAAATAACATAGAACAATCAGGTGGGAATTGAGAATTCAAATTCATTCTGTGTTTGCTGAGAAGTCATTATTAAAGAAAAAAAAATCATTCATTTCCACTGAGCTACTTGGAGACATTAAACACCACATGACAGAGATTATTCTCATTTCACTAGCATCTAGAATAGCCAGCCTCTCTCGCAGGAAATAGTCTCCCTATGGATGTATCTAAACAAAGGTGAACTTGAGGCACCTTGAGATGAGATACCCTAAGAAAGGACAAAAAACTAGAAAGCCATTAAACAAAAGTTGATTAACTCACACTTTCCAAATTCCAGTCTAGTGCCCCAAATCACAAGTTTGACTTTCCTTCATGCTATGACTAGAAACTCAGGCTGAATCACACAATCATACAATCTTTCCTCTTGATGTTGAGCAGCAATTTCAACTTTCTTTGCATTTTTTTTTTGTTTTTTTTATCTTTTGTACTCTGTTGGGTGTGTGCAAGGATTTGTTAGCCTCTCTCCTCTGAGGCTGCTTCCCCTTTCAGCTGCTCACCTCCTGGTTGGTTTTGTAAATCATATGTTTCAATGTTAACCTTGTGCTGGTTGCCTGCAGGCCTTGGTCCATAGCACTGGGAAAGCCAGACCAGGAAGATTGCCCAAGCGAGGGCAGCATGGTCTGCTCTTCCAAGAAGCTGAGTAACCTCTAGTTTCATAGCTCTCAGTGCAGGAGACCTTGCACATTCCCAAGCTACTCCACCCCTGGCAGGATCAACCCATATACAGTGTGTTGCTCCTGCTGCCTGAGGTCAAGGCTAGTAATCTATTATTTTCTGAAATTTGAGCTCAGGAGATGTAAGAAGCTAACAGTGGAGAGACTTGTAATTTATATCCCACTCTCAACTCACTGCAATAAAAACAGGCCAACAGAGCAGAAGAGTTTTGAGACTTGAAAATGAAAACTGGGCACTGGGATTTATTTTTCTATGGTGGTTTTAAGAGACCAAAAAGAGTCTGCAATAGGTGTAGGCCAAATACTGAATCTGTGTCTACTCAAGTTTTGATTGCAGTGAGAATGGGCTTGGATAAAAACCACAGGAGGACTTCAGGATCTGGCCCCATGTAGGGTGTTTAGGGGAGACTGGTTGTCAGCAATTGGGTCAAGCCAACAACTTCTGTCTACTTAAAATAAAGTCATTATTCTCAAACCCACAGCAGTGCCTGCTCCTGATGACTGCTGCAGTCACTGATTGAAACCAGAATTAGCCAAAGTCTTTCTTGGTCCCTGGTTCTAATTAACTTCCCAGCCTTGTTATTTCTGGCTGTAAACATTCTTATTTTTTTAATCTGAGAGAGAGTTCAAAGTTTTTAACTGATTGTGCCCAAGTAAATTTTCTAGCCAGGAGCCTGTACTGCTTCTTGAACTTGAAAATAATTGGTCCAGTCAGGGATTTCTTCACTATTGCGAAACACTGGATAAAATGCTCTGTAGGCATTTCAGGGGTAATCATAGGCTAACCTGTCCCAGGATACTTAATCTGCTAGATTGTATTTCATATTTTTATCATGATAGCATCTGGAGGCCCCAGCAGGACCCCCAGTGAGATAGAAATTTTAGAAATGCAGATGTTTACATGGTCTCTTTCCTGAAAACTAACAATCTAAAAGAAGCCTATAAAAAGCATATTTAGAGAAAAACAATAAACCTGATAAAGCTGTCACTGTAGTGAATAATCTTATTTGCTCATATTAAACTTACTTTTGTCATCTGTCCAGTAATATCCAGCTTGTGTCAAATCAACTAGCAAAGAATTGGATATTTCTGTGCACAACTCACAGGAAATCTTGCAACATCAGTTTTTTGCTATACTTTCGGATAGCTGCAGTTATTCCCTGTTAAAATTATTAGTACTCTAAATGAATGAGATCACCTACTGAATAAAAGCACAGCCAAGCCACACTCATAACATGATCTCATGCAGGCTTGTCTTCAAGAATGCCCCCCTGAGAGTTTTCAACAATTGTTCATCCAATTGTTGTATGTAACCTCTGTTCAGAAAGGAAATGTGGCTGACAAAATCAACTAAAAAAAGAACCCACTGGTGCCAAAAAAAATATTAAAAAGTGTTTGTGCCTGGGTATTTTAATATATATTCTTTTCTCATCACCAAAAAAGAATCCATTCATTTTAAACAAATCTACATAATGCTAATTTTTCACATACAAGGGCCATTCATTTATTTCAGAGGGGGCTCATGAGACTTGGTCTTAAATAAGTTATGCATGAGTGTCTCCATGCCCTAGAGCCAAATATAGCAAAAAATTCTCTCGTCGTATGGCATCCATATAGTGCAGCACTGTCTGCACAGCTCCAACACCAATAATGTTTTTGTCTCATCTACAAGGCAAGAAATCACTGTTTTTCAGAAAGGAATGGAGGCACCAACAGTAGAAAACATCCACCAGTTGAAGAGTATTTTGGTTCTAAACAAGGCAGATGATTCCTTGTCAGATTTTTATAATTCATCGTCCACTTGTGAATAGTCTCCTATCTGCATCCATGTCCTAAAATACAGAGGGTTATAAGGACTTGTTGGGAGAGTGTGCACTAGGGAGGGCACATGAACCAGGTCACTAAATCCCCAGACTAGTCTTGTAATCTCGAGCTCATCCTTCTTCCCAAATCTCTGCCAAGGAGATCACCAGGAACTCAGACATTACACAACATTGACTTTCTGTCTCTTTGAAGAAGAACTTTGATCCTTGCAAGCAGACATTTTCTGCCCAAGACAGCTCATTGCGTTAGTCTGTCCCCTTGCCAGCTCTGTTCAGAGGCTAAAGAGAAACTTTGCTGCACAGACAGAGTGAAACATGAAGACGTGGTTCAAATGGAAAGCATAAGTGGTCAGAAAAAAGAAAAGAAAATATGGGGGAAAGGGAAAAAGAAGAAAACAGGGGATGGATGAGAGCCAAAAAGAAAGAAACAGACACTAGTTTTGTGACATGGGTTTTGAAAGCCTTTCTGTGTGAGCTAAGTGTATGGCATTACTGACACTTAGCACTCAGAAATGACACTACAGTTGGTAAGCACCTTTGGACAGCAGACGGACATGGTGTCATGCAAAATACCTCATGGATTTTCAGCAAGTCTGCTTAATGATCTTTTATTGTCTGAGTCACAGATCCCACTGACAAACTGGTACGAACAGTCAGTGCTAGTGTGAGCCACCAGCACGTTTGCACAAAATACCACCAATGATACTGCACCTCTGAAACACAGAGATGAGTTTTTCATTCTGCTAGATGGTTTTCAAAAACAAAAACGAAAATTGTCTCCCTACGCTCCCTCCAATTCAGATTTTCAGGATATCACTGAAAAACAGGTTTACTGTCACTGGCATTTTGAAGATCTTTTTCTGTTTTTAGTTTAGTTACTGAGGGATAATGCCAACCAAGTGTGCTCACACTTTTTTAATGTCTCTGCTAGTTAGAAGTTACCTGACAGCCATCCAGAGCATATGACTGCCCCCAAAACTCAAGAACCATGTAAAGGGACAGGTTCAAAGCCGTGACACAGGAGGACCACAGTGCTGCAAGTCTCCAGTCACATTTGCTGGCCAGGCACACATGGCAGAAGGGTGAACAGGTATGCTTGGTTTGCTAAACCAAGCAAGGGGATCTAACTGAGACAATGAACAGGGCCAGGTGCTTTTTAGTCTCTAACAGATGGTATAAAAACCTTCTTATGTGCAATTTCAGCATTTCTGTGCGTGCGAGAGAGAAAAAGTGTGAATTTATATTTAACTTCTCTTGAGCAGGACTGACTGCCATTTTCACTTCTTTTTCCTTGCTGGAAAGCCTGGGCCTGATTCTTAGCTGATGTAATCTGGCACTGTGCCACCCAAAGCAATGAAAGTGCACGGGCACAGGGGAAAGGCAACAGTTTGGCCAGGGACCCTTGTGAAAGCTCTGCTTTTAAGTGCTACCACAGACTGACATCCATGCAAAGCAAACAGGATGTCCAATTTTAAATCTCAAACAAGCCACATCCTGTAAACTGCATTCTACTCAGCTGACCCAGGAGATAAAATGGTTGGGACTGATCCACAGCCATGATAAGGCTAGTTTGCTTAAAGTTACAGCTGAAAATCTCTCCTAAATGGAACTTTATTCTATTCCACCTGCCCCACACCCCACTTCAGGCAGGCAACAAATGAAAACAGATCAGAAGTGAGACTGTTGTCCCGGCACAGCTCAGATGCTCCAGGTGGTTGTGTCCAGGACACCACCAGCCCCAGAGTCATCACCAGTCTTACCCTTCGCTGAACCTGATTTTCAGACAGATAAAAAATAAGGGGTTTTCCTTCTGGAGAGAAAAAAATATTGCTTATTTGCAAATGGATTTAAGATCACAAAGACCTGCCAGCTCATAACTGTTGAAAAAAGCAGTTTATTGGTCTTTCTCTGCTACTCCACTCTTCACTTACAGCACATCTGCTATTAAGAGACTTTTAAAACCCCTCCAGGTTGTCTGAAGCAATCCTGGCTAACAAACACACAAAAGCTATTCGGGAACATTTGTTGCTTTCAGGTTTATAAACCTATATCAGTGATGCCATAGTACTCTGAGGACTAACTTTAGTCCATAGTTTTCATTCACCTCAATATTTGCAAGTATGTCCTTGTGAGAAGCTGCTAATCAGGATCCACAAAGGCCAAATAATTTTGAGTCTATACATGTGTGTGACTGTGCCTTGTGGTCTAAAAGCCTTATACTTTAATGCTATATGTTAATAGAAAATGCGCATATTTTTTATATTAGAGGAAGAAAAAATGGCATTATCCAAACGTGACTAAAACTGAACAAGATGCACTTTTTGGACTATTCTCCTAGACATAATTTTATCACAGCACTCTCAGCACATACTTTGTTGTTCATTTACTTGCAAGACAGGCAGTACAGGCTAAAGGCTTCTGCTATATTCTAGTTTAGTCTGAGAGCCATGCACCCAGCAATGAGGAGGCTGGCAGAAAAGTCTTGGTTTATGAGTGCCCTCCACTATTCCCATCAATGAAGGTACAGTCCTGCTGGGAATGATGGCAGAACAATCCAGCAGAGACTGCTGACATCTCATCCATGAGACAGGCAGAAAAAGCAGGATAGGGAGGATGCAGGAACAGGTTGAATTTTGCTGATGTCACATATTTGATCATAGCCAACCCAAGTCCTCAGAGCAGATGCCAGTCCCCAAGACTGACTCCACAGCATTGCCTGTAAGTAGATTTTAATAGTACGGTGAATTGAGGCTTATCTGGGGCAGGTAAAGCTGGCCTTAGAGCAAAGTCCTGCTGCTGGATTAGTCCTGCACCAGCATGGATTTCAGCAGGTTGGCTGATGGTTTGTCACGCTGCATTACTTTGTGTACTGCTCTATGAATTCATTTGTGGCAGACTGTGGGAGAATATGCCTGTTCCTCCTAGGCCCTTGTGTGCAAGTGCTCTCAGCTTGCCAGCGCAGTAAATTAAACTGCTGGTGGAAAGACACAGATCCTACTCTAGAAGATGAACTCTTCCAGCTGTTAATGTAAATCAGATTTCGGGACATGGAGCAAAAGGGAAAAAAAAAGAGGGAGATGAAGGGTATGAGACTTGGTGGAAGGAATTTTGGCAGTGGGTTTTGCCCTGACAAGCAGCAGGGAGCCTTGCTAAGGAGATCACGCAGGCTGCATGCAGGCCTGGAGTCATGGAGACAGCTGATGAGAGTTTAGGCTTTGCCAGACAATAGCACTGTAGTACACACACCGAGCAAAACCCATCAGATATGAGTAGAAAAGTAACCTTCTGGAGAATTCCCTCATGGAGTCATTACTGAGCTTTCCCACAGCATGCTAGCACAAATGCAGACACATGGACAGAGAGTCCTCTTACTATGAACGATGGCACTGGGTTTCCCTATGTTCTAGCATATTCCAGAGTGTTCACTACAAAGTATCTCATGGACACCATAGCTCCTGAGCTGCTCCAACATTCCTGCCTGTAAGGTACCTGTTCAGTTATTCTCCAGGAACACAGTCTTAATCCTTAGTGAGGTTAAGTACCATCAGAGCAATGGTACTTCTGGGACTAGAAAAGGAGGAATGAGCAGGAGGCGAAGGAGGAATTGAGCACAGCCCAGAGATGGGTGCTCGAATTCCATCAAAAAGCATTGATGAGAGGGGGTTGTACATTGCTTTCCACAGCTTTTGTGTCCACACCATCAAAATCAACCAAACCTTTTTAGGAAAAGCATAGGCAGTAGGTCAAGGGAGCAGATCCTTCCCCTCTGCCCAGCCCTGCTGAGATGTACATGTGGTGCTAGGTCTAGTTCTAGGCTTGAAGAGAGACCTGAACATACTGGAGTGGGTCCAGCAAAAATGCCAACATAATTAAGGGATTGAAGCATTTTACACAAACAAGAGGGTGCTGAGAGAGCTGGGACTCTCCAGCCTGGAGAAAAGAAGGCCCAAGAGGGGATTTTATCAAAGTGTATAAATATCTGAAGGGGAGGATAGCCAGTAAAGAAGATGGAACCAGACCCTCAGTAGTGCCCATTTATGGGACAAGGACAGGTGAACACGAGCTGAAATACAAAGTCCACTTAAGTGTAAAATAAAACTTTTTTTCTGTAAGGATGGTCAAACACTGGAAGAGGTCCCGGAAAGTCTGAGGAGTCCTTATCCTTGGAGATATTCAAAGCCTGAGATGATGTGGCACTGAGCAACCCGCTGTATTTGACCTGCTCAGTGCAAAGAGGTCAGACTGGACAACATCCTGAGATCTTTTTCTTCTGCAGCTATTCTGTGACATTCTGTCCTTTGAAATAAGGGCAAAGGTGCTAAGCCAGCCACAAGGCTATTGGAGTACAAGCAAAATTCCATAAGTGTACTTTTCCTTCATCATATCTTGAAGTAGCAGTCAAAGGAAGCTGGTGTCCTACACTTGGATTTTAGCAGGACACATAACAGCTTGGCTATCTTTACCAACTATCCTTCAATGCTAAAGCCAGCATGCTTTATAGCCAATGATGTTAGCAAGCCTATGCTAAGGAAAAAGAAACAATTGCAGAATATTTCCAGTCTCAGGCCAGAGGCAGGATGTCCAAGACTGAATCTCTGAAAAGTAATTTCCTTCTGATGTAAAAGATATTCTCTTTTTAATTCTCCCTCCTGCAAATACCATTGCTTTCTTATTTACTAAATGGGGCCAAATATCAGCCAGCAGAAAGTGTCTAACATGTCCCACAGTAAGTATCAATTTATACCCATTATGGAAAGCTTTATGCAGGTCTGTAGAAAATAAGTGTCTCCTAAGTGAATGTTTTCTAGAAACAAAACAATTCTCTCAGCAATGTCTTAACATTTTCTATGGAGGGGAAAAACAAAAAAAATCCGTATCTATAATATCTCCACTGAAAGTGTGCAAAAGGCTCTGCTACAGTAGAGATTGCTCTCTCTCATTGCTCCTTTCTTATACTTTCATATCTACTTATAGCATGGTAAGGCAGGTTGTTTATTTCTCCAAAGAAATTGCTAAATGATTGTGTAAAGTGTTGGTTCCCTCATGTGGTGTCTTAGCTGATAGTTTGGTTGGGGATGCCTCCACCCTCACAGAGAAGAATAAGGTTGGTTCAGAAGTATTTCTTATAAAAGGGAATCAGGAAATTCTGTCCTTTTATACTGTCTCTGCTCTCATAAATACGTGATCCATCCCAAAACATCCAACTGTGGGTCTGCCAGCCCAACTGCCTCAATAGAGGGCTTGGTACCTGGGCCTGTAATGGTTTTCAGGTTGGCCTAAGTGAAGCCCAGAAATCCCTGGTTAAAATGCTTCTCCTTAAGCTATTTTGCTGTGCGAGCAACTGGCACAACGCTTATGTCATGCCCAAGGATGGCAACACAGCCTAAAAAGAAGGCAAAACTGAGGCATGTGCTAACCAGAAGGTATTTGCTCCTTGTGAGCCCAGAGTGCCCTTTTGGCTTCAAAATGATTTGACACAAGGGGCTCTGAGAAGCCTCCAGGCTTCCAGTAGGACTGGAAGTTGTGGTAATCACAGGGTCTGCACTTCTCTTTGTGCAGGCAGCAAAGAAGGAAGATACAAATGCAAATGAGGATGTCTTCTGTGACAAAGGAGACTAACAGCACCCAATGTCTGGCTTGTACAAGTGATTATTAGCACTTTTTTTGTGCATTTCCAAGTGCAGAATAGTTCCTATTTGCACAAATGAATGACAATAAGGTTTACTGCTTATTATTTATATCATTCATTTCTAATACAAACTATGGAATACAGGATATAAGGAAATAGTATAAGAAATGTTGCAAGATCACCAGAAAAGCAGATGAACTTTTCTCATATAGGAATATAGAATAATAGCAACCCTAATAAGTTTGAAAAGCCCTGGTAGTGTGCAAACAATAAAATGCTACAAAAGTAATAAATCCACAAGGTTATTAGTACAAGAACAATGATGCAAATGGTTTCAAGTCTCATTTGGTTTTGAGCATTTTCTTCTAGGTCAGTGATTTGAATAAGAGGTAGGCAAACACTGCAAAAGATTTTGTGTAAATATTTGTTTAGTGTTTTTAATGAATTCACTTAGCTTGTGTTTATTTTTCCACTAATTTTGTAGTATAGTGGTTCTCAATTTGCTGCATATAGAAAGCCTGATGCCATAAAGACAGAAGATGGATCCACCCCAGGCATACACCCTTGTTACAGTGAATGTGTTTGTGTGGCAAGTTCATGAATATGTTTCATTTTAAACACATATTGGCAAACTGGTCAAAGAAATCCAATTCTGTATTTGTTCACATGAGAATTTGTACCATATGCTTTGGAGATAGGAATAGAATGCATTTATTCTGTCCAGGAACAAGCTTGTAGTGAATCATCACTAAGCCTGGGAATTAGTATTTCAACTTCTAATATTCAGAAAAAGAATGTAATTCACAAATATCTGTTCTTATTGAAAATTATTTGAAATAAATATATTTTCACAAACTATTAGTGGAAACAGAAAGATGCAAACTACATTTAACAGCTGATGCACTATTGCTAACCAGACATTATTTTACATTTTTGTTATTACTTTCAATATACTTTGTTCAAAAATGGGCCCTAATATGCCAATGTCTGACAGCAATTCACAGACATCTATGGAAAGAGTTTAGCTCAGCTTCTACAAGAATAGTCTTGCAAAACCAGCTCTGCAAACGCAATCTGCGCTGCCTGGCAATATAGCAAAGAAGCCATGGGAAAGCAACAAACCTCACTCAAATGTTTACTCTCCCCCTCTTTCACGTGGCTGTTAAATAATACACTGCTGAAGCACCAGTGTTAAGTAGGACTTAGGAAGGCAGGAAACATGGGTAGTGCTGTTCTAGCAGAGTGGCAATACATCTCCTTTAAATGTTATGTTTAAATGTTGCTCATAAGGCTGTTACCAGGCTAAGATAAAACAAATTCTTCCCTTTTCCTAAGGCAGCCCCATCCAATTCAGTTTCAGATTTAGCAATGTCCAAGCTCATTACCCAGCTTCATCCCACCACCTGTCCCGTGGATTCTTGCCCAACAAATTTCCCTTTGGAATTTCATCTTTTCATCATCCAGTGTGGTTATGTTTTTGTTGGGAAGTGGATGTTTCCAAGGCTGGAAATAAAATGGTAGTGAAGGTCTTGCTAAAATAAATCTTGATGAAGCCAAGGATACTGGAAAATGAACGTCTAATGTCTAACCTACTATGTTGGCCTCAATCCTGGGTAAAAGAGCTACAGGAATATCCAGAAAGCAATAACCTAGATGATACAATTCTAATCAGGATTTTGGATGCAGAAACAGTAATAAAACTCACCCTTCCCATAATCACATGCAATTTATTAACCACAGTGGCTAAAGAAAGCCTTTTGTTTCTGTGTTGTTATAAGAGCTGCTGTGGTATAAACATGTATTTTAAAAGGCCATTAGTTGCTGCTAAAACACTGATTTCCCAAACACAAAAATCCATCTCTCAGTTTATGAAACTGTAAGACTTTCCCAATTCTAAATAATATTTTTACAGACTTATAAAAAAATCTGATGATTGCCAAGAAAAGATAGTTCAGTCTATCTGGAGACTAGTGATTCAGAAACAGATATAAGGATCTAAGTGTAGTATCCGTATCATGGCAAACCTACCACTCTTTACAAAAAAATCTTGTGCCCTGTAAATTATGTCCATCAAAAAAAAATTCCTGGACTTTATTTCATTCTGATGTAAATTCATATAGAATTCCTACATGGATAAAAGTGAGCATTATTTTGCTGAGGCATGATACTATGGAACTGATAAACAGCTTGAGGTGTATTTGGGCGGGTAACTACGAACAAACACATGTACACACATGTGCATACCTGCATAAAACCAACACTGAAGTACATCAGGCTGCAATTTGGGAAATGCCAGAGCCAAGATGATCTTGGAGATTCCAGATTCAAATTTCCTGCCAGGCGAGCAGGTGAAACACCAGATGTCTACAGCATTTCAGATATTCCGTTTTCTGGAAGGCGAGTATGCTACATATACGTATACATACATATATTACATCTCTCTGGGAAAAAAGAAAGTTACATTTTGAATGAAAAGTGATGGATTTGCTTCCAAACCTCAAGGGCTGTGAAGGAAAGAATGTTACAACATCACAGACCCTTCCAGACAGCCCTTTCCTCCTCTGGCTCCCACCAGTTCCTCCCCAGATGTTAGAGTCCTACCCTCCCACAGGAGAGAGCAGTCTTTCCTGCTCTCTCTCTGTCTTTGTAATGGTTTTCCCACACTGTTTTCTCTTCTCTGTTCCACTCCTCTGGACTTGGCCAAGACAATTGTCTGGTCTTCAGACATCCCAGTCTCATGGTCCTTGCTCACCAGGTTGCTTTTCTTCCCTTTTAACCTTCCATTTTTGATACAATTTCACCAGCCCTACAGGCCGTATCCTTTTCAGTCCTAGCTCTACCCTTCTTCCTCTCAAAATTTATGGTATCTTTTGTCTTCTCCTCTCCCCATTTTGCTTCTTTGAATACTTTTCATACCTCATACTGCAAGACCCTCTCAGATCTTCTGCACATCCTATTAGACACTTTTAGCCTCTGGCTAGCTGCCCATTTCTTCTCCCAGGAGACTGAAATCCCACAGATCCAAATTGTAGTTGTTCTTGCTAGACCTTCCCCTTGCTCCACGTCCCATCTTCTGCTCACTCCAATGTTTCTAGCACATTGTAGCACTATGGTGATGAGGTAAATGCCAGTCAGCCACAGCTGTTAATTATTGGACTATAACTAATGTGGGGGAAAACTTCAACAGAATTAATTTTCAGTAAGTACCCAGAAAAGCCTGTTTCAGTTATAGCCACTACATTTCTGAAGACGTATTTAGTTTCAGGATGGCCTTACATGAAGGTGTCAAAAGGCAGGTTGACTCAAAATTCTGCTCCATACCATAACGACTGTTAAAAGGAGCATATGGGCTAAGCAGACAACACAATGGATTTTACCCTAGCCCTGTAGTAGGAAATGCTTGAGCATTCTATTAGAACAATAATCATAAGAAGTGATAATAACAGATTTTTGGATCCACTGAACATAAAACTTTTCAGGTCACAAAATAAAAATTTAAAAATTTGGTTACAATAAAATGACTGTTTTGCCATGAGGAATGTTTGACGTACCAGCTTGGACACTGGTCATTGTTTGCAAGTATGTAGTTTTAAAATTTAATTTTCGTAGTTTAATTGATTTGGTTTTTGTGTGTTTCTTTTTATTATATATCACAGTACTACTGGCACAATGGCAGCATGTCTAAAAGCTCCTAATATTTCAGTGTTCTTGACAAGCCTGTCATTCTTCAACTGTAGGACATTGTCTGGGCCCTCTCAGAATCACGAGGAACAAGCCATGCTCTCAGTGCCTGCTCTCAGTCAAGACAGTTTCTGCTGAGGCCCAAATACAGCACAAAACAGATAGTCTTACTGGCATCAGAGAACATGCTGCCTGCTACAGAGACTGAAGATTGTTCCTTCTGCATTAATTAGGTTTGCATTGGTGCTCCTCATGGGTCATTCTTGGATTCTAGAACTTTCTACAACATATACACGGTGCTGCACATGCTACACGCGCAGTCTGTAAACCCACAGATTACGTTTCCTCTGCTCTGCCAAAGACCCATTTCCCCACCATGATGATAACACTGTAATTCTAGTGACTGATACAGAGAACTGTTTGAATTTTAGGCAAATCATGTGGATTTGTTGAGGGTCAACAGCAACTTTGTGTAGACATGCTGTTTGATTAAGGAGCTGACTGTGATATCAATTATCAGCTATGACTGAGGCTCAATTCTACCATTTCAGATATAATCGCCAGCAGGCAGACCTGGCAGCTGTGGTGCATTCCTTTGCAGCAATATAGCCGTGTGTAAAATAATGATATTTTGGATTACCCAAGCAGCTGGACTACAACTCATAGCTGGAACTGAAGAAAGTAATACACATTTAATTTAGAGCAAATCTGGCATTTCAAAGTATACAAAGGCCTCAGCTTTATCAGAGGTAATCAACATCATGTTCCAGTATCACTTCTTTTCCTTCTAAAGAAATAATTTCTGTGGTTCTGAAGAATTGGTCATAACAACTTTATCAAATGTGACTGGGACTTTGCAGCCAAAGTCTTATTGAAAAAGCAACAAGGTTGATATTTAATCACCATAAGTGAAGTTTTCCTATGAGAAATTCTGTAAGTTTCCCAGTCTCTATTTCTTCACAAACCATGGCCAAATGATGTCTTCAAGTAAAGAATCTTATAGATAGAATTGATTAGTCCCGTGCTTGGGAGCTGTGGCTACATGGATCAATTTTCTTCTTTTTTTTTTTCCTTTTTCTTTTTCTTTTCCTTTTTCCTTTTTTTTTTTTTTTGACATAAGGAAATGTTAAGTATTGGAAGTATTTTGGGCTACCCACAACTGAAACATTAATTATGTTGAGGAATTCATTCAGTCATTTGAAAAGGATTTTTATTTTTTATGGTGTATTTGGCCTTCTAAAGGATATAATGGTCTGAATAAAGAGTGGTTGCAAAATGTTAATTTCAGAATGTCATAATCAAGGTAAGTGATAAAGCCAAGTTGTTCCTGGAGATGTCTGCTTATATACATCAGTTGTATGTAACTGGCATAGTAACAGGGTCATTGTAGAAAAGGGTCTCAAAACCATTTGCAGCTGCTTGGATTCAGCATTCCTGATGCAAAGCCAGTGAAGCCAGTTTTCCTCCAGTCATTTCACTGCAGTGCCTATAGTAGGTGAGGAATGAAGCTATGCCACAGGCACAGCTGCTTCCTCTTACCAGAGACCAAAGCAGCTGCAGCACCAGAGCAGTGGAACTATGGGAGAGAAGATCTGTCCCATCAATATTTAAGTCCCAGGAAGAATGGCAAAAGAAGCAAGAGTAAAACACCCTAAAGAGAGAGAGAAAGAGCAACCTGCTTCATAACATTGGCTGAGCATTGGCAAGAAGCCATGCTGTCATGCCACATGGAGAATTTCCATGGACGACATGGGATGACAACTCTGTGTCTACAGCCCATTCATCTGCCAGCACACAGGCATCTGTGCATTCCATGCACAGGAATTTTTGTAGCAGCAGTTGTAAGGAGGATTAAATAGGTGTCTGATTCTGAGGTACACAGGAAGGACATCAAAAAGTATAATGGTATAAAGTTAGGAGGGCAGCAATGTGAAAGGAATAGGGAAAATACCACATAGCTCTTCAGGTCCTCTTTCTGAACTTAAAAGAAATTACTCTGACCTGGAATCAGTGTCTGACAATGAAAATAAGAAAACAAACAAAAATTGCTTACTCTGGGCAGCGTCCATGAGTACCCAGATAAAAACTCAGCATTTCCACTTTCTTGTATGCTTCAGATATTTTCACAGAGGTAAAGGTATGCTATGTGTTGTCATCTGTGCTTTTCCTATTGTATTTCAACATCATTAGAAACTGAATTAAGCTCAAATGGAATTTAAAGCAATGGAAATTTGTCTAGACAGGATTTAACTACATCAATTAACTCAATGGGGCTTTCAGATAGCAAAATAACAGTTTGAAAGTTCCCACAAAGAAGGAGGAATAACACTTTTGTTTGGGTTCACAACTTTTCTATTCTAATAAGCACTGGACAAACAGAACACCTTTGGAAGTGAATATTTAGTCTAATCAGAAAACATGAAAGTTGTCTTCTGATAATTAAAAATTTTATTTTTATTTTTTTATTTTTAATTTATTTATATTTATATATTTTTATATTTATATTTATATTTTTTGTTCACAAATCTTGACACATTTTATTTTCATAGAAGTGGAAGAACTTCTGAAAATGTCACAGATTTGTTTAATCACCTGCTTCAGGCTCTGAAGGGAATGAAATAGCCACAAGAAGACAAGTTTTTTCCTTTCTTCTCTAAAGCAAGTTCATGAAGTAGGTTTTCCACTGGATACATCTGGAGCTGGACCTTGATACGACCTAATGGGATGAGTACACTCTCTACACCCAAGACTGAAAGCATAGGTAGAATACAGACTATAATGGAGCCAGACTATAATGGAGCAGAATACATTTTCAATGTATCTCCACTCACCTTGTGGATTAGGAAAAACAAAGAGAAGGCACTTCCAAAATGCCCCTGGAAGCACCATGCTTTAGTGCTTTCTGCTACAGCTGCAGGAAGAGGGGTTGCACACACCTCTGTAAATGGGGATCACCAGGCTGACTCCTCCAATCACCTCGTCATCAGCACCTGATTGCTGGCTATGTTTTGTTCATATAGCTGTGATCATTTCTTTTCTTAAAATAGTGCTTCAAACTGAGTCTGCACACCTCTTACGAGTGACTCCACAGATTCATTTAGCATCTGCCCTTGACTTTCCTTCTCTCTGCTGCCCAAAGTTATCCCAAGTTGTGCTAAATCTTGTAAATCCTTTCTCTCTTTGTTATGCCTAATTACATAGTTGTCAATCTTAAAACACACAAAAGAAGGAAATTTGAAAACATTCCGGGATTTGTATTATACTGTTGAATGAACTGGTTTTTTTTCCTATTGCATGGGAAAGACAGATTTAAATGAACTTTTACAGACCAAAAAGATGGGTGAGTCTTTAGCAAGAAAGAAAAGAATTGGCAGGTGTATAATTATTTTACTGCTTCTACTTTTGTTACTTTCCTTCCTTACTGTCAGTCTTCACCCCCTCCCCAACCTAGTTAAAAATAATAGTAATAATAATAATGATAATAATAATAATAATTATTAAAAAAAAATTTCAACCCTCTTCTTTCTATGCTAACTTTGTAGGAAGAACTGCAGCATCCACACACATATACAAAGAGATCCTTTCTCTGAACAAAGTTATCTGCTGGTAGCCACACATCTCTGGACACTTGCACTGGAGTGGAGGACTCTGCCACATGACTGAGCTATAACTCAGAGCAGCTTAACAAAGTTTGATCAATCAACAGACCTGGTAAAGTTGTCCAGCCCATATAGTTAATCTGCCTCTGCTGCAAGGTAAAATGCATCAGCTTAAGTCATCACGACACACAGGACCCATTACCATAGCACTGATGACAAATGGTAACTGTTTATTTCACAGTAACTTGAGACGTTTGCTCCAGTTAATCAAGGGAAAAGAAACTGTCAGGTATGCAACAACAGATCAGAAAAGAATAGCCTGCTGTTACTGCTGATATAGTGGCAGACAACCGAAGAATAAAAGAAAAATTTTATTTAGCCTGTGCTGCTGAAATCAGACCTGTGCAGTCTATGCTTGCTTGGAGGCTTGGCTATGACCATGAAGAATACAGTCTGACAGGGAGAGAGCACATGAATAGGAATGTACACAGCAGGACCACAAAGAGACTAAACTAAAGCCAGTCATGCCATCAGATCAACACTGCTGCTGCTCAGTGTGCGATACCCACAACAAGCAGTGTCACGTAGCTTTGAAAACAGAGGAAGTGCCACAGGACAGAGGAGCAGTTTGGAGCCCTATGGCATCAGCAATTGTGGAGAAAGGGGTAAAATGAGCAGGAACATAATTTCTAACATTTATGTTAGCATTTTCAATGTGGAAGATCTGACCCACGCAGAGACAAATATCATGTAAGAGTATATTTCCCAAGTTCACTCGGAAAAGAATCAATGGGAATAGTTTTAATCCTTTTAGACACAAATTTCCATTTTCTGAATGCCAGTGATATGAGGCACCTTAACATCAAATCATGTGTTCAAATGTACTGTGCTTTAGGCATCCTGAAGATACAACATGTTGTGTTGAATTAATAAAATGTGCAGGATGAAAGGTGAAAGTGGAAACCTTAACCTGTTGGATGAAAGCTACTGTCTTATGGCCTTAGTTTGGGCAGTTTTCCCTTTCCCCTAAACTCATATGCACACGTGAAGGGAACTGAACATAAAACACAAGTGCTCAGATCTTATGACCTTCACAATGATTTTGTGAGGTCTGAGAGTCCACAAAAACCAGGCCTTCATTTAGGAAAACATTTCATGTGGTGATTTGGTGTTTCCCCTCAGCAAATCCTTTCTCTGCTCCTGGGACAGGCTTTAAGCTGAATCTTAACTTTCAAAAGGTTAAACTGCATTCTGACAGCTGTTAATGTCTTCTTCAAGGAACTCCTTGAAAGCTTATTCTTAGGAAATTGATTTGTTGTCGTTAAAACATAATGAGCTTTTGTTTGTCGTGGGATAGGTAGTCTGTTTAAAACTATTCCCACTCTTGGGAGTGGTTGTAAATAAAACATAATTCTTGCAAGGGAGGTGTCATCCAGAGATCTTGCATTGAGCCTTTCCAGATGATTAAAAACAACATTTCTAAGACATGAAGGACAAAGATGACTTACAAGAAATACATGCAGCCCTGAGAGTGACTCAGAGACGGCAGAACCAGGGCCCACATGGAGAGAGCACTGGCAGTATGTTGTACTTTGTGCCTCGGTCATGAAGAGACAACAGCTTCCCAGGCTTTACACCCCACTTCTCCAGCTGTTCTGGCCTCCTTCAAGCAGACCAGAACTGACATGCAACCCCTCCTGGCCAAAGTGCCTAACCCAAACATTGGTTCTGGAAATCATTCCATCCATGAATTGATGGCAGCAACATCATTATTGTTACCCACTACTTTCTGTTTGCAAGTTTACGTCTGCAATGATCTCTCCAGCTCAGTCTGAAGCCTATCCTTCAGATGTCCCCAGGCACCCTGAAACCACTGCTACTTGAGTAATAAATAAAGTTCCCTTTTCTCCCCTTACAAGATGCTATATTCCCCACACCAGAAGTTTCATTCATCCACAAAACATCCCTTCTGAAATAAAATCCAGGCAATTTTGGAGCATGGTGCTGAGCCACTCACCATGTGTCTGCTTTGGGAGAAAGGCATGCCTCACTCTCTCTTGCAGCACACTTAAATGGACAGCTGTGATGGGACAACCAAAGTCCTTATCCAAGTCTGTCACCAGGTATTCTTGTACCTCTCAGAGTTCCACAGGATTGTTCACAAAGAGCAGTTTAGTTGAGGTTTGTCTGATCCAGCTTAGGACTTTTGTAAGGCACTGGCCCATGCATTGATGTCCTGTTAGAGTTAACTTCTTGCAAGACAGAAACCACTCTAGAGTCCTGGCTTTGCTCAGTTGCCTCAATTGCCTCAATTAATATAGATATGCATATACACATTTAGTATAGCACAGTGTGTACATAAAGTATATACACATACTATATGTATATATCACCTTTCCTTAGAGTTTACTGTTACAGACTCTTGGTTCTTCTGGTATCTCAGACAGATCAAGAGGGATCTTTTCCCCCTCAAGAAAGGGGAATATCTGTGTATCTAACCACATTGCTGCTGCCCACTTCACTGAGTTATTACTTTTATCCTCTCAGCTCACAGAACTGTACTACCTAGCAAAAAAACCCCAGCAAACACAGAATTTGGAAAAGAGAGGTGAGTAGTCTACTCATCTATATGGGAAATAAAAGCTCTGTCTACTAAATCATAGTTAGTATATGGATTCATTGCCAAACAAGAGAAAAAATTCGAATTTATGCTGCTTTGTGTTCTCCTAGTGGAAATTCTGAGCTGATTGAACAGGAACTTCTAAAAATAAATTTGAGCAAATCCCACCAGTATTGTTACAGACAGACTCCAACTTCTGTAAAGAAACTGTTGGCTTTTCTATCCCCCATATTTCATGATCTTTCTCCCAGTGGGTGGGAAACACTGTGCTTACAGTGATGCCTCCCATGCTATAGCAAAGCTGCCAGCTGTCTCAATGTATGCAAATGGAATTATGTGCTGAAGCTTACCGCCCTTTCTGTGGGGTTGCTCTTCAGCTGTGAATGGCCTCTGACCTCTCCTGATACAGCAGGCAGAAAGCCTTGCAAATTTGCCAGCAGCTCTACCCAGCCACTTTTAATCAGAGAATACACAGACCTGCCAAATCTTTACTCCTGCCTGAAACCTGTGTATCATTTCACCTTCGCAGTGCAGATGGGGCTATGATGTGGGGAACTCACCTTGCTTAAGGTAAATTTATCATTCAGCAGCAGTTTGCCATGGAAATAAGGAGGCTTGCTCTCATATTAGTTAGTGAGGTAGATTGGAGGCACAACTCCTGGACATCACTAGCCAAGGGCCAACATAAGTATGGCAAAGATGGCTGTCAAATGAAGCTATCCTGTACTTCTTATGCTAAGGCATGCAGCTTAGGAAAGTAAAATGCACGTATTTCTTTCCAAAGTCCTTCTTACTGTTTAACAATTCCATCCAGGAACACAGTATAAGTAGGTGTTCCCTGCATTTTATTTGTCCTTATGAATACTAGCCACAGCTCTGCCAAAAAATAGCTTTATCCAAGGGAAAACCAGGTGCAGTAGCAAAGAAACTTCTGGGAAGTTTTAAGAAGTATTACTGCCCAGGTTAACAAGTCATCTTCAGTTTATAGATTTACCACTCTCATGCCCTTCTGCAAAAAATGGATTTGTTTGCTGATAAACAACACATTAGGCAGAATATTAATGTACTTACAAGATTAGACATGCAGAAAATAGCTTCAAAATTAGATTTGTCAATAAATACTTGGAGAACAAGAACAGCTTTTTGGCGAGAAGTTGTTCTGGGGGATGTTCGTCACATTTCTATCCAGACATAGAGGGTAATGAAGGTCATTGTTGTATACATTGGTTCAAAATTAAGGACTTTGTCAAAGTTACAACCTGCAATGATATTGGAGGTGAGCCTTCAAGCAATCTCTCCTGCAGCCCAGTGGCACAGCTGTCACGAACCTACTCTTGGCACCATGAGCTCTTTTGAGGGCAGGCCAACCTCTTGAGGAAAGACACCCCATGCTGCCATTCCTGGCTACATTCCAGAGTGTGCAGAAGCCCTCTTTCTAAACCCCAAGTGAAGAGAACACAAGAGAACCTCTCAAGTTCAGCGGCTCTGGCAGGAGCTGAGGAAGGCTGTGCAAAGCCAGCTCCCTCAAAGCTGCCCACCAGGGCTCCCTGGAGAGCACCCAGACTTGCTTTCATTTCAGTGCTCCACCAAGGAGCACAGGCAAGGCAATTGGGCAGCATTCACATTCAAGTCCCTCTCTTCCACGCTGTCCAGAATGCTCTGCCACTGCCTTTGGTGATGCTGAGTTCCACCTTTATGGCCCTAAACTAGATTCTGTGAGTTTTATGGCGCCCATTAAGTAGGATTGTGTCCTGGTGCTTTTGCACAGGCCCTCTAACAGCCACCATGGATGTAAACCCAAGAGCACACGTCCCGTGATAAATCCATAGGCACACAATGCATGCCTTAAAAACCAAACAAAACCCACACAGGCCTGAGAAGCACTCCTTTGAGAATCTTTCTTCCATGTACCTGTACCTCTTGATAAACATCCCTTTTTTTTTTCCCCACCACTGACTAGCGATGACCTTTGCAATATTTGCCGGACCTTAGAACCGGATAATCAAAAATACACACTAAAATTGTCAGAAATGTTTGTGCTTGCTGCAGCATCGTCCATAGACTGAGTATGAGTCTGGTTAACAGATGGGATGGCTCTGCTCACACTAACATGCACTGCCTGTGCTTTTACCTCCTTCAGGCTATAAAACTATGATCTTCACACCCCAGCTCTCTGTGCAAGTCTGAGGAGTTCCACTTTTCAAAATAGGCCTGTAATTTTAAATATTTGCTTTTGACTTAAAGCTAAATAAATCAAGTCATAAAGCAAGCAAAATGCAACAATTTGCCTCTCGTGTTGAGTGGATGTGAGCTAAAAGGCTTATGCTCAAAGAGGAGGGTGACATTTTAGTTCTTTTCCCCCAGTGACAGAGAAATGGCTCTTTGTGTATTCTACCCCAGTCACACCTCATTTAAAATGATCTGGATTATGAAACTCAAATTGGCTGCCAAGGGAAGTGCAAAAGCTAGGATGATAAGTGAAGTCCTCAGAGCTCCTGGGGAAAGCATCAAGTATTTGGAAAACAAACTAAAACAAAAGATACAGATTCACTCTAGACCCACAAGCAGGAGTTACCACAGGCCTTTTTTCCTACAAGATTTTTCCTTGGCATCAGTCATAGACAATTGATAGAAATTTTGGAAGCCTTTCAGAAAACACACAGAGGACCACAATGTTTGACATGAAGGTTGCCCCACATAATGCTTGTCCTCCTGTGCCATGATTTAGCACATGTACAACCACAGCAATTGATGCCTACAAGCAACCAAAATGCAGATTTGACTCAGTGCAGGTCAGGTCTCTAATAGCTAAATTTGGAGGGAAATATCTATCACTCATTGAGGCAGTTATTTTCATGTAAGGTAAAATCATGAAGGGTTCACACAGTTCTTTCTCAGATAAATGTCTATTCTGAAATCACTAGAAATTTTAACCAAAGTTATTTGACTTTTCAAATATGGCTGATATGAAATCAACCACCTCTTCAAGGCCTGGTTAAATACTTTTGCCTCTATTGAGTTCTGATTTTGTTTCCATCTAATTCACAAATCCTGATATTTTCATGCATTGCCTTTTAGGGGACTAACAGATCTTGCCATTAGTGGGAAGGAGTTTAATCTAAAGCGATATAAACAATGCTGCACAGCTGAACTAAAAGAAGTGGTAATCAAAATGCATCTGCTATGACGGAATGAACTTTAATAGAGATCTCAAGAATTATATTAGAAGTCATGCATGAAGTTTTATTCCTTATGCATGGAGTAACAGCAGAAATAATAAAAAACCTTGGCAAAAAAAGGAAACATGGCATTTGTACGCCTGATGGAACTAAGGCATTGCAAAAATTTTATTGCAACAACAAGAAGAAAAATATTCCTCCTTGATATCCTGTTTTTCATTTGATTCAATTAAGTCTAAATTTGCTTTTTCTTCTGTTAAAGGTCATTCTTTTGTAAAGTGATTTTTATAATTGTTGTCATTCTAGATCATTTATGTCAAATTTCGGCTAGATTAATCTTGAGAGGATCACTCTAATGGGTGATTAGCTAATAGATTCATATAACCATTCAGACACAATACTCACTCAGGGGACTGTCTATAGCACAAAACAAAAAATTTGGCAGAACTTCCTCCCTTTAGGTGTGCAGCTATCTGTACTGATCTTTACTCCAAGATTTTTTAATTAGTGCTGCCACCCTACTGAATGATTCTGTCCATAACTTATTCTCCATAGATTTTTAACTTTGGCTGTGTGTATCAGAAACAAGGCATTCTTTGAATTGTTCTGGGAAGCAGGCAAGGACAAATGTTTCCACAAGGTTGAAATGGTCAGCCGGTCCTCTGAGCTGATTTCCTGTTTAAGTATTTAACCCACAATGTAGCAAATAGGAGCTCCAGGAAGGCGCATCAAAAAGCCAAACAAAATTAAATCATTATACTCTGCCTGCCAGCTCTCTTCCTGACCTGTGTGTATTTGGCTGAGTCTACCAAGTACAGTAGCTGAGTGTTCAGTATGAGATGTAAAATTGTGATATGACAAAATTCTCCCTGGATCTGAGACGGGAAAGTGCCACAAGCCTATCCTCAGCTATGCTACTAGCTCACTGGGGTGTCCAGAAAGGCATTCAGTCTTTCTGGGGCTTAATCTCTTGTGCCATTTTTGAGCATGTGATCATGCCTGGGCTTAGCTGTCTGTGCTAAGCCCTCAAAATCTCAGTTTCTGCAAGGTTTCATATCCTCTCTGAGGATGAAGTCCCTTGCTCATAATTGGTCACCACCTGGTAATCTGCCCACTGCTCTGATTGCGCTGCAGATGTGCATCCAAGGTGAGTGTAGTGGGAGGTATCTTCAAAATTAGCATTTCTTTTTCATGTGTAAAAAACCTGGAAGTTAAAACTGCTCCACTTTAAACTGCACAGAGATGTTTTGCCACTTTTTACTTGATTTCAGAGACAAACTCATTGGAGCCAAGTAACTGGGTTTTTTTTGTGGCAAGGTTTTGGTAGCAGGAGGGGTGCTACAGGGGCAGCTCCTGTGAAAAGCCACTGGAAGCTCCCCCTGTGACCCCATGCTGGAGCCAGGGAGGAATGTGAGGAGTCCTGCCCTGAGAGAGAGTGAGCAGCAGAGATAATGTGATGAACTAGCTGCCAGAGGAGGTAGAAAATTTGGGGGTGAAGTTGTGCTTGGGAAGAAGGAAGGGGTGTGGGAAAGGCATTTCCAGATTTGGTTTTAGTTACTTTAATCCTACTCTGATTTGATTGGTAGTATATTGAATTAATTTTCCCCAGGTCAAGTATGCTTCGCCTATGACAGTAATTGGTGAGTGATCTTTCCCTGACCTTATTTCGACCCACAAGCTTTTAATTTTATTTTCTCTCTCCCCTGCCCAGTGAAGAAGGGAGTGACAATATGGTGGTGGTGGGCACCTGCTGTCCAGACAGGATCAACCCACCACAAATAGAAAGATTCAAAATAATATGCCATGGTTCTCTGAGTATTAGGGTAGTAATTACTGACATGTGGAGTCCTTGTGGTGGCCAGTAGTACAATATTTCTTATTGTACTCCCTTACAGGGTGGATCAAGTGCTAGCTGAGGCAGTTCCATGCTTTAAAAAATCCAAAACATTGTACAAGGACACTGATGACCCCATTTTGAGATTTTTACCATCAAACTGCACTGGGCACTGGATTAATCCTTAAGCAAGTTAAGAGCTCAGTTCAGCAATGACTTGAGCTGTAAATCAGCAAATAATCTCACTGAAGTGAACAACACTATTTTGTGCTCATGGCTACGCACTAAGCCAGGCACTTAATTCCACCCCTATCAGAGTACACACTGACATGCCTGGCTTTATGTGCTGGGTCCAGGCTTCCCACCAGCAGCACAGGATTGTCAATCAGTGCACCCTGATGTATGACTCTTTGCTAACCTTATAAGGTGTGATTTTTATTTTTTCTGCTTTAAATTCTGTTATTTTTTCCACTCTGCCTTCTGGTTTTTGAACATTGTGAGAGCACTTTGCACATGTTTTTTTACTTTCCCAGTAACCACAAGGGTTCAAATCATGCTATTTTTGGTTATAGTGGAGGTTAAGTGAAAGCTAGGGCTTCTAAGGAGTTGTCTGATTTAAAAAAAAAAACCCAAAAAACAATAAATGCCACAAAGCCTGTGTTGAGATCATGACATCTGACAATACAGGGTGTGATAGCTTTGAAAAAAGAGAATTATTCTCTGTCACACTAGTAGGAGATAAGATCCCAAAAATTTATTAGGGACTACATATTTTTGCTCCATATTTTTTACACAGCTACCACAAAATTCACCTCTAGTTGGGGGTCGGCTGTTTCTGACCCTTTGGGCAGCCATATTTTCTCATTTATTTTTCACTTCCCTTCCTTCCAGCACCTACTTAGCCTGTTTCCCACATTTACATTAAGAAGAGTGAAGAGTTATCAAAACTTCACTTTCCTGCCTGTCCATAACCGCATAAATTCATCTAACCCATAAATTCAAGGCAGCAGATGTACATCCTGTCTGAATGTAAAGAGCTTTCAGCTTTCTGGACATATAGATTGAGTGGTGTTTTTTTTTTTGTGGTTTTTTTTTTTGGTTTTTTTTTGTTTTTTTTTTTTTTTTTTTT
>JANRGV010000001.1:59245518-59271746 GCA_024734035.1 Alethe castanea | reverse complement strand
CTGCCCTGCTCAGGAGATATCTGCTCTTTGCTGGTGTTCACAGTTCTGCTGGGGGCACTGTTTGCTTTTTCAGCTGGTCCTGATTTTGAGGTTTCTGCTGGACTGAACGATGTTGAAATGCTGCCACCTTCTGATAGACACTTGAGCTGTTAGTGGGTTGCAGAAGCACATTCCCCCATTTCCTCCAGACTTGTAAGTTGATTTATACTGATCCTCAACTGCATTGCTGCAATATATAACATGACAAGTTAAACGCAGTACCTGCCAAAAAATCTTGATAGGCTCAGCTTTTGTGCAGTGGCACTTGAAAAGACCATTACTGCTGCCATCCAGCTAAAGTATGCTCAATATTTTTGACAGTGCATTATCTGAACAGCAGTTTATCTCAATGTTCACTTGGTGTTATAACAATTTAAAGATTAAAAAGATGGAAGGTTTTTAAAAAAGAAGTAAAAGGAAAACCTGCTTTTGTTCCAACTACAAAAATATGTAATAACTTTTTCTGTGAATTTTAGATTTATTCTGTACTTGCTCCCAAATGCATTTCAGTGCACACACATATCAGTGGGCTGATAATTAAAGTAGGTGTAGATCACATGTAGTTTTTTCATTTTCTGTCAAGATCTTAGATTTTCAAAAATCCACCTATGGTTGTATCTTCTCAGAGATAGCTTGTGTGGGATCTTCAAGGCAGTGGCTTCAAAATTGAACCAGAATAGATCTGAGTTTCCCATCTGCCTCTCTGTAAGGTCTGTGTCCTGCTCTCTGAGCCTCTTTAGAAGATATGAAATAGTTGCAGGACTGCTGCAGTGATACAACTCAGAGCCCCATCTCAAGAAAGAATTATTCTTACTTACTCCTTTTTGGTAGCTTTGTGCTCAGGAAAGTAGAATATATTTTCCATCACTCTATTTCTGTAGACCAGAAATCACCTCTGGTTACAATGCCAAGACTGTCCTAAGATCATTCTCAAATCTGAAAATTGAGAAAAAGGGCCTTCTGCTTATTTATGTGATCAATTGCTTGCAACTAAGTAAACTTTTCTAGCTGAAATGTATTATTTAGGAGATAAGGATTTTAGTCAACTGAGATGTTTTGCAAACTCTTGTAAATTTCAGCAAATTATTCTGACTTTGTAATTAAAGTGATTGTTGAAATAATCAGGATATTTTGGCCATTTTCTAAACCTAAGGCTTTGATTTGCCAATCCACAATTATCTGGTGATCTTGGTTTTCAAAGATTGTTAAAACCTCAGAAAGCTGGGGTTTTTTTTCAGTTAAGTTGAAATCCCTGTCTCATTTTTGTTTTCTGAAGCTCCAGCTGAACCGTGGTGTTTCCTACTGAGCACTCAAAAGTCATGCGCTGGGGACAAGGGGCTAAACCAGAAACTGTGGACTTGCAGTGCTCCTTAAGCAGCTGCTAAGAGGTTTGTCAAACCCAAAGAGGAGAGCAAGTCCCATGTCATTTGGCTTAAGTTACTTGGGCAGGATCTACACCTCTATATTTAGAGGCCCATAAATCAAAAGGAATGGCAGATTGCTGGCCTGAGCTACCTATTATGATAGATGCCAATCACTTTGATATTTAAGACAAGAAAGTTCAGCTTCATTTCATGTTGGAAAGTGTCTCTGGTGGAGAAAAAACATTTCATGTGAGTTAAACAAAGCTCACTACACCAAACTCTGCCAGAGTGTCTTTACGCATTGATACATGAACTCTACACTCCTCCAGTAATTGAACACTTTCTTTCCTCTACCATAAATGTTACTCAGTGATGTTATAATTTATTTCACTCTTCTACTGGATAAAACTGATCCTTTCTTCAATCCACTTTTGGTTCAGTTTCCTAAGTAGTGAGGTATTAACAGAATCATGAGCAAAACAAGACAACAAAATTTCATGTATTGGTCATATTTCTGTGGCCATATTAAAAGTACACCGAAGTCTCCAAAGCTCCACACTTAATGGCAGTGCAACACAGAATGATTTCTTTACATGTGAATAATCTGAATTAGACTCCATATTCTGGCCTGGAGGAAAGCTTTCAACAAGAATTGAGCAGGAAACCTGACAGCAGCTACAGAGAACTAGAGAGGAAGCAAAATCCTCTGATGCATTCTAAGAGACATTGTGTCACCAGAAATGAAGGCACCTGTTTGAGTCCAAGAGAAAAAAGATGAAAGAAAATAAGTAAGGCATATTTACTTGAGCTTCAAAAAATTTGATTTTATCATAATATGAGTACTGGAAAATGTAGGAACTTCTGTACCCTGATCCAAATCACTGTGTAATTATGTGTTCAAAATAAAAGTCAGTGATTACTGTTTCACAGATATAGAAAACATCTTGACAGCAATGAGTAGGCATGATAAAGTAGGTCAAAGTTTCTACTGCTCTCTGCAGGCTGTTGCAATTCCTTGGGGTCATTCCTTGGAGAAGGAGAGACTCTTTCTGTGTCAATACTAAGTAATTTCTGAATTACACTTCAATTGCACAAACTGTGTCTTTTAGAAAAATGGTGGATATTCCACTGCAAACCAGATGACATTTTAGAAATATCATTTGACATGAGTCTTTCTTTTTAGAGCAAGTTCCTACCTCTGCTAATGGCTGGGAGAAATTCCCACCCATGTCACTTAGTATTATCATATCAGCTCCACCTTCCAGACCCTTAGCCATCTTGGAACATCTGGCAGTGATATACGCTGCTGTAACCTACAGAGCTGCTCCAAAACTAGTGCAAAAATTGTGCAAGAAATACCCCTGGGTTTTAGAGAAAAATTTTAATTAACTGCAGTCAAAAGGATCACAGTCTTTCTTAATCTAGCCATGTTAGAAATTTTTCTCTACCTTATCAGTGATCAGTCTGAGTGAGTCAGAAAGAGAGGTATCACCAGGATTTTGTGATCATTTTGAGCTTGGATGCCCGCCTCTGACTGCCTTAGGGATGCTTTTTTGCCCATCACCCTTCAGCAAGCCTCTACAGAGGAGTTCACATCCTTCAGGCAGTTTCTTTCTTCACAATGTGGAGACACAAATATCTTCTCCTCTTCCCCTGGTAGTTCAGATCAATACCTTGTCACTTCATTCTTCTGTTGCTACTTTCACCTGTAGTGAATTTTCTGGGGTGGTTGTGCTTTCTCATGCCTTTCTTTTTTCTTTTTTCTTATTTTTTTTTTAATTAGTGTTTGTAGCTCATTCTTCCACCTTCCTTGCAGAGAACCCATTAGCTTCAGTTCGGCTCTCTCCTAGCTCCATATATCACTTCATTACCAGAGATTTCTTAGAAATCTACTTTAGCACTCTGAATAAAACACAACCTGGCCTTTGATTTCTGGAAAGTGTTGTTCTATGGGATGTCAGAGTTCCACAACAATGAACTGCTGTGTGATCTGCAGCTGGCCTTTGCTCAGTGACTTGAGCATTTTTAGCTCTGTTTTCAGATTTCCCATTTGGACCCACTTTGGGCGCTACATTTCTCAAATGCTGGAACATGCTGCTGGAGTGTAAACATTGTAATACTAAAATCAGCTGCTCCTCCATCTGTAACTATCATTTAAACATCTCATTCTCACTATGAAAGAAGAAACATTGGCAGATTCAAGGGGCATCATTAGCAATGCACTGCTGATAAGAATGCCTTGCATATTAGAGGTGGGAAAGCACTGCTCCAGTGAGAGGTTCCTTCCCACAGTCATGGCTTCTGCAGGTGTCAGCCCACATAGTTATTTCAGCTCTGGTGTTTTGTTGTTTTGGTTTTTTTTAATTAGGACATACTGTGCTGAGAATTCATACGTAGGGAGAATATAAATCAAAGTTACTGTGGCTTCTAGAAATGAGACACGTAGTGACCACCACCCACTGACCTCTGTGGTTGCTGGACAAGTGTGAACCTGGAGCTGCAATCACAGGTTTGTGGGCAGGGTGACACAGTCTAGTGGGCAAACTGTGAACCAGGTTGTTCCCAACCCTAACAGCCTCTTTTCAGAAATCAAGGTGATCAATAACCCCTTGCTCCTCAGTGCCTTTTCTGCATATGGAATGTATCAGTCCCCTACTACCCTCACTTTAGGACAAAAGTTAAAATCATTCAAATCACTGAAGCATCAGATGTTATGCTGAGAATAGCCATGAAAGTAGGTTGGGAAGTAACATCTAGATGTCAACTTTCTGACAGAAAACAGATTAGAAGTGCAAGTACCATTAAGGCCAAAATGCTGTCCATACTGCCAGGAAAGAACTTTGAAAAAAAAATTTACAAAGAATATTTCAAACATAATTTTTGTTTTAGGCGTTTGTGGGAAGAAAAGAGATATTTTTCTTTCTCAGCTTGAAAAAATATTGCATTAAAATATTATAAGAAGCTTTTACAATATTTCCTAAGTCAAACATTTTAACCCTTTCATTTGTGGAAATTTTACAAATTGGAAGACTATCCTGCAACCTGTTCTGTAAAACTTACTGCGACTTCTTTTTATTTGTTTATGAATGCATTTTTACTTAATACAACAGAGGAGGTTCTACCAAATTTTAACTTGAACAAATAGAACTTACACTTGAAAACTTGGGGCAAAAATACTTGAAATAACCATTCATCTATGCCTATGCAAACCTTCACTCCATCCACACTAACAAGCAAGAGGATGCCAGTATAGAAACACAGGCACTTGGCTCTAATCTGAGTGAGACTAAGAGGACAAACAGTTTTGGTGAGGAGAAGACTGCCCATGAGACATTTCCATAGTACTATGCATACCAGGGTGAGCAGCAAGAATCTGGGCTGCTTATTTGAACAGCAGTAAGGTAAATACAAAAGCAATAAGATAAAATACTATTAGTTTTTCACTGCTTTCCCCCCTTCTCTTATTAAACTTCACTTTTCATTTTCTATTAAGGTCAACTGGGCAGGCTTTTCTGAAACTCCTGTATGTTGAAATGTAAATAAAGTAAAACAAGCAGGAGGGACATGAAAAGAAATGACTGGTCCTAATGAGTGTAAGTTTATACTCTGTACTACAGAGCTGACAGGAACATCCCACAGGCAGGGTCAGATACTGAGGAGGATGTTTACAGCTCCACAGACATCAGCTGAGGGCTCAGCCTGGATGTTGAGCCTGGTTTCTTGCATGGCAGTGGGCGTCAGCATGCTGTCTTTTGGCCGCTCTTTGGCATCTGCAGAGCAGAGATGCTACTGCACAGAGGTGGCTCCAACGCTTTCCCTTCTCCATCCCTCCCCTGATGCAGCACCCAAAAGGCTCAAGAGGAAATGATGCCTGTGGCTGACCTCTTCCTCCATCAGGCAGTGAGAAGGAAGGGGGAGAAAGGAGAGGGAAAACCCTTCATCCCCATGCGTTTCTCTTTCTGCCAGCAGCTGATGGGGAGCTGCCACCAGCCTTCCCATTAGAAGTTTACAGAAAAGGTGAGCTCATCTCATTTGATTAGGACTGTCACCATCAGACAGTGTTTGCAATTAGTCCACGCCAACCTTATTCAGGCTTTGGATGCCTTTCAGCAGCGAAAAAGGGAACACTTGAGCTCCATTGAATTGGAGCGTGGCATCTGCCGCATGCTGGGGGGAGAGGTTGGGGGTCAGCGCTTGATTTTGATAAAGCGTGCCAGATTAATTGTCTTCGGTAATCCTGTTTGTCATGGTAGATGTGCAGAGAAGTCTTTGTGGCACAGCCTGACATATGGGCTGGCCGGCTGCTTGCCTATTCAGTCCCTCCCAGCACATGCTCTTCACAGTTGGCCTAGTTCCCAGCGCCTTGTTTTCCCGGGGAGCCAGCCTCCTGCGCCTATTCAGCTGGCCCCCCGCTCCACAAACAGGCTCCCTAATCTTCAGGCCTGTCTGGGCTATTCAAAGTGATTGCATTATTCAGAGAGATCAAGAAAGAGAACGGGGCGGGAGGGGTAGGAGCGAGAGGGGGAAGAGAGCGGTGCAATTTGGAAAAGAAATAAGCAGCCATGTACTTCAGGCAGAGCTCTTCAGGAGGCTGATTATAGTCCCTCTCCAAATCTGAATCTATCGCGAAATTATACCCTGCCTCTTTTGTAAAATAAATGCTAATAAGAGGTAATTTGGACCCTGCTGATTATTAACTTCAATGGAGATAGTCTTTTTACCTCATGTTTTGTTATGAATTCTTGGATTTCTCCCCCCTGATAGGATTCAAACTCCACAGCAAAAGAAGAAACAGGAGAGTTAAGGAGCAGAACAAATGTGCCATAACAGAGGACAGGAGAGCATCTAGCTGGGCAGACCAGTCTGGAGTTACTGAGAGACCACAAGTGGATCAGTGTCCCGAGCATGGATCCAGCACACCTGTGTTCCCACAGATTAAGTGCAGAGCCTATCCTGCAGCTGTACAGCCGCCTTACAACAGCTTGCTTCTCCAGGGAAGAGAGAAAGGAGATGGCTCTGTGTTGGAAAGAAGTAGCTGAAACTACCCTTACCTGGGTTTCTTAAGTGCTATTTGATTATGTATTTAATTACACGTTCATAAATGCTATTTTACAAGAGCTCTTAGCATACATAGTGTCTAGTTCTTTAAATGGGAGCAGCTTTGGAGAGATGCTGAGAATTCAGTATGTCAGCCAAGACCTCAACTTCTACAGGCCCTAACCTAAGCTGTTTCAAACCCCATCTTGACTTGGCTAGAGTCAACTTTTCTGCCAAAGAACAATCTTCCAAGTGTATGTGTAACACATCAGTAAGATAAAACCAAACCAAACTCAAATCCAAACAACCAACCGAGCAAAGAAACCCCAAACGACCCCCTCCAAATTTAAAATAAAGCCCACAATTTCCCTCAGTACAATTTTTGCCTTTTTATGATTCAGAGAAGCAGCAGAATGAAATGGATGCTACTGAAATGTATGTCCTGTATGAACACACAGAGAACACACTGTGCTCCATTCATAAACTGTCCTGACCCAGAGTATACATACACCAGTTTTTCCTGTACCAAGAATGTGGTGGCATTAGTGTGGTGTGCTTTGCATGTGTTGTATGGTCATCTCACACATCTTTACTGTCATCTGCCACATTTCAGCCAATGTTGAAGAATTCTCTAAACCTCTGCCTGATGCACTATTAAAATTTGGCATAGTGTCCTACAAGGAAACAACCAAAGCATTCAAGAACTACAAGGAGTATCTAAGACGGTTTAAAAGATCATCCTTTGATATTTTTTTAAGCCAATTTTACTTCTTTATGCTTCTCCCATAAAGTCTTTAATATCATCCTCTATTGTTGCCCAGAATTTCCTGATAAACAGTTTGACACCTCAGTTCCTAGGGTTTCTACTGAGCCCTAGAACTTCCTCTCAGCAAGCTCATCACAGTCACATGCTGTCTTCTGCAAAGGCTCAACACCACCCAGATAAAATCAGTTTAACATTAAGGAGATCAGAGCTTGCCCCATCTTCTTTGTGCTTACCATTCAGAAGTTACCCATGCTTATATCAGCTGTCAAAATAATGTTTTAGTACTGTTTTCATCTCTGCCCCCAAGATCACATCTTAGACTGTGTTTTAAGTACAGCACCCATTGCATGAGTTTGATATTAGGGAGCAGGAAGTCTAGCCCTATGTCATCTCAAGTAAAGATGCTGTGCATATTTATTTGACTCTTGCCTCTGCTATTTCTGCTGCCTCTGCTCTCACTGAACTTTATTTTGCCTACTTCCCTGCATATTGAAATAAATACTGTATTGTAACTACAATTAAAGGAATGTAGGACAACCAACATCTCTTAAATACTCTCTTCCAGGTGGAGGTGTAGCCTGAATGAGAGGAGTAGAATGGAATTGCCATCTTCTATTTAGGCCTGTGTTTTCTTACTGCTCCTGTTAGACAATTCTTTTTTCAGACTAATAAAAAAGTTAATTTCTGAAACTACTGTTTTTCTAGTAGGGGCCAGTACAGACAAATGATCTAGGCGAACACAGCAAACTGAAATTGCCATGGGGCTGGCGAGCCAAAAGCAGGCATATCTTCCTATGACATGAAGCCTTTGAGGCCATTAGGCTTTTGCTGTGTGAGTGCTGAAGAATAGTGGTGGCATGCTGGAGTCAGCAATCTCATTTTCAACCTCAGTTTTGTCATTGTAGCACAGGACACCTCAATTTATTTTTGCAAGAGTGTCAGTATGTCTCTTAGAGATATACAAACCTTAATCTTTTAAGAGTGCCATTTTTATGGCCAAATGAAAAAAGGGATTTTTGTAACTCTGAATTTATTTGTTAATATATCTGCAACAATATAATCTCTTCCCCCATAAATAAAGCTTCAGAAATTATATTTGTTGCAGACAGATCTAATGGAAAGAGGATGAGCATTCCAAGCATTAATATTCAAGGCAAGTATTTTCCAATTCCCTGAGAAGTTGAAAGTTTCATCCATCCTTGGAAAAATATCCTGATCTAAGATATGTTCATAAAGACAGTTATCAGAAAAATGAATAGAACCTCAAAATTTTGTTTTAATACTTCACACCAAGAAGTTCATTCAGGATATAAAGTTTTACATGACTGTCATGTCAATTTTCTTCCATAATATCTGAGAAGAATGAGAAAAAATATCAGTAAATAATACAAACTGAATTGCCGTCATTCAGCAAATTTGAGTCAAGGTGAAGTGATCACAACTTCAGCCTTCCAGAGTTCAAGAAACATTTGGATATGTTCTCAGGCACTTGGTGTGATTTGTGGGGTGGTCTGGTGCAGGACTAGGAGAGCTTTTTTTCCAATGATTTTTGTGGGTCCCTTCTAACTCAGGAAAGTCTAGGGAAATTTAGCTAGTCAAATTATTCCGGTTACATTTCAAATAGAAGTGGATAATTTAAGGAATACCTTAAGACTTCCTTAAGAAAGAAGGAGGTATCTTCTTTCCTTCATTGTCTCTGTAAGTTGGCCATGGGCAGATGCCAGCATTAAATAGGAGTTTCTAATATCAGCTATCCCTGGTGCAATCACATCTGACTTTTCCTCTTGTTTAAATCCACAAAAATTTATGAGGAATGAAACACCTTATTGCTTAAGAGATAGTTTGAAGGATTCAGTATTTTTAGCAACCAAATGCACAGTAAGAGATTCTTCAAAGATTAAAATAAAGTAAAAACTGGGACTTTCTTTGTGAATTTACTAAAATCCTTTAATACATTTTGAGTAATATTTGCCATGTATTTTGATGGAAACCAAGGGCAAACTTCTGACTTAGTGTATGACCTAGTAGAGATCACACAGAAAATATCAAGGAAGGGTGGGTGTTGAGTACATCAGTGCCCTCTAACTTGCAAGTTAAAGCTAAAAGTGCAACATTAACAGACATAAAGGGGCTATATTGAGATATATTTCACAGCATTAAGCAGCTCTTGAAAGAAGATTGTTGGTTTAGATGGGGTCACCTCTCAAAAAAAAGTTGTTCTCAGTGGATAACTAAGTCATAAATTGTGTGTTTGTGTCCCTGACATCTTCTTAATAATACTGTTCTTCTTCTGATACCTTTTGCAAAATTAATTTTTTATTTCTACTAGGAAGAAATTAAGTTCCAGATCCTTCTTGAGTTCGTGGGCTTATTAGTTACTAAAACCATCAAAAACCTGTAGTAGAACTAGGGAATGCATGCGTGTCATTATGTTGTATTACACAGACACACTGGTAGTAAATTAAAAACTGTGACATGTATGCAGTGAAAGGTCACTGACATAACAAGACCCTCATGTTACTAGAGACACAACTATTATTTTCTGATTTTCTCAGTACATATCTACAATTCCATTTCTCTGGAGTCTTTGAAAAACCCAAAAGTAAAAGCAGGAATTGAAATCAATCCAGTGACTCTATATTACATTACCTCTTTCACTTTTTGACATTAATACTTAAGTATCACACCAAAAAAACCCCAAAATTATATTCCAGCCTTATGACAACTACATCAGTTGCCTGACATCAGTGAAGGTAAGAACTAGCCATTTGCATCATGAAGTCCCTAATGAAGACACAAATTACTCCCTGTATTATAAACAGATTATACCTTCTGTATCTTCATGAAAGCAACATAATGTTTTATAGTAATTATATGTATTTTATATTTTCACAAGAAGGAATAAATACGGACTGACCCAATTGTTCATTTCTGTGAATCTACAATCTATATCCATGGGTAGCTAAGAGATGAGCTGCTATCCTGATTTAGGACCATTCCTACTTTGAAGACTGAGTATATTTCTCTATCTTATTCTGTACCACACTCTTAAGGTCTTGTATAGAGTCAGGTAACAAAACAAAGAAAACTAAAGTAGGACAATCAGAGTGCAAGAGAAGCTTCTGCTAAGCAGGGAATGTCCTTTCATTTGTATCACTCACAAGATTATTGAGTTAGAGAGGAATAAATCTCAGCACACTGTTTTACATTCTTGTTCATACTTCCATTTTAAGGTCAAAAAGGTCCCAGTCATCTCACTGAACATGTCAGGAGTGAGAGCAAATCCTGGGCTGTAAGGACACACACCTTTGACAAGTTACACAGTTGCTCTGGCTGAGACTTCTACCTTCTCCTTTGGACCCTGTGACAGCAGTGCCCTCTGATCAGTAACTTCAGGGCAAGCCTCATTGTTCCAGCACTTGAAAGAAATACATCAGAAAGATTTACAAAATACACAGGATAAAGTAAAGATTCAAAAAATGATGACACACAGAGTAAATGTCAGCCTAATGTTCTGCCATGCATTTTTAGATAATCCTGGGGCAGAAGCATGTGTTTTGGGTTGGGATTCACTTCATTTAACTTCAATAACCTAAAAGTCAAGTGCCTAACTAGAGTTCAGTTTTAGAGCACAGAGAATACCCAAAAGGAGCCACCATCTTCTCAAGAGGACAACTAGTCCTGTTCTAAGATACCTGATCTCAGGTTTAAACTCTGGAATTATTAGATACAAGGGGAAAAATGGGTGGTGTAGTTCAGATGGATACATTTCAGTTCAATGAAAACCTCCTTTAGGGTTACCAGTGGAATTTTTTTCAGGCAAAAAACATTAGGATTTTATCTGAGTGTTGTTATTACACAGTGCTATATACTGTGGGACCATAATGTTCTCCATACCTGATAGAATAGAATATTACTCTGCCCAATAAGGAATTCACATTTTCATGGATGCCATTTTTACTTTAAAATAAGCTATCAAAGTAAATTTCCATGCACTTTTGTTATTTGCTAGAAAATAAAATTATTCTCCACAGAAATAGCATGATATTTTTAGTATGCTCTGGTTTAATAAGACAACTTGCACTATTCAAAGTAGTACTTCAGATAAACTGACCAGCCATTGTAAATGCTTTTCAAGAGAAAGAAGTGAGAGCAGAGGCCCCACAAGTCAGAAAGCAATGCTAATTCCTCTGTGTGAGAAGGCTATTGAATCTGCATCACCATAAAATCTGAAGTGCAATTAATGTGACTGAATCAGTAGATATATGCAATTAAGTTGGTTTTTTTTCTTACTGATACCCACCCTAGTACTGGAGTAGGCAATACAGTCTTCAAAGAGTCAGAAGAAAAATTTGCCCATTTATTGCCAAATTATGCAAAAAAACCTGGGGAATGCATAAAGATTCTGTCGAGCTAAGACAGGATCACATGTAGAACAAATCTTATCAGTGATCAAACAATCTGAAAAGATGAATTTGTCAGTCTTTTCTGGACAGGTTCTGTTCTAGCCCCCAATCCTTTTCTTTCTGACTTCTCTCTTTTCCTTTCCCCCAGTCTCTTCAAAGCTTCCAACCACTGTCATCATTTCCCGTGCTTGCAAATGGATAAGCAGAGAGCCCTGCTTCTCAGAAATCCCCTGCAATCAGCTGGCTCACTCCATCTCCCCACCCCCAGCCCACAGCTCTCCCCCTCTTCTGTGTACAATGTCCTGGTGACAGGTGGTTGCTGCTTTCTGTAATTCTGGATACAGCTCCAGTCAGACTCAGTGGCCTGTAAAAAAACCTAGAGCTTATGAAGAGAAAAAGCTCTGGCTCTGAAAGTGCTGAGACAGGCTGGTACGGGGACTCAGTACAAAAAGCATTCAGCACAAAAAGCCAAACCCAAATGAAAAGAGCTGCTGCCAGGATCATCACGAGGTCCTCTGCTGCACAGATGTCTACTGAACTAAGCTGAAACTGATGAGTCTTTTATCGGGGCCCCCACTCCTCCTCCCCATAGATACCCACAGTAAGACTCAGCTGCCTGGCTCAATTATTATTATTCCAAGGGACCCAGTATATGTGATAGACATATGACACTCAGTGAATTAAGCTCAGATAGGTTTGTCTGGCATAATTCCTCTTTTTTTTTTTCTTTCCTTTTTTGTTTTTTTTTTTGTTTTTTTTTTTTTTTTTGGTTTTGTTTTTTGTTTTGTTTTGTTTTTTTTTAATTTTTTTTTCCTAATCAGCAAAAAGCTGATTAGTTAGTTTACAGGAATGGAAAAGATTTGGGTGCGCTATGGTAGCAGTAGAGGCAGTGTTTTAACAAACAAATTGCTTTCAGTATACTCCAGCAGGAGAGAGCTAACAAAGGTGGCCACTGCAACTTGGTACTTGCATGGGTACTCTGTGTTTTACTGCCTCCCTTGCAGCATTTTGCCCTTTCAGTTAAATAGAAGCAGGACTGCTAGCTGTGCCCAGTTAACATGCTCAGTCTGTGATCTATGCACATTTTACCTCTTTACCTTGTTCTATGCCTGCAAGTTTATTACACGGTTTCTTCCCATGCATTATAAAATGGGTGTATAAATTATGAGCCAGTTGCAAGCTTGTGATGGGCTTTATCTCAGAAAGAATTCAGCACCTAAAAGCCCTTTGCTCTCCAAGGCTCAGCTGATGTTTACTTTCCAGTAAGCCTGAAGCACACGCTTATTTTCGCTGTCCTGCTATCAAACATGGGACATAGACTTTGTTATGTCAGAGTGCCTGTCAAACACCTGTTAATTTCTCTGAAAGCAGCAGGCATATAAATCCAGCAAGGGCAATGGAAACTGGGCACTCAGCACCTTATGAACCTTGGCTATAGAGAAGTGAGTGAAAGAGAACTGCCTCTGGTTACTGCAGGTGCTGCAGTTTGCTAAAGAACAATTTTCAAGAAATGTTGAACAGGCAAAACATAAAGATCCCATTGTTTATATATTAGAATGGACAGCCTGGGGGTTTTTACTTTAGCCATCTGCCTTCCAACTTTTATATAAAAATTTTGCTCCCTAATAAATGTTTAACACATTAGGACACATATACTGCTGGAAAGAAACCAACCTAAACTCCTTCTACTTCACAAGGATAAATTAGCAAGTGAAAAGCAAGACTTTCCAAACCCTCTTTTGTATGAATACAATAATTTAACTTAGATTTTGGAAAGTTGAAGGTCTAGTCACTAATCTACTGACTCCATCACAAAAGGGTGAATTTAATTTAGGAACTGCTGGCTCCAGCACTGCATTTAGTTATACCAACTTGAAGAAATTTATGTGATAATCCTTTTTATTCTGCTTTTTGAGCCAAACAGCAGATCAACTAAACAAAGATGTGCTTTACTGGCTAAGAAGTTAGCTGGCTATCTCTTCTGGCTGGACTGTTCCCTGCTTTATCTTCAGTTGGTGATGAGACATATAAATCAGTGTCTACATGGAGAGGTGACATGCTGTTTACACAGCAGGCTTTTATTATCATAGCAATCATATATGGGTAATAAACTAAACTGCATCAAGAAGCCAAAGATTTGCCTTATTGGTGCAAAGTCTTTTTTCTCATAGTCTTACCAAGAGCCTGATAAAATATACAGATCTTTCCTGTAAACTGTATCAAAACATTCAGGTTTGACAAAGTTAAACCTGGAAACGTAAAGTATTTCTCTGTTACACTTTAACTGGCCATGTTGGAAAGCTTAAATCTTGCATGTAGCCCTGAGCTGGCTTTGTGCATCTACATTGCCTTGCAAATACCTGCTACTTTTGTAGGCAGGAACAAGGACAGGCTTTGTGACACTTTGTCCAGCTAGCATAGGACTCAGAACATTATTGATAAGGGAGTGGGGAAACATGAAAGCAGCTGGACAGCAAGACCAATGCTTCCCTCAAGAGAAGAAAAGTGTCCTTTAGCAGAGTATTTTAAGAACTTTGTATTAAGGAAAAAATATAAACACAGCAGAATTTAATAGTTCAGCAAATAAAAGCATGTAACTATACTTTCACCTCAAATACAAATATTGGAAGATTTTGGGCCTTTTTTTTTTTGTCCATTTCAACAGAAAGAACTCCAACAAACATGGTGTCTTTCTGATTCAGCACAAGGGGTTTGCTGTTGTTTGGACTCCTGTGTGCAAACAATACTTGAAGTCATTGGGCCAAATTTATCCCTGGATTAAGTGCACTGACGTCAATGTAATTACAGTAGGAATTAATTTGCCTCACTGATATCATTTTCTGGATCCAATATCTACTTCCAAAATGCAATTAGATTCCAATTTCCTCCATCTTTTATTTTGGAGCTAGGCAGCTTGAGTTTCCCCACAAAGAGACTGGGCTAGCAAAAAAATGTGTCTCCTGGTCACTTATCTGATCACTGTTGTTGGTACCAGCACAAAGGAGAGAAGGCTCAGAGGTTTGGCATTGTTCAAATTGAAGATATTGGCATCTTAGCATTGCAGCTTAAACCCAGCCCAGGAGATCCACAGTCCTGGTTTAACTCCCTTCATTTTCTTTTCACAGGTTTTGGTTCATTCACTGTGACAAAATACAAAACAGCAATTGATTTTGCTGAGATTTTACTGGGTGTCTGTATACCATGAATCTGTTGTATAGTAATGCCATTATTTGGGAGATATTGACTTGCTCTGTGCCATTACAAAGGATCACTGAATCAGACAATACTGAGCAAATGTTTATTATATTATGTTTTAACAGTGACTTCATTAACCAGCTGTCTCACCACTTGTGCCAGATCCAGGCACAGGTTAGCTAAAGATAAGCTTTTTAAAAAGTGTATCATGTTAAAAAGCTTCTGTATCAAAAGCAATAATTTGCTTGTACACAAAAAATGTACAGATCTCATTAAGAAACCTACAAAATACTGCCAAAAAAATGGTGTCTAAAGTAATTATTGAGGAGACATTAAGACAAGCATGAATTTTCCACCTCTTACAGGACTTGACAGATCTGAATGTGCTTTCAGCTCAGATGGAGCCTATGCTGAACCACAACAAAATACACCATCATTAATGTGAGGAGAAGCTCGAACTGAGGTTTTGCTCACCACTTCATGGCAACATTCGTATTATTTGCCAGGAGGGAAGATATTAAACAAAATAAGCCCAGGCTTCTTCATGAAGGTGTTCTATAACTCCTTGCTTCTGGCTGTCATGCATAAAAGTGTAGCAATCCAAAGTGGAAATATGAGAAATAATAGAAAAAGTGTATGACACACAGAAGGAAAAGACAGCGTGGAGCAGGAGAAAAAATTAGATGGAAAATGAAAAATTGGCAATTATTCCATTGTTAGAACAATTTATTAGACAGACCTCACACCAGATTTGCCCATTTCTGGGAAAACAACAGAAACAGATTATAGTCACTTCTCAAAGACCACATTTACTATACCCACAAGGAGAAGACAGCCATGCATGGGGCCATCCTGCTCTGTGATGCCCTAATTGTACCAGCTGGAGAAGGACCAGAACTCCTCCAAAAGAGGTGCTGCATAGGGCCAGTCTCAGAGGCTCAAGCAGAGATCAGCTTTGCAAGGTCCAGCTGTGCTTGCTTGTTGAAATCCCCTCATGGCATAGATTAAAGAAATGCTGATGTGTATGTTCAAGAAAAATGCTAGCCCATGTTCAAAAAGCCCTTGGCATATTTAATGTTTGTCAGTTTTAGCTGTCCTGTGGATTTGCCTTTCAGTTTTATCCTTGAGTCTTTTATACATGGGGCACAGCTTCCTGTTCTAAGAAGCCAAAGAGAGTGCATATTCCCCAAATATTTCTCAGATGTTTTTGTATCCTGACTCAGTGTTTTTCTAGATAAGGCGATAAGAAAGTAAAGCACTTTGGAGCAATCTAATTGAATGTAATATTCTTTATACATAATGTGCCTATTTTCCAGGCATCAAACCAGATTTTAGGGAAATCATCCTCCTTCTCTTCTCCAGATTCTACTCCAGCTGTAAACATGGGGAAGAGTGACTGGCACCAGGCCTAACCAGATCACAAAACAATTTTTATAAAAGTTTGGACCTGAACAGTCTCATGGAGGGAACCTTAGTTAATCATCACAAAGATCAGAACTGGAACAAAATTTCCTGGCCCACACTTTTTGGAGGTTACTCTAGGTCTCTGGCTAAAAGTTAGTCATTAATTTGTTGAATGCAAGGCCAGCGTGCCAGGGAGAACTCCCTGGATAACAACAGGTTTCAGCATGGAGGAGATTTTTCAGTGCCTGTTCTTGTAGCATAAGCTGAAAATGACTAGAAAAGGAGTATAGGATATATCTGCTTTCTCTGACAAATGGGCTTTTAAGCCTTTGGGAATTGAGACCTCCACCCCACTGTGATAAGTAAAACAACCTCTATGAGCAGAAAGTTATGACCTTCTCCCCATGTCCTCCTCCCTTCCCCAATCTCTTTCTGAGCAGATTATAAAACAAGGAGAGAATTTCTGGAGTTGTCTCCAGCTCCTGCAGAGTTTCCATGGACACTGGTTGCCTAAATATCTTTTTGTGTCTTAAGGGAGAAAAACTATCTCCTTGTCTAATTCAGGGGGGTCCATTCCTTTGAATGGCAGCCCTTTCCAGCCTCACAGAAATGACTGCTGCAGCATACCAAAAATGTAATAAAATTGAGAACTTGCTTACATGTCCCAAGAAGCAGAAGCAAACTGTTTAGCTGCAAGACAGAAAGCTCCATTAAGTCACTAGGGCAATCTGAAATGTATTAATACATAAATTGATCTTGGGGTTTAAGTGTTGTTGTTTTTTTGTGGGTTTTGTTTGGTTGGTTGGTTGGTTGTTTTTTTTTGTTGTTGTTGTTTTGGTTTGGTTTGGTTTGGTTTGGTTTCTTTTTGATTGGTTGGTTGGTTTTGCTTTTGGTTTTGGTTTTGTTTTCTTTGAGTTTTGCTGTTTGGGTTTTTTTGTTTTTTAGGGGATTTTTTGGTTTGGGGTTGTTTTGTTGGGTTTTTTTTGTGGTTTGTTTTTTTTTGTTTTGTTCGGGCTTTTTTGTGGTGTTGTTGGTTTGTTTGTTTGCTCTTTTTTGTGGTATTTTGTTTTACTTTGCACTGTTTGTATTATACACTGTAAGTATGCTATACAAGGCAGATACGTACTTTCCAACGACATCTCATTTTATGGCAGATTTTGGAACATTTTGCTGTTACCATACATTGCATGCACAAGAGTAGGTTGTAGGGGTGGCAACCAAATTAAGAGTTGTATGCACACAAAGTCATCAGATTTCCTGGTCTGAGATAGCTCCCACATTTTGAGTGAGATGAGATGCTTTTACATATCTTAGTACCTAATTTGATCACTGATGTCTCACAGATCAAATTTTATTGATTATTACTCAATACTAATAATGTCAAACTCTGTTGTTCAGAGGTGTGTAAAGTGAGGTAGCTTTTAAACAAGCACATTAGAATTTGGCAATTTTTGCCAGCAATTACTCTGCCTCCAAATTAGATGCATGGATATGTTCCACTTTAACTGTATCTGACATCTGTTGAGTGCTTTGGGGATACTGGCGATGGGAAGAGAGGCATAAGGTTGGGGTCATTGCTTAAGGGCAGCTCTAGTGCATGTTATTTCTTTGATCACATATTTGTGCTGTGAGAGAACATAAAGGAGTCTATTCTCCGCTTGATAGACATATCTGAGTGTCATTGATGCTAAAGGACTCAGATTACCAGTTACAGCTTTGCACCACAGCCCTTTTTGTATATTAATTAGATTGAGCATTGCATAAGGCTATTTTGATAGGGATCCTTAAAAAGTACAGTGTATATATATTACAACCAAACTCCCATCTCCTTCCATGGGAGCCCTGCCTTCTGTTAGGATTTTGCCTGAGGATGACCTGAAGGACTTTCTCCCTCCACCCCCCTACAAAGCCTCCATCACCTCCACTTTATGTTTAAAAATCAACCAGACTCTTGGCAAGGTGAGATGAAAAGCCAGGCAAGGCAGACTAATATAGAGCTTGTATTAACATTATATAGAGTTTGTATTAACATTTTGACTCAATCTAGATTTTTTACAATGGTTCCTGAAAGGCTATACCAGAGAAAACACCACTAAGCTGTAAACAGAAAAACTGCACACAAGTCACAGAATTTGCTTTACAGACTTTGTTATCTGTAAAGTAAGCAGGAAATGATGGCATTAATACAAGCAGAAAGGCAAGATTTATTCCCAGAACAGTGGGCTGTGGAAGTCTATTCATACAGAGTCTTTGCCTCTGGGAATCCCCGATCGATGCAATGCTTTCACCCTCCACCACACTCGGGCAGAAATTTTCCTGTTGACTTCTATGCTGAATATATATTTTGACTTCTGAAGGCTTTTAGGACTGGTGATAAATACACAAATGTCATACATACAGACAGAACATACATGTCAAATATCACAAGAGCATGAAATTTGCCTATCTGGCCCCTGGGTTCATTTCAGCCCTTTTCACTGCCGTTTGCCCTCTCGGTGCTATTTCCTGGCCCAGCTCAATTAAAGGACAAATTCATCCCTGCACGTGTCCTAAGGGCCCTAATGAAGTCAGCTGTCAAACTCCCATCATACAGCTGCCTGGCTGCAGGACCTGATGGCCACTTGTCAGCTGCTTCACCAAGTCAGCCCGGGACAAAGGCCCCTTTGATGGGCTGCCTTTCTCCAATCAATCTACACCTTCTCCTCTTGGACTTCAGCATCTGCTTCTGTGTAATTTGATTTCATATTCAGTGCAGCCTGACCCTATTGATAAATTAAATCTATCTAAACCTGATATCCTCGTGCCACCACGGGGTAAATGACTTGCTTTAATTTTGACTTTCGCCAGATGTGACATGGTATCAATACTGACTCTTTTTTGTGTGTGTGTTTGGGTCATTATTTGAATAGTTCAGGCTCCAGGTCACGATTAGCGTGGGGGAAAAGAGGAGAGACCGTTTTTAGAAGTATGTACAAAACATAAATCAGAATAATTCCTTCTAGGATTTTAGCATTGCTTTCCATATTTATGTTTGTTTCTTTCCTGATAATCACATTTTTGTTTTCTGCCTTCCAAATGTATTTGATGTACACACAAAAAATCCAGCTTTAGTAAACAAACAAGCAATCAAACAAGTTACATTAATTTTTAAAATCTCTAATAACTGAAATAACTACTCACAAAAGTCTGTTTTCTATGTAGATTGAAATAGAAGATTTTTCTCATAAGCACAGTTTCTATTTGTAAACAAATAAAACACTAATACAAAAGCAAGAAATGAGAAAAATCCTGAAACTCTTTACACCTTAGTTGATGTCTTTACAATGTTTCAAAATTAAAATAAACACAATATTTTATCTCTCCAACATCCTATTTTACAGGTTAGAAATTGTAGAAGTCTACCTTCCTAGGAAATCCAGCACTTTTCCTTCAAACTACAGATCTTTTACAGTTATTGACTTTTTTCCTTTTAAAGAAGCACGAAAACTCTGTGAGATCTCCTGCTTCCACACATACCTGCCTCCTTCACCAAAGACTGGCTGATCCCATCTTCTCTTTATCTGTTTCCTTCTTCTCTTTCATAGACTAGGAGGGCCACCTAAAAACATCACCCTGCTCAATTCTGGGCAAAACTGTTCCAGGCCTTTGGGAAACAGCTTGTAGATAAATGTGTGCACAGAAAGCACTGTGAGATATTTTGGTGAAGAAGAAAATTCTTCTCTTTTCACCGTAATAGTCAGGGTAGGTTTTCAGAAAAGGACCTTATTATTCCTACTACTGTCCACCTATCCTTTGCCAGCTGTGTGTTGCCCTAGAGGTCACTGTTTGAGAACAACTGGTGCACACTGAGTTCTTCTGGAATGGGAGCTGGAGGAGGAAAAAAGTTAAATTCTTACCAAACTTTGGCAATTAAAAAAACCCAACAAACTCACCAACCAATCAACCAACCAACAGAAATTAAAAAAAAAAAAAAGGCAGCATCTCCTCTTATAAAACCCTCTTACCTGGCAGCTAACAAATATTATGAAACCCTCCACAGGTAGAATAAAAATTTTCCATGTGATGTTATCTGGTCTGAGGCTTCTTTTCCTTTTAAAAGCTAGAAAGTTCAAAAGTTTTAGAAGTTTTGTTTAAAGAACAGACTGTTGCCTTACGCTCACCTCAATTTCCTTACCCAAGAAGACAGAAATAACTTCTTTGCTTAACTAAACATCTCTTGCTTATAGCCTGAGCTATCAGGGCATCCTGGTCCTACCATCACATGCAATTGCTGACCTACTCCTCCAGCTTGAATCTCCTAATATTTTTGAAAACAGAGCATGCCTTGCTGAGAGTGCTTTTTGCAAGGGTGTTTTACAAGAGGTTTCTCCTCTGCTGTCTACCTGTGTCTGTAGTATGTTTGCAGACATGGCAGCTCTACCCTCTGTCAGCTTTCTGGTCAGCTGCCTGTGTTGGGCACCAAAGCCTCTGAGGAGTTCTTTCAAAGTGATGGCAGAGCTGCAGTTTTAAATTTCAATCTAAACCTAACAGTTTAGTTTGGATTGTTTTTTATTTTTTTACTTTGATAGGTGAAATGTAAACTTTTATCCAACTTAACTTGAGAGAAAATGTCAAAGTAATTGTGTATCCATGAAGAAAAACACCCTTCTTTATTTGTGTTTGATATCTAATTACTCAAAGCCTTTTCTCAGCTGTTGTGTACTAGTTTGACAGTGTCTTGAGAGTGGTTTGAAATTGGAGTTGCTTTTTGAGAAAGAAAGGAGTCTAGACTACAACGTTTTCCAATCACCAACATTGTTTAGGCCTTTGTAAAGGATTGAGGCTTCTACAAACAAGAGAAAGCAATCAGTGACTTTTTCAGTAAGAACCACTGATAATCACTTTAATCAGTGATTACTCTATTTCAAAGAAATACCTGTAGATATTTTTAAACCAGGGCACCAAACTTCCAAAATATGCCCTTATTGTTATTCTAATTACATTTCATCCTTCCTTATGGTGGTGTAAAGTGGAATGAAGTGCACAGATGCATCAGTCTAGAAGAAAATCTGTAATCTTCCACCCTGCTAAGTTTTGTCTACCTCACCCCACTCTAAGAACCCCTAAGCATTTCCAACAGAGAAGTGCAGAGGGCAAAGCCAGGCCCCTATTTGCCATGTAAAATGGCCAAAGACCAACACTACCATGGGAAATCAGCAATGCTGGTTGGGAGGACAAGGGTGTATAACCACACATGAATGGATCTGCACACAATCTGTGAATTCCTTAAAACAAAGCTACTGAGCTTTGACCATGTCCCAGAAGAATAACATTAGGGGATGATGTTAAATGCCTGTGGTTCTGTGTAAGTCTCAGTTGTGCACCTTGTCCTGTGTTTTAGAAACATAGTAGTTCTGGTCCAGCATTTGAGCATTCCCTAGGATTGTGCCTGCCCATAAATGAGTTGTCTCACAGTGGCAGCCTCGCTGCAGCCAGCCTTGAGGGTGGGTCCTGAGCATCATGGAAGATATTTGTCCCGTCACTATCACAGCTGGTTTCATTAGGGTATCATCATTATGCTTGTGTCTGTTTTTGTTTTTACAAGCTACAGTTTGATTGGGTTTTTCTGATGGTTTTTTGTTTGTTTGTTTCCGAATGTGAAGAAAATTCAGCAAGCCAGTATAAACTGTTTTGGATTTGGGAATGACTGGTTCCGTCTTTTCATTCAAACCTTATCTTTGCTGTGAACTAATGTAACATCTTGTCAAGTCTGGAGTGTAAAAAGCTTCTCCACAGAAAAGAAGCCTCTCCATAGAAACCCTGAAACTCCAAGACTTGTCCAGAATGAGGATAAAAATAAACAGCTAACAGGTACAAGCATGTCTGCCTACTTGGAGCAGCAAAAAGGAACAATGTATGTCCAAAAGGCAGCACAGCTGTGCCCCTTCCAGCTGCAGTTGCACTTACAGGGAAACTGTTAGAAATCCCATCCTTCCTGAACCTTTCTCATGCTCCCTAATTGGCTTGAGATTTTGGGAGGGACAGTGGCTCTTACTTGCAATATTCAGTTTAAATACATATATATAAAATGCACATAAAATGTATGTGAATAGAAATAACTTTATTTTAAAAGTTTAACTATTATTTCCATGAGAACACTGCAAGTGAGAAAATGCTTCTTTTTGGGTGCAAATATAATTTGTGCAAAGCTGCTGCTGTTAAATAAATTTTGACAGCTGTCAGAACTTACAGCAGCCAGTGGTACTTCCTCTGTTGCCTTTATTAATCTATATGAGCTTTTAAAAATTGAAGTATCCTCTTCCAGCTGTCGTAGTTAGGAGCATAAAATTACAGTTTGTACATTGTTCAGCTCTTAGTTCTTCCATTTAAGCTGCATATTCATAGAGAGATTGCAAGGTGATAAAACTGCTTAGAAACTAATGATATAGCCAGTTATGTCCATCAGTAGTTACTGAAAGTTACTGACTTAATGCAACGCAATTTCAAATTGACCTCACCTCTTGCATTTAAAGGAAAAAACAACCCGAACTTTATACAACTTCAAAATCCAGCCCGTAATTCCATTATTGAGATGAATTGAAGAAAGGTTTGGATTGGAAAGGATATTAAAGATCCAGTTCTAACAGTCCCTGCCAAAGGCAGGGACGCTTCCCACTAGACCAGGTTGCTTAAAGGCCATCCAACCTGGCCTTGAACACTTCCAGGGACGGGACATCCACAACCTATCAGGGATACATGTTCCAGTGCCTCACCACCCTCACAGAAAAAACTTTCTTCCTAACACCTAACCTAAATGTATCCTCTTTCAGTTTAAAGCAATTACCCCTTGTCCTATCACTACATGCCCTTGTAAAAAGTCCCTCTCCAGCTCTCTTGTAGGCTCACTTCAGGTACTGGCAGGTGCTAAGAGGTGTCCCTGGGACCTTCTCATCTCCAGGCTGAATAATCCCAACTCTCTTAGCCTGTCCTCATAGAGGAGGTGCTCCAGCCCCCTGGTCATCTTTGTAGACCTCCTCCAGGTATGGTCTCACAAGAGTGAATGAAGTGAATGAGAATCACCTCAATCGCCACAAATCTTTTTTGCTTTTTAAACCTGGAGGTTATGTTTCCCTTTTTTGCAGCTCCTGGGAAACTTCTATCCTTGGTTTTGGCTGGCATAGAGTTAATTTTCTTCCTAGTAGCTTGTACAAGGCTGTGTTTTGGATTTGGGCCTTGTTGGTAATATAGAGATGTTTTTGTTATTGCTGAGCAGTGCTTACACAGAGCCAAGGCCGTTTCTGCCCCTCACACCACCTCACCAGCAAGTAAGCTGGGGGGTCATGAGAAGTGGGGAGATGACACAACCAGGACAGCTGATCCCATCTGACCAAAGGGATATTTCCTGTGACATTGTGCTCAGAAATTAAAAACAAGGTGAAGAAGAAGGAAGGGGAGGACACTTGGAGTGATGGCATTCTGACTTCCCTGGTAACCATTATTCGTGATGTAATCCTGCTTTCCTGAAGATGACTGAACATCTGCCCTCTGCTCGTGGGAAGTGGTGAATCAATTCCTTGTTTTGCTCTGCTTCTGTATGTGGCTTCCACTTTCCTGATTTAACTGCCTTTTTCTCAATACATGAGTTTTCTCACCCTTACCCTTCCAGTCTTCTCCCCCACCATACCAAGGGAAAGTAAGAAATTGGCGGCATGGTGCTCAATTGCCAGCTGTGGGTAAAGAGAACTTCACTAGTGTGCAACAACTTTTCAAAGGTGATAGAATGGCTTAGAAACTTAATCTGCCGCTTCCCTCAAGAGCCTTGGATTGATCTTGTCAGGTCTCATGGACTTGTGCACAGTAAGATTCCTTATAAAATCAGCCAACCAGAACTACTTTAATATCTCAGTGGTTGAGCTTAAGCAACTTAGAAGGAAATCAATGATAATCTCACTTCTCAAAACACGACCTTGCTCACTGAAGCATAGCTAAGTTGCATCAACCTCACCTAACCCAGTCATCGCTTTATATTTAACCATATCAGTGGAATTAAGCAGTTAAAGATACATTTCTTAGTCATTCAATAAAGATGGTTATCTGCCCTTACAGTAAAAAAGCCACTTGTTTTATACCTGCTGATATATATCCATGAACCCAGATGCTATACTGAGAACACACCTAAATTAGACTAGAAGTTGGCTGCATAACATAGTAGTTCACAATACTTCTTTTACATTAAAAAAGGAAAAGGATCCACTAATTATTTTCAAGACATTGCAGAAGAACAAAAATGCCTTCTTACACTGGAAAAAAAATCATCCATTCCCTTTATTGCTTCACTGAGCAATACTGATTTTTACTGTTATCTCTCATTTCTGTTTTAGAAAGACCAGTATCTCCAAGTATTTAATTTGGCAACACAAATGTGAGTGTGGGGATGGGTGTCAAGGAGAAGTGCTCTCCAAAGCTCAGCTATTTTGACGAGACACATATTTTGTGACTGCCTCCCCTTTGCCACACTAGCCCTCATCACTCCACCCAAACATCTCTAAATTATGTGCCCTCTTTCTCCAATAAGACATAAGTTCAAAAATCAGTATCTATTTAGTAGTTAACAGGTGAACAGTGCTGATATTAAAATTAAGAGGATTAAGATGAAATATCATGTCTCAACATGCTAGAAAAGCTTGGACATGCAATGACATAGAATTCTGATATGAAAAGTTTAAATACCAACTAACTAATTTTCTGATTCCATTACATTCCAGTTTGTTGTTGTTTTTCCTCACAGGGATTCCTCATTTATAGTTATTTAGCCTGAGAGGTATCCTTTTTATATATCACTAGTGAGATAATGTAGGTGTCCACTGGGATTTTTCTTGGCTCGTTTATCTCATAAAGGCAACCAAACCCATATGATCTAGAATCACTAATCAAGCTACTCTCTAGCCAGCGAGAACTCCAGCCAGCACTCATTCAACTTTGTGGTCATGTAAGTGCACCTAATTTACAAAGAGTACAAAGTTGATGTCACTTTGAAAGAGAGGAACTGGCTCACTGAACCTCTTCCTGGCAACAATAAACGGGGATCTTAAAAGGGCATCAGCTAAGAAGAACACAGCGATCGTTGAGGCTTGAGTTTTTCATTCATTCTCTTCAGATAAATATTCACAGTACTCTGTGAGAGGAAAAAATAGATTTACTAGAGGGAAAGTATTTATGCAAGGAACACAAAAGGCATTTCCTTAGTGAGACAGTCCATTGATGCAGTCAAGCTAGTTTGTCACATCAAAAAATTCAGGGAATTGGGAAATCTTCCTTTTCTGTAGCTAGCTGGGTTTCCCTGCTTAACATAACTGGTTTTCTAGTAATGTGCATTTCACTTCTAATTGCAACAGAAGGTTTAATGCAATCAACAGGCAAGGCAACTTACTCATCTCTTTTACTTTACCCTATATATTTTTATTTTAAAATCTTATCTCTTGTCACTCCTTTATTACACTTCTCTGTTTTGAAGTTTCCTACTAAAATTATTGAAGGTTTCTGTCACAATTTATTGGATAGTCTATAGATGTAGGAGTCACAATTATAGAACTGCAAGCAAAATACAGGGTAGAAAATCAACCTCTTAAAATAAAGAAGGAAAGAAAGTCAATTCAACCATGATATAGATCACTCTCCACACAAATTTATTTGCTACCTGTTCAGGAGCAATTTGTTCATTATGCAAAGTCATTTGGGGCGACTTTTCCTGTAAACTGCTGCTAAGATTTGAACTGCTTATGGAGGTCATTTTTGTAACTGTCCCTTCACCATTAAAGCTTCTTGACATGTAGCTGTTACCCTACAAACATTCTGAAACTTAATTTGATAGCTTTTTGTTTCTTAAAAGATTCCTGCTAGAAAAAAATTAAAAAACAGATTTTTTTTCCAGAAAGGGCAAAAGGGCAAAAAAACACACCATAAAAGTAAAACACTGCAAAACTAATTTTTTTTTTTTGTGGTTTGGTTTGTTTGTTTGTTTGTTTGTTGGGTTTTTTT
>JANRGV010000001.1:59228765-59243763 GCA_024734035.1 Alethe castanea | reverse complement strand
ATTTTACCAAGACCTGTAGAAATAAAGCAGAAGTTTACCAATAACTGAAAGAAAACAATTTTGTTTTAATTTGGGTTGAATTTTACCTAATGAAAACTTTCATTTTTATTTTACTCACAGCCCTCCAAAAATTCTTATATTTTCTGACCTTAACCCAAATATTTTCTTGAACTTTTTTCTCTATTATTTGCCAAGTTTTATATGTAAATATTTTTATTCATGTATTTTAACCGTGTACACTATATTGTACATGACAAGATTTATAAGAAGAGACATAGTACTTATTATTAGACTGACGTAGAAGCTGACATACACCCAGGATTTTTCTCAGACCATGTTTCAGGCAGCAGCTGGATCAGAGAGACCACCTATTTTTGTCCACAATGTATGTAATGTGATTCAGTAACAGGGATTTTGCTGCATAATAAACCCCTCTGTTTCAGGTATTTTCTTATTTTTCTGCTTTTATAACATAAATGTAGGAGTACAAAAAACTTTTTTCAGGCTGAAGCTGAATTAGGTAAATAGTTTCTGCCCCTTACATTTACTTCCTTTGCTTTTGTACATAGCAGTTGTAGATATCAAACACTTTGATACATTTTACAAAAATGTAATGCTTTGTTCTACTTCCCTTCAGAAAGAACATTTAGGTTTGTTGTTTTTTTTGGTTTGTTTTTTTTTTTTTTTACAATGAATTGAAAAAAGAGGCCAGTGTTAACAACAAAAATACAATTTTATTTCAAGGTCAACTGTTTGCCTCTGCACGACCTTAAAAGTAGTGGTTAATCATTTGCACTGCCATTGTCGTGAGCTTAGAATTTGGAGGATGAGTGGAAATGTCTCAGACAGGAAAACTTCTTGTCTTCCATTAAATGGGGTAGCAGTACAGGACACTGCATAACAAACTGGGAACTTCAGGGCTTTTTTCTTTATCCTCTCTTCCTGCCATCCCTCCTTCTGGTCATATCTTTGTTCATACCCAGCTCTTCCAAGATAGACAGGTGGAGCTGTTGGGGAAAAATCTTCCACATTTCACATGAAAACATGAGAAGTTATGCTGTCATGTTAAATAACATGCACTCTTAAAAAAAGAAAAGACGAGATGAAGACTAATTTATCTGTGTTACTGAGATGTAACTTAATGGGACACATGCAAAATGTTATTTTAAAACAAGATACATCAAATTCCAAAACTGTGAGTACATATGTTTGCCACTTCATATGCCAGTATTGCATTCTTGAAGACAATGAATATATATTATTTAAAACCATTTTTTTTCCTAGGAGTATTTTTTATATATTCCTGTGCTGTACATATATTCCTATGCATAAGCTGTCTCTTCTACAGGCACAAAAAAATCGTACTGACAAAATCAGTAAGCAACAGTCATAAAGAAAAAAAAAAACAAAGAAAAAAAAGGTATAGATTTGCTTCTGCCTTAAAACTAATTGCAAGTGTAAAAAGAGTAATCACACTTAGAGATGCAAACACTCTGCTGTGTGGCTGAGTCGATGGGGTGCTTGCAATCAGAAAACAAATCAGAAATCTTTGCATGTCAGCTGGTTTTTCACAGGCAGAGGGAATCATCTGCAATTGTTCTGCAGCAGTGACAGCCTGTGGGGTCCTACACAGCACTGCCAGGGAGGAAGGAAAAGCCTGCTCTCATGACTTTGGTGTTTCAGAGTAGTCCAGGAAAGTGAATAACAAACTGGGAATTTCAGGACATTTTTCTCTGTCCTCTCTTGCTGCCATCCCTTCTCTTGGTTATGTCTTTTCTCATACCCAGATAACTCCAAAAAACAAGGGAAAAGAAAAAAAAAAAAAAAAAAAAAGCCCTAAACCCCACTTATCCAATCTATGCTTGCATTCAACATTTTATAAAACTCTGCTATCCACATGGCTCGGTATCTGATTGAGCTTGTGTTTCAGATGGTGCCTCCTATTGTTTCAGATATCTTACTCCAAAAGGGGCTTAATTGCTTCTTCTGTTTATTTGAACAAAAAAGTAGTATCCCATCTGCATACCAGATGCAACAGGACTGAACCCAACTTTTCAACAGTATTTTAAATGAAGTGTTTGTTTGCTGGTAGCTGACAGCCTGTAGCAGCCGACTCAGATTCAGGGAAGATAAATTAAATAACTCAATTGCCCCCTGCCAATTACCTTCTCCAAAAGGGCACACAAAAAGGAGAACTAGCCCAATCCATCCTTAAACTGCATGCAAATTCAGGATCTAATTAAGTGCATCAATTTCCTCGTATGGGTGTTTCCTTCATGTTTTTAGTTTGATTCTAAGCTAAACAACACTTCTAAATAGTCATTGCAACTCCATTGGTTTGTTTTTTCAGTAGATCATTTGGAATACCTATTCTTAGGAAAGCTGTCTGTGTTTTCCTCTATATTTGTGTGCAAAGATTGTTTCATTACATAGACTGGCCAGTCTTTTGAGAGTGAATCTGAGTAGAAGAAAATATCTCCCTCCTGCAGCTTGATCATAAAGAAGTATGCATTTTCTGTGTCAATTTATAATCAAATACATTAGTGAACTGTACCTAGTCACCTTTGCACATGAGGCTTTTCCCTGTGAAAAATTCAAATCTGAAAACAGGATTCTAGTGGAGCAACTGACTCTTATCTAGCAGAGAAAATCCAGAGCTTTCCAGATTAAAAAAATAATAAACCCCAGGAGGTTATGATGCCATTTTCAATCATAGACAGTTTTCTAAGGAAAATTTCGTCTTAACATTTTCTGTTTGGGGTTTCATGGCTCTTACAGCTCAAACTACAAAGTTACTTGCTATAAAACTGAACTCACAATATATACTCAGAAATGTGTGGGGAGGGGGTGTTCCATGACTATAGTCGCTCTCATGGCTATAAATAAATAAAAGCATTAGTAGCTGACCTGTTCTTCCAAAACAAGCAAAAAAACCCCACTCTAACTGTCCCAATATCATTTAGAATACATGTATCATTTAGAATACTATTTCAGGACTCAATTACAACAAATAACATTAGTATATGCTTTGTTAAGCAATATCTGTTTTAATAAGCTAACCAGACCAGCCTCTCCTAAGAGGAATGAAAGTCAAGGTTTTCAGTAGTCCAGGCTACTCAATGGAAACACACATTGAAATCTTTTTATGCTTGGACAACAAAAAATAATTCAAAAGAAAAGGAAATATGAATAAAGCCTCATCTCAAACACTCATGACAACTACAGTAAGCCAAAATCACATTAGTCTTGCCACATGAATAAAATCTACCCCAATTCTACATTAGTGCAGCTAGGTAGACTCTGCAGGGTTTGTACATGCCTCCTATATGTAAGTCCTGCTACTCAGGTGGCAGAAATGCTGTTAATCAAATCTAACTCTCTAGAATGTGGAGAAGTGACCATTTTTTGAGGAAGAATTCTGCCCCATTCGGGAACACTTTGCAAACACGTCTCCCTAAAATTCTGTCTTTTTTATATTTCTAACATTTCTGGTCATGATCTCCTTGCACATAGGAATTCTGCAAATGAAGGAAGTCTGGAGTTCTTTAGACAGAAGCTGTAGCGAGAACAGAATCTATTTTACTCCATGACTTTTGCTTTAAATTGATTTCCTAAAAATGTTTTAACTCCTGTAATGCTGGATCAATCAGCCTTAAGGGTTGACAGGATTCCTCAGATTAGAATGCAATTCAGCTGCTGGAGGTGCTGCACCCTTTCTGACAGAGCTCCTTCACCATGAAATATCAGATTATTTTGATTGTGGTGGGAAATAAAGAAAAGAAACTGCTATTAACAATCAACTTTCAATTTCATACAGAAAGCAAGACAGAGGAAAGTCGGAGGAAGATGAAAGCAACTCAGTTTGGGGGCAGAAGATGCTCAAAAGGCCCCATCTCCCAACTCCCTTATAATCACATGGAAGAGATCTATTCTTTAATTGGTCCCCCCACAACCCACAGCCTCACCCAAGGTACACTTTGGCTCATATTACATGCCTGCAGTTCAAGGCTGCTGCAAATATTCCACAGCACTGTCCCTGGAGTTTCAGCCCAGAATTTTCAGCCCTGCTTTCCCACGCACCGAACACCATAACCATTGTGGCGTTTGCTGCTCTAACAGCACAAAAGAAAATAAGAATAAGTAGGAATTTCTCATCCTAGCAAGAAGTCAGCTTTCTGTCTGCATTTTACGTACTTTCCAGCTTCAGGTTTGATGCTTTCAAGTAACAGAGACACACAGGAAAATTGCGTTGTCTGAAGTACTAGGGACTCTCTGAAGCTTGGTTTTGAGCCAGTATCTTCACTACCTTTACAAAATATAGCATCTAACTGCAAGAATATGGACTTGTTTATGGCCACAGCACACATCAGAGTTTTTGTTTCAGTTTTAGGGAAGCAAATTTCCTCTACTCTCACCCTGAAGGATACTAAAAGCAGCAGAAAGTATGATATTCAGTCTAGCAGTGACTCTTACTCACTGAAGCCTGACACATACTCTTAAAGAAGTGCTCACAGTGATAGGAAAAGCTATGTGAGAAGGACCTAATCACTGCTTCTGGACACAATGTTCTTTCTCCTCTTCCCACTCCAATTAACATTCCTTTCCAAACAGCAGGTGCTCAGGCCCATTGCTGTATTTAAAATGTGAATGCTTCCAAGGCCACAGAGGTGCAAAATATTTGGAAAAGGAGGCAAATAGAGATTAGATTTTCACCTGTATGTAAATTAAGGAATACGCTTGCAACATGAAGCAACATCTGCTGGGTGAACTATTTATTTTTGCTGTGTAACAGCATTAGATCTGTCTGTACAAGCACAGAACCTCTCTCATCACTGTGATCAGATTGCACTGTGGTTGTACCCAAACTAGAAAAATGATTGTTAAATTAAAGAGAACACACGGTGCCAGAGTATGTGGTGCACTCACTCATCACACAAACTCTGGACAAAGGTGCTCCAAACTGTCATAAAACTTGTTGTAAACCAGTGATTAACTCCCATGTCAGGACCTTGGGAGATGTTTCCTGAACACCTGATCCTGAGGCAGCAGCAATCATCTGTTGGCACTTTAAATCCTGTCCTGAGCATTCCTTGGAAAGCCTATTAAAATTTTATTTCTAAAATAAAGAATACTTCATCATTATTTCCTTTTTTTAAAAAAAAAAACAAACCATAAATCTAAATGCAGCAGTATGGGTTACTGCTTTGTTTGCCTACAGTGTTCAGCAGGGCTCTGCAAGTTTCATTACATGTTTTGAACAGTTATATTTCGCTATTTGATTTCATGTTCCGAATAAGTACTGGCTGCAAAGTGATTTTTCACTGAAATACTAGATTCCTCAAGAACTCAGTCATCAGATAGGTGTGATATCTTATGCACATAGAGAATATAATGCAGATTTGCAACTTCATTTAAGAAGTGTTAACAGAGAAAGTCCAAAAAAAATATAGTGACCCCTATGCTAGCAGTAATTAGTCAGTGAAAAAATACCAGGGATATAGAAGACATTCCATTTCCATATGACTTTATCACCTTGTAAATCTCATTTTGCTGTGCGAGGACAGAGACAGCTTGTAGCTTGTTTTTGTACAGCAGCTCCAATACTTTGTTAAGGTTCCATCATTTTGAATACAATTACAGAAGAAGAGAAACAGACCTAGAAGCTCCACTAATTTTTCTCCCACTTCTCTGAGCTTAGAAGTAATTTGCCTTTTATTTGCTTTTCCCCACTTAATGTTGGCCTCAAAGACAATCCCCGTAAACCTTCATGGTGGGAAAAAAATCAACAAAAAATAAAAGTGCGAGTTTCTTTTTTTTCCTTCAGCTAATACACTGTTTCTAATACAAGTGTCCCAAACATAGCACCTGAATTAGAATAAAATCATATCACGGTAAATGATAGCTAGATACCACCTGTTATTATTGATAATAAAAATTATCAAGCTTCTCTGAAGATACATATTCTGAAGATATGGAACAAGGAAAAGTAAGGACTTCACCAGTATCTTGAATATATTTACAAAATCTAACAGGATTTATCTAAATAACCTCAAAATATATTGTACTTACACAATCACAACAAAAAGACAGCAACTAGATATCGTTTTAAAAGTAGAAAATATTACACAGCAATAAAATATCAGTATTTATACTGTGAGCCGTTGATGGACACAATAACATTAAGAAAAAAAGACTGATTTCTTAACCATCAAGTTAATTCTGAAGAAAGCTCCAACCCACAGTCTCATATTTGGGTTACTAACAGGACTTTCTAAAATGCATGTAGTTGCCAAAGTTTATTTAAACTTCTCTGTGTGTAAATATTTTAAAATTTCAGGTTATGTTATTACACCTTTTTTTTTTACAGCCCAAAATAATTATACTAATTTACAGAACAACTTTTAAATCCAACTGAATAAACATATGTGCAATGCACCATTAAAGTACGCTCCATCACATAATAGCATAATCCAGTTTTTGAAATGGATCTGTAGAAAGGATTCATTAAGATGAAGTCCCAGCATTCCACCTGAGGCCAATAAAAATTCTATGCAAACCTCTTCAAATTAAATTTTCTTCTTGAACATATCCTGTCTAATTATGTTTAGTATTATCCTCCTTTAGGAATTCTGATTCATCACTGCTGTTAAGGGAGGGAAAAGGAAAACCAGATGCTGTGGACCGGATACCCAGCTGGTAAGAAATCACTATAGTTTCATAGAAGCCAAAAGAGCTACAGTGATTTATATCAGCTATGGGTTTGGTGTATACACAGGAACACACATATGGACAGATGTACAGAGAATTATATTTATAGCTGAAGTTACACCAGCAGAAAGTAAGTCTGTGGAGTTACACCACCAGAGAATTTGACCCAGAAGCTCTAATAAGCTGAAGTTTATAAAAGAGCCACAGCTGTGTTGAGATTTCTTGTCTTTCACTCTCTAGAACTGAAAATAAATGTAAGAAACAGAAGTGCTCTAATTAGACATTTGGCTTTAAAAATCAGGAAGATAGCCAGCTAATGTCTAAGCACTTTTTTGTTCTGGGGAGTTAGACTAACAAAGATATCATAATTACAATCATACTTCATACAGATGAAGTGCACAGAATATATTGGTAAACCAAGTTGAAGGACTAAATTAGATTCCAGCTAAGTTGTTTCAGTTATAGTCTTTAATGAACACCATTTTTGTTGTTCTTGTAGTCCTTACAGTAAGCACAAATTTAGAGTGAGGTTTCCAAGTGTGTCTTAACCATGCTGCAACCTAAAAAACCAAAATTTCTGGGTAGCACCTGTGTTCTTCTATTCCACTGACATTTCTATGTTGTTATCATCCATCTACAGCCCCAGACCTTCACCATGGATCAAAAAGGTACTGCTTAAGGACACTTAGTGCCTGCCTCAGTTTCCATGAGCCACACAAGTCATCCTGTATGCTTTTGCTATGCCTTTGGCTTTCCTCGCCCTGATATTTGCACCCCAAACACTCCTGCACGCCCCCATTAGTGAGACCCTTCTGACTTAAAAGCTGGAAGAGCAGAATAGAAGTGCCTGCTCTTTTGCCTTTACTAAATAACATATGTGAAAGTCTAGCATAAAATTTACTCTACACCTACTCTGTGTTTGAAGATGGCTTCATCCTTCTCCAGACTTTTAATCTGGGACAACAGTCAGCCTTTGAAAGCTGAACAGATAATCTTCAAGGAGTAATTCTTAGGCATCATAGGCTGAGCTCTGCTCTGTTACAAGGCACCTTAAAAGTAAACAGAGTCAGAACAAGGTTGTTTCCTCTTTCAGTTTTCCAATATTTTATCCAGCAGTCCAGTGCTGAATGCCACAGACGTGGGAGACAGCAAACCCAGGTCGCATTTGCATCCCTTGGAGGGAAAGCAATTAGCTGTCCCACAGCTGGCAACTGTGCTGCCTCTGTGCTGCTGAATGTGGCTCCACTGCACAGCACACCCCAAGGCTTGCCAGGCTTGTGAGGAGAGAAACAGCCCCAAGCCAGCACAACCACTTTGCCAGGAGGCACATGCCTGCACTTCCATTCCTCTATCAGGGATTGCTTTCCTTACAGGAATCAATCCTTGAGTGAAAGAGCTAATTAAACCTTGGGACTAGGACCTCAGGCTGCTCAAATCTTTCACACTTAGAAGCACATAACAGCAGGAATGGAGAGTCTCTCTACTTCACTGAACTTTTTATCCAAATAACTGGGTCATTTATTAAAAGATATACAGATTTGACCTCCTGCTGCACAAGTGCCAAACCTCCAGTTCCCAAGCTCTGGACATGTGCTCTAAATGCTGTTTTTTCAGAGAGGCAGAGAAGACAGTAACACCAGCTCTTCTACATCAGGGTTTGAAAATGAGACAGACAGATGCCAAGACTCCAACTGAGCGCTCACTACAGTGGAAGCATCCAGAAATCATTCATTACAGTGAACTGGTCCCACAAAATAGTCCATTTTGTGGATTCCTGCAGTTCTTAATGCTGAATTATATTTATGCCTACCAAAAGCAGGCAACTTCCTTGGTTACTCAGAAAGAGAATGTAATGTACCTCAAATTTCTGTTGACACAATCTTCCTCCTGATATAGGTCATTGTAGAGTTACATGTCAGCTGAGAAAATTTTGAGGTTTCAATTTCAGATGCATGACTCCTCCTCATTCCAGCTGCTTTCACATCTTATGCTGCACCTTCACATGTACTATTATTTTCTAGGTATATTTCATATGTGGAATAGAAATTTGAACCTATAAATGTCTTCACATTCAGATCCAAATTCCCCTCATGAGCTTCTAATTGCTCTGCAGATAGCTTTTAATCTCCAATGTACTTATAATTATTATTATGAAAGTAAAAATAATTTGAAAAGAAAGGCCCAGAGCAAATAGTGCTCACTTTCCAAGAAACATAATTTTACTTGGAGGTAGGAATTGGAATTATTTGATAAGTGCATTAAAGCATAACTATAATTCTTCTCCTTGGCTCTGAGAGACTCCCATAGCTACTACTAAAGCTTTATTGGCAGATTGCAGACAGCATCTTTATAGATCTCATAGGAGTTAGTCTTGAAGGATAATTTATGCTTCTCTTCTGGTGGCAAAAGCATTTCTTTGCATGGTAGGATGTGTCATTTGCTATTTAAGTCCACTACACTAATATTCTAGAAATAAATCTCCAAATATAGGTGTAATTTGCTGTAGCAATGTCTACAGGGATGATGCATGCCATACCTTGTTCCATACCTCACAATAAATTACATTGATTGAGGTACAAAAACATATTAGGTCTCTTTCAGTTGTTCATTCATCCTTAAAATAAGTCCATCCACAACTGTGTCCCTGGATCATGCTGAAAACACAGGATATCTCTGAAGGATAATAGCAGCAGTCTTAATGGACATTAAAGAGGAGATGTTCCTGGTGTATTTTGGAGGAAGATAATACTGCAGCGCCTTCAAAGGGAAAGCATAAAGCAGGAGCTCCAGGGAGTCAAATGCAAACACTTAGGACCAAAAGCAATTCTGCCACCTCTGTTTTCCTTCGCCCTCATATGTTTTCTCACCAGTCTGGAAAACTGTCCCCAACTGGACCTGTCCTTTTCTTTAACACCCTGGAGTGCTTAACTTTGAGCAATTAAAGGTTTTTGGATCAGATGGTCTTTTCTCACCCCTGCCCCCATAGTCATGGGATGCCTGAAATGGAACACTCATGGCAGGACCCATGCAACTGATGCCTCACATGCCCGTGGCAGAGAAGATTTCATTTAAGAGTTTTTTTCCAGAACAGCTTGTACAACAAATAGCTTTTAGCATATACAATTTGCAAAGTTGCCAGTTTATCATGAATAGAGCTATTTGTAGTCTAGTCATATCATAAAATCTTGTTAAAAGAAACAACACAAAGAGACTGCTCACTTTTCAGTTATGGCGCTTTTGAATTAATTTGAATCCAGATTGCCTCATGAGTATTGTTTGTTCCAATATGAAACAGTTTATGGTGATAAATTGCAGCAGCATCACTTGAGAGCTGCCTGGTACAGTGTACTGCAGCACAAGTTGAGTCAGCTTTCTTGCTGAGTATACACTGTAGCTACAGCACACCCAGATTTTGTGGTTTGGAGGAGAAAGTCAGCAAAACCAGAGTATTTTATGGTATGTGCTACATTGGGCAAGGTCAGGGGTTGTAGGGGCACAAGCAACCAAAGCAAGTAGTGAAAATCTAGTAACTTACCTCCCATCTGAGCCCTCCTGTCCCACTCAACCAGATATGAACTCAACACTCAGAAGTAACATCTAAAGAAACTGACATTGAGCTTTTTTTAGCCATACTTTCAGTACTAAGCCATTTAATGCATATGAATTTTTCATCTCGCTCTAAATTTACTACTACAGCAGATGTTAGAGTCAAATCTCATTAGCTAAGATTTCAGTAATCTGCAGAGTAATGACAAAACATTTCTGCATCCTCTCACTTATAACCTTAATTAAGACTAAGCAGGGTGTGTTGTGTGACATATCATCCTGTGAGCGCATTCTCTCATGTAAGCCATCATGGGCCTGATTCTCAGAGGGAACAAGTATTTCTCCTTCCCACCAAAATCATCAGGGATTCAAGAACTCTGTGCTCTTCTACTGGACCTGTTCCTTACTACTGTGTGATTCAGTATCTTAAAGATTTTCTGTAGCTACTGAGAGGAAGAGACAGCAGTTCCCTAACTCAGCCAAACATACTGACATCCATAGCCTTCATACTGATATCTGCAGTCTTGTGACAAGTATTTAAGGTCTCGTGCAGTGCTGCTAGAGCTCATCATAGGGCAGAAGAGTCACAGCTGTCACCTCACACTTAAAATATTTTTTCACATTTAATGAAATTAATGAATTTGATGAGGCAGTATGCCAAATTAATCTCTAGTGCCCTTCCATCACATGCAACTGAGTTAAACAGGGATTAATTGAAGCCCATGCAATTACCTCTTAATTAACCCTGAAGGGTTGGGATTAACCCTGCTGTTCAGGGTTAGATATGAGTGTGTTTGTCATGGGAACTCCTACACCATGGGTATCACAAAGTTAACAACATTGACCAAAATGTCTGTGCCAGAACACATTTGGGGAATGAAGCAGATTGCTCTTGCTCTCCTGCCCTCAGCATGTTGTAGGATTCTGGGGGCTGCTCCTACCAGAAAAAAAAAACCAAGTGTGCAACCAGTTCCTCCAAACTCATCTGTTAAAATAAAGCCCTGAATACATGCACAGCAGGAAGGCAGACAGCAGGAAATAGCCCCTTTTCTTCCACTTCCCAGCATTTTTTCAAACACTGTCCTACTCAGAATCTTGCTGTAGGCTTTTCTTAAAAATTTCAAGAATGTTTTTTACTCCTGAGCTTGGTTTCCTAGCTGCATTTTCTCTCTGTTATTTTAAGTATGCCTACATTGCAATCTGGAGTGGGAAGCAGAAGTGCTGGAATTAGCAAGGATACTGAGCAGAAGCAGCATTCAGCAGACCCTTACTTGCATTTCCTCCTGCCTGCGGGAGTCACTATTTGCAAAGATCAAGACTGATCAACTGCTGCCATGCAATTTAGGGCCATGCCAATCTTCGAGACCTGCAGGGACTCAACACACATGCACATTTCTACTGCTCTTCCCTCCTTCTACATACATAGAGATAAAGAAATTACATGTTCATTCACCCAGTTGATGTGTATTCAGGGACTCAAGAAAAAGCCTGCAGCCTTACTAGGCCATTCATATGTTACACACAGTCAGATCTTCAAGTACTGTCTTTCTCTCAGCCTGCTGCTTGTTAAACTGGAAGGTATGTGCCCATCATTTGATCTGAATGAAAAGAGCTGTTGTAGCAAAGAGTTTCAATAAAGCAACAGGACCAGCCAGTATCCAGCATAACCCTGTGCAAAGCTTGCAGCAGAGCACTGTATATGCCATTTACATGTTTCATACTAATTATGACTACAGTAGTGGTTTACTAATGAAACAGAAGTTTAAACCAAGACTGCTGTGCCAAACAAGTATGCATCATGGCCATCCTGCAATTGGTACTTTAAGGCTCTGCAAATGAAAAAAAAAAAAAAACAAAAAAAAACAAATCTTTTTTTTCCACGTGAAGAAGAAACAGAAGAAAATTGAACCTCTCACCCTCTTCTTTTGTGGAGATCTCATCTTTCCACTAGCATCTTGAAACAAGTAAAAAAGCAGAAAGGAGACTCTGGAGTGCAAATGCATATTCTTAGAGATCCTAGACTGAGAGGTCAAAACCAAAAGAGCACTCCGACAAGAGTTTATCCAGAAATTAGCTCTTTAACTAAAACCACTCCCTTTCAAACCATCAACCCAGGCTAAAATAGTCTGGTTTATTTGTGTGAAAACACCTGGTGGGACCATTGGCATAGTGGAGCCAGAGGAACATATCTCCCTGGCAGAGAACTGCTGGTTTGCACCTCTCTTTAAGTTACAAAGATGCCCAGGAAAATGGAATTTGCGTTAAATTATGTTAAAACAGACCAAAAAAAATCTTGGTAAGGATTTGACTCAACAGACATGGGGAAGGAAGCAGGAGACAAACCAGTCCTTGCAGGCTGTACTGTCTCTATTTCAACTTTTAAAGTTATAGCAATATCAAATTAATATATTCCCATTTTTTCCCAGGACAAAGACAAGTAGTGACAGCATGCCTCTCATTGAATTACAACATTCAACACACAGGAGCACAGTTTAACTCAAAGGTTTGTTACAGCGTCCTGCAACAGTTGGTGAAATTGCTCAATTTAGAGCTGACAACCCAAATTCAATACTAATTTAAGAGCAACAATTTGAACTCTCATTGCCAAATATATTAACACCTATAGAAAATGAACACAACTTGACAAAATGCTTTGATGCAGCTGAACTGTTATCAGCATGTAAAGGATATCAAGAATACATTATCATAGTGACTCTGGGTCATGCCAGACTCGTTTCAGACTTCAATGGAAATAGTTTTTTGTGATACAAAGGCTCTGCAATATGATTAAAATGCACTACACATCTCACTGTCTTAGAGATCGAGGCGTACATAAAGCCTGAAATATGCTAAGAAGGTTTTTCCTCAACAATTTTAATCATCCATAGTAGCTACTGATATGTGGTAATTCCAAATCATAGTGACAAACATTTAAAAAACCCTTCACTTATAATGAATGCAAAGCATCACATGGAAAAATAAAATGTATTATGCACTTGCTTGCAGAAGCCACATATAAACCATATTCATATGAGCAGTAAATAAATATCCTCTTTTGTCAACACAAATTTTGTACTGTCCACCCACAATTCAGCTGGCAAAACTTTTGCTGATGAAACCAATAAAAACCATATACCCAACAGCAGGGAGTTGAAAATTTGCAGTGTCTTTTTACTACAATATTTTACTAGCTTCAGTGTCTTATACTGGAGAAGTGTTGATAATAAAGCTGTTATATTTTTCTATTTTAGACTAAGAAACAACATGAAAAAAGCAATGGATTTTTTCCCCTGAATATGGTGGGGGGGGGGGACAACAGACATAAATATAAATATATATATATACACACACATACACACATATATGCATACACACACAGAGACAAGCTTCATATCCCTCATTCAGTGTAGAGTACTAAGGCTTATTTTCTGAAACTTCTTTTAGGAAGAAAGGAATTGATTCACCTCATGAAGGATTTAAAGGTGAACACCAATGGTCCTTGTGCTCTTGAAATAGTTTATTAGGTTTTCTAATGCTCTTTAAGTGCTAACATATACTTTTTTTTCCACAATAAAACCCAAACAGTTTATCCCAACAAACATTAATTATAAGACAACAGATTAAACACCTTTTTATTGCTCCAACCCTTCCTTTGGCAATAAAGCCTCAACCATTTCTAAGCCCTCAACTTAGCTCTGCACATCTCTGCCAATGCATTCGTTCCTTCTGTTCTGAAGAACAACGAAACAAAAAAAACAATGTGCAAATAAATAATCACTATATGCAATTTCCTGTAGTCACACCAACCCATTTCCCCCCGTGAATGCCATTTCTAAGACAGGTCCACTAAAGAGCTGATGAGGAACTCAAGCTTTAGACCTAGAACTTCTCAGCTTCCTTCAACAGTGAATGGAAACACAGGGACTGTCTCACTAAAGAAACAGCAAAAGCTTTAAAATAATGCAGACAATTTGCTTCTTAGAATTACCAAGTTACACTGGAAGGTGAGGAAAGCTTTATCAGAGTTGTGGTTTGACACTGGCCTCATACAAGGCACCCACAAGAGTCACTCACTCACCCTCACCTGCCACAGCTGGGCAGAGGAGGGAAAAAGGAAAAAAAGTTAACAAAGGCTTCATGAGTGAGATAAGGACTGGGAGAAATATTTCAAGGGCAAAATAGGCTCAGTTCTAGATGCAAAGTGACTTTATTACTCACAGAATCAGAGGAAGATAATGAGAAGTAAAATAAGCCCTTAAAACACTGTTTCCTCCCCAGGCCCTCTCTCCTTCCCACCAACAGCACAGAGAGACAGGGCAAGGGGGTTTTGGTCAGTTCATCACTCAGATTTTCTTCTGCTGTTCAGGAAGAGGGGTCCTTCCTCTGTGACACCATGGGGCCCCTCCCATGGGAGACATGAACTTCCCTAGCGTAGGTCCAGTTTCATGAGCAGCAGCCAAACCACACCTGCTGCAGTGTGAATCCCTCCCATGGGCACAGATTCCTCCCAAAACTGCTGTGACATGGCTCTCTTCCCATGGGATGCAGTCCTCCAAGGACAGGCTGCTCCAGCCTGGCAGCAGGGCCCCTCTCTCCATTGGGTCTCCCACTGGATCACAGCCTCCTCCAGGCATCCACCTGCTCCAGTGTGAGCATCTCCCCCATGGGCTGTGCATGGATCTCTGCATCCCCCATGGATCCCCATGGGCTGTGGGTGGATCTCTGCATCCCCCATGGATCCCAT
>JANRGV010000001.1:59199871-59228482 GCA_024734035.1 Alethe castanea | reverse complement strand
CAGGGTGGAAGCTTCCCGCAGCTTCTCACAGGAGCCACCTCTGTGCCCAGCCCGGCCCCCCCCCCCACCAAAAACCAGACTTTGCAAAATCAATGCAATTAGGAGCACCTAAGTGCTGTTTACAGTATTATCATTGAAATAAGGAAGGAAAAACCCCACAAACCCAGAAGAACAAACCCAAGTAATTAAACTGCTAAACTCTATCAGTCTATCAGTCTATCTGGTTTGGTAAACCACCATTCCCAGGTTGTATTGGTCAAGGACAGCGTTCCATCAGAAAATAACAAATGCTTATACAGTTAAAAGAGTGATATTGATATATGGCCAAATACAAAATAGCTACTTCAGGGCTAGTGTTATGTAGTCTTATAAAATGGAAAGAATTAGACCAGAACAGGTATATTAGATTTAAAAAAAAAATGCGCTATAAACCAAAACCAGATTTTAAAATTATTTTCTCTGACTTGAGCCGGCCCTTTCTATTGCACTGTTACCCTATTCACCATTCATCCAACACTGTTGATTGAGGAGTAGTGTCTAGAGCAGAACTATGAACACAGAATTTTATACTGAGTAGTGGACCATGCTGCCTAAGTAAATGCCATGGTCACAGCATCAGTCAAAGCAGGGGCCTTGGGACCAACCTTCCATTGCCCTTCACCAATCCAGGTAGAGACAGAGACATGAAATGTTTAGGCTACACTATGTACTTCCCAGCAGAAGTGTTAAAGAGAGACAGCCTTGGGTGAAAATCTGACTTCGCTTTGTTGCCCCCAAGCCTTCTACAATTTTTTCTAAACTGTTCTTTGCTCAAAACCATCCTTTTGATTTTTAGTTACTCTGCCATCCTGTTCACCCACAATATCCACATAATTACCAGCAGCCAAATCACCATCATGCTGTAACATAGACACTCAATAAGAGTTGCATACAATACTAACACATAAATGAGTAAGAAATTCATACTAAATGGGTAGGGGGAAGAAGGGGAAGGGAGAAGCTAGCAACTCTGAGGTAAGAAAGAAATTTAGTCATGTAAATCCCATATTCATTTATTAAGCTTCTCATTTGAGTCCTGTGGCAAAAGCATACAGCCATCATCACTCAAATTAAAATGCACAAATTATATTACTCTGAAATAATAAAAATAATAAAGCAAGAGTCATAAACTGCCATATCCAGGGGCTTTGGATTACATTTTATTGCAATTGTTACTAAGCACAACCCATTTGATAAATGATTGAACAATTCTCATACTCGAACATTTAGCAAGCACATAGACCACAAGAGAGGAGAGGAGCTTTTAAAAACCTTACACTATGCTTTCAGGCAAAAAATTTTGCAACAGAACTTCAAATGTTTTGTATGGTCCTTGCCACCCAGTTGTCCAAATTGAGGGTCAGTCAGGAGAGCATCCATCCAGGGTCACCATCTTGAAACTTCCCCACCAGCTTTGCCACTACAGAAGCAAACAAGGGGCTTAAAGCTGCACTGCTAAGAACTGAAGTTTGAAAGCAAGTAGTGGTCCCAAGTGCATTTCCAAGTCACTTGTTTCTCTCACTCCATGTTGGGTAACCTTGGGGAAGATCTGCTTGATTGACAAACACATCCAAGAAGACGCAGGCAGAGAAACCACTTTGGGTCCTGACCCTTAATGAGTCTCATTGTGAGGACACTGAACTGCTTAGTTCTGGTCTGGACTGAGATAATTCACTGTCTTTGGAGAGGCACAGCTCCATGCTTCAGGAGCCTCTGTAAATCAAAGGGAAATAAGTCAATGGTACCTCCACAAGAGAGCAGTAGCTAAGTAGGGGCTGTCAGAAACACTGTTTTGGGATTCAGACAGTGAGAAGTGCTTCTCCAGAGGAAAAAAATCACATTGAAAAGCACATGTATAATCAAACTACTAAGAAAATCCTCTACTTCTGCATTTGGTCAAGGCAGAGCAGATTTCCCCATGCCAGACCAGGCATACCTGTTATGTCCAGGAGATGCAAAGCAAGTCTGACTCCAGCTTTACCAATTAATGAATTACAGCACTTTTGCAGTTTCCTTTTGCTGTGTGCTAACAAACTTGGAACAAGTGTCCCAACTCCACAGTCACATGCTGTGGACCCGTGCAAAATCAAAGTAAAATTTGATCCTTCTAATTGAATCAAAAGAAACAACAACTGAGGAAAACAAAGTCCTGTGTGATAAATGATGGTCCTTTGATCCTCTACCTTCTGTAATGGATGAGAATTAGGGTGGGCTGTTTAGCTGTATTTCAGCTAAACATATTAAAGGATCTAAGAATATCCTCACAAGCCTACTCGGTCTATCAGGTGTAAGTGGAAAAGATTGGCTGTGCATACATTTAATGCCTCTCTTGAACTGCTTTGGGCTGGTGGTAACTGTGTGGGAAATCACAGAAGAGAAAGTAGGAAGACAGAAAAGGTATCAGACACTTAGGGCTATGGTGGAATAAGGAGGGAGAAACTACATTAAAAGGGCATCCTGTAGAATGAAAAAAATATTGTTAATGTTGTATATGCATCTCCTCATGTATTTCAAAACACAAAAAAAGTTATACAAATGCCAACAGGTTTGTGAAGGAAGCTGAAAGGGAGGCAAGCATTACATCCCCTTGCAAACAGTTATCAGGAAACAGAGCAAAAGCCAACAGACAGACTGGCCAAGGTACTATGATTTTTGAAGTGGGAAGGGAGGAGTTTGGACTGTTCCAGAGTCTTTCCTTTCTAAATTGAAAAACAGAGACGATAGGGAAAAGGCAGAACAATAGAGTAGCAGCTATTTTATTCTCACTGTTTAATTTTACTGTTTAAAAGTCAGATTAGGCAAATAAAGGCCATCTAAAAATAATCAGTGACTTGATGCTAAACCCAGTTAAACTGTCCCTCCCATAGCCCAGGGAGGAAAATAACCTGTTTACACTTGAAGTTCTCCAATAGCCAAGCCCTTTAGTGTACCTGTAGCTCATCAACATCATTCCACCTTTCTAATGTCCATCACAATTAAACAGCATAAACCCATCTCTTCTTCTGGCATTTGCACGACAAACCAGTGGCTGCAGTGCCTCCTTGCCCCCCTGCTCTGGGCTGCTCCCCCTCTCCCCTCCTCCATCTGAGGGAGATCCTGTGCAGTCATTCAATTCCAGCCTTATCTGTTCCAAATTACACATGGATTAAACTCAATGTAGCAGGTTTATTACATGTGCAAATCCACTGCTGTTTAATCTTGCCAGTGCTGTGTTTGGTTTTGATATATTCTGACTGGCTTGCCTCTCAGCAGCAGGCTGAAGAATATTAAACTGTTCGATGCACAGTTACTCACACACACTTTCATGTGTGTTATTTATTTGTGCTGTGTGACTTCTATTATATCAATCATTTCCAAATCACACAGTGTGGACAAAACCACAGCAAGGTGCTTCAAGGAAGGCAAGCAAAATGCTTCAGAAATATGAGGTGATTCAGGCTTGCAGTGTTGGGAGACACCAGCCCAAGGAGATGTTAGACCACAGGAAAACAAGCAAGAAAATCTCCAGACTGTTGCCTTTCAAGCTGTTTGCTCAGCTCTCAGCAGTGCTAGCCGCTGACACCCAAACACTGATGCAGTGCATGCAACAAAGCAGAACAATGACAGCAGAGATCCAGAGATTCTTTGAAACACTTTGTTATGCCATGGATGTTGCAATCCCACATAATTATCTACTCAGTGAAGAACACCTTGCTAACATCCTCTGACTGCCCACAATCAGAGGATGAACTTACTCTCCTTCTGCTTTCTAGCACAGGTAAAAGTCTAAATCTGTGCTCACATGCTGGACCAGACATATCTCCCTTCTAGTTCCTGTAGCTTTTGTCAGGTCAATATCAAATTCAACAGTTCATGGCTCTTCTCTTCTGCCAGAGAGGAGTCTCAAGTACCCTTCGGAAATTTCTGCGAAGTGCAGAAGGGGATCTCTGCTTCAACCAGTCTCACCTCCTCAGCAAAAGAAAAGTCATCATAGGATTCAAAATTATTTCCTCATTTCCTTAGGCAAGGTTTTAAAATACACAATAAAACCTGATGTAAAATTTGACCTTTTACCTTCCTCACTTCTCTGCAAAGGAGTTCTTCGCCTGCTGATGTCAGGCTCTGATTCTCCAAACATATATTCTGCACATGCAGAGTGATGCTGGCATTTCTGGCTTTACCTGGAGGTACAAACAACAACAGGCAGAGGCCATTGGTATAATCCTAGCAAGAAAAGTGTCTACTGAAAAGTATCTCTTCTTTAAGATAAGTAGGACATGCCAGTGGTCTTTTGCCTGTACTTGTTTCTTACAGTTCTATAGAACATTGTTTTAAGCATTTTTAATAGTTGAGGGTGGGGGAATAGCTGACATTTATGTTTTCAAGACCTACAGATTACTACTCCACTGTAAAACCTACAAAAATACTTTTACTGGCCTCCAGCAGCTGCTTAAGGTGCTGAATGAACACATTTCTTCACGTGTAACAGAAGGACATGCAAAAGTAAACATATTTATCGTTGTTTATAACTAATCTGTAACTTTTTTGGGCAAGAGACTCCATTTTGTTCTGGGTTGGTCCATAACCAAGCAGAAGATGACTATGGAGAACACAGAGCATGGATTTTGGCATCAAATAAGTATAAATAATGAAGTAATTGAGAAAATAATAAACCTGGATGTTTCCTGGGAGAATATGCTTTATTGACTTATGAAACCACAATAACAACTTCATGATAAAGTTGGAAAATTTTCTGAAACTGCCTATTCTTAGTTTACTAAGGTTTCCCCCAAAACTATTAGCTTTCCTGTGAGCTGGCTAAGTGTCATTTGCAGATCTATCCATCCTCTCTGAAATGTCTCATATCTGTTAACACCCCACTGAGAATGTTTTCTTTCCTCTGTATCACATATATATATATATATATATATGATATATATAGAATATATATATGTGTGTTTGTGTGTATGTGTATGCTATATGTAAAACACATGCATAACCCTTCAGAATCCCAAATGGGCAAGGGAACTGGAAAGGACCACCCAGTCACTCATTCAACTCCTTGCAACTACATAATAAACACTTTTCTCAGGAAAACTCACAAAACATGCCCTTCACACATGCCCTCATATAAAGAAAGCTGGGCCCAGTTCAAAAATTCCAGCAGCTCTGTCACCTTCCCAGTTCCAGGGCTCTAGCCTAGGGCACTGTGGCCACACAGTCATGCAGACCACTAAGCAAAAGCGCTTTCCACCAACAGCTCCATCTTCTCTCAGCAGAGTCCAGCACCACACCTAAGCATCATCTTGCCTGCATTTCCACTTGTCTCTTTGCTCCCTAGATCTCATTTAGAGAGTTGAGGAGTTAAGAAAGGCTTTTATCTCCCTGGCTTCTGCTTCTGGTGCTTTATCCAAGTTCCCATCCCTGTTCAGAGAAGTCAGCAGATGAATCCCCCAGCTCCTTTTCTCAGCATCAGCCAGGGGGCAAAACACCTCTGTTATTACACTGGACCTCCCCCAGCCCTCCCAGAAGGTTCTCCAGCTGCCTCTTCCTTCATTGCTTTCATATGCTGCCCTACCCTGTTGATTTGACTTATCTGGGAGGAGTTGAACTTTCCTCACCTGGTACTTCCAGAGCCACATACACAATTCCACACACCAACATATTTTCTGCCAGGCTTGTGTGTTTACTGTTTTTCAGTTTCACAGTCAGTGTCAGTACAGCAAGGGAGGGCCTATGTTCAGATGTCTGTGAATCAAATCAGACATACAAATGTTACAAGCCTATCTGGAAAAAACTTGCGAGGAAAAAAAGGCAAAGGTGAAAAATCTCATTATAACAGGACAAAATTACTTCTGTTTGCTATATATCTTCTAGCTTTTTTCCTTTTTTTTTTTCCTTTTTTTTTTTTACATTTCTTTATTCTATATTACTATTCTTTCATTCATTGATTACCTACTTTTTCCATGTAAAACCCTCCATAAGTCAGTGGTCCAGGTTTTCACCTGGCATTACTGCTCCTCAGCTTTCTGGAACTGTAGCTGTGTACATAAGCTGACTAACTGGTGATTCATCTCCCAAAGCTGTTTTTAAGGCCATAAACAAGTGTCCTCACTGGACTGCTCAGAAATATAGTTCTTGTTGTAGCAAAGCCTAAACTTACTCTTCTGAAATGTGAGTTTATTAACAAAAAGGGGGAAGCCAGAAAGCAATAGACTAGCTCAAATCTTTCCAGGTTTTACTACTTATAAAATTTATTTCCTCAAGTTTTCTTGCTCCAAGGGATTGTCCTTAGACAGTTTCTCCTACCACACTTATAATCATTTGGATACTGAGTTCCCTGTATTATTGTATCTGCAGAACCTCCACAGTGCTTTCTTGGAATAACTGATACCTACCCACAGAATGGAAAAATCTATTATCGTCTTTGAAATAGAGTTTCTGTTTCTCCCAGAAATATTGTATTATGAATTACTGAAGGCAACCTGTTTATCTGAGAGTGATCTTTGGAAGTGACTGACTCCTTAATTAAGATGCTGGAAGGAGTAGGAAATGCTTCTCAGACCCACATTGACCTTCTCTTTCCAAGGAAGGTGTGAGACTATTCCAATAAAACCACGAGGACCAGGTGGCCTGGGTAGGGTACTGCAACCACACTGTTTTCCCTTTGCTTTGATATTACCTAACAATACTTGGCCAAAAACTGCTGCCTTCTGCACAGAAAAATCACCATTCCAGACATTGGGTAGACTAATTGTTAACCTGTAGCAGAATTTGAGCCTGGACTGAGATATTCATCATTAGCAGGCCCTGGGCCAGTTTGCCTGCTTGTAGAAAGTAATTTTTTAAAAGCCCACACACAATGCAGTTTTGGCTGCTGGAGAAAATTCCGCAGTTTGGTGTGGTTTTTTTCCTGGGCTTTATTTCACTTATTGTTGCATTTCTTATTAAATATATCAAAAGTTCCAGAGGACGTTTGAACAATAAAAAAGCTTTGCAAACTAAGCTTCATTTCAACACTGATCAGGCCAAGGACATAACCTGGCATAAGTATGAAATCTTGGCCTTAGAGGAATTCAATGGGAGCTTTGAAGTGGATTTTTTCTGTAGTATTTCATTTCACCTTGAATTCCCTTAATACCCTTTTAGAAGTTTGTTACTGAAGAAGCCATTGCATTTCCTTACCTTGTAGGTCTACATTGAGAGGTCTTTGCATGGCATCCACGCAAACAGCTAAAGATAGATCTGTTACAGAAAAATGAAAAAAAAAAAAACACCCAAGATAATTCTTTCATTTTTAAGAAGGAAGAAAGTTGAATGAAAAAGAAAACACTTAAATCCGCGGTGCACTAAAAGATGCCTGGAGATTTTAATTACTTTTGTAAAGAAGTGCCTTGAAAATATGAAATGTTGATTTAGCATGAACCATTTTTAATTAAAAGGGGCTGATTTTCCTTATTATAGTCCACCAATTTTAAATATTGAATAGAACTAAAATACCCAAATAGACTAACTGAATATTTTCTGTGATATGGAAGATCAGATAATACTTTATGGTGTTTCAGTACAGTGGAGTGTTGAAATATTACTGTGGCCTTTCAGCATGATTTCATTTGGTTTTGTTTGAAATTGATTTTGAATTGGAACAAGAACCTGAAGGTCTGATGTAACTTAAGCTGACCTTTATTCCATCACACTGTAATCATCATGTAATTCTGAAACAATTTTTCCCCACTCTTTAATAACTCATTTGCATATATCTTCACTTCTCCATAGTACTGTTTTTTGAAGTATGTATTGCAAGCTAACAGCATTCATAGCATAAATTTCAAGGTGAATTCTCTAGAGTAATTTTGTTATAAAGAAAATGAAGGCATATGGACTTGTCTTTGTCTTTCCATTAAAAATTCTAGTAATATTTGAATAGTCCCCTCTTTGAACTAAGGCTTTCATATTTAAGAAATTTCAACTTAGTTTGCACTAAGACTGGCTAGCCTCTGTAGACAACAACTACAGAGAAATAGTCTTCTCTGAACAGTACTTCAGAGTAGAAGCTTAACCTGAAAGAAAAAAGCTGTCTTTGAGGAGCCTTTCCCACTCCTTATCAACAAAAACAATTAACCTCACAACGAAGGCTTATAAATTGCATGCCTGTACCTGGCACATCCTCTCCACCTCCTGGAAAACATATGAATATAAAAATATACTGTAGGGTTTGCAACTGAAATTTGAGTTAATTTTAAACGAGGTATTGCTGTATAAACTGTATGAAAGCTGGATGAGGCTTTAATGATAGCTCAGCATCTATGAGGGAAAGTAAATAGGTACTAAATCAAAAGCATTTATAGACATAAAAACATACTGTTAAAACCAAAACACTTGAATCTTAAGGGGCATTTTAACGTTTTTCACCTACATCTAAAGCTGAAGAAATAACATCTTGGCAAAAAATCTGCCAGCTGCTGAAGGTAGGAGACACCACAGCTCCATGGCCTAAAGAGATCTTGAAGGCAATGGTTATCACTGAACCTTTGGGAAGGTGGTGCCTCTGAACTGCCTTCAAGAGATGAAGGGCCTCATTCAAATCCAGTTCTTGGCTATGAGGTATCTAATTTTAACGTATTCTTTAGCAACTTTCTGCATTCCACATTAAAGAATGAGAGCAGAATCCACCACATAAAATATTATGGAATAGTTTCCCAGACTCTTCAAATTCTCCCTTTACTCGTAATAATTTTTCCCTTTTTGTTTGTTTGTTTTTTGTTTTGTTCCTCTTACACCCGTGTAAAGTGAAGATCCCATCATTGCCTCCTGTCTTAAGTCTGGTCTTTGCCTTCTAAAGTGACTTGGGTCACATCATTCTTAATTGTCACCCTGATAAGCTGTGTCCAGGATCTTGATGGCCCTCAAATTCATGGCCTAATTTATCTGCTTCTGGCAGGGAATATTTCCAATGAAGAGGAAGAGTTGAGGCACTGATTTCTTTGCCCCTGATTTCATAGAAGAAATCTCTGTATTTACCCAGAACAAGTGTTTAGAGACCTAAAAGAAAAGAGGATCTTTTTCCTAAACACATGGTGTAAAGGAGCTAAAATCACAAATCAAACAATCTGTTTTGAACAACAACCTATTATTTATTAATCTGAACAAAATAAGTCAGAGAAAAGGGTTTATCAAATCACACAGAGCTTCTACATAAGTGAATTCACATCAGGTCTGTTACTCTGGGCAAAATCTCTGCCTGGTCTAATACTACAGAGATGATTATTTGAATAATGAATTCAGCCACATCAAAATGTGTCAATATAGTAAATGGACAGTATTCAATCAGCTCCAGTAAACACCAGTTAAAATACTCTGGGAAATGAAGAACTCTTTGCCGTATGCTATTTAACAGAAAATTATTCACAGACAATTTGACTGGCCCCATACAGATGAGTTCTTTTATGCTCAACTAGGAATTAGAGGGGAAAAAATACCGAACAGTGTAAGATTCTCTACTGCTTGGTAATCTAAATCAGAAATTATATTCTAAAGCACAAAAATAATTGGGACACGCTATCAGAACTCAGAAAATATTGGAAGATATTTATTATAAACATATGTATGTGATTGAAAATTGGATACCATTTTGCATATCCTCACATTCTTCTTCATCCTGACCATTAGCATGCAAATAAAGAATCCTTAAGTGCATTTTAATTTCTACATTACCCTCAAAAATAGAGAATTTTAAAGACATTTTTATTATTCTGTAGGAAATGTAATGGTAATATGAACCAAATAATTACTCTGTTTGAATAGTGATAAGATTTATTTGTAACAAAATCCTCTTATAAATATAAAGAAGGAACACTGAACACTATGGAGCTTGACAAGCAAAATAACAGAAAATGTCATCAAGAAAAGGTTCATTCATAGGTGAAAGACTTTCAGTGCATTACTTTTCAATATATCTCTACTACTAATGTCAGAGTAATAGGTCAAGGCATATCCAGCATATGCCATGATTATCAGGCAGAAATAAAATGTAGATTGAAAAAAGAAAAGAAGTCAGAAGTGTCTGAACTTCTTGCACTTTGGAGGATTTTCTTATGAAAGCAGGTTTTTTAAAGCTGCTGAACCAATGTTTTAATTTAGCAAAGATAAATATAATTTTCCACGTGTGACCTTGAATTTTAAGTCTTAGCCCAGAGGGAATATTTACAACTTATAAACAGACGCTGATAATGGAAATTCAGACAAATCTCACCATTATAATGCTAGATACATTTATCCCCTTTTTATTCCCCCTTTCACTCCTCCCTTTCTAAAACATAAATATCCACAGCTGATAAAATCCTTATCTTAGGTGTCTATCAGAACATGTTAGACCTTTGCATCATAAAATACACAGGATCACTTCTCATTTACTTTGACTTGGAACTGCCTTAGAGTGTATAAAGTCAGTTTGCATTCAGGCCTGTATTCCATTTTGGAGCATTTTACAAAGTAGCTCATATTGGCAAAATTTAAGCACATTATTATCTTAATTTTCACAGAGACTCTAGCAATCAGAAAGTGGTTTTTTGTGTTCTGACTGGCTTTCCTATCTCCTGCTGCCACTTTAAAGCAGGAGGTTTCTCTCCCACTGCCTTTCAGAGCCCATCCATCCCCTGCCTAGAGCAGCACTGACAATATAGGCAATATAGGCACTTTTTGGAGGTGCTTGCTCTCTGTATCATGAGTATTCTTGTCTCTAGCCTGACAATCAAAGTCTTTTGCTCCAGTCCTACCCATCATCACGTGGCACATGCCAGGTACAAATCTCCTGATCAGGTCATGCAAACCAGACATGCTTTGATCACATCAGCTGCTCCATGGACCTCATTCCAGGGGTAAATTTGGTTTTGTTATCCGTAAGCAGCGGTCACACAAGTCCTTTTCTGCTGCTCACACTGCCCCACCAGTGAGTAGGCAAAGAGTGCACAAGAAGTTGGGAGGGGCCATGGCCAGGACAGATGACCCCGCTGACCAAATACAGTCAGCTCAATATTCAATTGCCAGATTTGTTTACAGCAGTAAACATAGAGAGGGGACCGAGCAAGCAGACGTGTGATGCTCAGTTGCCAGGTGTGTTTTGGAGACTGGGCTTTATAAAGCTGGACCTATAAATTGTCCCTTGATGATCATCATAATTCTCGTGCTAAGAACATCATTACCCTGTGCTTGTTCTTACTTATTGTACAGTCCATTTTCAGCATGGCTGCAACTTGTCTGCAGAGAAAAGGATACCTAGATCTCAAATTCTTCTCAGCCGCCCCTCTTGGTGGGCAGAAAAATATTTTACTATTCCAGTACACTTCACATGTTGTAGTGTTCTTTGTGGTTTAGGATTCAGAGTTATTTACATCTACTAATGTTATTTAAGTATCTGGGGAATGAAAGAAGAAAAATCTTCCCTAGAATCTGTCTCCTGCAAAGATATTCATTAAATGGGAAGTCTGAGACACCTTGGTGTCAGCTGTGTTGTCGACTTTGAACTATCCCACTACAGATTATAACAATTTTCTTTGTGAAAGTCCTCTCCTATGTGGCTTCACAAACTGCTTATGCCTCCTTACACTCTGGAAAAGAAGTTCATAAGTTAATTTGGAGAAACCAGTCAGCAATGTGCTGACTGAAATTCCTGCCTTCTTGCATCAGATAGATCTAAGGAGAGGGCAGACCTTCCAGCAAGTGAAACACCGTGTCATATGCCTTTCAAGATCAGGAGGAAAGATTTGTCCCTTGTTCAAGAGGAAAATACTAAATGTTCTCAAAACAAGCCAAAACCTCCAGCACCACAATAATTTTATCTTTTGATGTGTATCTCTCCTTCCATATGTTATCTTACAATAACATGCTACAGAACTATAATACATTGCATCCCCTCCCTTTCTTTTTCTTTTGTTTTGTTTTGCTTCGTAAAGATGCAATTCTGCTAGGAACATGCTGGCTTAAACTGTTTTTCAAGCTCCGGAATCATACTGAAAAAGTAAAATTCAGTGCAGCTATTTGTGCAGATACGTTTAGTAACTGTGATGGAAAAAAGAGAATTACCCCAAAGCAGAAACCAGCTGTATCCAAGCATGTATAGCAGCATGTATAATTCTCCATAGCCTTGGGCAAGAAATCTATGCATAGAAAAATTCCTAAGGTGTCAGAGTAACCAGAAATGCATTAACAAGTAGATAATTAGGGGCTGATTATGAAGACTTACCAGATGGATATAAAGTTTGGGTCATTTTTGTTGTTGTTGTTGTTGTTTTGAGTTTTTACATATTACCTAAGTAACCTGTATTTAGCTCTAGCCTGCAATTTTATTCTCCCCAGTACCCAGTATAGCCCAAAAGCTATTTAATAGTTGTTACTGGAATTTCACTCACAGGTTCTTCCCAATTTGACTCAAAATGCTTCATCTGGTACCCAGTTCGTGCCTCTTTTTTTTCACTAGGCTGTCAAAACATTAAAAATAATCAGTCAATAAGCAGAAGTATTTTTCATTTTGAAGCAGTTGTAGAAGGAATTGCCTTTTCAGTAATATTTACATTACAAGCAACTAGTTTTCTTTCAGACAGTACTTTCTTGAGAAAAAAGAAAAGAGTATCCTATATGTTGTCTGACATCCATAAAAATTAGGTCACTGAGGTACTGTATTTAGGAGTCTGAGTATATAAATGCCAAAAGTTCACTGTCCAAGCTTCCTAGCTATTTTGATCTTATTTACATACAATGAAAACTTCTTTCATGGCTGTATACAGCAATGCCCATACCAAAATGCTTTCACTACTTGTGACATCTGAGAAGTTTAAACTAAATTTATTAGACTAGCAAGTGAGAAGGAAAAGCCAAAGTTGCTATCAACATGTAGACTGAAAATGTCTAAGTTTTATCACAAGATGACAGGTTCATCATTAATCAAATGCAAGGCATACAGGGATAAAGTTTTCTATTAACAGAGCAAGTGATTGCGTAAGTAAAATTGAAGCAGTGCAAATTTTCCAAAATGTCTTTTTGCTGTGTCACAAACCACTGCTGTCAGGGCAGCTCTTGAAAACTATGCTGTCAGTTCACTGCTGCCATGCTGAGATTGCAAGTGAGAGTGAAAATAGATGCTTAAAAAAAAAAAAAAAAAAAAAAAAAAAAAAAAACCTCACTACTAAAAAATGAGTTCATTTAACATAATTTTCTAAACAGCTGCCAAATGGTAACAGCTTTTGTTTATTACTACCAGAGTCAAATCATTGCTCTGGATTTGAAATCTCCAGGTTTGAATTATCAATTCCCCAGCCTCTTCAATCCCTCCAATTGTCCATTCACATATTAGCTGTAAGAGCTCTTGCTTTATGAGTGCTAAATGCATGCATTATGCAAAAAATATTTACCACAAAAAAAAAAATCTCTGCATGAGTACATCCTAAACTCACAGCAGTGCTCTGAATATCATCTTGGTGATGCCAGCAGATTTTATGTCTCAGGAATGCAGAGATCCCTGATATCTCTCCGAAGTCCATCCTCACCCTGCATCCACAAAACAAAGAGGACTTGATACATGAACAAAGAGAAGGAGACAGAGACAGAAATTTTTGTGTGCTCCTGCTAAATAAGTTGTCTGACAGGGAACAAGGAGAGTTGTACTGCGCATATGTACTATTGTGGGAAAACCTATTTGGGTCTATTACAATAAAGAAACAGATGAAGAACAGTCCATCTGTGCACAAATATGACCCCTGTGATGCTGCCAACATCAGAGTGATCTGCCAAATGATACCATCTGCACAAATGGAAATTCTTCCATGGGCAGATTGAGCTCACGTGCAGATTTAGTAAAACTCTTAAAGGAGCACTGTATCCAAGGGGACTGTCCACTTTGGAGGTGGAGGAAGCTTGCTATCTGCTAATGTTTGTCTGCTGCACGGCATACAGGGGTCTGAAGGATGTTGTCCTTCCCAGAAATGGGGAGGAGGTGGTAAAGAGAGTAGGGCAATGAACTTCTCCGTCTCCTAGGATCCTTGAGTGCATCTTGTTTTCCAGTCAGAAAGAACTAGCTCCTTCCCTTGCACTCCCCTAGGAGGATTCCTTCTTGTCACATCAGCGAGAGCAACTGGAAGACCTTTGTTCAGGGCTTCATTATCACTTCATTGCAAGGACCTTGTGGCACAATGGTTTTGAATTCCTGATTTTGAGTGGAATACCCTATCTAACAGAGCTCCTAACCTGCAGAGAAAGAATTTAAGCCACTAGCACAGCACCTCAAGCGATTTCCAACTGTGATTCCATTTCTGTGTGACCTGTCATCCCAAAGAGTAACATAGGTGGTTGAATCCATATGGGCCTTAAACACTTCTTTAAGAACACCCTAGAAAGATGACATCTGTACCCTGGAGCACAGTGGAGCTGCCTAATTTCACAGACAGTTTCACAGTTCACCTTATCTGAGGGACACTGCCAAAAAAGCCACCAGAATCACCCAGCAGGGAGAGAAGCTGTCTGCTCTGGAAGTAGATTGGGTCCCATGGCTTAGGGAAATGTTTTCTTATCCAGAAGCATAAATATTCTAACCAGTATTTGCTGGTCCAGATCTGAGATACAGGCCTTGTATCCGCAGGTATTGATTAAATAAAAGTACAGCTCCAAAACTGGCCTTAGTCTGTAATGATGAGCACTGAAATAATGAGCTTGAGGGGTGGAAGTTCTGGAAGAGGAATTGTGCTGCTGTGGCAGGTACTTGGGGATCTCCCCTGGGCATCCCAGTGCAGCTGCAGGCACAGGTGTGAAACACTGGGCTTTGCCAGCTGCCCCCCACGACCCATGCAGTGCAAACTAAAGACACTGCTCTCTCCAAAGTCTTCGCAGAAAAAAAAAAAAAAAAAGAACAACTTTCCTTTCTTCCTGCCTTGGAGAGCTCAGCCACTGTAGGAATGGCCTCACCCTTTTACATAAATAAATCAACCTTCAAAAATGCAGAAGAGTCACTTTCACTGTATTCCTCAGCCTAAAGGAATTCACAGCTACACCTCTCCCAAGAGCATTTTAAAGCTACCAACTGTTCTGGAAAGAAAGTACTCTCCTATCCTGTGGCAAAAAAAAAGAAGATAGTAAAAGTGCCTTGACAAGTAGGTACCATGTAGACAGGTTAACCATCAATGATTTTTCACATGAAACTGAAGCAGCCTGTGGAGCACAGAACTTCTTCATCCCTGCAAGTACCCTGATTACAAATTTATGACCTAAATCAGTTGCAATTAAATAAATAAATAAATAAACAGTTATTCTGTTTGATGAGAGATGCCATCCTCCAAAATGTCCATGCTGAATTTAGTCTGTTTTTTTTTTTTTTTCTTTTTCAGGGAAAGCATTAAACTATTCAAACATGTTAAAAAAAAATAAAAAAAAGAACCTATATACTTGTGAGAGACGACTGATTGATACATGCTGTCAATGGACCAGTTTCCAAGCTGATGGTGACAGCTCTTCCAATATTGCTTTAAAACTAGGTTTTGAGGGTGCAGGGAAATATGTATAAATATAGGTATAACAGAATGCCTTCTGTTCAAAATTATTTTTCTCCTTCCAAGAAATGTTTTAAATGTTGACAACCAAGCTGTATCAGAAAACTAATCAGCACATCGACACCTCAGAGTCAAAACGAATGCAGGCTCCACTTAACTTGAATGGCAGTTGCATAGTGACACTTGTCTTCTGTGAAAATTATTATGGAACAGAACCAAGACCTGAAACATTTGGGTTCTTTGTTTTGCCAGTCTTCCTCTGAGATACTAACCAAGATATGAGACTTATTTGTGTGTGTGTGTGTGTTTTGTGGTTTTTTTGTTATTTTTTTAGTTATGCATTAGCTTACTCTTCAGTTTTGTGAGGAGTTCAGCTTAGAAAGTGATAAAAAATTTGAATGAATAGCATCAACCTGCTATCTACATTTTGCAATCATACTAATCACTCAGGGACACATCTGAGGTTAGGCACTAAAGAAAAGGCAATATGCCTACAGGGAATGTCCAGTGTTTTCTTGTTCAAGAGCAAGAAGTCATCTGAATAAAAAATCTTCAGGAGATATCTGTTCACATAATTTCAACATGATTTTTTTTTTTTGTTTCCAGTTTGCTGCATCATTTTATTATTAGAGGCTTCAAATAACTGTGCTCAATCTTGGATCAATATCCTTAATTTTTGTCTTGAACAACTTAACTTTTTAAAAATAAAAATCTATATACAATAATGTAATAATATACTACTGTAAGAATACTAGACATGTAAATCACTTAGTAAATTTCGATTTAATTTTTTTCTTGTCTACATAGGATATCTTATTTCATCCATCTTCACTCTGCATTAAACACTTAGAAAACAAAAATAGGACAGGTTCTTACAATAGCCTGTCTTACATTAACTTAATTTTAGAATTCCTGCTAATAATAAATATCTTGATGCAATTCTTTTTCAAGAAAAACAAATAGATAAAAGTAGGAGGAATTATTTGCTTTATGCAAGATGATAATCTAACCAGGTATTTTCTATTTGGTTCCAGATGAGAAGTCTTTCAATTAAAGCTGCATAGGTTGTGTTATCAGCAAGATACTGCCTTTCTCTGAGTATTTTGCACACTGGGGAATATCCCAAGGACAACTCTTGTTCCTCTCTTGTCAAGATATGCCATAAACTGTCAGGTGGCTATTTATTCCACCCAGCTCAAGGTCTGTCTTGAAGGATATTTGATTAGGTTCATCTGATCAAGACAGAGATCTTACATTATCAGAAGGATGGTAATTTCTGTTGCCAAGTTAAATGTTCAGAGGTACATGCATTTGACATAGTTTTGTATCCTGTTTCAGATGCATTGTAGATTAAGTTTCTTCCCCAGTAAGACATAGATTTTTATTGCAAGTTCAAGACTGTACCAATCTTATCTGACAGCATTACCTTTTATGCCATCTTACAAGATTAATTTACTCAGTTTCATAAACAATAAACTGTGTTCTAAAACTTTTCTATTTCACTGATTTAAAAATCATTACAGGTAAAAGCATTTAAAACTGCTTGGCCTCAAATAATGAAGAAGAAATGACCATAAGCTGACTTCACACTCAAAGAGTTATTTCCTTTAGATTTTGAAGAACCATATTCTTTATAGATTAGATAATTTAGTATATTTTTTTTATAGATAGAAAAGGAAAAGCTTGTGCAGGTATTATCAAAAGCTCTCCACAGGGTACAAAGCATAAAAATTTGAAAGAATAATCGACCTCCAGTAAAGAGATGGATGACCATTGATCACCATGCACAAATGTCCAAGATAATAGATGAGTGCTGTTGGACCATTGATCTTTGTGAATGAGCCTGCCTTTGGTCAACTTATCACTCGTCTTTGGGAGTCCTTCCATTAGCAGCTAACCTTAAGTAAAGAAAAACAAACAAAACCCAACACATCCCACTGTATTCTAAGCCACTGCTTTGAACACAGTCTCATCAATACAGCCATAGCTCATCATAGTGTTGGAGCTGTTCTGCAAAAAGAGATTATTTTGTTTTTTTCACATTTCTGTAAAAAGATCCAGAAGATTTTTTTTGGTTTTTTTGCTAGGACCTACATTCAATCTCTTGCTCAGGTAATTTTTCCTGTTAAAGTTTACAGTTACAATTTGAGAACAGATTGAAAATGTAAGAAACCATTCTGTAAAAAAAGAAATGTTCATCAAAGCTTTCCCCGGCTCTTATTCTGAACTTGTACTTTTATACTTGCATAGTATCAGATGAGTTTTAAACAAATGTTTCTGCTATTCAACAATAGAAGCAAGATCCGGAGCAGCCTATTGAAAATAGATATAAATGTTCTGCTGACCTTTGCTGTAGAAGATCTGGGCCAAATAGCCAAGTGTTTCCTTTATAACATCTGTTGGAGGATGTCGAGCAATCCAAATTCTACCACTGCAGGAGACAAAGGAGATGAAATAGATAAATTTTTGAATAACATTCCTATTCCCTATTCTTTTTTCTGAGATTTCACTCTGATCAGCTGTAATTGCTACACGCAGCACCAAATTCAAAATCTGATTTGTGTATGTATACACAACATGTTTTAAAATTAAACAGCTATATGAGGAAATTAAACGTGCCTATTTTGCCACCAGCTGTGCACAGGCCTCTTGGAACATAGCTATTGATCATGTTTAGGCTTGTCATTATTCACAGCAAGATCCTCAGCTTCAATTTTCAGAGTTCACTGACATTGTATACAATCTCCCAAGTAACAGATGATTTTCGAGCTTGATGTGAACTTCCAAGCATCACCATGACTCTGTGCTGTTATTAATGCCAAGGGAATTTAGTCTGGGCACACACTGGCCTCATGCCCAGTGAAGATTATAGAAACTGCTGGCCAGGTTTCTAAGGATATATATTCCTGACAACTCAGGAGAAGTTTCAGCATGTGTACTGCCTAAGATTTTAATGCTGATAATTAACAGAGAAAATTCTAATAGGCAGGAAAAATTCTCATTAAACATGATCATTTATTCCAGGATTCTTTCCTTGCCCCCAGAGAAGGTCTGCTCTGACAGCAAAGGAAGAAATTACTCTAGGAAAGGGTTTGAAACCTAGAAAAGTGAAAAGTGGATTAATTTCATGTTGTGCTCTGGATAAGTATCTAAATGCACTTGCCTTAGCAGCAGATAAGTCAGACTATATGCAAACTTACTCTTAATGTTACATAAATCATGATCTGAGGTCTAAAAATGACACTTTATTGAAAACTATGCTTCACAACTCCTAATAAGCAAGATCAAATATATTTATGCAGGGGAAAGAAAGATAAAGGTGTCAATGTTACACATGGCCATTACACATGGCCATTGCAGGTCAAGATTAAAGAAATTATTTATTTTACCATACTCAAGATACAAGTGAGAAAGAAAAAATATTTGGCATATGACATGAAGTTTGTGAATCATTAAAATCCATTCAGTGCCTAAACTGATTACAGAACAGCGTTGGCCAAAATCAGTTTTCACCACATGGGTAATTCAAATATTTCAGTGTTTGTTTGCATCCAGAATTAAAATGAAAAAAACCACGCTTTCAAATTATTCATGAAAGGGTTCAGTTTCATAGAAATGCCTCAGAAATGTCAAAATGAAATTTGACATTGCCAAGTGAGTCAAAATATTTTGTCATTTGCAAATTTCTCTCATTTCACTGAACAGCACAAGAACTTTTGGGAGGGATGAGGATATATTCAGCATTTTCCCCAACAATGCTGGAGAACTCTGCAAACCATAGCCTACACTGCCAGGTCCATGCACTCCTCGGTGGATGGAATCCTATCCTGACAACAGGTATGAGGATGCTCTGTGCCCATCTGACTTAAAAGACGACCCTTGAGTTCAATCAAGTGAGCAAACTTCATATATCATTTTCTGATTCATTTAGGGAAAATTTACATTTTATGAATACTGTGTCTGTCATACTAAACCTATCAACTAGTGAACTAGAGTTCACTAAGAGTTTTTAAAAACTTTGCTTAAGTTCCCTTGTTCTAGTGTTGTTATAAGAACAGCAGGGCTCAAATTATAGGGTGCTTAAGCACCTTTTCTAGTACAATTGTAGAAAAAGTTGCTCCAAGATCAACCAGCTCCCTGTGATTGATCTCTTGTACTGAAACCAAGCTAAAATACTCAATTTCTTTTCTTTCTTCTATGTAGCTGCTCTCACTTCAGTCTGCTACCAGATGCTTATTTTCTATCAGACTGTCATATTCATTTTGCTTGCTTTAAAAATGTTTCCACTTAATCATTTTACTTGACTAAGGTGACTTTTTAACATTAGTTCGTTCTGACTAAACATGTGAAGTTCTAATCAATGCAAGTTCAGAGCCTGTTTTTCATCCAAATCCCTTCTGTTTTCACTGGTCTCTTGCTGAGAGAGCAATTTAACTTCCTTTGGTTATCCTTCATATATCGGGTATGTAAAGGCTGTAGCACAAGTATTTGTCTGTGCCTTCCACACTACCATCTTTCTAGTTATCAAGAGAGGACTGCTGTATTAAACAAAAGCCTTTTCATACTTTTGAGGTCTTTTGGTTGGATTTTGTTTGGGATTTTTTTGTTTTGTTTTGGGTTTTTGTGTTGTTGTTTTTTGTTTTGTTTTGTTTTAGGTGAGTTTTGTTGTTGTTGTGATTTTTTAACAGCATCTGTCAACATCTGTGCCATGCATGCTCATTATCACAGGATAAATAAGCTGGAAGGAGGACACCCAGCCCTACACGCTGCTCCAAGACTGGAAAATTTCTCTGTGACTCTGCTTGGCTACCTTCATGGGGAGTCTGAGCCTCTCTCATTTCAGATTGTACCCATTGTCCCTCATGCTCCTGAGCTACAATTAACATTCGTGAATTTTAGGAAAGTTCTCTTGTTCTTTTTAACTTCTAGGCCAGGTTAGAGGTTACTACAGATCTGTACTGCACAAGCTCTGTGCAAAGCATGCCCAGGATACCCATGTTTGCTCAGGTGTCTCCAGCTGCCACTGTTAGTGTTAGCAAGGGCATCTCATTTTGGGTGTTGGAGCCCCAGATCTAGCCCAGATCTGCATCTCAGAAGGAAGTGACAAAGTCCTGGTATATTCCTCTGCAGGAACACCAAGGCCTGCTTTAATTTTGAAAATATTGCTCTTTAGTTAAAGTTTATTGCTGTAATCCATGTAAAATACTAATTTTAAAGAGCATAGCCCACTGAAGTGAAAGCTCCACTGTTTCTGAAGAAACTGCAAGGAGTATCCATTATGAAAAATAGGAAAAAAATTTAGTAGTATAGAAATAAGATATGTAGTATCTTTGAATCATCCTGTATATTTATATAACTGTCCTGTATATGAATATACCTGTCCTGCATGTGTATATACTTGTCCTGTATATTTACATACCTGTGTCCTCCCATGGTCATTTTACTAACATTGTTCTTCTCTGAATCAGGCTGGCATAATTCCAGAGAGTTCAATCATCCCAAACTCTTCTGCATGCCAGTGACACTGCTTCTCTTCAAACCACAGTGGAGGTACCTGCTCTTCTCACTGTCAGGAATACTCCCACAAAAACTGAAAGCACATCAAATAAATATTCAGAACAGCAAAGTACAAAATTGTATGGCAATACCATTGTTTTCTTTTCATATTAATTTTCATAATCTCTCACTGTCATCCTCCAAACACACTCTAAATCCAGTACAACCTTCCATGCTTCTATCATACCCAGTAAAAAGTACTGACACTGGTTCTTAGTCTTGGCTGTAAATCAGGATTGAATACTGAGTACCTTCTCTCAACCAGTCAGTCCAAGATTCATCCTATTGAAATATATGTCTGTTTACCAGTTAAAACTACAGAAGTAATCCTTAATTTTGTTTGACGAGGAAGTCTGCTGCAATTGAGTTTCCACAGCACAGTCCTCGTGTTAGTCCAAACTCCTCTTATGAATGACATGATCTGTGGTTACTTTGAAGCCCATTTGTAACTTGGACAGATAAAAATCAAATTCAAGGCATATTATGTCTTTATTTTGCATGCATAATTTCGTCGACCTAATCACGTCGCACTGCAATTAAACCAGACAGCCATACAGTTATATGTCCCTTTGAGTTAAAATGTGATTGGTTCTTCAATTCTCCTCATTAATCAGAAAAGCAGGTTAAGCACCTTGCACATCTCACAGTATTTCATACCATGGCATATACACCATTCTTGAGCTGTCAGCATTAGGCACTTAGGTTTGAAGTTAGGGGTGTTAAATATGCACTCTGGTCTCTGCTTTGCCTTTATCTTTACCTGAGTCATGTGAGCATTTATGTGCCCCCCCACCCCTTTCTGCTAGGAAGTAGATTTTCATTGTCTGATCTTGTTCCACATTTTCAAGCTGTTCAATTGAATAATCGTTATTTTCTGCACCTGTTTCCTCAGCTATGTTATCCCCTGTGTATCATTTTTAAAGCTTTGTGCAAAGAGTTTTCTGAATTTATCCTAAATTTGTGAATAGTTTTGGTCATATACAGTTTTACTTTTCAGACAATTGGCTTTTTATGTAGAATATTACCATTCCTCTAATTAAAACAACACCACCTCCAGTTTTATAAGACCTAACTTCTGTGACGTTTTGTGCCAAAATATTTCTAGAAGGTAAGTTTAAGGAGTAATTGCCCCAGATGTCAGCATGAAAGCAGTTCTTGAAGCTGTAAGAAGTGCTTTGACAACTCCAGATGAAAGATATAGGTAAGACCTAGGGGAATTCTCTGTATTTCAGGCAATGTATTTAATTTGCTAGAGGATTTAACTTCTGCATCCTCTAAGTTTCTTCAGCAAGTGCAAGCATTTCCTTTTATTCTTTTCTGTAAACTCATAAGAATGAAAACTCTGGGAACTCCCTCTCTTTTGGCCAATTATTATGCTCATTCTTCTGAATTTTTAAAGGATAACACTCATTGTTTTGCAGTTTCATCTCCTTTCTGATTTTTATTTTAAAAATGTATCTGTAGCACATGCTATAGATAGGAGTAATTATGGTTGAAAATAGGGTACATTGGCTGGAGACTTTTTTTAGCCCATGTAGGCATATTTGGAAAAATTCCCATTAACATTATGCCTGTGAAGAAAAACAAAAGAGAAGAAGGACAAGGAATTTTAACTTTTTGTTTAAAACAGGAATATTTTCCTTCCAACTAAACAGGAAAAGAAGACAAGAAAATGAAAAAAATTCTTTCAGGTCCCCTCAGGGTTTCTCAGCCTGGTTAATTCCCCTACTGTGGGCTTTTTTAGTTTACAAGACTGTGGTTCATCCAGAGAGATATAGCTTTATTAAAGACCCTGTCAAAGAGCAAGAGCATGAAGCATTGAAACAACTGTTCCTTGGCCCTTGGCCACATCTTGGAGTATGTTTATCATCTCAGCTCTCTATAAGATCTCTGGGTACTGCTGAAGTCAAAACAGTTTTTAATGAAAATGAACATGTTCAGGCTGTAGCAGCCATATACTGTCCTGGACATTTGATGGAGTTGAAATGGTAAATTATGATTCCTTTGAGATGACTGACGTGTTGAAAAGTAGAAATCCAATAGTGCCATGTATCTGCTGTGTAGAAAAAAAGTAATTATTATTCTGACATTATTGTGATCTTAATCAGAGGGAAAGCTTTAATTTTTCTTGGCCAAGACAATCAGAGGTGGCTTGATGACCTGTTTGATATGTGCTGATAAGGTGTTTCACATAGGTGTGTAGCCATTACATTTTTTAAAACAAGACGTTACCTGAAGTGCATTTTCATGTATTTCTCTCAGTCAGATCTACTGAAAACAAATATCACAATTACAAGACCAGCACAATTTTGAATATATCTCTACACATCCAAAGAAATAACAACCTAATTCTTGTCACATCTTCTTTAATATGATCCAAAATTTGTCCATTTTTGAATGCACTGGCTCTGAAGAGGGCATATCCTATCGATGTGCATTGACTAAAACACGTGCATGTCTGAACCTTGAGGCAAGGGGTACATGTGTTAAATATGAAAAAGAAGTCTATTTACCAGCCATGCACATTGTTACAACCTGTCTTCCATGCTGGGATTGCACAGTCTTCTGCCACAACTGAGGCTGTTTTCCATCCTAAAAATAAAGAAACAAATCTCATCTCTTCCATATAACATAGGTGGGAGCTTTTAGCCTTTCCAACATCTGCTGGGTATGGTTTGCAGAGGGCCTGACCAGAACACAGCTTCAACAGGGCCAAGGCTGCACATGGAGATACAGTGCTACCCTTCACTGCAGAAATTATAGACCAGCTTGTGTTTTATTAGGGCAAGAGAATAGCCCTATACTGCTCATCTGTCCTGCTTCATGTTTTCTAAAAAGTGGTGGGCGTTGCTCTGCCAACAACAGCTGCACTGCTGGGTCCCTGGGAGTCATTCAAGCAGAGGAGAGACAGGAGCAACATTTCTGAGCTCCATGGAGAGCAGTTTACAAAAGGTGTTGCCCAAAACCTCCAGAACTGGGTTTCCACCTTCCTGCTTCAGGAGGTGCCACCCTTGATTATGTCGCTCTTTGCTAATCATTAGTCTTGGTAATGTCTTCTTATCAAACAAACTCTTTGTTAAGCTTCCATATATTCCTCTTTATTAAGCCTGAAAACAAAAAAGGCAGCCTACTCTACTCCTGTGAGAGAAACTGCTGAAGAGAAGGTCCTGTTACCCACCAGAAATAACTGTGAAATATCTTTCAGCACCTGACTGCAAAGCAGGTTCATATGGAAAGGTCAGGTGAGCATAAGCAGCCCTTTGTACCCTGACAGGCAAGGACTCCCAGGAGCCCACAGCAATTGCCTCTCCTCCTAGACAGAGGAAGGCTAATGAGTCCCTGCTGCTTCCCAGTGTTGGCCATTAGCAGGGGTGATGGTTAACAAAGCCTTGCTGCAGCTTGGCTTCATTCCTCCTGGGTTCTGCTCCAGCCTGGGGAGATGCCCATATGGGGTTGCAAGCCTTTCACAGCATCATGAGATGCCCATATGGGGTTGGAAGAGCAGTGTATTCAGACTCCATCATGGCTGGGGGGAACCTGGGCTGCTTCAACTGTGTTCTGAGGTACCCCAAACACAAGCCTGCCTGAGGAGATCCTGTGCACAGAGTCTGAGTTAAACCCATGCCTGTGTGACCCGGATGGAGAAACTAAAAGTAGAGTTATCAAAGAAAATGTGTTTAAACTTAGCAGTAGATATCCCTTGTCTGAAACTTTCCACTGTCCTTGTCCCAGTCTTAGTGGCAATGAATCTGTTTTACTCACATACCTTAAACTGCTGTGAGACTTTGTAGCACCTTACAAATATGTGTTCTCAAATCTCAGAGGGCTGCATAAAAAATTCTCGTCTCATACTGTGTTTTCAGACATATATTTGATAAACCATTGATTAATGAGTTTCCTCATCCAGAACTGTATTTGTTACTATCACCACAGTTCAGTATTAAAAAAATTATTATTATTATTCCCCAAATATGTTGCAACAGCGTCACTTCAGGTTTTGTCTTTCTTCTGTTTTGTTGTTGGTGGTGGTGGTGGTTTTGTTTTGTTTTTGTTTTTTGTTCTTGTTTTTGGTTTTTTTTTTCCCTTATCTCATTCTACTACCACAAACAAGAAGTAGCCAGAAGGATAAGAATTGCAGATAGAAGTCTGCAAGCCCTGGGTTCCCTAGGGGACTCTCCTAAGGGTACTGGCAGACCAGATGAATTACATCACCACAGGTTTTAGAAGGACCCCAAATTAGAGTTGCTCTCCACAGAAAGGTGAAAAAAAAAACTGAGCAGCCATGAACTGAAAAACTCTCTCAACGACCATCCATTTCCTCAAGATATAAGCCAAGGACTGGCCAACCTTCCTCTTGGAGCATGAGCTTATGCCCTGGATCAGCAGCCAGCCTGAGAGAGCATTATTGACTCCCTTCCACTCCCTCCAAATGCTCTTGACAGCAGACCTGGGACAAGATGCCCTGTATTTTGTTTTTTCAGGGAAAGAAGAGACAGATGGCTCCTGCATGCCTAAGATCCTCGTAAATTCAGAGACCTCTTGGTCGAAAGAATTGAATGTGAATCTTCCTCCTGTGGGTGAACCCTGAAAAAAATAACAATACCCAGGACAAACAAAACAGATTGTAGCACCTTTAATTACGGTTTCCTCGCCCTTCTTAATCACCAGGCAAGGCAGAACTTTTCATATGCATGATTAATGTGATAATTTAACAAGTGATTTATAGCAAAGGCACAGCAAGTAAAGTGGAGGCTTAGTTTGTTGGTAAGCAAACATCCATCTGCCTACCAACAAACAGCACACCCTGATCTACAGGGAGACAGCCTGATATGGACACTTGCTCTGACCTGATCTTTTAAAATATTTATATATGTACTGTAGTCCCTTATGGACCTCTGCAGCAGTCAGTTGGAGACACTTAGTCCTTCTGCTGCTCTTTAACTGTGGTAAATATTTAATCACAGAGGGAAGCGTGCCTTTGCAAGAGGAAGCATCAGTCACGGACTCTTAAAAGCAGCACAAAGGGCACTATTACCTAGAAGTATTTTATTCTGTAGTCCAGGAATCAAGAAAGGTCCATCTAATTATTTCTGCAGTGAAATAGCAGTCTCTCTGTGAATTTGGTATTTATCCCTTTTTCTCTGGGACAAAAAAAAAAAATGAATACAGAATTATAGTCCTTTCTGGCTAGTTTATTACTAGATTTTGTTGCAGGATGCATGGTGCTTGATTAAGAGGCCAGCAGCATTTAATTTGGTTTCTAAAACTGAGGTGCTGGCAGTACAGGTTCTGGGACTACTAAAAAATTGTTATGCCTGGTCATGCTTATATTGCCATCTAAAGTTTTCTTTGTCATGACAGAGTATTTAGTAGTTCTTCAGAAAGTATGTCCGTGTGTCAGACATAATTCAAAATCTGGTTTAACTGACTCAGGTGATAAAGAATTAATGGCAAAAAGACATCTACTTGTATGAGTCTGACAAATTTGCAGTAATCCTTGAAAGATTGTTAGAATAGTTAGGATCCATTCAAAAATCAATTGTTATCAGAAAGAGTGATAGATAAATGCAACTTGGTATATACAGCAAATAAAGTGATGATCTGAGAAGCTATAAGGAGTCATAACTCACAGAAAAAATGAAAAGTAACAGGATAAGAAAGTGGAGCAGGATGCAATTATTTTGGACTCTGAAAAACTTTAGTGGGTCATAATAAACTCTTTCTGCCCTGAGTCTGTTCTGCTAGAGATCTGGATTGTTACACAAATTTAACTCTTAATGTTTGGCAGATAAATATTACATATAATGTAAAAAATAAAATTAAAAATGCTTTTATAAGAGTCTTAGTACTTTGGTTTGGGATTTTTTCTAACTGGGATGCATACCTGGAATACAAAATAAGGTAAGACAGTGAAAAGGTACTAGTATTATATCATTGCTTCTTTTGATATTGAATTATATTGCAATTCATTAGTCAGAAACTATCTCAAAGTATATTCTCTAGTTTAAATTTTCAGACTGTGGCTTCCATTGGAGTTGATGACATAAGTTTTTCTTAATTATACTGGAATAAATCAAAAGTAATAATGCAGCAATCTGTGGAATTGCTCTGGGCGTACAACAACTTAATTGGAAACAGAATCTGAATCACTAATTCAATGTTTTTGTTGTTTTTACTGCTTTGTATGTGTATGTGTTACACTACATTAATTTTATATGAGGAATATTCTAGATATACAAATTTACCTATAACTATTATTTTTTATTTTGCCTGACAGACATCTGTATTTATTACAATTTAGATCATTTAGGTAAAAATAATTTCTGGGGAAGTTACACTAGGGATAAAGTAATTTCAGGATGATATTACAATAAAAGTGATGTAAAGATTTCTGATCTACCTAAGGGCATCTTTTTTAAAAACCATTTTTGTTCATGAAATAAATCTGGATCTTAAAGCCAAGACTGAGGAGTAGGCAGCACATAAGGATTCTAAAAAAGCATTGATGGAGAGAACAGCAGACATAAAAATGTCGATATGGTAGGAGCTTTTCAGTAAAACAGGTCTCTAGAAAATGTCCAGGAGATGAAGTTCAGGCAAATCCATGCTCACAAGTTAATATTCCTCAAGTAGTAAAACTGCCAATACCACACACAAGCTTTACTTTTATTTAAATCAGTGTTTTGCAGTTTGTAATGAAAACCTAATCAAAAAAAGCAGCTCCATAGAGAGGAAATTGATGAATAAGGGATAGACCACACACAAGCACATACAATTTCCATTTTCTGGTAGTGGCGAGATGCAGTTTGTGGTCTTCACTGACAAAAGACTGAAGTTTCACCTAATTTGTTATATACTTAAAGCATTGGACCAAATGAATTAGGAAGATTGTTATCAGACATCTGGCAAGGAGTCTGCATTGTAATTTGGGCATGTATATTATTTGGATGTTTCAGATTTGTCACTTCCACTACTGACTGTCAAAGTGTATGAAATCAGACAGATGCAGGTCAACAGCTGGGTATTCACATACACAATTTTCTTCCTTAGTTTGAAGATGGAATTCCATTTCTGTTCTCTGTGGCTGTCATCCAGGAAATGAGAAACTGCAAACAAAAAATTTTCCATGAGAAATTCAAAATTGTGTGTTTTCCCGGGAAAAAAATAATCATGTCAGTGGAAAATTTCTGACTCCAGAGAGCCCAAGGTATTCCTATGAATGTATATTTCATGACTGCCTGAGAAGCCTTCTCCACCAGTAATTTTCTACGAGTTGTCTCCAGCTGCCAATCCCAAACTTGGTGAGGTGAGACTCTTAGAATTTGTTGCAAGGCACAGGCAGCCTAATTAGACTGATGATAAGGTCTAGAGCCTGGGCCATATTATCAAACTTTATTCTTATGATTTTCTCTATGCCAAGGCAGCAGTAATCCTTTGTGCTAACACCCAACACTCAGATTTAGGTATTTTCCTCTCGACCTTATTTTTGAATTTGCTGATTTTT
>JANRGV010000001.1:59187868-59199771 GCA_024734035.1 Alethe castanea | reverse complement strand
GGACTTCAAAGTGATTCCAAGGCCCATAGTCAAAAATCTGCATTTGAACACCTGACAAAACTGCTTTCAATATACCAGAACAAGTCCCATGAATCATAAGCCTACAACTTAGATTTGAGATCACATCAGAGAATGCAATTAAAGAATCCTGAGATTCTCTAGGGCTGATGCTGTGAGTTCAGAGCCCACATGGGAGCATGGGACAGACATATAATCCTGACAAATCAGACTACACCATAAAGAATCTTAGGACTCAATTATCGCTTCCCTTGCAAAAAGCTTGTAGAGTTAAGAGTTATGACAAAGGAGGAACAGCCCCACAAGCCTGGATGTGGACATCAGGCACCTCACAGATTGTGTGTAGTTCCAGACACCCCTCCAGCCTGCCAAGGTAAGGTTGGTTGGATTATCTAGGCTTCCCTTTAGAAATGCTACATTCTCCACGTACAGCACTAGATAGTTACTTGTAATCTAAAATGTCACCTTGACATGCCTAGGATTAAAAAGACTGCCACAGCAGAATCATCTCCCAGATATGACCAGAGCAAAGGTTCCTGGGTATGTGTTTTCACACACAGACACCAGAGTGCTGACTGATTTTTAGGATGAATATGTCACTTGGGAATTTTCCTCACAATGATCTTTCAGTGGTGCACCTGGCCAAGGAAGCCAAACAGAAACACTGCCAGGGTAAGGTCAAGAGCACCCAGCAAACTCTGAGCTCACACTATCCCTAGGTGGTGGTTGGAGCCAATGGAGGCACATCCCATCAAAACCCACACACAGATTGTTTCCCAGATGTGTCAAGCTTATCTGCAGCATCCTGCAGCTCTTATACATATCGCTCCCAAAACAGTCATCTCATATGTGAAAATCCTCTTGGACCTATCATCCTTGACAATAAAATCCACGTTAAAAAGTGAGATTAAAAGCCATAATCAATCTATAATTATAAGGTAAAAAGCCAAGAAGTTGTTAAAATGGAAGGTACCACTTTTTTTTTTTTTTAAATGACAGCATAATAGCAATGGACCAGCACTGTTAGTTTGAAGGGCTGTCCCAGCTCAGAAAAACAAAGTAAATCTTTATGCACATTTTAATACTAATGAAACAATTAAGTAGTTCTCTCTCAAAAGAAAGAATATTTATCTCATAATCTCTGTGTGTACTTTAGCCAAACTGTGGCATGTCACATTTGAAAATCATTGGCCAAGACATAAAACCAAACTGTTTGGTTTATGGTACCTGTGATTAAATATGCTTATTCAGTCTAGTTTCAGATATTTCAGAAATGTATATGGGAAAAGATATCCTGAAAAGGAGGCATCTTTCTTGCAGGCATGTGGAAGTTTTGAAGTCCTTGGTTGAAACCTGAGGAAAGAACTACTTTTTTTGATGATTTCTCAGAGGAACAAATCACTGACTTATTCATTTTGGTTCAATCATTAAGAAATGACTAGATAATAAGATTTAATCTCTTTGACAAAAATCCATTTTCATATAGGCTACTAATTGAAAATGCGCTAAGTATTACTTCCTGTTATCAGTGCATTGCTTTAATGTAGTATTACATTAGAATGACTACAAAATAATAATATATGACACTTCAATACAGTAACATATACATATATAATTTATATATATAAATAGTTATATAAAATAGCGAAAAAATCAATTCTTTTTTAGCAAATTGCAGTGAAAGGTAACATAGAGACCTTTCCAAGAATTGAAATTAAGGTGGCTTCTGGTGAGAGATCAATCTTTAGAAGAACTTTGTTTTTGTGTGTAGTTGTCAAATAGTGTTTTACAGCACTGAAAGCAAGCTGTGTACTACTCCTTAAGAATTGCTGTGAACTCCCCAGAGTATATCTTGCCTATTTTAACTGAAATTTTCAGCTACAACAAGGGGTAGGAGGGGAAAGGAGAAAGAATATGACAGCAGTTAATAAGTAATCTGAACAGCTGTGAAATTAGGAGTCAGATTAGAAGACAGAAGGAGTAAAAATCAGAATTGTGAGAGCAAGAGAAAAGCAGAAAGACTGTTTGAGAAGGAGACTGCAAAAACAAAAGGTTTCACAATGAAGATAATAGATGCACCATGTCCCAGCCAGCATCCTACTAAATTCATGCAGTGTGGCTGTTCTCCTCCACTGTAGAGATGGGTCACTAAATCCTAGAGGAATTATTTTGACTTTAATCACTATTGGAAACTAGGTAAAAAATCAGCAAGTTCAATTTTTTTTCTCAGATCTCTGAATCAATAGTTTTGCCTACTTGCCCACCTATCATCCAGTAGATACATTAAAAAAAAAAAGACATTAGTGTGGTAATGTTGAGCCCTTTTCAAAGTCAGTGAAGTTTATTGGACAAAGATCTCAAGGAACACAGACAGGGACAGAAACACAGGTTATATTTAGGCAAAAATCTTTGTTTGGTCATTTTTATTTCTTGACTATATTTGATTCAATACCCTATTTGACTGAATGCTGCCAAGTTTTACACACTCAGAATGGGACTGGCCTTATTTTTGGTTAATTTTAGGGATAAATAGTTAAATATTCTCAGTTCCTTATTACTGCTTGTTTCTACTGCTACCAGGAAGCTCACAGCCAAGTAAATCAAAGTATCCAGATGGAGGAGGAAAAACAATTCACTCAAGAAATGGATTTCAGCTTCAGTTTTCCCAAGAAGCTTTTATAAACACTAAGGCACAGAATGTTTATGAAAAATGTCTTGTCAGTGTCCTTTTAAACTTGCCACGCATATGGAGCACATACAAAAACGCTAGAAAGGAGATGAAGTTCCTGTGGATACTCCATGTCATTTGGGCATTTGTAAGCCACCCATGCCCCAGCTTCAGACTGTATTCAGCAATGCCTATAAGCCCAGAAAGGAACCATGAAAAGAAAGGCTTCTGTCTGCCATATATGGGAGAGAAGCACATTGAGTGGGATATGTTTGGTTTGGGAAATCTGCTTCTGCCAGTAAAGCGGAGCTCTCCTTACACATTAATAGAAAGATGAACCTAATGTTCATTGCCTCATGTGGTTTTGTGTGTCCCAGGAATACTACTACTACAGTCTACAACTATAAGGCTCCATCTGGCTGCTCAATTAGAGCCCAATGTGACAACTGATTGTTATGCAAAAGCAATTGATTAGATTTTTATGTCCCTCAACAAGCTGACTCAATTACAGTGAGTATAATTTTTCTTCTATTTTCTTTTTTTTTATTTTCTTTTTGCTTCATAGCTTATAGTTTATTTTATTGTTTTCCAGTTCTGGCATTGAAGTCTGTGGACTATCAAATGTCCTTGCCAAGAGGAAGCTACATGACTCTGGGAGCTTGATGTGCTGTGAAGGACTTCTGGGAGGCTTGGCAGCAACTTTGCCAAAATACAGTTGATCATGAAGCATTCAGACAGAATTTTTGAGTAGTCTTGCTAACTGCCTCTCCAAAACAATTGGGAGATGAATATTAAAAAGGAATTTGAGTTACTAACTGTTCATCTGTTCAGATCTTCTAAGTTAGTGTGCTCTTCCATTTTTAAAGCTCTACTTTTGAGACAGGGTGAGCCAAAGCAAGCCTCGGCAGTACTGGTCTTGCCCATTTTGCACAGGCCAGAAACAGGGTCCAGGAGAAAGAGGCCAGCAGAAACTGTGAACTTAGCAGACATATCACACTCTTCTTCTGGAAGAATTGTTCTCCAGCAAAGTTCTTCACATTTCTATTGATGGTCTGGGAAGAGAATTAGGGCCTCAGAGCTGGATTTTTTCCCCCAGGATTATACTGTTGAGCTGGAGCTCCTTCTCTGCTGCATATGCCATATCTGGGGATGATATCTTTGTGTTTACAGAAATTTGAGACCTCTATACTTATTTTCCCAATGTCCAGGGCATGTGTATGTACAAAAACTTCATCAAGGTGCACTTTAACAGCTCAGGCCCTTAAAGCACCTCCTAAGTATGGAATGGGGAATCAAAAAGAAATAAAAAAGACTGTATTTACTTGTGACCTGCTAGAAATAGTGCATTTTTCTTAAAACTGTAAATTTGGCTGAGATCCAAAATTCATCTTGAGTAAATCAAAGGTTTTTTAATTCACATCTACTAACTCTAAAAAGCAGTAAAGTATTTTAGAGTTCTGTTCTCCTTTGTGTCCTCTTCCAATCCTTACAAATGTAGGTCTTCCCTATTTTAAAAGAATTTATGAAAATAGTTTCAGGCAGAAATATGGTAACACCATTTCTCCCCACATTCGAAAGCAAATACCTTCCTTTCTTGCAGCTGAATAATGCCATTTGAAGACTTCTGAAGAAAAACAGCATTCTGGTACCAGTCTTACGTGCATGATGTCCACACAATCCAACAGCAGAAGGAATACCTTCCAGCACACTGACCTAGTGACATAACCCTCTGCTGCTTCCTCACTTGATGCTTTGTGTAAGTCAGGGGCTCCATACATCAGCCGTTGCCACGGGGAAAAGGTGGGAAGATAGCTGGTTCATCTCACTCTGAAGTTCATTTTTTATTGCTCTAGATGCTGCTTTTGAATTCTTCCTCTTAGCAGAATTTCCTAATCATTGTTTCACTAATTATTCTTTTCATAATGAAAGAGCCAGGATGCTCCAAAAGCATCTGGGAGCAGGAGAAATTGAAATATTTTCATATTCAATGACAAATTATTTTTCTCAATTAGCTGTTAATACGAAAATTAAGCAAGACAATATGAGTTTCTCAAACAAAAAAAATCAATTTAAATAGATTTTTTAAAATTAGGTTGTAAGGTTTTTGGTTTTTTTCTTCAAGGGAAAGTAAGAGCAGAGGACCTGAAGTCAGAGGTAATTTTCCCAGAGACTAGACCCCTCTCAAAATTTACCTCTTCACCTGTGAATGAGAATTGCGTAACCAGGACATCATAGAGGGAATCACAGCACATGGAAGTTTTATACAGACAAACTGACCCTAACCTGAGCTAAAAGCTAGAAAATTCTTAAAAAGTCAGCTCTCTAAAGAGGTTAACTCTCTGAAATAGTTTGAAAGCACATAATTCTTACAACAGATTGGAATTAATACTGTTTTATACCTGCCTTAGGCAGTAGCACAAAGATGCTAAATACCAGTACATTCTGATTCTAATAAAGCACAGTTTCTTCTTGCTATTGTAGGTGAGGCTGATATATCAAGCCCCGAAGTCTGTCCTCCCCAGGCAGTGTTATTAGACTTGTTCCACTGGGAGGGACTCCCAAGGGTTTCAGTGTAACATGAAATTATTCAACCTGTGCCCTATTTTTTTTTTTTTTTTTTTGGCAAGTAACCTTTAATTCTGAGTCACACCACCACCAGGCCTTATTAGCAACATCAGTCTTGCTGGCCCCTCAACACCTCCCAGCTGAAGGAGCTATAGCTGGCTTCCCTACTTCCGGGTTCCCCAGAGCTTTTAAGCAGATCTAAACAAACTATTCAGGTTTAAAAAACAAACAAAACAAAAATAAAACAACAAACCACCCCTCCAAAAAAAACAAACCAAAAAAAAACCCAAACCAAAACATAACAAAACAAACAAAACAAACAAAACAGAACAAATAACAAGCAGGAGATAAGAATTTAATTTGAACTTTTAAAACTTGTGTGAAGAAGAGCTCAGACTTGGGAACACCAGTCCAGGGGGAATTTCAATTGAAAGTGCGTGTGAGCTGGAGATGTGTAACTTACCAACAATGAAATGGGCTCAGGCCTTGCTTACTTTGGAAAGCTGACACAGGATGATTGTTATTTGGAAGTGCAAATACTCACTGTAGTATATACCACCAGTATATACTATCAATGTTCCCAGCAGCAATGCTCTTCAGCTCCAGTTATACTGCCAAAGATCCAATTTCACCAAAGGTTGTAGGGGTAACAGCACCAGCATCACAACCTTTCGGAAATAGTAACGCCCTTCAAAGCTGAGTGTTTTGCTGCACAACACAGCTTAAATTTAATTTCTCCACCATATGAAAAATTGAAATACTTAAGTAATAACATTCAGCAACATCATCTGCCATCTGATAGTGCACAGAAACCGGGCAATTATGTTTCGCCTCGGGTGGCTAATAGGCCCATTTCAAATTTCAGGCATTATCAGATAATAACACTGCCTGCATCTGAGTATGTTATTATAATTATTAACCGTAAAGAAAGGAGGGGGGGAACTCCACACTGGGAGGGAGAAGGATTGTTTTTAATTATGTAATTTTGAAGTTACATAAGATAAGTTCATTGCTCCCCATGAGCTAACAGTCAGAGACTGAGTGCTGGCACCACTGCGGATTTAACTCAGTTCGAACAGACTTGTTTTCAGATTCATACAACCTTATCATTGCTATTTGGAATAAGTAGGTTTCAGAGCAGTGAGATTTGTCTAGAAATATTACATACCAATGAAAATGGCAATGACAACAGAAATTCTGAGTAATCTTCCACTAAAAGGCAGTTTATTGCTGATATCATGCTAAAAACTTGCGATCAGTGTTTTAGATCCATTAGTCTATTTTAATTATTTTGATTTCAAATTCTTCTTAGGGTGTGGATATTCATGAACAGAATGAGAGAAACAGAACCTAGATGAAATATCATTCATACATTCATGCATGCCAGAATTCAGGGCAGAAAATATGTACATTTTTGCAAAGTGGAGACATGGCCTGTGGGAATAGGGACCTGCAGTCAAGGAGACACTGAAGACCAGTTTCTGCTTTTGTGACCTGGAAAAAAAAATATATATGAAGGCAATATATAGTTAGTTTTATGAATTTCACATCTTCCACTTCTGTACCCATAGCAAAACTTACATAGCACCAAGGTGAAATACAGCTTTAGGCTTTTTAGATTTATAGCTGCTTTAGTTCATGGGAAGAATGTCGAATATATACCTTCCTATGGGAAGGAATAAAAAGTTCATTACACATGGCAAATTTAAGAAATAAAATTATGTAATGCAGAAATTGATATTCTTCACATCTCTCAATTTGGATTGATTCTGTGATATTGGTATTCAAAGCTTAAGGCTCAGAGACAACATGCAAAGTGCTTTTAATAATTGTTTTATTTTTAAAGTAATTTTCTAGCATTTCTAGCATTCTGGAAATACTCCAGAAATTGTGAGGTGAAAGTACACTCTTTGGCCAATACACAAGACAGCATAAAAAAGCTAACTAATTACTTTAACCCTTTTCATTATTTCACATGGGACTTCTCTTTCCAGCTCTTAAAGGTCATTCAGTACACAGCAGGACTATAATGCATTAGAGCTGAGTGCTGTGGAAAAGACACATTCAACAGAGTTGCATTGAAAAACAGAGAATAAGAAGTAAAAGCAGTTAAAAGCAAGTATTTTTCTAATCACCTGGGGGCAAAAATTCTCCATTTGAACAGCCACTATGAGTCACTTCAAGCTACAAGCAGTATGCCTGCTCCAATCCCATGGGCTTTCTAGCCACATCACAAGCCAACTTCACATCTATCTGTATTTGTGTATGTGCTACAAATAAAAATTAAAAACTTAAGAATTCAGTTTTCATGGGTGTCCTTTTCTCTGCGTATATTGAAGTTTTCTCATGAACTATGTTTAACAGCTGGAAAAGCAAGAAAAACCTGCTTCCCTCTGCAGCGTTAGAGAGTAGCTGTGGTGAAAGATGCAGTTCAGAAATTCACAGTACTGGACAGCCAGACACTTCTCCTCCACATCCCTCCAAAACAAAGCTGCTCCACTTCCCTAAAGGGAAGCTTTGGCTAAAACACAGTACTTCACGTTTTTCCATTAACTAATCTTATATACACATGTGGAGTTAGTTTTAAGGGATAAGGCAATTACAACTGCAAGAAGGTCTCTGCCTGTGCAGCAGTGGATTTGATGGAGAACAGGTCTCCCTTCTGAACCTTTGAGAGATTTCACAAAACAGCCTCGCAGCGCTCACGTAGCCGGTGCCAGCATTTGCTGCTGCTCTGGTCCAGCACTCCAGGAAACCAGTGGTTGTCTCCAGCACTTTGCTCCTTAGCTGCCTGCAAGATTTCATGACGTGGCCAGCCCAACCTGTGCAGCCAGATCGTGCATAACACAAAGGAACTCGGGAAAGCAGAGGATTGATTCTCCCACATGGCAATAGGGAACTAAGCAGCAAATATATATCTTGGTTAAGCTTATATGAACAGAGACCACCAGTAACAGACAGAGCTAAGCTGAAAACTGCACTGGATTGTGATCTCCAGCACAAGGATGCTGAGATGTAAGCACTGGGAGGAGTGGGCAGTCTCTTTTCCCTTGGCCTGCATGGGAACGTTTCATGTGCAGCAGTCGTGACCCTGGCACGGCACCTGAGAGCTGAAGTATGAGTGATATATTTTATGGTTTGGGGCTGACTTTACGACTTTTTTAACTAGTAAGGGTATTATTCAGAAAATTAGTTTTTCAGGGCCTCATTGTGGAGTTTTTCTGTATGATGTATGTAGTTATTTAATGTTTTAGCCTTTCAGTGCCACACATGAGGTAAGTGGACAGGACACGGAAATTTTCCATTATTGCAGAGCATTGCAGCCCAGAAAATATTTTTGTTTTTCAAAGTACATTATTGATAGACTATTTAGCAAATTCTGAATGGCAGATTACTTACTAGTTTGCAAACACTGAATATATCAAGTATTAAGATATTCAACTCTCATTGATCTCGAATAGAAGTTGATCACACCACACATTTAAAACAAACACATCCAAAAAGAGAAATAAAACTGCTTAATCTAGTGAAACAAATCTCTTAGCTGTGGAAATCTTCCTCTCTCTCTCTCTCTCTCTCTCTCTCTCTCCTCCTCCTCCCCCATGTTTTGAAATGGCAGTGGCCCAACAGAGAGTAATCCAGTTTGCTCAGTGACCAAACACTCTCATGTCTGGAGGATCAACTCGAGATGACGTGCAGCGAGAATCAATTTGTGGAGATGACATACGAGCACCCTCTGAAGGCTGCAGTACCTGGGGTGCCTGAAATGCCATTATTCTCCCTCTAAGCGGCGAATCTCAAGAGGTGGAATCACTTTTTCCCTGGCCTGTTTTCAATGGCAGCATGTCAGGTTTTAATTGCCTAAAAGGGTCTTAAATTTAAAATGCTTTTTCCCAGGTTCTTGGATAATTTAAGTCCTTGACTAGTTCATTAAAAGGCCATTTGCGACGAGGCAGGCTGGCGCATCTCTCACTTAGCACGCTCAGCTGAGCTAGGAATAGAAGCAAATAAACAGCAACTGCGCTGCCTGAAACTGAGCATGAGTGTTTGAGGTCACCCACAGCAGTGGCAGACGGGCAGAGCAGATACATTGTGATTAAAGGGCTCCATTCTTCCTGAACAAATATATAAGGTGAAATATTTGCTTTAGTGAAGTCAGCAGCAAAATTCCTTGAGGTTTCAGTGGGACCAGATTTTTCTTTCAATTAGTTTCAGGGCTCCTACAGCGTGTAGCCTTTGAAGGTGCAACGTGAATAGATTGCTGCTCCATCCTGGTCCAGTGCAGTAGATGCATGCTTCAGCTCAACACCTTCCTCAGTGTTTTACACTTTCATTCTGTGTTCTGGTAGTGTCTGTGTATTACTTCAAAATGATACAATATTAGATTAGACCCAGTAGTGGAAATATGATTTAGAGGAGCATTCAGGTCATCAGTAAAAGTCAGTTTCCTGATGAATGGAAATAGCCCTATAATAAAAATGGAAAAGATGTATTCTTAAGGCATTTCAAGCTGACTTTAGGAGAGAGGTGGCAATGGCCCCTTGTACAGGTTCTGCTTTATATGCAAGGTTAGTATAAGCTCCTATTATTTTTAAATTTGGAAAATACTCATATTTTCCAAAGTTTGGGAAAATGTAGTGAGGAATGTATCATTAAAAAATCTCAGATGTTTAATATATGCACTTGTATAGGTGGTTCTCATAGACACAGTTGTTGCTATTCATATATACATGAACAATAATTATATACATATATATATATACATACACAGAAATAATGAGACTCATAATGCAGCCACCCATATTGTTCTTACACAAATGCACATATATTGTGTGCATGCTCACCTCTCTGATTTTACAGATCTCGACCACAGATATTTTACCAGCCAGGACTGCTTGCAAAATTCCAGTTCTTAATGTCAGTCACTTTATTAATAATTTCACTCAGCACTTACATAACCTCTGTAGGGTAAATGATACCTTCTGTGTGCTGAGAGATTTTCCCTTACAGAAAAACCATGTGTTTGTGGTATCACAGTTTCTCTCCACAAGCTTGGCACTGCACAGAATTGAAAAGTTTTGCTCTGCAGTGCTGTCTAGTCTGTGCTATACAAAAATTAAATGCTGTTGATACCTCTAATGAATTTTTCAGGTATGTGAATTTTGGCTCTTAAGTATCTGGAAAATTAAATCTGGGAGCAAGTTGCAGCTTACCAAAAGAGTTCAGTGGCAAAGCACATTTGCTTATTTCTAAATGCTTAGGTATTTTTATTTTCCTGATGTAGGTCTTTCCATCACAATTTAAATTAAGCAGCTTGTTTAACTTCTTTTCACGCAGTTCCCAAGGTGACCAAAATAGGAAGTGTATCTTTAAGCTCTACTATTTTTCTTTAAATCTATCTGCTTCCTTTCCTCCCCCTTTGAAAATTTTCTCTTCCTTGGAAAGCATGTTCAACAAAAGCAATCTTTTTCTTTTTTCTTTTTTTCCTTTTTTCCTGTGACAGGTTAAATTTTCCTGGTTTTCCTTTCTTACTTCTCACTGTCACTTTGCTGTAAAACAAAACAATGAGAAAATGATCCATCTCTGTAAACGTTGCTTGCTATTAAACTTAATACCTCTTTGAACTGCTGCTTCTTTTTTCTTGAAGGCCTGTATTTGTCTTTAATTAAAAAGAAAGGATGTGGATGATACATAGCTAGCTCCCTCTGATCTTTACTATTTGATCGCAACCACTCAAATATAAATGTTCTTTCTTGCTCATTCAGACACTAAATCAATGCAACAAATCCAAAGGTCTACTGCAATGTTCATTTGTTTGTGGGATTCTTGTTTTCTTTTCTTTAATGAATGTGTTGAAGGAGAGATATTACAATAGATGAACCTCAAGAATTCAATATCTAAAACACAGAGCATAGCAAGGTGAGATCTGTTGGGCAATTCAGCATATTTTGCAGGGTAATGCAAACATCTGCATTAGGAAAGCATCAAACTCAAAGAGTTAAATACCAAGAGTGGGATTACTTGAAGCTGACCCTACCTTCCCCCAAGGGAAGGCAATGCTAATACAACCAGAGGATTAGCAGCCTTAATACAGGCTAAGCGTGTCTGTGTCTGACTAGTCCTCCTTCACACTATGGTTCAGTCCATACTCCCAATCAGTTCAATTTACCATTGCATTCTTTTTACAGACGTGAGCTGCACCACTACTTAACGCCTCCTTTCTCCCCCAGATAATTGTAATCCTCCTGGAGACAATGTCTTTTCTGCTTTGGTTTTAAAATTTTCCAGTTAGATTTGTTATACAAGATGAAATTACATTTCCATATCTCCTTCTAGCTAGCTCTCCCAGCTTTCCTGCTCTGCAGCTTTCTATGCCCAACTCACAGTGTTTCTTTTTAAGCTGGGTCTTGCTAATATCTTCCATTCAGCCCTGTCATGTTCAGCACCTCAGGGTGGATTGCACTGGAATAGAGAAGACAAGGGATCTGGTGTGTCATGGACATAAGATATTTTGCTTGTTTACCCACTTTCTCTTTTGAAAAATATTTTCTTCAGATAGCTTAATGTCTTCTTTTGGGTTTGATACCTGGTCAGAAGGTTGTGGTGATCCCAGCTGAACCCCTGATTTTAAATTGTCAGACTTTATTGCAGC
>JANRGV010000001.1:59175302-59187681 GCA_024734035.1 Alethe castanea | reverse complement strand
GACTGACTAGATATTTGTTCTAGACATAGCATATTGAAAAACAAGATGGAATACCTGCCATGAATCCATAGAAGAGAAACTGATTTATACCAGGAGAAAAATAAATCATAAATTGAATAAGAACAAGAGAAAATACAATTTCATAGATTCAGAATAGAGGCAAGTTGATAAAATATGCTGCAATGCTTTGATCTCTCTGGTATATCTAAATAACAGAATATCACAAGCTATTGTAGTGTTATATAAAAAAAAATGTTATTTTTTTCCACATAGGAAAACAATTTTATCATTTTTCTTCACCTGCAGACAGATTTTTCAGCCCAGCAGCCAGATTCTTAGACCCCAGGGAAGATGAAGATATTCCAGTCTGGGAAACGAATAACTGGTCACATTTTGCAAATTCAACTCACATGCACCTACAGTGGCCTATGGTGAAGACAATGTAAATGTTTATGCTTCCTGTTAACCACAGCTCCACCTGGCATCATTCAGGATCTTGCATAACTTACTAAAGCTGTCATTCCTGGTCAGAACGAGCAATTAGCAACATATGTTTTCTTAAAATCTAATCATACAAAATTTGCCATTAACCACATGGGATGATAGTTCCTAGGGGTCAATTAAACTAATTTTCAGAAGTAACTCAGTCTGCACGATGCATCTAATGGCAGAATTTCTTCCTCTTCTAAAGCAAAAAGCACCAGGGTGTTGCCAGTGTAGTTACAAATTTCATATTTTAAAATACTGAATAAAGGATATAGCTGAGTCATGCAGTGAGTGGGGCAGTTGTCAAGTGCAAAACTGCCTTGCTATGAACTAAAGCAGCAATGCCTGATAGGGTCAGGAAGAGGCCCACACACTACTAATACTGATTTTAAGAATTTAAAACAGAGCTTTGTGTGTGTGTCCTTGCCAAGGGTAAGTTCCACAGCACGGATGGACTGTGCAGGTCATGGTGAAAAGCGAGTTCACCACTCAGGTCTGTGGAGCTCTTGCATCCATTTCCTAGCCCAGGTCCTCCAGTCCATTTCTGTCAAACTCCTTCAAAATTAGCTTTGTGCATGTGCAGAATGTGGTTTGCATGATGCAGGAGTCAGAGAGTTTGTCATGCAAAATGTAGAAAATGAATAAGGGGGACAAAGTGTGACCAGGGTTCCAAAGGTAATCATCACAGAATGTGAAAATGCCAAATATCTCAGGAAAAATGGTGAAATCTGATGCTATGAATAATAGGTTACAGAGAACATCACCAGTATTTCAGAGGCTTTTTAAAATTTCCAGAGCTGGGATTAAATTTCTGGTTCCAATTTCATGATGTTGCATGCGGCACTCACATACTCAATTACCTGACAAGGGTGTGTGCACAGCTCTTCTCAGTCTGTGATAAATACACCTTCAAGCCCCTGGCAAAGAGCAACATTTCAGACAATCTGTCTTAAATGGCACTAACAGAGTCACTGGTGTTGGCTACTTTCCTAAAAGACCAGGATTTTTTTAAGTGTTGTCTTCCCATTGGCAATTGCAGGACCTGAGAGTCAAGGTAATGCCTTCCCAATCAATAGGGATATGAATACCTAGACATCTCTAAGTATCTCTGACCAATTAAATAAATAGGTAGCTGTGTGGGTGAGTTTGATTTCTGACTGCTTATACAGAGCTGTTTGTCCTTTCATCTGAACGTCCTCTTCTTATGCCCAAGTTCTCAGATTATTCAACAAAATTTTAGTTTGCTCTGTTCTATCACTTTTTGGAATTACAGCCTTTTGTAAGCTTCCAGTTTTGACACCTCATTAAGCAAGGGCAAAATAATGTCCCTAGCCTCTCTTTTTAAGTCAAATTTTTTCAACTCTGATTGTGACAACATTCAAGGTTCAAACAGCCTTTCAGTATCATATTGCCACATAATTTGGGCCTTGGTTTCTTTCCTGGCAATTCTGACACACATTTCCAAATACTTGCCTATGGTCCTGCAAACCCTCAATCTTTCAATACTTGATCCTGAGAATTTCCTCAAACAACTCTTCTCCCATCATTTTTCCAAGATCTCTGCATCCTTGCTGCAGAATCCCAGAGGCAGAAGAAATGACTGCTTTATCCTGTCGTTTCAAGGCTGCAAGTCTTAACCACACTGATGAAGGATCTGTTTTTCTTTGACCCCAAAAATGAGAAGGGCCAAGGAAGGCAGGACTATAGTAAATTGCTAATCAGAGAAACCAGAAGATCATGGATGTAATGCAACTTTTCTGTTTTTCCACATACTGAGGCAGCCCAAGTTTCACTTACCTGGATCAAGACAAAAAAACTGCAGAAAAGGAAGATAACACTTTATTTCTCACTCAGGGGTGAATATATTCCACTGGAAATGCAAAGGAAAATCATCCTTTCTACACTGAAATGAGACTTCAGATCTATGAACACTCGTATGATGGTGGAAGGCCGATGGGCCTGCATCTGCCAGAGAGTAGGGCAAATACGAACAGGCCAAATTTTGAAAAACTGGAGGAAAAGTCACATATCCTGCATTGTCACACTTGCTCTTTCTGTCCTGAGAAAATGGAAACAATCCAGTGAACAGTATATGGAATCTAATTTGAGCTCCAAATATTTGAAAACTCTGGGATAGAGCAACTTGGGTAGATTACACAGAAATGTGCAGACATAGAATGTGACACTTACTAAATATGCTCTCTGAAGCTTTAAAAAACTTTCCATTGTGGGAAAGCCATCTGGCAGGTCATCCATAGCTGTTCAATGAGAAATTCTTTGTAAAAGTGAAAGTTAAGGGCTGCCCTGAGCCTGACTGATTAAGAACCAAGAGATATGTCTCCTGGCAGAGCCAAGTCCCAGAACTTTATCAGTTTCAATGTAGAAAAAAAATGCTGGGAGAACAGTCAGACACCCCAGAAAGTTCCTGACAGACTTCAGAAAGCCAGTGAGCAGTGAGGAAATGCTGTGTCAGGGACAGTCTTCTCAGACTCTAAGCATGGGTGACACTTCCACACACACACTGTAGTTATGCTATAAATTTCAAGAACTGCCTTGGGAATAAGATGAGAAGATGCCTTTTTATGCAATAAAGAGTGCTCAAAACTTTATGTTTGGTTATAAGACAGCAACAGAGAGGGGTGGACTGCATAAGAAATGCAAACAAATGCTCTAGTAAATTTTGTTTGAAATTTCTTGAGGATATTCAAAACACAATTTAATGTTTCAGTTTACAGTATTTTCTGTATATATTAAACATTTGCTTCATTAAGGAACTGCATGGTATTTTTAAAATCCTCTGGAAACTATTAACACCTGTTTTCCTGAGCTGCATCTCCAGCACCTTGAGGTGTGAAGCTTTAAGAACATCCTGAAGAGTCAGGGCTGTAAATAGCATATCAGCAAAGAGTTAAAAGTGAGTTATAGGAAGATGGGAATTTAAGGACTCGTGCAAAACATTTCCTACACCATTATGTTAACATAGCTTAGTTTGCCAAAAGCAAACATATTTAAACAGGAAATACCTCAAATATGCTAGTCTGTGTCTCGGTGTCCTTAATTCTTCTTTGGGGATGTGCTGCATCAGCCTAAGCTCAGCATTACTGCAAAACTCTCCTGATTTCTCCTTCCAGCTCTCCTTAGGTCACCTTTCATCATTACTAAAGAAACCATCATTACCACTGGCCTGTTTTTGCTTCCTCTGTCTGCAGGACATCTATCATTCAAGCTTCCTGCTGAGGAATCTCTAGGCTCTGCATTAATAAAGGCTCTCATCTTGGCTCTGCCTTGATAAAAGCTGTCAATATTTTCTGCTTAAAAGCTCTTAAAGCCTTTCCTTCAGAGCAGAAATTCTCATTCCCCATCTTGAGTATTGCAGTGCTCCTTCCCTTGCCCTTAACAAAGCAGTTTCACCTCCCTAAAAAGTGGCTGTGCCTTCCCCTAGCTTATGGGGTTGACTGCATCAAACCTTTCTTCACATTCTTCCTGTGGTTTCCTTGTCTCCATGACACCCTTAGTTAAACTTCCAAGATGGCCCACAATTCATCCCCTCCTTGAAATCATCTTTTCTGATACATTTAATTCCTGATGCAAGTTTTCCTATGCTGATTTTTTGAGTTTTCCCATGAGCCGATGAATAAATGTACTCAAAGAGACCTTGATGTCTTCCTTCTCTTTTCCTATTGTCTCAACTTTGCTAGCAGCTCAAGACCCTGTTCTGTACTTGTGGATGCCTTTGTGAGTTTTGCTGCAAGAACAAACAGGAGCAAGAGAAAACCTCTGTTATGAAATGCTGGGATAGTGTAATAAACCTCAGCAGATGTTGTGGTTGCCATGTCATCAGTGCATTTGCTTGCATACTATTTCTCTTTCTGCTAATTGACAAATAAATGAATAAAAGCTATTTTGAATGAGAGTGAATTTTGTGTTAAAATATGTGTGATTCACTTTTAAGAAGGACTTGAAGTAGTTCATTGGAAACTAGTCTGAATCATAGCTTTAAAACTGAGCACCTCTTGTCCATAAAATTCAAAGTTGAAGGAAAAGCTCGATCTTTGAATCTCCTTGGGTTTTAATTCTGAGCTTTGTTCAAAATCAGAAGGGACTAACCTATCAAATGAAATTTTATGTGGCCTTGGATAGGAAAAATCTCACAGAAACATCTGGGAAGAGTTATTTGATAGAAAGAACATGGAACTATTGTTTCTCGATAATGCACAGCATTATAAAGTTAACATATATTTTTTTCTACAATAATTTCCAGTCTGACACTAAAACTGCGGGCCATTAGTCCAGAAGAATAGCAGAGCCACTGAATAATTCTTTACATCCCGATTATATGTTGTCATTTTTATTTCTAAGAAAATAAAAGTACCTGTTGGGTAAAGCTAATGATATTAAACACCATCAAAAAGACAGTGCAATTTAGGGAAAAATATGTGAGCTTGGCCATGTTTTGTGGTCTGTTCTTCTCATATTCCCCAAGCATCTTGAAAGACAGTTTTAAGGACGTTCCAGGACATATTCATGTCTGCTTCACTCTGGTCTTAGTGCAGACCTACTGCTCATTAATTTCTCTAATTCTTTTCCAAACCTAATCCACTGCTTCAAGTGGTAAAAGGTTGTGAAGCTCAAAATGCCCTGTGTGAAGACACCCTTTCACCTGTTTAAAACCAATCTCCTATCAGCTTCAAATGCTCTCAAGTCCAGTTGTTGCAGAGTGTGGCAGAGAGAAGTTTTGCATCTGACTTACCCGCTGACTCAGGATTTTCCAGATCTTGATCATGTCTCCCCTAACTCAGCTGTCTGTTCAAGCTGGACATTCCCAAACTTTTTACAGTGTTGTGGTAAAGTAGCCGCTGCAAATCCCTGAACATTTTGTTGTCCACCTCCACACCAGCTGCACAATATCCTTCTTGAGTTCTGGAGATCAGAAGTACACACTGCATGAAGATGTGAGCCCATCAAGCTTTTATATAATTCCCTCCTTCTTCCTTCCTGACAACACCCAGCTTTTTTTTGGCTGCTGCTGCATGCTGAGCAGGTGACTTCAGCAGCAACTAAAAACTCTTTCCGGAGCCATCACTGCCATCTCTGTGTTTAACTCCATGCAGCAGACACATCTAGATTATTTTATTTCCAGATGAAATTGCTCATATTTATCTGGATCAGTATTTGCTCTCCCCTTTTACCCCCACGCTTAGTTTTCTGAGGCCCTTGTGAAGTTCCTTACCATTGGGATGGCAGGTGGCTGGCTGAGAGAACTCAGTGCTGGCTGCAGCCTTGGAGACTGCACAGTGAACTCCCACCACCACATCACTGAGGAAGGTCCTGAATAAAACTGGGTCTAGCACCAATTCTGAGGGAACAAACTACTGATTCATCCATGTAGAAAAGTCATGTTTTCTGTCCTTTTGCCAGGTTTCACTCAATAAATGACATTTTCTTCCAAAAGCTCCCGTAATTACTTCTGGTTATGAACCTTAAGGAATTTTGGAAACTCCATGTTATGCCCCCAAGGAAATCCTTTATCTGTGTGGTCTTTGACAAGATCACTGACACCCTCTAAGAGCTTGATCAGACTACTGAGATAAGATTTCCCTTTGAAGAAGCCATGCACCTTTTCTAAAAGACCATGTTCTCAATGCCTTTACTAATATTTTATGGACTATGTGATCTGAACTGACTTAACAGCCTGTAGTTATATCCAAAGACTTTCCAACCAGACTGTTGCATTAAACAATGATGCCTAATCTCCATAAAGCTTGTTCTCAATGTTTTATTCATATCCTGGAGATGGGTAAATGATGCAAGTTTCCCAAATCTGTGGCTCCTGCTGAAAATTATTTTTATATGCTAAGTTAGACAGAAAAAAGGAGAAGCCACGTCCAACAAGTGATCACACCCACTTAATTTCATTGCTAAGCAAAGAAAACAAAATCAAAATAAACCCCAGGTGCGTTACAGCCTTATAGTTATAATGCAATTGGTAGCATGATATGAACTCATCATTTCAGCCAGGTGTCTCAGCTTGTATATATAGCCCTCTGAATTTCAATAAGATTTTCTTTTTGTTTTTCTAGGTCCTAATTAAGTTAATGTTTGTTTTTCATTCCAACTCTGTTGTTTTTCCTTCACCTGTCAGTTTTTCCATCTTCCACATCTCTTAGCTTCTCTAATTTTCCCACTAAAAAGCAGAAAAAATGCTAAATTTTAACATGCAATAAAATGTTTGCCTTTACTAGAATAAATCTATCCTCCGCATTAATTTGGAAATTAAAGTGCTGAGAAAAAATGGTCAAATTATTGAGAAAATATTACCCTTTTAATGCCAGTATGAAAACAATCCTAGCAATACAGGGAAAAAAAAAATCCTTTCAATTTGTAGTTCTTACAAATGCACCTAATTTAAGGTAAGGAACATGTGATTTTCAGATTTTTTTAAAGAAATAGATCTAACATTGGACAACCACACATACACACATCCTTACATAAGTTGTAGTGAATTTGTAGGAACCAATTCTCTGAGGGTTTGCCAAACTACCCTGGCTGGCAAAAATAATGATGTAGTATTCAAGCCTGTCTTTCAGGGGTTCACTTCATGGTATTTATCAGTCTTGACATTTCACCCCCACCATGCAGTAGAAAGGTTACTAAGAGCACAGCACAAATAGCCTGTATTCCCAAGAGCATATTTTAATCAGAAAGTAAAACAGTAACTGCAGACTGATAAGAAAGGGGCTCTGTGTGAGGGAAATATCAGAAATAACATGGAAGACTTTTGCTCCTGCCTGTGGCCAGGCACATCCTGTGGTGCAAAAGGGAATGGACCTTTACCTGCCACCAGCTGGAGATGCTCTCTGGACCCATTCACGGAGGTGCAGAGGAGACACATCCCATTCTTGCTTAGATCCCATCACCTGTCTTTCTGATGGTTTAAAAAAAGCCCAAGCTCTTTTTATTTCAGCTATGAGGAAAAAAAAAAGTCTATGGTACAACTAGGGTCTTATTTCCTTAATTTTTTTGAACAACACTGGAAATGTACCTTCCATTCCTGTTCCTCCTTTGATGTACATTTAAAATTTCCTTCTAGTTTATTTTGTAAGAGCCAGAATTGCTCTATACTACTTTATGGCATCCAAGAAAAATTAACCAGCATGTGACCACCCACTTCTCCTGACTCCCATCATGCTCAGGTGGTATGGCTGAACTGAAGTCACATCGCAGCCACTCCTGACTCTGTCAGTGGCATCCCTGCCCAGCAGCTGTCTCTGGCTGCCTGTCCCTTGTCCCTGCTGCCCAGCAGTCAGACACCCACTCAAAGCGGTGGCTGGGGTGAGACTGTGACTCTTAACCTGAAGGATTTTTTTTCCCCCGTATTTGACATCTGCTACAGGATTTCCCAGCATAACTAACTGGAAAGAACAAGTATTGTGTGTCTGCAGTTTTACTACTCTATTGCATTTTTTCCACTTGTGTGGCTTTTTGGTATTTTGCAGCTGGGAAAAATCCTTTCTTATTGTTGATGAAAATCTCACATTTCTAAGCACACCTCATCAGCAGAGAGAATCTGCCCCAGTACTTCTGACAGTGACATGGCAGTGTCTCCTCATGATGCAGCCTACATCATCCTGTAAGCAGACACATGCTTCCTGGTGCTGGATTTCTGAAGATATCTCTCTGGCTTCAGCTGCAGTCTCACAGCTCTGCATGCTGTGCAATATATACCAACAGAACTGACAGTCTCCAAAAGCTGTATGTTACCAGGCAGCAGCACAAAACCTATTAAAAAAAAAAGTGCTTATGAAGTAGCATTGTCACTACTCACTGCTTGAATGGACATCACAATGAGATTGCTTGAGCTTAAGTCTGATCAGCGTTCAGTAAAAATAAAAAATAATGTAATAAATCTTCTTGAACTCCACTCCCCAGGTATTCAGTGACATTATGATGAATTTCCTATTCACATGCAGTCTGCTTCTCTCTTTGACAAAGTTTCTCCACCTTATTTCCAAGTCCAAAGTCATGGTCACCAACATTGATGAATTTAACATGATGGTTAAGATAACCTGGAGATATATGGATGTAGAAACCACACATTAAAAACAAAGCTCTGCCTTGAGTGTCCATAGGTAAATCATTACTCAAGTAGAAGACTAAGTGCAGAGTTAAGTGGTTTTCTACCTTTGCCTGATGTAAATTTTTAACAACCCTAAAATAAGTTCTCTACATAACTCCAAAAAATTACATCATGCATCGTTTACATCTGACTGAAGTATAGCAACATTTAAACTTGGAGAAAAGTTACACTTCTAAGTCTTTCATGGCACCTTATAGCAAAATGTTCTTTATCCAGACATTTTGCCCATGTACTATATAAAAAATGTATAATGTGACTGTGTAGTATAAATATTTATACCACATTCGCTTAAACTCAATCCATCATACATATTCAGCTTTAACTGTGGAAGTTTTGGGGGAGAATTAAAGCCTACAGGGTGACCTGTCAATAGCCCATGCCTATTAAAGGATGGATTTTCCTTCCTTCTTCCTCCGTACCAGGGAAAGAACACAATGGTCAAGCTCAGAATTTACCATTCAAAATCATAATTTATTAATAAAAGACTAATTTGTTGATAATTGTGCACTAATCTTTGCTAAGTTACAGATAAATACCACAAGGCATTATCCAAACTCTGTTGGAAATATTCCCTAGAGTTTTCATATCTTCAGTAGGTTTTGATGGTATCTTTGGCTACGCTCTGGCTGATCTTACATATTGATTACTGCCCTCCAAATTAGATCATTGCTATACTTTTTATTGTTGAGGTTTTCAATTAGTTAAATTAAAGTTAAATATCTTTATTCTTGAGGCTTCATTAAACAAATGGATAGAACTCATTTCCAGTCAGCCTTAGAGGATGAGTGTACAGTCTTTCTTTCATAGGCAGGGATGGATGCTTTTGTACTACTCTTGCATTTCAGACTGTTCAACCTTTGCCCTTCATCCTCTCTCACGAACAATTATCATGCACCATGTCTATGGAGGACTAGAGGAATTCACCAGCAATTTTTTATTTAGTTAGTTGAAAAACATTTTTGTCCAGTCAATGAAATAGATTAGTAAAAAAAATCTGCTTTTTATAAATGACACTACATGGATCACACTTAGTTACTTGATATATTATATGTTTTCTATCCCTGCAAGTATTCTTGATATAAAATTCCTGTGTACACAGCATTTTTTGAAAACAATTAGAAATCATATCTGAGCCCCACAAAAAAACCCAACTTTCCAAGGCTTTTGTTAATTTTCACTTTAAAATATCCAATGAATTGCAGAATGTTTATTCTTCAATTTCTTTCCAAAAGTCACATTTCAATGTACAAAAGGGGAGCTGAAAATAACACAGTCATTCAATATTATACCTATGAAAATAAAAGTTTAGCTGAGTTCAATATGGGATGGGTGCAAATGCACTCATGACACAAACAATTTAATTTTCCTCCTTCAGAATGACCTTGCAAAACCAGCTTTATTACAAGAAGTAATAACTGACTCATCATGTTGACTAGTTCAAGATTAAAAGTGCCTCAGACTTTCCACACCACCCAAGCAAGGGAGGTAATAGACTCTATATTGGTAAGAAGTCAGCCAGCTCCTCTCAAGGTCACCCAGTCAGGCACTGCTATTTTTGGTAGCTAAGCAAGGCCAAACCACTGCAATTTTCAAAGAAAGGAGACCTATTAAATTTGAGAGGTAAGGATTGGGGAGGAAAGCCAAGTCACCCCATTGTGGGGAAGGAAGGTGAACACAGAGCAGCCATGTGGGGCTTAGAGCAAGCCTGCTTCAGCTGCCCAGTGTCATAAAAACTAAAAAGAAAGATGGATTATAAAAATGTAATAAAACTGTTTAGGGATTTATCCTTATTTTAGTTGCACTGAATGGTTTTACTTTCCAAGGGAAGGCATCATACAGAGGATATTTTAAAATTCTGCAACTGTAGTACACAGCACAATATCTGAGTGTAAGAGGATTTTTCTTGGAGGGTGTACCATTGCAGGATTGTTACCTGTCACTGAGGGATTGTGTTGTACACCTTATGGGCTCCCTGAGTGCACCATGCGTGTGGTTCTTCTGTGGCCACCTTGCAAGGCAGGGACATTGCCCAGCCTTCCAGGAGCTGGCTGGAGTGCAGCTTCCTGTGGTCACCTCACTCAGGTATGGTAGGGCTGAGTCCTGCCAGCCTGGCTCACCCTCTGCTCCTCCTGCTCCTCCTGCTCTGCTGCTCCTTGCCACTGCCTGACAGAAGAATCTTACAGCAGAGAAATGCTCAAGACAGTATCTATTTTACATACACTCTTTGTGGACTTAGGCCATTCAGACTTGGCAGAGAGCAGGTTTTCAGTCCCATCACAAGCATACAAAGCGTATACCATTATTCTTCACAACACGGGAGAACAAAAGCAGTAAGAAATGAGCACTGCAGCATGATAGCACGATAGTGAAAAGATAAAACTATATTCAGGCTAAACAGGGAAACTGCTTTCTGAAGCCCGAGGGTTTCAGCTACAAAGCCAATGTTAAGATTATGTTGATCAGATGTTTTTTCTACACAGAGAAAAGAAGAGGACAATCAAGCAAATTAACAGAGGGAGGAGACAGTGCTTGCCTGGAACATGTGCAGTAAACCACAGAATTCATTATGAATTGTATCTGTGTGCACATTTGCTAAGCCAGCTGTGTATAATATTTTAGATATGCTTTAGTGTTGTTTTGCACCAATAACCCTTTAAAGAATACTCTGTTTTTACATTGAAAGTCTGTCCCTCCATTGTACTGAAGGTCACCATTTCCTTGACAAAGCCATATTAAATAAATAATCCACTGTTTTGATGTATTTGTTTTAAGGAGAATGAAAACAGCATCCTGCCTGTGAATGTTGCAAGGAATTCCATTTTCCAGCACTTACAGCAAGTTATTACTTCTGCAGTCACATCTGCATGCACATCTCCAATTAATGTTGATGATGGTGTTATGTGCATGCAAAGTGAATATACAGCGATCTTACTATCTGTTGTGTCTAGGTATAGATAGATACTGGTGTAGATAGGGATCCTCTCCTCCTAGTACATAGATACTAGATAGATAGGTATCTAACTAGCTGTCTCTACACAGATATCTGTACTTGTCTACCTAGGTAGATAAAGTCATCAGGATATACACTATCTATCTATCTATCTATCTATCTATCTATCTATCTATCTATCTATCTATCTATCTGTCTATCTAATCTATCTCTCTTGTGATTTGACACCAGCCAGGCACCCACAAGAGTCACTCACTCACCCTCACCTGCCACAGCTGGGCAGAGGAGAGGGAAACAAACCAATTAAAAAAAGGCTTCGTGAGTTGAGATAAGGCAAGAGAGAAAACACTTCAAGGGCAAAACAGGCTCAACTTAAGTTACAAAGTGAATTTATTACTAACAAAATAAGTGGAGAATAATGAGAAGTAAAATAAGTCCTTAAAACATCTTTTCCCCCCCAGCCCCTCCCTCCTTCTCACTGACAGTGCAGGGAGACAGGGCATGGGGATTTTGGTCAGCTTATCACCCTAGATTTTTGTCCACTGCTCCAGGAGAGAGAGGTCCTTCCCCTGTGAGACAACAGGGTCCTTCCATGGAAGACAGTTCTCAGTGAATTTCTCCAGCATCATTCCAATCTCATGAGCAACAACCCTACTGCAACTGCTGCAATGTGAATTCCCCCCACGGTCTTCCCAAAACTGCTGCAGCGTGGGTCACTCTTCCAGGGGAGCAGTCCTCCAAGGACAGGCTGCTCCAGCCTGGAAGCAGGGCACCTCTCTCCATCGAGTCTCCCACTGGATCACAGC
>JANRGV010000001.1:59143294-59163567 GCA_024734035.1 Alethe castanea | reverse complement strand
CTGGTAATTTAAAAAGCACTAGCAATGATAAAATACATTTATTTTCTGGAGTGAACTGAAGAAGCCATGAACTAAGATTGTCATGGTGAATGGTTATGAGTTAACACCGTGCTACAAAATAATGTTAAAAGGGGTACATTTTGCAAAGCACTAAGTGCTACAGTATATTTTCACATTAATATCTGGAAAAGGAGAAGAAATAATATTGTCATTTAAATAACTTCCAGTTACAAATTTAGCACCTCAAAAAAAAAAAAAATGAAAGACATTTTCTTTTGAAGTCTTTCCTGCCAAGCGTGAGTAAAACAACAAGTCTGCATTCAGACTCTGGCTCATGGGTATTCATTAAAACAAATAAACAAAGAAATGGTAAAGAAAGCATTACACAGTTTAAAGCCTAGTCTAGTATCAGATGAATAACAAATACCTTAGTGTTGGCTGAGCAATGGCAAAATTTATTTCTACATATCAGGAGATAATGAGCTCACTCAAGGAGCCTTGTGTTTGAAAAGAGATTTCTGAAGAAACATATCACAATATAATTGAGAATTTGTTATTGCTAATCCTAAAGCTTTGAATTTACATCCCCCACTTTGCTTTTTCCTTTGATTTGTCTCAGCATACCCTGTGTTGCAGTAAATGCATATACGTGAGCCTAATATGAGGGACATACAGAAAACAGTGCCTGGAGAGAGGTGCTAGAGCCTACTAGGACAATTACCCAGTTGCTGTCATACAATACAATGTGTTTAGGAGGGGCAAGATATTTTAGTTACAATTATTCTTTTTTTAGGCTTTTTTTTTTTTAATGCTAAACCCTGGCAAACATATTTTAAACTTTATGGATGCCAAGTGACAAAATGTCTTCAGCCTTTTAGCACACACTCTTAGTAATCATAACAACATTTTTATATTATTATAGGCACTATTGGCAGGATATTCAATGGTGCATGGAATAAATAGCTCACATTAGCAGTTTGCCTTTAAATTCATATGATGGCAGCAGCCAGCTTAATTAAGCACATCTTTCTGGAAAATCAGTAATAACAGTAATGAATGAATCTGCTGCTGATCTGCAGCAATGAGAAGACCTTCAGAACATTTCTGAGTCTGAAACTCATTGTCACCCAAATCTACCTACTCTGTAATGCTGTGATTTGGAATGCCAGGCAATATCAACAATATTTATCTCAGTTTGATAATTATCCCTTTCCTCCTTCCTGGCCTTGGTCAATTTATATCTCCCATGATCTGCCATTGTTTTCCAGTGATGGGATTTTCAGTATAGTGTTTCAACCAGATGACGGGCTGCTGTGTGATTAGGTGCCTGGATTCTTCCACAAAAAACATATTTAAGAGTAGTTTAGATATTTTGGCCTGTTAACCAGAAGCAAGAAGGAGACATTTGGGTTCACAAAACTAAATGCATCTATTCAGATCATACCAAACTAAAAGATGTGTGAGGAAAGGAGAAGCAAATACCTTCTGCAGGAGAAATCTCTCTTAATTTAGAAAAAAAAATCTTTTTAAATGAAAAGTAAAACAAAGAACCTTTTCACTGGAAAATTCCCAACTAACTCTAGCATTGACAGATTGTGACTTCTGAGAAAAAGCCAAAAACAAACACAAAGCCATAGAGCCTGGAAAACTTGCCTTGCAAGGAAAAAATTGAAAAATCTGAGGGCAAACATTTGACAAAGATGGAAAGACAAATAGATGTTTAAACATATTTGAACTGCATAAACATCAAGCATGCAGAGAATTTCTGTAGCTAGACACAGGCGCTCATAGAACAGATTAAGGAGACTTGTAGTCATGGGGCAGCCTGATCAGACAGAAAGTCAAGACACAGATTACATTTTTATGGGTGATTTCAATTTTATTAATAGCAGTTGAAAAATTGGAAGGGTTTAAACTATGCTGCCTTAATGTTTGCGACCTAGAGAGGGAAGCGGGAAACAAGTTAAACAAATGGAAATAGTAAAGAATATAGTTGATTGGAAATATAGGAAAAGTACAGAATAACCTATATCCAAATTGGTAAGGAAATGTGAACAGCCTAACAGAGAATTTTCTAATTTTTCATTTCTGTATCTGTCCAGAGACCATAATATAAAGAAGTTGAATACCATGTATGTGACACATAGACACAGAGGTGACATTGCTAACAGGCCATCATCACTGTGACAATAATTTAAATAAAAACTATAAAGTTCTAGGAAAAGGTAGCTAAAAACAATAAGAGAGAAAAAGGATGTGGGAGACACCATGAACAGTCTCCTTCAGCAGTCTGAGCTCTGTCAAAGGGCTCAGTCAGGAACAAAATGCACAGTAAGTTAGTTGTAAAGAGAAGAGAGATTAAGGAAAGCTTTCCTTTTCTTTCATTTTTTCTCCTCATTAATTAGCAGCAGTGATATCACTTAAGCCAAGCAAAGGACAAATGAAGAGATTAGAAACAGTACCTTGAACTCAAAGTCTCTAAAACGATGACCAGTTATGTAACGTTCTTATTTCTAAGGGAAGAAAGAATTTTATATTTAACAATATTAAGAACACAACTAAGAATCACAACCATCAGAATTTTTTTTTATTCATCACCATGTCAAAAGTTTAACAAAGCTGATTATCCAAAATTTAAATCATAGAAATTATAGAAATCACAAATAATAATAAGCCATAAACTGCAGGACTGACACAGTATGTGCTTTTGCCCCACATGGCCAAATTTTGATGGAATTAAGATAAAGTCACTGCGTAAAAAAAAGCCTTTAAAATATACATACATATTCATAAAGTATCCCTAAGAATCAAGGTCTCAAAATCAGGTGCAAGAAGTTAGAATATTTTCAGTAGTCCAGAGAGAACATTTCTAGGACTTTCTTCAAAGTGTTTGGAGCCTATACCCCAGTAAGTAAGCAAGGAGTACAATAATAGGTAAGGGAGGAGATGGAACAAAAGACACTGAGGTTCAGTTGATTCCTCTGCAGAGGTGCTGAGGTGTGTTGGGTGCTTTGCTGCTGATGTGACATGGTAGCAAAGCTTCCCCATAACTGTGTTGTGGACATAAAACAGAAGAATAAATATTTCCATGCACTTATCATGTGTAGCTTTGCTGCAGATTAAGTCTGTGAGTGTTATTGTTACAAGGCCAGACCACAATACCCACACCAATCTATACATAATCTGGCTGGGCAGGATTCAGAAAAAAAAAAAACCCAGATCTGGATTTCATTTCTTCTGTCTTGAGAGAGCTTGGGAAGTTTAAAAAGCAAAATAAAACCAAGTAAACAGTCTTCACCTCCATATCCACCCCAAGGAGCTGTGGAAAGCAGAGGATTCTTGGGGAATTACACTGATAATTTCCCCTGCTCGCTTCCAGGGGTCCTTATCCCAGCCCCGGGGGCCAGCAGCACAAACATTGCCTTGTTCTAGGCACCAGTGGCTGGATTCTGCTGCCGTGTGGTGACACTGGTTCAGGGGAAAAGGAAAGAGGAGGGGGAAGGGGAGAAGCCCTGCCGTTTCCATCAGTCAGACAGACAGCGAATTGAGGAAGGAGCAGAAGTTGTTTAGGACTGTCTAGCAAGTGACAACTGCTTGATTGGCAGAGAGCCATGATGAGCATGCTGTGCCTTTAAAATAGGTGTCTATCTTCAGCCTGGAATATATTCAAATCAGGTTGCATAAAAAGCTGTTCCAGCTACTTACAAGCGACTTACAGTAATTAAAAACAGAGAGCTGCCTTTGTCTCCCAGAACCTGCATGGAATAAAAAGCAAGCAGAAAAAAACAAAACAAAACAAAAAAAGCAATTCCCAAGGTCAGTTCTAAGGTATTATCATCCTTTTCTGCATAAGAAATTTATGTTTATGTAGATAATAGGGCAGCACAAAGTCACTTAGCTGCTCTTGATGACATACACTGCAGGAGGTGAGGATCCTACCAAAAATAGGAGGACTTAGTCTATGCAATTTGGATTGTGAAATACTGGCATGGGCAGATTAGTCAGGGTCTTAGTTAAGAGTGGACAGGGAAACTATTATGCTTCAACCTCCTGTTCATCTTGCTTCTTACCTCAGATTTGTCTACCTTGGCAAAAAATATCATATCAGAGATCCAGTTTCTGAGTGCTCCTGGGGCACTTTAGGCTCAAAATTAAGAGGAGCCAATTGCTGAAACTTGATTCCACTGAACATACACAATCTATTACAGTTTTCACTGGGAATGTCTGAATGCTCTTAGGGCATGGAGGTTGCTCAGTCTTTCCCAGTGCTCTACAAAGGTGTGAACCTGTGGAATAGCATAAATTGATTTAATGGTGGGTTTTTTGTCCCAGTGTGTTCTGCTCGCAACCATACACCTCATTTTTATGTCAGGAGGGCAAAAGAGCAGCATTCCTTCCCACACTCAGATCTGTAAAACAGTGCAGCTCTCAGCCAGGTACCATTGCTGTGCTTTAATTCCAGACCACACAAAAAGGATTGGGAAAGAGTCTAAATGTATTGTTGGGTAAGGGGATATTATCTTTCTCACAATTTAGAAACATGGAAAGAATGACAGTACAATATTCTAACAAAATATTCATATGCACAACATACAATACATCAGTACTATATATACATATATATATAAAATATATTGAGCAATACAAGTTTGATTGTCAGCTTCTTCAGCTAAGTTAACACACTAGGACTTTTCATTGTAAGTGAACACTCACACAGAAAATGCTATGCTAAGCAAACCTTGCATATTTGACATAGAACATGGTACGATATGTTTTTAGGGATTTCTTCAGGGTACTGAGTGTGCAGGGAATACCAAACCCAGCAGACCAGTTGAGTCAAGGCTGCCACAGCTACACGGCTCCAGGCCCATCCAGCAGCCAGGCTGAGCACATATTCCCAACAGGTGCACAGGCAAATACCTGTGTATGATACAGACACATAGAACTGGTCACACAAAACATCACAGAAATGCTCAGCACTCACACGGCCCCTTGCCTGTTCCCCTCCAGACAGCCAGGCTATTCCCATATCCCTCCTTGTCAATCCCTTCCTTTCTCTGCCTTTGGTGACCCCCCTAAAAATCCCATATCCCTTTCACGTAACCCCAAAGGTCTCTTCCCTGCGTTCCAGTGAGTCTTGTCCACATACTCATCTTTGCCATGGGGCTGAAGGCTCCCTGAGGATAGCTCTAGCAGCAGCTGGGACAGTGTGTTATTCAGGTTTCCCTGCCTGCCCTGTGTGTCTGTGCTCCTCTGTGTGGCTGCAGACAACACTTCCATCGCACAAAATCCCACTCGAACTGGAACATCCTTTTTCATCAGTCTACACAAATCAATTACTATGAATTAAATCCACCTCTGATTTCTTCCTGGAAAGGCTAATAAATACCTTTAATAAATACAATTAAAGCAAGAAAGACAAATTATTTATCATTTTTCAATTCCATTTATTAATAAATAACAGATAGTTAACCTAATATTCAGGAAAGATGGCTATCCATTATTTGCAACTTTATTTAAAATTCTTCCTAGTAAAAGAGTCTGGACTGGAAAATGGGCTCAATCAAAATAGAAACTTTTTGTAATTAAGATGTAAAAGTTTTCTCTCTTTCCCTCTTCTCTCCCCTGGTGTTTCTCACTCCTCAGTTTGTCTGAGGAGACAATTTATTGACTTTTTAACCCTTATTCCAGTGTATGAGAAAAATGACTCTTCTACTTCCAATATTTTATTTTTGACAGTAATTTATTCTATAAAATTTCAGTAGATTTCATAAAAATAACTCTACCTTATTCCAGTGGCGTAAAATACAGTAGTTTTCCCTATGGAAAACTTTATAGGAAGCTTAGGGATAGTTTATTAAATATTATTCCCCTAGCATATCATCCACTTTTAAAACGTTCATATTTTACTGAAGTATTTGCCAACATATAGATAATTTCCAAGTGGTTCTGTTTGTTTGCAACATATTCAAGTATGATCAAAGTAATATAAAAATTTCAAGGTAATTTTTTAAAAATAATTTTTAGATAACATTGAAACTTTTGTAATAGATTGCAATTTTCAATTTTATTAGAAAAAAATACCCTCTCAAATGCACAGCATTTTACAAACATCCTACTGTTGTTGTTCATTGTTTATCCACAAACAGCTTAGTTTATTTTGAATGTCTTTTTAAATAATTATAATTCATCAATAGTCAGCAAAATTACTTTTATTCCATGACAAAGGCTACTCATTTCATTAAATATGTTTTCAGAGCATGTCTAAGCCAGTTATAGAAAAGGACAATTTTTGTAATGTATTATACTGTCTATCTTTGCAGTAATCTGTGGTGCTTGATAATATAATTGTCATGGCCTCTAAATGTATTGTAAATGCATTGTAAGATATTTAAGTCACTGTACAATACTGGCAGCATGATTTTAAACAGGTCATTGACTCCCCACAACTTTTATAAAAAAATCTATGAGGTTTGTTACCACCAAGGAAATAGGAACTTAGCACTTACAATGTCTCAAGCTAAATATGGGAAGGAAACAAAGACTAGGAAGGGCAGACAGGCTAAACAGCAAATGATATAATCTAAAATACTCAGATGATCCTGATTGCTGACAAGGACCATTTTATCTTTTATGTTTATTCAGGTTTTTTGTCTCACAAGGGTTGCGCTGCAAGGTGTTCACCTCATAAGGTTCTACAAATCTCCTTTCACTCACACAAGGAGGAACTCTGCGCACATCACTGCAGGGATAACAAGACATAATTCAGAGCTTCTGGAGAAATTAAAAAACATACCCAGGAAAACGATCAGCCAGTTTTGTAGAAGAGAAACAATTCAAAATATAAAATCACAGAGCAGAAGTGTGGAAAAGAGCATGAATTTACAATAGCCCAAACTCAGAGGAGGGGCCAGCACGGTTTAGATCTCCAGATACAGGACATCACATCACGATCTTGATGAAGATCAATCTGCTACAATATGCTGAGTGTGAAGCCATTCTCTAACAGAAATGTAGCAACTGACATATTGGAAAGAATTCTGATAAAGGCAAGAAAAATATGCAAGTAATTTTATCCACCAATCCAAACTCATCTGCTGTCTCTAGTCTGATGACCTATAGACATCTCTCTCTGCTCCAGACTTGTCTCCTTCTTTACAGGATAAAATCTGTGTCTGTCTCTCTGACATCTCCTCACGGGTGTTTAGCTGTCAGCTGAAGTTCAGGGTGATTAAAACAGAACTGTGATTCCCCCTCCCCAGCTTGGTTTCTCGATCTGTGTAGACAATGCCATTATTCTGCCTGTCACTCAGGCTCACAGCATGGACATCATCTTTGGAGCGCAGTCTGAGCTGGCAGCTTCCATCATTTCAAGCCAGCCTAAGCATGAGCAGCCACAAAAAGCGTAACTCAATTTTCCTGGGTGAAGTTTGAGCTGGATCAGCCTCCTAACCCTGCTGCCAGCATGGCTTCATAGAAACTAATGAAACTGGGAGAAACAAGCAGCATGGTGCCCCTTTTGAAAACAGCCTGCTCTGCCTCACAGTGGTTATTGTAGTCTGAATCCTAGTGCTAACATCTGCATTTTTTTTCACACGTGTAGCTGCAGAGGTGAAGCTCTCTCACACCACATTCAGCTCCTGAACTCTCCTTAAAAAATGAGACCTTGAACACAGGCACAGCTGAGCTCTCCCCAGAATGCTGCTGGAGACAATGTGCTCAAACCTGCTTTGATCACTTCTGTCCATCCTTTGCTTCATGAGCTTCCTTTCCCTGTCATACCTAACATGGAATGCTTATTTTCAATGTCAGGTGGTCCTAACTTCACAACTGCCCTACCAATCATGTGAGTCCCTGCTCAAACATCTACTCTTTACCTGGCTTAAATTTAACTCAGCACAAAAATCAAAAAAAGTGCTCCAGTTGCTTTTAACTGGAGTTTAGCCACCAGTCTCTTAATTCCATAATATCCCATAATTCTCCACCTGAAAACATTGATGAAAAATGTACTCAGGAGTACCTCTCACTCACTGTTTTCTTCCTCTGAAGCTTCAGCAGATAAAATGAGCTTCAGCCTCTGCCCTTGTCCATTGCAAGGAGTTCATTCCTCTCCTATCCATCCAAGACCAACACACATACACACACACACACACACACACACACACACACACACACACACAGACTGTAGGCAAAACCATGTGTCACTCAGTGCCATTCCCACTGAAACTGTTCCTCAGGGAGATGCAGACTTGTCTTTTCTAGAAGCTTGCTGTGATAAATACACAGTACCCTGTGTGTATTTATCTGCAACCAGTCTTTTCAGCACGTAAAGGCACACCATCCAGACTTGTTAGTAATTTACAGCTTAGCTTTTGGTGCTAAGCATCAAAACTCAGACTCAGTAAGTGAAAGCCTCACATTCCCCTTGCCAGTCCTATTAGAGGTCTCTTGCCTTGGAAAATGAAAGGGGACAAGATCTTCTATTTCAGGATCCCTGAGAGTTGTAAGAATTGCAAGAGCAACATGGCTAGTGGGAAAGACATCAGATGTTTCAAAACTAAATAAAAGAGATACAATATGAGTAATTCATAGAACATAGTTTATCAGGTGCATGATGATTAGCTGCCCCACCACAAGCATAGGAAATATGTCCTCTCTGTTAGTATAGGAAATCCACTCTCAAAGTGACCTCTTTCCTGCTTTAGCATATATGCATGATAACATGTCCAAGAATAATCACAAAGGGAGGAAGAGAGTTTGAGATTGCTACAACAACGAAAAAAAAATAAAAGAAAGGAAGTAAAACCCATGCGGAATTAGTTAGGAAAAAATACACATTAACAATACAATGTATCAACCTGCAAAATAGTCTCTAGAGGGTATATATGGAAATATCATCATTCAAGGTATTTGCACATGGACAGGACAAAGCACACCAGAACATACATACAGTATAGCAAGTGTAAATCTGCCTTGACATAGGAGTGAATCACATGCTCCTATTATAGGCTGATCAGTGATGCAACATTAAATCTTGGAGTAAAAACCAAGCTCTGTTTTCTATACTTAGTCTAGACCTAACAGTCCTTCCCCTTTCTAATCTCTGTGATTTTCACCTCTTTTTAATTCGTTGGTGTAGCAAGAGTATTTGAAACACAGTGAAACAAAGATGATGGAAGATGGATCTAAAAGAAAGGAAATGAAAGAATGATTCCACCATGTTGCAGGTTCAAATGGCAACGTGCCCTGTCAGCAATTCTCACTGAGTTCTCCCATGGAACACATGGGTCCAGCAACGTGTTTCGTGTTCAGTTAATACACCAAGCTGTGCCACAGTGGGTTCATCTTATCCCCCTGTCCCAGGTGCTCTATGCTTCACCAGTTTAAAGCAGCCAGCTCAACTGGAGAACACCTCACCTTGCAGGAGTGACAATTTTTTTCTTCTAGCCTTTACTGCAAGAGACACAATCAAGTGGAAAAAGAGTAGCCAGAGTCCACACCTTGGTTATACTGCATCCCTCTCCAAGACATCAGCCTCCTGGGAACCATAAGTAAGAGTATAAATAAATAACAGCATAAATGAGAGCTCAGAGATTACTGTAAAGTGGCCAGGGACCAACAAGGTTCCCAGTTGGTCCTGGGATTAGAAAAGCATACAAGCACTTTAAAGCTGACTTTTCTTCCCCTCAGCACAATACAGCTGAACACAGCTACAGTGAGTTTGTAAAATAAGCTTTATGCTTCCAGCTTTGACATGTTAATTCAAATTTCAGGTTTTGTCGACAAATTAGCAGATAATTTGGATTTATTTTTATATCTTTTTATTTATTTATTTCATATATAATTTTTGTTTAAGAAATACTTGATTATGAAAAAGTAATTATACTCTGAAAAATGTATAAGCAAAGTAAATGGAAAATTAGCCAGGATGCTTTTCTCATAGTGCTTAGCAGAGATACTTGGCAAGCTCATGGTGGGCAGGTAAAGAAAGATGAAGGCATCACCTTGCAAACAGCAAAGGGACTTCAATACTTCTACTTATAAAAAGTCACTAAATTCATTATTATAGTCCTGACTGATCACTAGGTTTTCCAAATTAAATTGAAAAATTCATACAAACATCAGAGCAAAATCAGAAGTACGTATTAAACTGAGCAAGGTTATTTTAAACATAGGTCAAAGGAATATGTTCCTGTTTGATGTTGTAAATAAGCAGCTCAAAAGGTTCACCTTTCTCTGCCAACAACCTTTCAAGTGTCATAATTTTAGGATGGAAATCACTCATGAAAGCAACAGGAAGAGAAATATTTTGGTAGGTTCCATCAATTTTGCAGACCTTTGATTTCTATGGAATACAGGAAAGAAATACTACAGGAACAGCCCTTGATGTCAGATGACGGAGTGTCCTGGTACAGGTGTGTGGGGAAAGCCAAGGTTTTTCTCCAAGGCCATATGTCGAGACATTCTCGGGGTGATGCAGCTGTTACTCATCATTACCTCTCCACTGCCACTCTAAAATACATTTTGTGAAGCCATTCCTGGACTGGACATTTATACCTTAGCACATGAGGACTTCTAGTTAACTCCTGCTTTCCAACAGGTGGATCCTGACAGACACACGCAAGAAGCTTTGGGGAAGCCAGCCGTGTTCTGCATGGCCGGAATCGAGGACCTGAACCCAAAATCCTTGGCTGCACCCACCCTGTCTCATCACAGAGACTCTGAAATGTCCCTGCAGTAAAACCCCAAGGAATCCCAGCGACAGCAAAACGATCAGTGCTTCCCCACTCAGCTCCCCACTGCCCCAGTAAAGCAGTAGACACATACATGGCCACTAGCCATTGAACTGATGTAAATATTGGATCAAAAGCCACATTTTACCGGTGACAAATATTGATCTGATTTGCAGCAATACAAAATCGCTGATTAATGAGTAGCACAGCACACACCAGTGCCTGCAGACTATATAAGCATGTCTTTTTTGGCAGTTAGAGCCACATCCTTCATCATGGATTTATTTCTTTTTTACCTAAGACAAGGAAATGATTCAATATCAAATATTTTTAAAAAGGTTCTGTCTCAAACTTTTACAAAACAAGCATTCAAAGTTCAGTTGGTGGAGTTTTCTGTCTGCTTTTTTCTTTCTTTATTTCTGCTGCCCTAGCTTATTTTTGTAAGTGGTTTTTTCCATATAAACAGAAATCTTCCCGAAAATTGGACTAGAAGTCTTCAAATCCCAAATCTTTTCAAGGATAAATGGCCTATTTCATGTTAATTTAAATTAATTATTATACATACATAATGTGAACCAAATTGCTTCGGAAAAGGAAGGAGAGGAAGTCTGCACTGGATTATGCCAGATTAATTTCAGTGCAACTCCTTCAATTTCAATAAGAATAATTTACACCACCATCCCTAGGAGCAAAATATGCCACGATGTCTGGCAGTTAATGGAAGCTCAGTAATTCTGGCAGGTGCAGTGCCCAGTTTTCAGCTTTCTTTGTATAATCTTGAAGTTTTTTCCAAGTGATTAAAGCAAGTACAGAGAGAATCCATCAGTTTTCACCTCACTCTGGTTGCTCTTAGGGATTATTTCTTACTTTGAATGAAGTCCTTCCAAAGTCTCTTAAAGAAATATGGGGATTATAAGAGGTAATTTATTTTCAAGATTTTCTCTTCAATTAGATTTTGAGAGCTAGTTTGCAGTCTGGTCACTCAGAAAAAAGTTAATACTAGCCATATACACAAGTCACTTGAAAAGAGGTCATCTCGATTTGCTGCTCACTTTTTCAATGAAAATAATTATTTATGTTAATAAAAGCTGATGGATTGTTCTGGAATGGAAGGTGCATTATCCGATATGAGATGAACATATAAATATGGTTAGTTTAATGCCACTGAAAATGTAACTGTAAGACAGAAACACAGAGAAGAAACAAACAAAAAAGGGAATTTAATAAAATGCTAATCAAGCCTTCCATCAGCAGTTTGCTAAGTGGTTTAAACTGAAAACTAATGAAGTAGACAAGCAATAGGAAGCAATACTTGAAGGAATAGGAGCAGGTCAGGGGAAAATTAAGTCTCCAAGCAAGAAGATTGAGGAAAACTTCTACAGAAGTTCAGGAGTATTTGTCAGGCAAAAGTATTTTTGGAGAAAATCTCACAGCTCACCTTGAGATGTGACTTAGATTACTAAATGAGAATGTGATTTGTCTAGAGATTAAAATGGCTTTTCCTTCCAACTTCCCCTTATAATGAATTATGTTTAACAGAATTAATGAAAAAATCAAACCTCATATAAAACTAAAAAAACCCAAGCCCTACAAAAAATGCCACTAAAACAAAACTTCACAATTCGTGAAAATCATGAAGAGCAGAAACCAGAAATCTTATGCAGAGAGTCACAAAGACTGTTTATGTTTTCCTCAGTCACAGCATATATTTTATTATTGTTGTTCCCAGCACACTGAAAGAGTTCAGCTTTCAGAGTTCAATATATTAGAATATTTGTCTGGCAGAGAACAGGCAGACAGTAAAAACAGAGTCCCAGAAACATAAAAAAAAGCACCAAAAAATACAACCCCACCTAGAATTTTTGTATCAGATGTGTTTACTTAGCTGATTTACAGGAAGATGCAGTTACACCAAGCCTGGGACTGCCCAAAGTTAATGAGTTGTAACCAAGAAAGACATGAGCAGTTTCACAGCAAACAGATTTCCATTGTTCCTGAGAAGTTAGAAAACTCTGCTGCTTAGAAAAATACCAGCTGTATCCAAGAAACTAACAGCTGCTGTTATCAATATTACTTCTCAAGTCTTGACCCATTGCCCAGAAGTCCACTGAGTGACCTTGATCTCAATGACATGTGGTGGTAAAGCAATAGCTATAAATAATGCATTAAAAGTGTCCTTCCATGTCAGCAGGCTCACATTTGTCAGGCATTTCCATACTATTCTGGGCCACTTTTGATGGTGTTCTCTTAGTGTGCTGTGCATTTTTCTTCAACTGCTTGAACATGGATTTATCCCTTCCTTAAATACAAATATATTAATATAGACTCGTTTCTTCATCAAATGTGGTCTGAAAAACAACAGTTGGTGAGTACAGTGGGGGAAGAGAAAACAGTTTAGGGATATCACATAAAATGTTGGCATCTTTACTACTTTTTAAAATTGTGTTTATTGTGAGGGAGCAACTTGCATGCTAATGGTGTTTTTCATGTAATTTGATGATTCCAAGTGTTTAAGAAAGCAGATAGTCACATTCATGGGAATGCATAATATCATTATAGGCAATTAGGCATAAGTAGGGATATGATTTACTTTATAAACTCAGCAATCTCTTTATCTGGTCTCTTTATCATCAGGTCATCAAGAGGCACAGAAAGTACCACAAGCAGACAATACAGTATTACCAGCCCCTTAACCCAGCTTTCTCATTCTTTCAAACCTCCCAGCAATGGACACTCAACACTCCTCCTTGAGAATCTACCTCATTGTTAGGGGGTTCTCCCAAAAACTAGTAGAAATCAAACTCCTCAACTTACTGAAGTCTTATTCCTTGGAACTGATTTTCCTTTCCTTAATTTCCCATTATTTCCTACTTGCTGCTTTTCCCCTGCCCATTCTGTGCAAGACTGCCTTGTCAGAATCAAATTTGGTAGAGTCCCCCATTAATTCCTTCGTTCTCCATTCATACAAAAATAGTGTACCCCAACATAGTCTGATAAAATTTTGGACAGTCCCTATTGTTCAGCTGCAGTCAGTCCCTGACAGGTGAAGATCCCTCTTAAAAGTAAGGTTTTGCTAGATTAAATATGCGTTCATCTGATCCTTCTGATGTGATAGAAATTCCCTTGTTTTATTATAGATTTATGGTAGACAATGACTCAGTAAAACCTCCCTTTTATCTTTTTTTTTTCCTTTTTATGACTTTGAGGCTATCAAGATGACTATTTTTCCTCACCTCTTAGATTGTTTTGGTACAGGCAACCTTTTATTCATATCTCATTTTCCTCTTTAATGCCATTCTGTCCTTGCTAAACAAACTGGCTTTCTATTTTAATGCTTGGGTTTTTTTGTCTTTACATACTAGGATTGGGTATTGGAACTTTGAGGCCGTGATTTTCCTCAAATTGCCTATGGCTTCCAGTGAGCTAGTGATGCCACCTCCACCTCTGAGCCCTACTTTTATGTCCTCCTCATGAGATTAGGTCTCAGACAACATCCTCCATGGGGCTGGACATAGAAAGAGGAACACCTTTAAATAGCAACTCCAGCAAGCTCTCAGAGCTGAGCAACACGATTTTATGGAAATTTGGCTTTTAGCTTTGAAATTTGTGTCACACTTGACAGAGCACGTTTGAAGCAGAGGTGTCCCAAAGAAGAGGCAGCCATGAAGACCAGCAGTGCAGCGCTGTCTTCAACTCCCACAGCTGAGAGAGGTCCGGCAGCAGGGCTTGGAGTCAGCAAGAACAGAAGATTCATGAGGCACTTGCTGAGTCTTCATCTTTCTGCTATCAAGACAGCTCACTTATACTGAGTTTTCAAACTTAAAATCAGGGACTTACTTCTTTGATACTCTTGCTGAACATTTTTTGTGTTCAAACAAACAAACAAACAAACACAAACCCCAACCAACCAGCCAAAAAAAACAGAAACAAAAACAAAAACAAAAAAAAAAAACCAACAAAAAAAAAAACCTATTTCAGGTTTTGAGCAAGCTTTCAAGTAACTCTATGAGCACCAGGCACCTTTTTTTCCCAGAAATGCCAAAGAAAAAGTCCTAACAATGCACAGTTACAGAAGAATCCTTTTGGTGCCTAGAAACCAAGACAAATTTTGAGTGTCTTAGCAGCTGGGATGTGTTTCCCACCAACCTGCTAAAGTCTTTTGAAGCATAAAATCATCAAGGGCCAAGACATGGAAAGAGTCATTCCAGTGAGACACTAACCAGTGCCTTCTGGCAAAGGACAAGTGACAGAGACACAGCCCAGGACTAAAGGAATCCCCATGTTGTCATAACCTATAAACAAGAAGTTTTGGGAAAGTTTCCAGGGTTCCTTGCCATTTTCATATCAGCAGCACAAGTTGCCAGGAGAGACTTCTCTGCTTTTTCCAGTGCCTATCAACACACAGCATGTGTCCCTGCTTCTGCACTGGGAAATTGAAAGGGAAATCATGAGAGAAACCAGTCTTGTACACGATAAAGAGCTTTGTGTAAGCATGAGAAGAAACACTGTCTCAGCAAGTAAAATGCCATTTGGATTAATTAAGGGGCAGTAGATAACCCTTAAACTCCTACAAACACATAGGACAATTCTGGATAACCGAGAGCTAATTCTAGGCAGGAAAGTTGATGGCCCCAAAATTAGGCAATCTAGGTACCTTTTTTCAGATTTGTGGATATTTTAGCAAGTGTTTAACCATTCTCTATAAGCAGGACCTTTTGCTAAGTGAAAATATATTAATTGACTAATCTAGGCTTCACTTCCTATAAGAGAACAGAGGTTTTTACTGTATAGTACAAGTGCATCTGTTGGTAGCAACAGGTAGACTTCAGGTAGACATTGAATCATGAAGTGATGATAAAATGTGACATAGATCTTAGCATAGTTCTTAAGCTAATTGCTGTCTTGGATAGGGACATTCTACCTTGCATCATGAACAGCAATCCCAGCCTGCTGTTGGGACACCCTACCAGAAACAGGAATGTTTCCCAGCCTAAAACTGGAAAGTATATTTAAGGTATGCTATATTCAATTGGCAAAACAAATGCTTGTATAATCAAAGAATGACACAAAATCGATCTGATTGTCAGAGTATCTGAAAATATCTGAGATATTATAGACATTTTAGCCAAAGATAAATTTTAAGTTGTAACCAACAGTACACTACTTTTAAACCATAAGTTAACATTTGATATTGAAAAAGTAAAACTTACAAAACATGCTAATTTGGAATTGATCTTCAAAAATTATAATCAACAACTTGACCTTCTTCACCTCAGCTGGAATGTCATGCCATAAAAATGCAAGCACAGTTTTAGCTATAATACCACTGTCCTTTCACTGCTGATTATGCTTTCAGCAGACACAGAGCCCATGGACAGTGTATGTAAAGTATATTTAATTTTCTAACACATAGTTAACAAGCATAAATGCAGTTCTTTAGTTCTGACCTTTAAATAAGCCAGTTTAAACACCAGTGAGTATCATGCACCTTGTCTTCTGAGGACAGAAGTTATGTTCAGCTGAACAGTCTAACAGAGACCTAGGAGATGAGTAGTGTGTGCCAGACAGTACCTTTACATTATGAAAATACAATATACAATATACAATACATTTACATTATGAAAAATGGCTTTAGGCTTCTCTATGCCTGTACCCAGCCAAATAAAAGCGCACTGTCACTACTGCAGCTACCAAATTAAACAAATTACTACCAGCCAAACATAAAACCACTGAATTTGAGCCCAGAGGAGCACTGGTGAAACATAATTCCCTGATGCTGGGTACTGCTGCCAAGCAGCAGGTCAGTATGGATAGTGGCACTGAAGGCAGTGAGGGAGCCTGGCCCTCAGCACAGCATCCTCAGCTACATCCAGCCTAGGGATCCCTCTGAGCCTGAGTGCTCTGATGCATCTTTACTCTAAAGGAGGCCAGCTGGGCTACAAACCTCCACAATTTCTCCATTTGTGTGGTGGCATTCTCCAGGCTATTGCTCTATTATTTTTTCTTTCAGGCTTCACACAAGAAAGATTGGCAGATCTTAGATGTCTTAGTGCTAAGTTAAAGACAGGAAACAATCCTGATTCACTGGCCCAGCACTACTACTACTACGACTACTACTACATAGCTTCAAAGAGCCTTTGTAACACATAGGTGACTACTGCAGTCACCAAATGTCTCTTTTTTATTTTCAAATGTAGCTGTTTCCAGAACATGGTAGCTCTCACTCAAACTTATTGGACTTACAGGCACACATAAGCAGAGGGCTACATGCAACCTTGAAAGCTGAAGCTGTCCAAAGTAACAATTTTTTGTCTGTATTGAACTAAAGAGGCCAATAAACTTGTTTAGGGGAATTATTTTGCTGCCTTTTCTTCCTACCAAGCTCAACCTCCAGCCTTGGTACTGCCCCTGCCAAGCACATCCAAGAACATTTTTTCTTTCAAGCCTCAGTGTTTGCCCTGACACTTCCATTCCTGTGCTTGTGTGCTGCAGAAGGTTCAGGGCATCACACTCACCATATGTGGCTGCCCACAGAGACGGTGAGGACATGGCCAGCAGCTGGCAGGAAAAGTGACATTCTCTTACACTGATGTGACGTTTAATCCTGGGCTCAGTGAAATGTATGGCAGGATATTTATTAACTAGCTGAGCCATCCTACAACAGCAGAAGTTGGCTACAGCTGTGACAGCTTGTGAATTGGTCCAGGAAACTGGCTGGGGTTTTCTGAGGAAGAAAATCACTGCCAACTTTTAGCATCTTCCAAATAAGTTGTTTTCCTTTACCAGGTGTTGCTACACCTGATGGTGTCATCAGCAGAGCAGGCAGTGAGCCCCATTCCTGGCTGACTGGTTCCTTCAGATTTGTGGGGGAGGAGAGAGTCAGCCATACCTGCCTGCTCTGCAGTGCAGTAGTATGTGACAAAGGACACCACTGGGGAGACAGCCCCCAGAAGGTGGCACATCCCAGCTCTGACTCCCCTTTCCTGAGACTCTAGGGAAGTCAGTCATGGTAAAAGGTTCCTTATTATAAGAAAAGCCTAGATATAAACACACACACATGCACACACATATATTTACATTCATACATGAATATCTATATATGTGTGTGTTTATATATAGGCATGACAGAGAGATATGATGAAGCTGCACAGAATTCAGCATACCACAGCTTTTCCATTTGAGCCGTGTACAGCAAAAGGATTTTATTGGATTTTTTCTCTTTTTTTTCCATTTTCTTTTTTTTGTTTGTTTGTTTTTTGTTACCTTGCCGCTGTAGTCAGGAGCAGTTTGGGGGAGGGGAAGGATGCCCAGAGGCTACTTCATAAAGCTGGGGTGCTGCTGCCATCTAGTGAGGTGCATTTGCCCAGAGATACACACATACACACACAGCAAGGTGTGGGGACACCTTTCTGTTTGTGTTTTCCAGGTAACTCCAGGAGCATCGTGCCCCTCTGAAATTAAAGGAGCAGTCGGGGAGCCAAGTCATAGGGCAATATGGCATAGAGCAAAAGTGCCTGTTTCCCACAAAGAAGCCTGCACTACAGCAAGGTTACAGCCTGCATGGGAGCAGCTTATTAGGATGGTTCAGTGGGGCTGTACCAGGTTCTGCTAATGGCTCAACATTATCACTTCAGAGAAAATATATGGAGCCATCAGTCAATTTTACTAGGGATCAAATTAGGAACATGACAGTGATTGGAGCCCTGCATATGAACTGTCATGGGAGACCCCAACCCTTTTGAACACAGTCTGCTGTCTGACAAAGGTAGCACTGAAATGCAGTTTCCCTTCACAGACCACTTCCATGTGGGAAAAAAGGACCCTTTCCGAATAGGAAAGAGCTATTTTCTGACGTATAGCTGGTTCCTACAGTTTTAGATCACTCTGCAACAGTCAGGAATAAAAAGCAGACAAAGAGACAACAGAATTTAAAGTGCACTAGCTACCAGCTTCACTTGCAAAAAGCTTTATGATTCATATGTCTTATCCCAGCATGGGAGGAACAGAATATGCCAGAACAGAGGAACCAGTGTTGTTGGGCTCCATATCCTACTACACAAGGACATTGTAATCTTGCAAAGCCATCACATCCACACCACCTCCTTGTGGTCCATCAATGACTGACTGCAGGGATAGATGGAGAGTCCAGAAAAAAGTCCAAATATACCCATGTGGGAAAGGGAAAAAATGGATGACATCACAGTGTGAAGTCAGGAAGGGGGTTAGTTTTGAAACTGTTGAATTAAAGCTACAGAGGAAAGTGAAAGGTCTGGGCATTTGAAGTGCTTGTTTGAGAGCTCTGCTTCATCCCATGGCACATCAAATCTGTTCCTCCACAGGGAGTCCTAGACACATGGTTATCTTATGATGCAGACATTTGGCATATTTTCCTAAACATGCTGAAAGATCTAAAGATGGTACTGTAAATGCAGTTTGCTAAATTGCTTGAGAACTGATGGAAAAAGAAAGCATTTAAAGTGGTTTCTTAATTACTATCCATGGCTTATTGTGTTGGTTTTGACTGTGAGAATGTTAATTTTCTCCATAGCAGCTTGTATGGGGTTGGGTTTTCAATCTGCACTGAAAACAGTGTTGATAACACTGGAAAGGTTTTGTTATTGCTGAGCAGCCCTTACACAGCATCAACACCTTTCCTGCTTCTCTTCCTGCTCCTCCAGCAAGGAGGATGTGCAAGGAGCTGGGAAGGGACACAGGAAGAACAGCTGACCCCAGCTGACCAGAGGGATATGCCATGCTATATGGCATCATTCAGGTATATAAAGCTGAGAGAAGAAGGAGGAAGTGAGGATGTTCAGAGCAATGGTGTTTGTCTTCCCAAGTCACAGTTCCACATGATGGGAAGCAGTGAATTATATCTTGTTTAGCTTGCTTGTGTTCATGGCTTTTGCTTTGCCTATTAAAGTGTCTTTATCTCAACCCAGGAGTTTCCTCACTTTTGCTCTTTCAATTCTCTCTTCCACCATGAGTGAGTGAGCAGCTGCATGATTTTAGTTGCTGACTGGGGTTAAACCACAACACCCACCAACTCTGAGATTTAAAGTCTTCCAAGACTTCTTCCAGTCTTCCAGAACTTTCTATAACCTGAATCAAAGTGAAGCCATTCAGCAGCCTCTGTTCTTGCATTATGGACTCCCCACTGACTGATTTGGTTACTTACTGGTCTGAACCATGCAGAGACTGATGTTTTAGAGAGGTATCAGCTGGAAGGGGGAGAGGCAGGAGGGACATCAGGAAACGCTTCTCACCAGGAGGAGAAGCAGCAGGACCTGGGGCCAGGGTGGCTGTGCAGCCTCCATCTCTGCAGGACTCCAAGATGCAGCAGGGAGGGAGCTGGTGGGTCCCCAGAGCTGACCAGGCTTCATCCAGGTCAGACATGTCTTGGGCTGCAATGTGTATTCTGAAATACACAGAAATACACAGAAATGTGTATTCTGTCCCCATGTGGGGCAGTGCCCCTGATCTCCCTGGCACACATTATCTGCTCATGGGCCAGCTTTAAACCAGCTGGGGCAATCATCT
>JANRGV010000001.1:59125270-59143194 GCA_024734035.1 Alethe castanea | reverse complement strand
CATTATTATTCACTTTATTGATAAAATGGCTTTTTTGCAGTTACTTCAGTATTTTACAGTGACTATTATGCAATTATGGGCTTCTCAGGCCAGACGGGCCACGTGGAGGCGGCCAGACAAAATTGCAAAGCCCAGCTGCACCTCCCCACGCCGTGCGGTCAGCTGGAGGCCTCTCCCTCTCCTGGCTGCTTCCAAAAACCGCGGCAGAAGCCTGTGCCAAGCCGTGGCACTGGGAAAAACCAGGACCCCAGCAAAAGCTTCTCCCCCTGGCCACCAGGGCCCCCAGCCGAAAACAAAGCAAGGGGGCCAAGCCAGGGCCGGGGCCGGGGCCAGGCTGGGCTGAGCCAGCTGTTACCTCATTCTTCGACGGAAGTGGAAAGAGACCGGATTAACTTTACCACTGTAATTTATGAAAGCAAAATAACTTTTTTAATTGGTTACTTGGGCTGTCAACTACTAAATCAGGCCTCCGATTGGTCCTTGCAGCTCACAGAGGAAGCTCTACAGGGAAAACAGCCCTCTTCTGTTTCTGTGCCTGTGCTCCTCCTCTCAGACCCCTCTCAGCCGACTTCCCTCTATACAAAACCAGCACATAGGCCCACCCAAATTTTGCAGAAGTATCTGGCATTTAGATTAAAAGCTTATAACAATTATACAAAGGTTGTTGAGGTTCAGAAGCTTGGCCCATAAGACAAGCAAGTTCTTGGCATTTAATTCTACTGAAAAGCTTTTAGTAAGGAAGACTGGAAGACTGGTCATCTTTGTGAAGAGGATGGGTAAACTAACCCTACAAAACAAAATTATTGTGAAGTATGTTTCCTGCATGATTAACTATGCAAACAAATCTATAATTGACTTAATAGGAGAAGGGTGAGCCTGTAAACTAGAAAACCAATGAGCTGTTTCTTGTTAGCTGGATCTTCCGTCTCTGGGAACAATGTCTCTGATTTTTTTTCTTTCATTTTACAAATGAAGCTGGGTGCTGCAACTTAGCAATTTCTTTAATCATGCAACTAACCACACTATCCATTATGTACAGCACAGTGCATATTTGATCAATAGCACTGTTTTTGTTAATGCTATATGAACTAAATAAGTGGGAAATAATCCTTCAAATTTTGTGGGTATTTTCAGTTGCTGAGTCAGAAAACAAAATAAGGTCTAACATCTGCTTTTATTTCTTGTTCAGTAAAGCTTGCATCTCCCTTCAGGACTAAGAGCAAGCAAACTGCTGCTAACCATGATAATTACACAGTACTCATCATGTTGAGTAGAATAACATTGTAATTGTCCAAGGGTTTGAACAATTTGGACTGATTTTGTATAGTGTATAATTTACAGTAAAGATTCAGAATGTGTTTTCTTTGCTCCAACACTTTCATCCTTTAGCTTTGGATCATTATGCATGAAAACAAGCATCCACAATCAAATTCAATCCAGATGAAGAACATCTGCAAAAATAGAAGAATTTATTTTATTGACATTTACATTTACATAATTTTATCAGCGTCTGATTTTGCTTGTGACAGTCAAGGTAATATAAAATAACCAAGACCCCACGGAGTCATTCAGACAAAATAAAAGTATGCAAACTCTTGAAATTTTACCGTAATCAAAACAAATTAGTGACAGTGACTGAAGCTGGGTGAAAGGACTCAAGAAAATATTAACAAACTCTGTGCTTGCATATGGTTTATTTTCCTTCATGGGGTCAGGGCTAGACTCAGTCATATGCAGCTACATATTAAGACCCTCATTCTGCAGAAATCTGAGTGTTTATTTTTACACACTGAAGAGTCACTGTGAAGCAACTGGGACTAATAACAATTGAGAGCAGTTATAAATCAGGGCCCACATAATTTCTGAGTATTAGATGTGTTGGTGCATAGCAGTGGGAACAATGAGCACTACAATCATCATTGCCTCTGCCTGTAAAGCAGCAGCATGACCTAAAACTGTTCTAGCTTTTCTCAGAAAGAAATGAACAGTTCATCACTGTGAATGTACAGTATCACCCTTTATGAGACACAGGCAAAAATCTTTACAAAAATAATCAAAAGTCTTAACAATGGTTTCTTTTCTATGGCCTTTAAAGACTAATTTTATTTTTTTTTTTCTGGAACTGTTTTAATCGGGGGAGGCAAGGGGAAAATGGAACTGATGGGAGGTGGGGGGAGAAAATTTTTCTCCTTCAATAACTGTCTTGAACATTTTTGTTCTTGACTTGAAACAGAGATTTTCCCTTCCAGAGATTCCACTCCACTCCACTCTCATTTTGATGAAAAAAAGAGAGACACAAAAACTAGTAGTATTTGTTTTTCCTTCTGTTAGTGTTTCATGGCTGCTGTTTATAAAATGGGAATAAAAATTACCTATCCCAAAGGACTCCAATGGAAATTATATAAGTACTATTTATGGGCCACTTTCATGAAAGAATTTAGGATAAAAATTCCAATAGTTACAAAGTTATATCATAGCACAGAATAATTCTAGCAGAGAGTTCAGTACTGTTTCTAAATCTCAGGATTGTTGCCAAAATGACCTTTCTAATGCTACTGAAATAATTTGCGTTAGAGAACATAAAGAAGTCATCATGCCAGTTGCCAGGTTTATATACCCACTCAGAACAGCAGTAGGTTAAACACTAGATCCACTGTCTGCTTTGCTAAAAATTAGTCAGTAGAGATGTGTAACAGACAGTTCAAAAGTTTCTACATTAAATGCCTTCCAATGTTTCTTCAGTCCTTAAGGTAGTATTTTAATTCTTCTATGTAAAACTGGGGAAAAAGATAACTTTTAAAATTAGCATTAAGTCTAACAGCTAGAGCAATGGTAATTTGACTTTACATTTGTATTTTATGTATCTGACCTTCAAGTGTGTCATACAACGTCCTTCAAAACCCAGATTCACAAAATAATTTTTTACAAGCTTCCTATCAAAATGGACATCATAGCAGTTTCTGGACATAATGTGTCAGTGTTTGTTTATGCTTAGACGGCTTTATCCAGTACAGTGAAGAGGGAAGCAAAAGGTAATTTGTATTTAAGGTGGTACCCTGTTTCTCAATGTTAACAAATACTACTCAGATCTGGAAAGCAGGGCTGTGAGCTCTTGAGGCTAGGTGACCTTAAGAGTCAGAAACATATTTTTCAATTAATTCAATAATCATCTTTATAATGCATTTAACACTGTAATATTGCGAGTCAAAACTTCAGACAAAACTCTGTTAGCAACAGTTGGTCTGGCAAACTTTAAAGCAAATGCTGCCATATTAAGAAACAAATAATAAAAAGTCAGAAAAAGGAAGAAAATAAGGGTTATTGGCTTAAGGAGATTTTCTCCTCATTACTATAGTTCTGGGGAAATTATTTCCTTCTTGCACTACTTTCATCACTTTCCCCAACTCTAAAACCAGGTGATGAACCGCTATGAACAGACAATTGTTTGGGTTGATTTCCAGACTATGCTCGGCTTCTGGGGCATGGATTTCAGTGTTCTTTCCTTGAGGGAAATCTCAAAGAACAGATGCAAAATTGAATGGTCCCAAATTGAGTGCTGTGCTCAGCAACAGTGTTTATCCAACACACGTCAGACAGAGGACTTCCTGAATTACATTAGACCCATAGCATTTACTCAGCAGGCGGTTAAAAATTTCGTCCTGACAAAGGAGAGCAAGACCAAATGGAAGATGGCAATCAGATCTAGGCGCAGAACATTTTGGGAGATGCTGTTCCAAGGGGACATGAGCATGACATCTCATCCTGTCATAAGTACTAATAGCAAGAATGTCACCATAGGCCACACTCTCCTCTGCTGTTGCTAAGTTATTAGGTTTACCTATATATTGATGTATATATAATATATTTGCATATTCATTGATGGTCCTGTGTCAGGTCCTGGCCTCAGGTGTATTTTTTGCAGAATTCTGTGGCAGTACAGGTGAAGAAAACATACTCTGCTCTAAACCACCAAAGGACATCATCACAAGAAGGAATAAGTCCATAAACAAGTTACCAAACTAAACTGCTCTCACACAAACTTTCTTCCCTAAAAGGATACATTTTATTTTACTGAATACACTCTAGCCTGGTGTATGCAGGGCACAGGGCTCCCTCTCTATCCCAGGGAATTGATGTATAGCTGTCAAAAAGAGGGAACATACCACAAGAGTGGAGGACAGAAAGTGGGAGGGACCATCTCTCCCTCCCACTGAATAGAAACATTTAATCAAGGTGTTTCTGGACACAACAGGAAACCAAATTTTACGATGGCCAAGGCTTACCTTAATACAAATAAGATAACTAACATAAAATATTTGCTTCCTTGGCTGCAGAGACAATTGAGTAGGACTTAGGGAATATGCTTTTCAGCCACCCAAAATCCTACGTTAGATCTTAAATTTTTTAAGGCTCTCATTTGAAGACTCTAATGAATCTCAAATCCATTCCAGGGAAGAGCAAAAGAATCAGAAAACTGGAAAGTAAATTTCCCAGAGCTCCTCAGGTTCTGTCCTCCTTGACAGATTTTCTGTCAGGAGGATTTGGCTCTGGATTTGCCTGTTATTTCCATTCCATTTCTTTAGCAATACTGAAGTTCCTTTTTCATGAGAAAATTCTAATCACAAATTTAATACAGTCTACAGTGTTAAAAAAAAAAAAAACAAAACTGAAGTTCAGGAGGGTTGGGATCTAGTCCAGAAAACTTGATTACAAAGCAGGGTTTTATTTATGTCAGCTTTGCAGAAAGCAACATTTCAAATTCTGATAGAAGACCTTTATATCCAGTATCTACATTAAGCAGTCTGTTGTCTGGAAAATCATGCCAGTGAAAAGAAAACTGTTTTCTTAATTATCTCAACCCATTCTAACCTCCATGGTATTTTTTTCTTTTTTTTTTTTTTTTTAAGCAGCTCAACCTGTGCAGTTCAATGTGTGTTTATTTTCTCAGAAAGAGGAAGAAGAAAGCCTGGGATATTTTTATTATGTGATGAAAATAATACAGCTGTGAAGACTTTTTTTTTTGGAAGAATTTCAGGATTCATGCAACAAAGTTTGTCCCAAAGGGCAGAATGCAATTGCTCACAGAGAGATTTCTCCTGATAACTATTTTTTTTCCCCCAGGATGTGATTTTTGTGGTAGAGTTAAATAATCCTTTAATGTGGACATTCAGAAATGGAAAGTTTAACACTTTGCTATGTCACTGCTACATTGAAAGACTATATTGGATCAGGTACCCACTTTCTCTAAATCAGGATAACTTTACTGAAAACACTCCAACAGGACTTCACTACTTTACAGTAGCTAAAGGACTAGATAAAAATCTTCCAGAAATAAAACATCCAACTAAAACCACCTTCCTCTCCATTCCTAGAAAAGCCTTGATTCATAGGTACTTGGAATACACAGGAGGAGGTCAATACCTTTTCGCCTTCCTCATTCATGAAAGCTCTTTATTTTTTACACAGATTTATTTCAGCGACCAGGCTTGAGGCAGTTTACTTTGAAACCCATTTGGTGAACAACCTTATCCTCCATCATCTTTCTCCTGCAGTTAGCTTTTTCCTGTTTCATGCAACATCAGTAGGAGACACACCATGCCAATCTCACCTGTCCACTTCCCTAAACACAAAACTTATGAGTTTCAGTTATGTACTTCAGAAAGGAATTTGAAAGAAACAGTGACAGCCATTTCTGTCAAGGCAGGAAAAAAAGGAAGCATGAAACAGAGAGAAAGCAATTCTCATTTCTTTTTTCAGGAAGCTACAAATGGTCTGTTCAACAAGTGACTGGTTGAAGTCACAGAGTGCTAATCTTTGATCCCTAACAGAGAAAAACCTCACCAGCTATGTTAAAACCCATTTTTTTATGTCTCTCCAGAAACCACAAATGAGCTATTAGAAATAGCACATCTCTTTCCATGGCAAGAACAAAGAGTACCACAGGTTGCTCCTCAGCATCTGATTTTATCCTCTTGGAAGCATTTGATGCAGATCTGAAAGCTCCTAGCTCAGTTTGGGATATTCTTTGTTTCAAGAGTCTGTTGTATTATTCACTGGTGTGTTTTGTAATGGCAGGCACAATGCAATGGGGGTATTTCAAATTCACATGAAAGCAACAGATGCTAACTTTGACTTTAAAGCCATTGCTTTGTTAATGCAAAGTTGTGTTTTGAAGTGATTACTCAAATATGAGTTAAAGGAAATGGTATGCTGGATGCTGGAGCTAATGGACATAAATCCGCAAGGCAGTGCAGCAAAATGAGGATTCTGATTTTTACTTATTACTTGTTGCTACCTGCACTTCTGACTCCAGATTCAAGTGCCTAGTATGCCTTAGAACCATGATTCTTAAAATAAATGCTAGCAATATATATGTATAAATTAATCTTTGTTACTTTTGAACCATGCATGACTTGTTGCACACAGCACAGGCAGAATAAGCTCTGTCCAAGGCTCTACAGAACAGTCTTAAGGGCAAACAGCAGACTAAACCAGACAAATCAATTTTTTGACATAAGTGACACATATGAAAGGAGCAACGAAGAGCCTCAGCCACAGGCCACCAAAAACATTGGAGCCTTTCTTGCCTTATAGATTAACATGGATTATGACTAATATAAGGCTTTCATCAACTCACAAACAAACTTGGAAAGAGTTTGTGCTAAGTTTTAGGTAATATAAAATTATTAATTTACCTATTGATTCTCACTGTCAAGTGTTAAAGTTAGAGCCTTTCATGGCAACATTTTTCAGTGTTGAGCATTTTTTTGTATTCCAATGAGGTTTAAGAAGTGCTATTGCTGTCTTACCATTACAGTTGCCCCCCTTCTTTAAGGTATGTAAATATGTACTTGGCTGACTGAAAGGGAGGCTCATGTGGAGCAGGTTGTATGTAACCCAACATTTCAGCATTTTCATAACTCAGCTCAAATGCATTTCCAGTGAGACTAATGTAGTTGAAAGTAGAGAGATTTTAGGAGCCTAACTGCTATAACAGCACAATTGTCCCCATCTGTTTAAATCTATAGTTCCACTAAGCAAGGAGCAAAGAGACTGGAGCATGCATACACAATGGTCACAATATGTGCATTAAGGAATTTCATATGGGCGCCTCCTGCCACAGAGTGTATGAGATACTTTTCATATCAGATAATTTCAGGAAAATATGTAGGGAGACAGCAGAGAACACTATCAGTGAAAAGAGAAGAAAAAGAAACAGTGTGGCACCTAATGGTGAAAATATTTGATTTGCCTATAATAATAGCCTTGACTTTTCATTTTGTTTTCATTTATTGAATTTCTTTGTACAACTGGTCTTAGAACCATACAAAAGTCTAAATATCTAAAGTTAAAATTTTATTTTTATAAACTACTGCTTCTATTTTTAGTGCTTTGAACATTTAAAATAACCTTGACACCTATCCTTCAAGAATTCAAGTGTATAAGTTTTCTACCAGAAAAATCTGTCAATCTATAATTAAAGAGTAATGTGGGAGATCCTATGACAATTGGCTTGTATTATTTACAGCATTAAATTATTTTCTTTAACCTGACTTCAGTTGTTTTATAATCAAAAATGCCCATATTAGCTGGAAAAATCTCTTTTCAGAGCTTAAGTATTTCTAATATTATCCAGGCAAATACCAAAGTTACAGAGTAGTAGACAGGTCTTCCATAGGCTCAGTTCTCTTGTACTTAATTATGCAGAAACCAGTGGTGTCCTTAGTATGCATCAGAAATGTGGATAAATACGACTGACAGTATTAATGTATCTAGATTTATACATGCAGGCAACAATACAAATAGACAGCAAAATTTTTTTTTCTGAGGTTGTTCAACTTTAATTTATCAAAACAGACATTTTCACTCCCTCTAATCATCCATTCTCACTGATGTTTCTCAGGCAGGTAATTTATGCTATTATTCACATACTTAAAACTTTCAGCAACTCAGTAAATATCCATTCCTTCAGTGATAAATTGTGCTAAGAAAAAAAGCACCTTAATATCAAAAAGAATTCCCAATACTATGATGTCCCATCAGAAAGAAATTGTTTTGTTTTTTCCTTACAAAATAATCAAGAGAAAACAAAGAAAGTGAGCATCCTAAAGAATGTAATGTAAAGTTGACACAGGCCTAACATATGTTGGTTAAAAAGTTACGATGCAAATCTGAACTGGAAGAGATATCTTCACTGCAAGAAATTCACAAATAAACAGTGATTGCTCCTTAAAGACTTCAGACAGGTAGAACACAAAGGTAGGACACATTTATACTATAAAGAGGGAAACATAAATAAATTATATGGCAGATAAAGCAGATCCTCTTTGTCCCACATCTAAAGCATCACACCCTGTGAAATTTCAGCTAATAGTCATGAATTCCAGAATATGAGTTCCATATATAGGATGGAAAAAGCATTTACTGACCTTTACAGAAATTCACATCACACAATGACCACATATACATATTAAAAGGAAACTTAATCTACCAAACTGAGGTACAACAGCCTTTAGGAGGAGAATTACAGAATGCACTCCTGTATTCTCCCAAGCCAGTCTTCAGCACTCTAAAATATTACCCCAAGAAAAAAAAAAAAAAAACACATGGCAGGGAATCCCACTATCCTCCATCAGGACATAGGCACTCACCTTATGTGTGTGTTGCAGGCAGAATACTCCTACATACCTTTGGACAAAGGTAGAATCCCCAGAAGGACAAAGGCGAATTTTATGGAGAGCAGATGAGCTGAAATAGTTTAGAGGTGGCAAAAAGCATTTTCTACTTAGTTAAGGTAAAGATATAAAAGCTAAATATCAGGACAACACCAAACATCCGAAGACCCCAAAGGCTTCTGAGTAGTGGATAAGAAGTGCAGAACCTGTAGAACAGAACAAACTGGAGAGAAGCTTCTGTACCTTCATTTCTGGATGGCTTCAAATTGCCATCCAGAATGAATATGCCTTCAAAATTAACATGTCATTAAATTTCCTGGAGATCAGGAAATGCTAAAACATGCTACACCAGAAGTAGCAAATACAAATAAATTTTTCAATTTTCACTTGAAGGACCACATCCCACCTTAAGCAGTATAGTTATGTTGCTTCTCATTTCTAAGCAAAATTAGGCCCTGTTTTGAATATTCAATTATTGCAGTCTCTATTTTTAATTTGTGGTTATACATGAGCTTATAGATTTCCTGGGAGATTTTTTTCTTGACATCTTAGTCAATTTATAATGCCTTATGGACCACAGCACACAAAAAATGCTGCTTTAAACAAAGAGGAGCTGTAAAGATTCTGAAGAACTTGCTAAGGATGAAAACATTCAGCAATTTTTCTTACCAACAGCTTTTAAAAACATCTATATGGTTGGAACAAGTTTGGATTTATGCACGCAGAGACAGCAAGACTAAAGCACATCCTGGGCAGAGGAAAAGCATTACTTTCACTGTTCAGGAAAAAAAAGGAGTGTTAAAATACCATATATATAAGATGTAATATATTACTTATACTGTCACTATTTTCAATTGAACAGTAAAGCTATGCATGTTCATCTTTTGCCTACTCAATCCTTAATACTTTGAGGTTGCTACTGCTGCTGTCACTTGAAATGCTATCCGAGATTTAGGATCTCAGTCATTCATTGGAGGAAGAGTTTTGGAAGTTTCCAACCCACTGACCTGGCAGGGACATTCTTAATCAAATGAGGCTGAAGATAACAAGTGGGTGGGGAACTGGAAACTCTTTTCACCCCCAGAGAACTTTATATTCCCCAACTTCACATTCCCCACCTGTGTCTCCTATACAGCAATTCTCCATGCTGGTGTTGAATCAAATTCAAGGAAGAGGAATGATGCTATTTTTACATAGAAGTATGCATCCTTCTAAGCTTCAGCTTCACATTTCTCTGAAGAATGGCTCATGTGACTTAATTCTACAGGCAGCTGAGAGTAAAATCTTTTCTGTCATGCTTCATTGTGAATAACAATGCTTATAATATCTCTGTAAGATGTAATTTTTTTGTGTCAATAGAAATTTGATATTCATAATCTAAGCAATAATTATCCTTTGTAAATGCCCTTGTTTTTGGCTGCCACTCTTATTATGGTTGTTTCAATTCACCATCTCGAGCCTGTAGAGAAAAATGCAGCTATTTATTCCAATGAAGAGAGGAGAAAAGAGATTTTTGATTTATGGAAAAAATGTAAAAAGCTGGAGGGTTAATACAATTAACTTAGTGCTTGAGGCCTTTTCTATCTTCAAATTTATTTCTAGTGTTCTGAAAAAATACCAAAAATGTATTTGCTTCAATTTGCTTCAAAGAGGGTGAGGTTCTATCTCTTTCATATATAATTTCGTTTCTTTTTTTATATTTTTATCGGTTTAATTGTGTAGGGTGGACTATATAACTTCATCTTTGAATAGATTCTTCACTGAAAATAGTTTACCTGGTTGGAGAAAGGCAATTGACTTTGATTTATACACTAACTAAGAGGCATGGCATCACATTGTTCTATATGTGCATAAGAAGCCTTTTGTACAGAACATGGAGTAGCGGGTAAGAGGGGATTTCCTTTCAGCTGCTATTGAACAGCTGACCTAAAGCCTGAGGAGTCTAACTTGATATTTTTAGCATTATACATGCATGAAGCTTTGCCTTGTCTTATATTGTTACACTTGAGGCTGAAGAGAAACATACTCAGTGTATTATCTAACTCCTAAGATGTATCTGCTGCTACACATTATTTGCAAGCAGGCCTAGCTCCTGCTTTTCTATTTTATTCATTGCCAAGAGTTACTGGAAAGCAGGCTTTTACTCCCATTCAAAACACCTGTGCAAATTAAAAGCCATTTCAACCCAGCATACACGATAGGGAAGTGGGCAAGGAATGGCATTCTGCTGCCCTGCATCAGGAGAGCCCACAGTCAGACAGGTCTTCCCTGCTCCTGTCTCTTCCCAGCAGGCAGCTTCCTGGGATGCTGTCGCAACAGCTTTGGCAAACCTTCTGGTCCTCTGTTGTTTTTCATTTGGTATAAAAGCAAAAGCTCTAAAAGAAGCACAAAATGTATACAGTATACACAGAAAGAGGAAAAAAAATCTGGTCTTTCATCCATCACAGAGATTGCTATGCTGTGGTTCACTGGGAATTTAAAAAGTGTACAAAGCAAGATATCCAAATCATTCACCCCTTTAAGATTATGAGATTAATAAGTTTATCTGGCTGCTTCTCTGACACAAATCCTTCCCCTTTCCCTCTTAGTGTATCCCAAGTGGCAGATGAGATGAAAATTTACCAGAAATATGAGAAAAAGTAAGCAGGGTGACTCAATTTTCCAAGTGGCCACACTGATAGGTCCTCACAAAATGGCAGCTACCTCTTCTAGGAGTAACCTACCTTGGCTTAAATGGGTCACCTTCCATAGCAGAGCTAACCATCTATGTACATGAAACAAGTGCAATAATTAGTAAAGCCCTGCTGCCAAAATGCATTGCATGCAATCCACGAATAGGATGTTTACATTTAATACCTTTAGCTGAAAGCACCAGAACTTTGTATCTAAAAGGTGGTGCTCCTAAGGTCTTCTCCACATTCTAGCTTGGGTGGATAAATGGAAAGTGGAGATGTCAGAAATAATTCAAATCCCTGCAAAGTGTTTTCTTCCTCCCACTTCCTGAAGGAAGTGCCTTCATATGCAGACTCTGGATCAACCTCCAAATTTTACTTTTCCTGTGCAAAGTAATTTCCCTTGATCACAACAAAGATTCCAGAATCTGTCCCCAAAACTTGATTTTCTTGGTTTTTTCTCAGATGAGCCACCTTCCAGCAAGCACATATCTGGTCACTAATGGGTCCCTTTGGTGGGCTTGGAAGCTGCAAGAAAGACCAGAGTGTGGGAGATTCACCCACCACAAGAGTTCCTCTGCCTCTCCTGATTCTGACTTTATCCCAATGCTTTTGGTCTTTTTTTCTGTATGTAGTCATTTGTTGTTCATTGCCATAACTATACATTGTGGTCTCCTGAGAGAATATAATTGGACAGTGTGGTGTCATCTCATCCACACGGCATGCTCAGGAAAATTCATCTGAACTATCCTTCCAAGTGGAGTAGTTGATGCACATTAAAATAACATAGCATAAATGCAACCTAAATTTGTTTTGGCTTAATATGTTGCAGAAACAAATTAAGCAAAATTAAATTAGGCCATGTTTTTGTTGTTTAATTTTGTTTTTTTTAAATATGTGGTTTCACAGGGCTGTAATGTTGTTTACCTAAGGTAGCCCCAGTTCATACCTTTATTAGTCTGCACAGGCAAACCCTTATCATCCAGGAGCTAGTATCCAAGACAATTTTTCTATGCATGCAAGTTTAGGATCAGGGCAGGTTGCTTAATGAAAAAAATCAAAGCTGCCAAAGAACTACTTTCAATTTTCCATTCGCGTGTGGATCCCTGGACTCTCCATATCATGGTATGGTGTTTGAATTCCCAAATTCTACGTGCATGCCTTTTGCCTCCACTTTCCTCTTCTCCTGGAAAAAGATGCATATCAAAACAAATAATCTTCAGAAAGGAGGGGAGAAAGGTGGAATGCAGCCAGTAAGTAAACACAGGTAAAAGAAATACACTGTCATGTCAATGGGGAGCAAAAACAGGAGGACACTCTCTGTGTCATTTCAGCTAGACTGAACTAAGCAGTGGGTACAATGAGGCGAAGGAAGAGGAGAGAAGGGTTAGATACTTACTTTTAAAGTTAAAAAATGTACTCATCTGTTAAAAACATGGGGTGACCTATGGAGAACTCCAAGAAGCAGCAGGCAGGGAGCCAGTCTTGAGACATCAAAATGAAAAAAAAAAAAAAAAAAAAAAAAAAACGTGCCACAATGGAGGCCAGAATCCCTCATGCATTCAAGGGCACCAATGTCAATCTGCAAGTTTATTACAGACAAGAACAAGTCTCCACTGGTGAAAAGGACTCAGGTGCAAAACACCTTTTCCAGTGACAAAGTCATCAGAAGCCAGAAGCATCCGTGCTTGTGATCCCAATGGTTTTTGAAGAGAAGGTGCAGGGCTGCAGGGGGAGCTGTGCACCCATCATTTCGGTGCAGAAGTTGATGAAGGGAATGTGCTCCTCCAAATGACAGAGGAGTGTTGCTGTAGCAGCAGCAGATGCCATAGGGCTCAGTGAAACCATATTTCTGGTTACATTTCTGGCTGCATTTATTCTCTTGGTTTTCCAGCAGCTCTCTGAGTGCTACATTGAAAGTGTGCTCCCAGACACTACAGTTTTGTCTCATCTGCACATTGTGTTTAATTTGAACTGATGCAGTACTTCCATTCTCATTTAGCACAGAAAACATATCCTTCTTTCAAGGTGAAGAGCCAAGCACTAAAAAAACACATGGTTTAAAAAAGTCATTAACTGATGAATACGCCTTCTTCCAAATTGCAACAAAAGGCCTCTGCCAGTACAAAGAATGTCCAAATGAATGACTGTTTAATTTACCATCAGTACCAAGGATACAAAATGTCTAAAATATGTTTAATGGACTGTCATGTCAAAAGAAATTCAAATTTATAGTATTCATATGGCCAACACGCAACTAGTAAATAATGTTACAACAGGAATGCACCAATAGTACTTGTATTTGGAAACTGAAAAAGTTTTACAGGGATCTATGAGATTGCAGAACATTCAGTGTGTCTGCTAATTTTGTCAATCTAAATTTATGCTTCATTTAAACAAAAAAGGAGCAGAGATGCCATCTTAAAATTGCTGCATGTATTCCATTCAATAGATAACTAAGCAGACTGGATGTATTTGATTCAGTACAGTCTGGTACAGACATGCTTTTCCTGCAATATGCGAGGAATGTAAGGTAGAATGCAAGCTAAAAGAGGAATAGGAATGAACAGGAGGTGTAAACAATTGTTATGGTCATTCTTATCTAAGCTCACAGTGATTTATGACTTGGATATATTCACCTAAAAAAAAGACTGAGTTGATAGCAGTGAAGGGTATTTCAAGTGTTCAGCTCTACAGACACAAACTTAACACAAAAATGCTTGGGTATGGCACTGATGAAAACTAATATAAAAACCTGGCTGCAGCAACATTCATCAGAGTGAGTAGTCTTGACAAGACCTCTGAAATCCCCTGCTTCAGCTGAGAAATAAACCTTGCTCTTTCCTGAGCTGTGCTAAAGAATAAAGCCAGGAGTTTGACCACATATTTTCAGCCAAATTTTGCCAGACAAGAAAGCCAATAATTTAGGCATTTTGTGGCAATCTGCTTGAGTCAGGCCTAATAGAAAGCTGAAAGGAATCTTGTGATTATACCAGGAAAAACACATAAGTAAATACTCTAGAAACATTATTAATGGAGTAGAAGAGGCATTACAGCTGGACAATCTTTGAAAGCTTATTTGTCAAGGTTCCTGTCTTGCTCAGTTGTTATTTAATGTCACTTGGCAAAAGTCTGTTTTGACCAGAGATCACAGAAGACTAATTTACTGACCATTTTCCCTCATTTTTTCTCCAAAGCAATTTTCCATATTAGTTTAGTTCCAGTACTGTTAAAATCATTCATTGAGAGAATCAACAATGGAGAGCATGTAAAGAAACTATTTATTAAACATATATATAAATCAACAAGAGCAGATCAAGCAGTTTTGAGGAGGAATTAGCAGAGCAAACATATGACATTCACATTTAAATGAGAACATGGAGGTAATTTTTTAATACGCATTACATGTGTGTGATAAAGGGAATGTACAGGGACAAAAACACAAGTATTCCCTCACATCCATCAAACAGCACCTTCTAGAGGCTAATGATTAAAAATCTCTGAGGGCATCTCAGTCTCAAATTTGGTTGCTGTGTGAAACCATTGCCTCCTTGGCTTGTACACACTTGGGCATATCAGTCATTGTGATATGGACCTGCAAAAACCAAAGCTTACTTCTGCTTCAAAGACAGATCAAGAAACTATTTTGGTTTCTTAACTATTAACCTTGAAATACCCTCTTTATCATGCCTGAGGTTTGGGTAAGAGGAATATGCACCACAGCCCAAAAGCAAAATTCAGATTTTGTATGTTCTTATTAACTGAAAGCAACAAGAACACAATTTGATGCTGTATGTTGTTTCTTTGAGAGAAAGGTAATTATTTTGAATAACATTTCCAATAGTTTACAGCTATAGAGCATTAAAGTAGCATGTATAGTATATATGTAGGAATTAATCAATGCTGCTCTGATGAGCAGCAAAGGGCCATATTCTTACATGACTCCACCAGAAACTGCCTGAAAAAACAGCAGAAAAAGCAAGTATTGGCTTATCATATAAGACTACTTTCTACTTCATTCCTGCTTCCCAGGTATTTCAAGAGCCACAGAAAAATGCATAAGACAAGAAAAAGGTTTTAGTTAGCTTAAGTCTTGACACTATTTTTTGTTTGTTTGTTTTGCATGTAGACCATGCATTTCTACCAAGGACCCTAGACATTTTCAGGACAAGTTTTTGGTGCAACAGCCAAGAAAAAATACATGGGAAAGTATTTTAAGGTTGTCCTGTTCGAAGTTCAGAGGGAAGTAACGTACAAGTTTCTCAACCATCTTCAGACGTCTCCTGTCAACACACACACGCGTGCTTATCCCCAGGGTTCTTTAGCCAGGATGACCTCTTCTTATGTGTTAAGTACACATTTATGTAGCCAGCCAAGGACAATGAATTTGCCCAATCAGAGTCAACAAATCTTAAGAAGGGTTTGGGTACAAATTGTACAAGGGAGCTGGGGGTGTTTAGCCTGGAGAAAAGGAGGCTCAGGAGAGACCCCATCACTCTCTACAACTGCCTGGAAGGAGTGTAGAGCTGTGTGGGGGTTGGTCTCTTCTCCCAGACAACCAGTGACAGGACAAGGAGAAACATCCTTAAGTTGTGCCAGGGGAGGTTTAGATTAGTTATTAGGGGAAAAAATCTTCACTAAAACAGTGGTCAGGCACTGGAATTGACTGTCTGGGAAGTTATGGAGTTACCATCCCTGAAAGTGTTCAAAAGGCATGTGGATGTAGCACATGGGGATATGACTTAGTGGTAAAGAGGCAGTGCTGGGTTAAGGACTGGAATCAATTATCTTAGAGGTCTTTTCCAGCCTTGATTATTCTACACCTCTGTGATTAATCCTGTTCTCTCACTGAGAATTTGGACAGTGGTTGTGGTAGAGAAGGGGGACGGATAGCAATTAAGCTAAACAAAGAGAATTTCTTCCATTTCTTATTCACTGCTCCACCGTTGGATACATGCTGTCCAAGCAGTCACCCATTACTTCTCTGAGCCCAGGTCTTGCTATACCAACCATAGACTTAAAAGCTAAACAAACTCTTTTTATCCCTCAGGCCAAAACAATTCACCCATGTATAGTAGGAACTGGCTTCAGTTGTCTCAACACACATATTTCTAATGAAAGCTTCTGCTCTTCTGCTGGACCTCCTCACACCTGCAGTTGTGGTATCTGATCTTATTTGTCATTATAAGGCTTTCCAAAGCTGGAGATGTCATTTGGAAGTGACAAAACCAACCAACCAAACACACACATAAACAGCCATGTCATCCTGCTGACCAGTCCCTCCTTGTTGAAAGTCAACTGCTGCTGCTGTATCAGGGGAAATCGAGGAACATAACAGATATGTTCTCTCTTGCTCCTCTTGTCAGTGACAAATCAGGGAATGAGGCTCAGAGCCTCATAGCTAATTTACCACTGAGGATGTTGAAGTGTCTTACAGACTGCTCTTTTAGAGATATCCCATTCCTTGCCATACTGCCACTTACTGTGGCTTGGCAGGTGCTCTGCAGGTACTGCTGCTCAACATCAGGAAGCAAATATCCTCCCTTCTATGTTCCAAATAAAGAAAATGTAGCCTATGAGACACAATAAGAGATTCTGCATGGCCACTGAGGAAACTAGGAATGCTATAATTGTACACCAGTTAATACATGGGGAAAGAAGGAAAGAGCAAGAGAGCACTGAAAAAAAAACCAAAAAAGAGTACATGCATCTGATACATGTCTGATAAATGATTGCTTTAACTGAGTGTGTAATGGCCCTTCCCAGCGACAGGGCCAATCTGTCTGACAGATGACACTGAGCTCAGAAAAGCAGGAGAATTCTCCTTGGGCCATGGAGCAATAAAGTCTCTGTGCTAGAGTTACTGCTGCTATTAAGAAGAGGTGCGGGGTATTAATTACATTCACAGGAGAAACAGAAGCAAGGCTGTGGCATAGCAGTGTAATAGTATTGAGACTGTCATTTCCCAGTCCAAACTGCTCTAATTATGTCCCAGCTGAGGTCTCCTGTTCAGGTCTATAGTCTTGATTTCAAAGGGAGAGAGGCAAACAAAGAAATAAATAAATAAATGCAAACAGTTTAGCTTCTTTCGAAGTATGGAAGGCCAGATATTTGGAGGCATTTGTGGGTTTTTTTATTTGAAGAAGTTGGTAGGTTGTTTTTACCTCGTGATTGTCTGCTGTCCTATTTTGAAATTAATTGACTGCATTCAGTCCGTAGAACCTAAATGACCTTGAAGTCCACCAGGACTTGATAGATCTTAGGCTTACCTTTTTATATTATAACACAAGATCAGCCAAAAAAATGAGAGCACAGGAAAAATCCCACCATAACCTTGCTCTATATCTCCATGTACTAAGGATATCTAATATTCAACACAGGACTATTATAACCCACTCCTGGCACCAGCACTTAGCATCAAGGCACCTTGTATAACTATTTTACTTCCAGTTCCCAGAGTGCTGTATGTAAGTTTGGCGGCTAATTCTGCACATCTTGTGCTCCTTTCCTTTTTCCTTTCCTTTCCTTTCCTTTCCTTTCCTTTCCTTTCCTTTCCTTTCCTTTCCTTTCCTTTCCT
>JANRGV010000001.1:59090649-59125172 GCA_024734035.1 Alethe castanea | reverse complement strand
TTTCCTTTCCTTTCCTTTCCTTTCCTTTCCTTTCCTTTCCTTTCCTTTCCTTTCCTTTCCTTTCCTTTTTTCTTTTTATGGTGAAAGTGATCTACAAATCTCTGCCACTTGATACTTTTAATGAAAATTTATTCCCTGTTAAAAAAAAAAAAAAGAAAATAAGCTCCAAGGGCAAATTTGTTGTTGTTTTTTGTATTTTTTTTAATCTCATACTCAATGACACTTCAAACTAATAGTTTTAAACCTGCTTCTGCTTACTTTGCTTCACAAGGACAATGTTAGCAAATCCACTCCTCCTTATTCTTCCATTTTCCAATAGACTACCTGGAAATAAAATGAAAAGAAACAAAATTACAAAGGTAACCATAAGTGAAAAGGAAGAAATCACAAATCTTGAGAGAAAACAGGCCCTTTTGTTTCTAATATTTTCATTTTACTTCTAATTTTTTGAAAGAGTCCATTCATGAGATTACCTTGCTGTTTGCTTCCTTTTTAAATTTAAAATGGTTTTCTTATAGGTTTATATATTTAATTCTCTTGGGGTTGCTGAAGAAATCATTAGCCAATGGTTTATACAATTGTAATTTCATTTTCCCAGGTTATTAAAAACTAATAGCATGGCATTTAATTAGACTAGATGATGAGAATCCACTTAAAAGTTAGAAATAGACTTACAAACTGCCAATCTTCTTCCTTACTGCCAAGCAAGACTATAATAAATCATTATTCCTTTTAAATGAATTTAGTAATTACAAAGGACTTTATTCTTCATTATATTCACCACAGCTATACATATTTCCATAAGTTATCTCATTTATTTGTACCGAGAGTACTATTAAATATAGCACTAATTTCTCAGAGCAGGGTATGGGAAGAAACCCTTAGAGGATATTATTGGTAATGGTCTGAAACGAAGCTTTTTGCTTATGCAAAGAACAAGTCTCTGCAAGAACCCTCAGCATTAACTCTCACACCACAGCATGGCAATGCTGTAGACTGCTGAGGAAGGGGACAAGGCACAAGGCCAAAGAGTGATTCCTTGGCCACATCCTTTCCAAGTGCGGTTCTTGTGCTGAGCCTCGAACTGAGATGACAATTACTGTAACCTGGAGCATAGACCTCTTTCCCTAAGGAAATGAACCAAGACGTCCAGTTTATTTCACATAGCCTGTTTAAGAATCATTGTATAATAATGGCCTTCAGTCACTGCCAACCCATGGTGAATTTAAAATAGTGACTTGGAGGGGAAATGCTCTATGTCATAACTCCCTAGGCACATGATCCCCTCTATCATGCCATTTATTAGGCAGCTTGGCCCTGGCACCACATTTATTTATACCATAATATTTCATGCTATATAGTCTGAGGTTAATAAAGTCTCATTAACAGCTCCTTTATGGACTACCCCTTTATGGGCACTCCCAAGGTTTCATTTTACAATAATGACAAAGAACTTCACCATTTATTTTCTCCCATCCAATTTTAAAGACCCTAAAGCAACAAAAAAGTGGGGGAAAAAAGGGGGGAAAAATAACAGAAACATAGATATCTGTGGTGCAGTGAGAAGAATGAAAAGAAAAATGTGTCTGTCTAATAAGCAAATATATTTTCCCTATGTGCCAGACTATATACTCTGTTGGTACTTTTTCAAGAAAATCCCTGGATAAGGATGACAGTGATTTTTAGTTGTCTCTTTGTTGCAAAATTCTCATTCTCATTCTCAAATTTCTCATTCTCAAAATTCTCATTCTCAAAATTCTCATTCTCATACTTGGCTTGAATTAGAATTTCACCTCATACCCTGTGCGGGCTGCTGTTTTCTGGAGTCCTTTAAACTTCTGAAAGCTGAACAGCCTTTCTCTGGAGGTCTTCTTAGATACAGTCACAAGAGCCTCTGTGTCTCGATGCTTTCTTTTTGAATTCTGAATATCACTAAGAATTATTGATGGACTCTAAAAGAATAATATTTCCAAGGCATTGGGAATTGAGTGTTTTTCTTTTGTAGAATATATGAGCTTCTTACAATTCTTCAGTATCTGGATTTAGTAGATGCTCATCACTTCTTTCTTAACCTGTTTAGTATCAGAACAACTCTGGAACATCCAGGAAAGAAAATAATTAATAGCAAATTTATTTAAACTAATAATAACTATAAACTAATATATCAGCTGAAAATACTTCTTAAAATGTGTATTAAAAAGAAATATATTGGAGCTTTTAAAGTTATTAAGGCAGGCACAGCTGAAGGAGTATGCCAGAAGGTCGCGGCAGGAATAAGATTAACCTTTCATGTACAGGAAGGAGAAGAAAAGCACATTCAACAGTCCCCTGTGAGACAGGACAAGCTTTGCCTCAGTGCATATGTCATTCTGAAACAAACACACAATGTCTCTTTACCAAAGAAATCACAGTCCAAATAAAGGAAGCACGAAGGTGTGGAAGACAAGCAATGAGAAAGAAAATTATTTGTCCAAGATCAACATGAAATCTTTTGGTTTCTATTCTACACCAAACCTAGAGGAGAAGGGGTCAGGTCTAGTCTGATATTCTTCAATATAGCCATTCCTGCCTGCTTCTCCCCTACCCCAAAAATTAGTGTTCATGTGAACATGGAATTTAAGGGGTTTGGGACACAACAGGTAGATATTTCACTGTTTGAAGAAAAGCAACATGTATCAGTTGGTGCTTTCTGTAATTCTGAAGTGGGACAAAAGAATTATAAAATGCTTATTCCCCCTCAATTTTATGCTTATGTATGGCCAAAGAAAATTTATACTTTATTTCCTGAAAAAAATGAAAGTTTTCACGGAAAAGTGAGTAATGAGTGGAAAGATTACATATTACTTCAGAGAGAAGGGAGATGAACTTGACAATGAGAACAGTCACACATAAGGAAAGATGGATGTCAGTGCCTGTGAATACTGTATATTCTCATGTAAAGCCCGTATTTGAGATTTCTGCCATATTCAGGTATTTACAAAGCCAGAACTTGCAAACAGTGACAGAGTTCATAAGACTATAAATGCTAAAAGAGAAAGATAAAAATAATTTTTTCTCAAATAACATCAATTATTCAATGAATACCTAATACATATGCATAATTTTCCAATGGGAGATCAATGGGATCACACAGTGAAATGTAAACGTTTATTTAAATGCTCAATCAAAAGAGATGAGATTATTTATATATTAAACTGAAAATTCATATTTACTGTAGTCTCTCATCCAGATTATGTAATGTTTGTAAATTTTATATGAATAAAAAATAAACCACTGTATATTGACGGTGATCTCTATTGTAAGAGTTTTAGGAACACAGAAATCAAGATGAGACCGTTCTCCCTGCCAGCATAGCATCTGCAAGATGTCTTATTGCACTCCAACCCGCATTCCTTCTATCAAATATCCAATTTGCCAAATCCCAGTGATGGAATGACAGTCTATGCTGTGAGCTTCAGTCTTTGAGTTTCTTGTGGTTGGTTTGCTTTGATTTTTTTTTTCTTTTGTTTGGGGCTTTTTAAACTCAAATTTAAAATCATCTAGGTGAGAAGTGCTTTTAATTTTTGTTCTGGGAATGATAAGAATAGGTACGAACCAAGCACATGGAATTTTTCACTCTTAAAAAGGATACTTGCAAAAATTTTACTAAAGATTGTGACTTTCTATGGGCTTCCTTTTTTGGGATGTTCTTCCCCCTTTCTGCATGGCTTCCAGTCTTCTAATAACTGTTTTGAAACAGATACTACATGGGAACTATCCATCTCCCTGTTCAATAGGATGTTGGATAGCTCAACTGCAGTCAGACAAATTTCAGTTTTGGATGACTGAAGGCAGAGGCTCAGATTATGAGGATAACACTGACATGAGAGTGTTGCCCAGGCCTGGGAAAGACAGACATTTAAAACAGATATGCTCAGCAATATTGCTTTAAAGAGTACAGAAGGTAGGTCAATATATTAGAACTACATTTCCATATTGCAATGTCTATGTTACAGCACTCAGGAGCCTCTATTTAATTTGGTGTTCAGCTCTGCCTGTAACTGCATCTAAGTATTGATCTATCAATCTGTAGTAGTTAACATCACACACAAACAAAATCTCATTTATCTTCACACCTGCCGTCCATTATTCAGATCTAGCATTTTCTAAAAATCAAACATTCATCAGGTTTTTAAAGACGATTTTGTAGTAAAAACTCATTTTCATCTTGTCTTTATTATTCATGAGAGGGCTTAGACCTCCTGAGCAGCTCAGCCATAAACTGTTAATACACAGGCTAACACAGCATGAGAGAGAGAAAACAACCCCACCCACAAACAGCAAACTCAGCACACAAACAGGCATCCCTTATTTGCCAAGTCTATTGCATTAACAGTATCTGTAAAAATACAAGGAAAACAAGGGTAGTGGTGGCTTTTGCATGCTCTGATTCCAATCACTGAGAAGGAAACAAGACTGTGGGTAGGTAGAGGTAAAAAGAGAAAGGAAGGAGTAAAACAAAAAACATTCCTAAACAGAGCACTAAACAGGAACACAAGGAACTCATAGGTGAGAGAAACCCAGAAACCTTCAAGGCAAAGGCAAGAAATACATGCAAAAGGCTACAATAATGGCCATTAAAAAAAAACAAACCCCAAACTAGTAGTGCTTTGCACTCATCTTAGGTTCTCAAGAATCACTTTTAGCAGTCTAAAGAGAAGAAAAGCAGAGACAAAGTGCATCTACCAAGAAGCTTTAAGTGTTGACATTTTTTTCATCAAAAGTTTTTAACAGCAGAATATTGAATTCATAATAATTTAGAGTCAATGAAAATTACAGAGAAATAAAGAAGTATCAATAGTTCTGACATGTCTGTAGGTAATGGGAGTAACCATAACCCAGTTATAATACTGGGGAATTAAATATATAAAAATACATACACAGGTGAAAAAACTCCCAGAAATTCTCTTTATCCATTTTCCAACTGAATTCAATCTATAAAACAGGTAGAAAAGTGGAAGTTACACTTAAAATCTGCTCTCCATTTAAATTTATCCACCACAATCAATGTTACTTGTATTTTCCACACTTCATTCTTGTTTATTCATGATATACTGGTAAGAGAAATTTCCAGGGCGATAAGACAGGAAATCACTTGAAAGAGAAAAGCTTCAGAGTTTTTTATCGGGTTATTATTAATCAATTAGATTCATCATTTTCTCCCTTCTAAGGTAGTTCCAGGCAGCTCCACTTATAAACAATTAACTGAAGATATGCAAGGCAAAACAGAAAAGGAAAAAAAAAAAAAGCCATTCATTAGATACAAGAGCTTTAAAAAATAATTTAAAAAAAAAAACCAGCATGGAATTTGCACTGAAGCCTAGAGAGAGTCACAGCAGAAGAGGCAGAAAAGGCTACTCACATAACTGTATTTCTCAGATAATGCTGAAATCTAAAGGATCTGCAGCATTTCTCAGGATGAGGCACCAGTAGGAAATCACAAAAAAAAACGAAGGGTGTGGACTCCCTGTTATGTCCAGGTTATTGTCATTCTTCCAGCACATGAGCTACACATCTAAATACAGGATGAAATAAAGGAAAAGTCACAAGAGCACATGTCAACCCACAGGATTCTGAGACATCCAAATGTGTCTGTAGTTCTCACATTGTGACCCAATGAGGGCCCTTGTGCTCACAGAGCTGTTTTTACTAATATAGTTTTCACTAATTTTTTGATTACTTCAAATTTTTGTTTTGAGAATAGATGTCTTCTTTGAGGAAATAAAAAAGGTGAGGGATGGGAGGGGAAAAGAGAGTGAATACATTTTTCAATGTTTGGACTCCCAAAGAGCAATAAAAAAAGAATACCCTTTTGAATTCAAATTTGATTTTTTTTTTCAGACTCAAACAGTGGGGAAGACACTCAGTACTAGTTCTTAGCACTAGTACATCAAATCCTCCTTTCCATCTCCCTCCATTTTGCCCTCTCAGCACACTTCCTTTCCACATTCCCAGCCTGCATACATAAGAAAATGGGTATCCCATCCTCACTGCTCAACAGTAAAGCAAAGCAGGTTCAGAGCTGTGCTCCTGTGTACTGCCTCTCACCACATTCACATTTGTCTTGCACTGCTTATTCTTGCTCCGGTTCTGTGGAAAGGGATTAACCAAGGTAGTTTCTTGCCATAGCAGGGGTTTAGACTCAGTGGCCCAGAAGGTCCTTTAGTCTGAGTGGTCTAATTCCCACCCCAGCCATACCCCATAAGCTGCAGCTTTCCAAGTAATAGCAGGATCAACCTTTGCCTTATGTACAACATCTTCTGAAAGCAGAAATATTTTTATGTATCCTAGCAATAAGTTGTACCACAGTAACTGAGCAAAATAGAATTCTGTTTGCACACTAGCAAAAAGCGGTAACACTGGCATCCAAAGAAAGAGTTTTATCTATAAAATATTTTATTTTAGACTATTAGGGTTTAAGTTGCATTACAACCATAAACATAGGAGAAGCTGTCCCAGATGGTGAATGTTAAATGTGCTGTAAATTTTAATGAAGCAAATAAGTCACTAATAACAATAATGCCAACACTGCTGTGTTTTTGGTAGATGTTAATAAAGCAAAATTTTAAAAAGAGCATGCAGCATTCAAATAAGTGCTTTAGAAGCCCAATATAATTTGCTAATTCAGCTATTCACACTTTGATTGCACAGCCCCTGGTCATCTGCTCAAGTACAGCTGCTTCATGTAAAAACAAATTTTAAAAAAAAAGTTTTATTGTCCACCAGATGTCCCAGCTTGTAACACTTGCTGCTATAATTCAGGTCACCCAAGGTTCAAGCACATTTAGAAATTGATTGTTCTTGGATGTTCAGCCTTGTGATAGTGGTCAAGGCACTTTGGTCCTGGGTTTATCCTGCTGAGAGGTGAAGAAGCACTTCTGTATTGAAAGAATATTCATGTTATGAGTATCACAGGCACCCCAAACAGGTAATTACTACTACAGCTTAGGAAAAGAGCTGGAAAGGACTGGAGTGGAAAGAATTCAAGCAACATATGCCCTGCTTTAAAAGGCCATTGAAAACCCACTAACAGGGCCTTACGAGATTTATTTTCTTTACTGAAAATGAATTTATTATTATTAAAGAAAGGTATAAAAGCACAAGGCACAACAACCAGTGCATCAGCGTTCTCACTGCTCTTGATGGGAACTAGACGATACGTGTAGTGCAGCCAGCATTTCTCTCCAAATAAAATGTAAAAATCAATGGAGCAGAATTATCAGCTGGAGCTAAAACATCTTGCACCAAGGGTGTCTGCTGCTGTGCTGCACAAAACAGGCTTGAAATCAGCAGGCAGTGTTTTGCTTATGGATTTCACAGGGCTGACAACTAAGGAAAGGCTGGACTGGAGGAAAAGTGAGCTTGTTTCTGCAAACACCTCCTCTTCCAGAGCAGGAAAAGTGCATCAGTGAATGGAAGGAATCTGAGCAGAGCCAGGGACTCCTGCCAGAGCCACGCTGAAGGCATGGCTGTAGCATACAGATGCCAATACCAGATCCCCACCAGGGTGAACTGAGAAGGCTGATGATTTTATACAAGAGGGCACCACATTCAAAACACTCTGTTTTTACTGCACAAGATGCAAAAACCTGAAACATCCCAAACATGACAACACGTTTCAGAGTAATCTTTCCTTAAGTAGGACCTGTGCAGCCTGTCTTAGCAACACAAGCACCCATTTGTCACATTGTCCAATTATTTACAAGGAGCAATATCTTGACAGAAGTATTTTGTGGAAAATTATGTTGTTCTGTTGTAACTAATTTACGCAGCACTGCAGAGGACACAAAAAGTTACGTTTTCATCAGGCATCCACCTCTCACTGTACAGTTCCTCTCAGCCACTGAATTCTTGCAACTCTATGCAGTCAACCCCAGCCTCTGGCACTTAAATGTGCATTACAATTAATAGAACAATTACTTGATTGAAAACTTTCCCTCTTGAGCTTTACCACTGTTAGCCTCATAATAGAGTAAAGTACAGGAAACAGAGGATTGCTCAGCTACTTACTTATTTCACATGAAAATGAAAGTCCCTTCTGTCCTAGTAGACTGAATTTTGGAAGAGCCATTAATGTCTGTGAAAAGACTTTTCCTCTCAGCTTGGACAGATTTACACCATCAGTATACTTGTTCTTCAAAGCCTGCCTTTCTCACTTTGTTCTCAGAGTTCATGAGTGTCTCCTTGCCCATTTTTCCCCCACAGCACTTATTTGTTTTTAATCCCCACGGCTGGCCTGCCATGATGTCCATACAAGCCAGTGTATCAGAGTTCCCTCTGCTCCCCATTTTATCCCCATGTCCCAATGGGTAACCACAATCCAATGATTTGAGTGCCCTTCAAAACCTCAGTCCTCCTTTGTCAGCTGCCACTGACAAAGAAATGCCACTATGTCTTTTATCTTCCTCCATCTCTGTTTTGAAAATTTACTCCCATCTACATCAGTAGCCAACTGCAGTCTCTGTACCCTTGGTTCAGAGGCTCTGGCTGGGCTGGGGACAAGGATGCAGTGCTGCTGGAGCAGGAGCTGCACAAGGAGCCTCAGCCTGCTGCAAGGAGCCTCTGCTATCCAGTACGAGGGGAGCAGGAGGAGAGCAACACAGCTGGAGAAAAACTGGGTCCTAGCCTCAGGCTCCCTGTGACTTCGGGTCAGCCACTTCATCAGCTTTAACAGCCACTCTTCTGACACATCAAAGCAGCAGAAATATTGTTCAGAAATGCAGCGAGCTTACATCTATCCAAAAGAGTGTGGAATAGACTCAGGGAGAGCAAAATGCAGCGGCTTCAAACAGTTAAAGGGATTAGGCTTGAAGATGTTGGATCAAATTTTAATCATGTCAGGAGAAATCCACCTACATGCCCAGGGAGCAAAATATCTAGCCCAGGACTTGCAAGAGATTGTCATTTCAAATGCACATCCTTGCCTTTTCCACACAGTTCAGGCAGGATTTTGTCTGTGCATGCTTCTCAGGTTCCTGCCCAGCACTCACACAGTGGCTCCAGTTAATTTTCCATTCCTTATTCTCCACTTGGGTTAGCTGCTATTGGAAAGCTGCCTTTTCATTCCCATCTATCACAAAAAGCTGGGACAAATGTTGGAAGGCTTAAATCAAATTTAACAGGGGTTAAAAAAAAGAGGGCAGATGTGGGAAGCAGCAGAGGGACGAGAGGAGATACTGGAGCTGGGATGTAAAAGGAGAGAGCAGGTGCCTCCCCACCATTTACTCTCCTACCACATTCTATGGAGGGCCCAGTACCAGGCTTTTCATGCTGGAGTGATGCTGGCAGCGTGCAGCCCTTGTGCAGACAAAGGGAAGCCTGATCTGCTCCGTGCCAAGACGGCAGCCCCGGCACCCAGGGTGCCCTGGAAACCCACCCCAGCTCCATCACTCTGCCCTCCTTGGCAGGCAGCACCAAGTGCCACTCCTGGCCATTGTACAGGCTCATACAGATTAATCTTCTCAGAGGCTATCCTAATGAATTAGAAGCTGCTGGATTAGATGGGCTGCAGGCAGGCTGCAGCTGAAATTTCCCCTTATACCTCTGTTTCTAAGCACCAGATTCATTTTCCATCTATCAAAAGATCTTCCCCCTTTTTAACCATCAGCTCTGTTGCAGACCCACTGATTTGAATAACAGTTTTGTTTGACAAACTACAAAATTTGATTCTATCTTTTGAAGATTCAGTGTCACTTGTGGCTATTGTTAGCTCTCAGAGTTTCATTGCCAGGCAGAAAATAACAGGTATTTTTTCAAGCTGCAAGGACTGGAGTCCAGGGATTATATAACTGGGAAAACAAAATGTGACCCACATCTAATGACTCAGAAACTAAATGTAAGAAAACAGTGATTATTTGTCGAGCACATTTCAAGACCTTCTAAATATTGAGGGTTGAACAATTTGTATCACTGCCAATTTCTTAAAACAAAATTTGTCCTCTCTGCTGTTTCATTTAGGCAAACTGCATTGTATCTACAGTGTTTACACTTTCAATAAAAGATCTTAATATTTAAGCAGACATCCAAGCAAATTATTTCCCTGTGCTTTCTTTGAGCATTTATCACAAAAGGATATTATTTCCATGGAACTGTGCAATTAGAATTCACCCTTTATTGACCTCTGTCATACTTTGAATTCTCCATTATCTGTGTTGTTACAAAATAGCTGCTTTTGAGTCTCATTTCATTTGCAGCTTCAGAGAACAGTTAATGCATCTAATTCGATGGAGCCAGGTTTTGCTTGCACCAGCAGAAAAGAACTGGAACTTCTGTTTTCCAGCCTCTCCAGCAGGTACAGACAGGTCTGATCTTCTCTGAAGTCCATGGAAGTCAGTCATCCACAGAGACCTTCAGACAGGTAATGTGAGCCAGCTTCTCTGCAGTCTGGCATCTGGTGAAATCAGAAATTCAAAACTGATAGCTGCTGTCAGGCAACATCAGAGCCTCTCACCCATATGGGTAAGAGAAAGCCATGGAACAGCAGGAATCTGAGAAAGCCTTTAGAAGCCAACAGAATATGTGGCATTGTGCATAGAATACATGAATATTGTTGATGGTTTTTCTTCTTCCTGCTCCCCTTTTGTTCCAAAATGACACTTCCACTGAGCTTTTTCCTCTAGATTTCACAGTTCTGTCTTCTGTGTAACTGTAGCTAATACTTTTTCTTCAACTAACAATAATCCCCTAGCCATTGGTTTAAGGCTCAGCCCAAGGACAGAAATAGGGCTTGCCATTCAAATTAATATGAATGCATTAGCATGTTTTTTAAACTCTAGGGAGTGTTATTCTGGGGGTATTTTGCAATCTAATGCCAAATTTGGATATAAATTCTGGGGACAGCTTTACTGTTTGTGATCTCACCTAGATGGTCCCAGATCAGGTGTATTTTAGAGGTACAGGCCTATATATTGCATGCAAATGCTCATGTGAAAAGGAGATAATAGATCAAATATTCCACAATAAAAAATTGGGGGGAAAAAAATCCCCCAACTCTAAAGAAAATACCCACCTAGAAGAAAAGCAGACAAATAGCTATAGAAGAGGGCTACTGACAGACAAGTTCAAAGAGCAGTTTTGGATTTTCACTTAAAAAATTTTACACAAGGAATCTGTTTCTGATGACAGCTAGGCACATTAACCTCTGTACAGCATGGTGCACTTGGCTAAGTAGTGTAATGCCTCTCTTCCATCTCCTGGACCTTACATTTTCCACATCCTTAGCAGCATGAATGTTATAGTCAAAAAACTTCAAATAAAGCCAGGGCATAAGGTCTGTGGAAGAGCAGAGTGAAGCAAGTGCCTCCACAGGCAACAGTTTGGAAAACAGTGAAGTACAGGTGAAATTTTGCAGCTATTGCAGAAATTTCTGGTTTTGTACAAAAAAAAACCCCTCTCAAAAACTGATCTGAAGTACCATGCATGAAATTCATCAAGATACAGGTGGTTTACATGAAAGTTTGACCGAAGACACACACACTTATTTCCCTTGATGCCATTTCTATCACCTCCATGGTAATTTGATTTTTATATTTTAACACAAATAAGACATATTTTCCTTTAAATTAAAAGACTCTGTTTTCTTTTCAAGAATATTTCATCTTCTAAGGCTACAATGATTCTGAAAATTTGACATTAAATGTGAAACTGTAGCAGAAAACTCAAAATTACCTACTAGGAGCACCAAGCTTGTGAATACCACGTATAACTTCAGTTTACCCATATCTAGTGTGTTTAGAGGTTGGCTAATTAAACCCATTTAAGTAAGATGAGTCCTTTTGCATTATATCTCTGCTTACTATTCATGGCCTGCTTGGGCAATACTCTGTTAAAATCCCATTTTAAAGCCCCTGCTTTGTGAGATGACATTTTAATGCAGTCAGTGCTTATCTCCAGAGTTTTTCTATGAAAAAAACCTGTGTCTGTTCTGAAGAGATAAAGCAAGAACACACACAGGCTCAAAACCCCTTGTGAGGGGGCAGAGGTTAAAAGCTAATGTTTCTGTTCTCACAGCTTCTAATTAAGTAGTTTCTTAATTAAAAGCCTTTTTATTTTGTTTTGGCTTTGTTAGACAGAAGCAAAGCATTTGATATGCTAAACCCTTTCTACCTGGTCAGATATGAATCCCTCTCATCCTCCATCACCACAGGACTACCTGCAATCCTCCTCAAACACTGGTTCTGCCTGGGAGCCCATAGGGATGTTGCACAGCCTGAATTTATATTAGTTCATGCAGTGCATTTTCCTGCCCCCCTCCGCCCACACTTTGTCAGAAGATGTCTGTTGACTTGCTTTGACGAGGAAATTAACAACCCTGGGGAAACCTTTTTCCTGAGCTTGTCTCTGCAAGGTGACACTTGACATGCTCAGTGCCACAGTCTAAGCACAGCTGGGCAGCTGCTGCCCAAACATGAATGCTCATGATAGATGAGTTTATACAAAAGCTGTATCTGATACTGATGACTGGCTTAAAACACCTGCCTCACCAGCACCACAAGAGGGCTGCCAGGCTAGGGAAACACCAACCATCACTCATCAGCAAGATTTGAGACTTGGCTAACAGCTAACTTTCTGACCTATCACTCTGCTTTCTGTTTATGTGCCAAAGAATGAGAGATGAGAGGGGCACATTCAGTCACCTGATGGCAAACATATGCCAAGATTTACTTGCACTTCTTGATGTTGTTGTCATTACACTTGAACGCAAACAGTTGCATGGAGAATAAAAGAAAACCAGAGCTCACTTTCATGCTGACTTTGCTGTGCACTTCTGCAGACACAGCCTTCTTTACAAGAGTCCTCCTACAAAACTTCATTCATCCAGCAGCTAAACATCAGTGCTGATTGTGTATCAGGCACCAGGCTGGCATGCTGAAAGGTGATTCATTCCTCTTAGTATGGCACTAGAAGAGCCTCTCTCTCTCCACACTTAATATAGAAGCAGCCAGGTCAGCAAACTTGTGAGTGGTTAAAGGTAGCAAAGCTGAACCCTCCCTCAGCTCTGTGGCTTAGACCAGCCAGGGATACAAACCAGCTGTGTAAAAACCTGTGTTACTCAGCAGGAAATTCGTGAGACTTTGGGTCTCACAGCCAGAACCATTTCACTCACCCACTTTACTAAGTGAAAGTAAGAAGGACAATGAAAGGAGCATCAGTAGCTGGCAGGAGCACAAGCACAGCAGCCAAGACATGAGCAGCTCCAAGAGGAAGCACACAGACAGCTTGGGGACAGCAGCACCTCTGGAAGCTGAACAGCCAGCAAACCACCAGCAGAGCAACCTGCATGGCAAACACTCCTCTCTCCTGCACCTGTGTGTTGCAGAGATGACAGATGCCTCCCACCCATGGCAGGAGGATCCAACTCCACCCTCCAAGGCTGTGTCCCAAATGCAGAAAATTAACTAGAACTAGGTCATGTTTCAAGACATCAGACCTACTTGGCAAAATTTTCTTGAAACTTCAAGCAATCTCGAAAATTATTTCCTCACACTCTTAAGGGAGAAACACACCCAGTGATAGAAGTAATGAAAAAAAAAAAACAATTTCTGTTGAGTTTTCCCTCCCAAAACAAAGGAAAATCTGCATAAGAAGTAGGTAGCAATAGTCATTTAATAAAATGACTCCATGAAAGAAAAAAATAAGCACACAGCTTCTTTACCATGCAGTGTACACTATAGGTAAGGTTAGACTGTTCATCTTGGGGTTTTTTTTAACTCTGAGAAAGATGAAAGAAACTACAATGCTGTACAGGAAAGGTCCAGGTATGGGGTTTTCCTTTAGATATATCTCTAAAATAAGCACAAAAATAAAACATTGAAAATGGCCTATTGGTAATTTATCAGCTAAAAATAAGACTTACACAGAGTCAAACAGTGTCACCTGAACAGGATCCAAATGCTGATCCTGGTATAGAATAAACTTTTAGTTCAAGACTCAATGAAATAGATTTTGCCTTCATATGTACTATGTAGTCATTATAATGCACAAAATCAAAAGTGATGGTGAATTTGACCATAGTATATGGAAATTGTGACTGCGTATCCCTTCTGAAAGAAAAGATTTTAAAGCATAGATTAATTCTAAAAAGAGTTTAACAAACACCAAGTAATAGCTTAAACATTATTCTAAAAATCATTTCCTTATTATTTTGAGAAGAATAATGTCACAAAGGATTTTTGGTCAGTTGGTAAGATTTTGGACAGTTATTTCCAGACACATTCTATAGGTGTTTGCAGGAGCTGTGTACCTCTGTGGTCCACCTCACATTCCTTCTTTAAAAGATGCTTTAGCATAGATTAGTTGGATACACTAGAATGCAAAAACATTACAGTACTACTTAGATCAACCTTTTCTTTCCTGTCCACAAGACATTTTAGCCTCCTGTCATTCACCAAGTTTTCCAAGTTTTGGTTGCTTTTAATTTTCACTGTTATCAGATTGAAAACTGCAGAATTCACTATTTTATCAGTGGAAAAAAAAATCTCTCCTAATTGCATATTATAAATATAATTTCTTTCCCCAAAATTATCTTTTATGGGGTCTGATTCCCTCATGAGGCACCAAATTATTCTTTCCATTCTAAATATCAACTACAATTCAATACAGGAATTCAATAGCTGCTTATATTTTTAAACACCAAATTTTAATTCCTTTTTGGTATTATTTTCAAAATCAAAACTGGATGGCTCTCTCTTTTTCATACCTTCACCTCTTTTTAGGTCCCTCCAATAATGCCAGCCTATCCTTATGAATCTTCAAGATGGACAATAGGAATATGTAAACAACACAGCTGGTGACTGAGGACCACTGACACACTATATATTTCTCAGCTCATGGTAAATTTTCATACCACCACACCCCTGACACATTAGGGAGCAGCATAGGCAAGCCCTGAGAGGTGAGAGTTGATATCTTTTTGCTCCCTGATTTTAAAATGCATATCAAGATTATAATTCAAGCTATCAAAAGCAAGATCTTTTCAAGACATTTCAGTCTTGGACACTTTATTTATAATTTTGTACAAAATGCCCAATTGTTAGAACCAGGTTTGTCTTTCCACAGAAAAACCTACATTATGCATGACCGGTATCAGTATCTAATAAGTTCATCTGGGACCTGCTTTTAAGAAAACCAAGAAGAGAAAGGCATCTGGTTTCAACAGCACAAGATTCAATCCCCAAACCCTTACATCATATAACCCAGATATAAACACAACCACTGCCCTGAGTTCTTGTGAGCGAGAGCTCTTGTGGATTGTTGGCCTTGCCCATGTCATAACACACTTATGAAACACAGTATTTATTTTGGTGGTAGTTATGCAGCTGAATATATTGGTCACACAACCTCAGAATCAATACTTGAACGGTTATGTTATTTATCCCAATCTATGTATATTTTGCTGCCTTTATGCTAAGCAGCTTGTAATGGTAGTTAAATTAAATTCATAGAAAATTCTATCAAGTCTATAAGACTGAAAAAGTTATGATCTAACATTCCTAACACACCAGCATTCCATATCATAAACTCTACATTTCAAAAAAAAAAACAAAAAAACAAGCAAAACCCAAAAACAAACAAACAAAAACCACAAACAAAAAACAACAACAAAAACTCCCAAAAGAGCTAATCAGGAAATCCAATCAAGCCTTTTCTATTTTTAATGAATTTTGTCTGTTTTATCACATAATCCCACTAAACTGATAAAAACTTTCAAGGAATATATCAGCAGATTTAATCTCCTTCATGAATTAGCAAAATAAACATCTGTGAATTGTCTTTTATCAGTTACTGTTTGTTCTCCTTTATCTCCTATGTTTGCTCAATACTAATAATTTAATCAGGAATATACGTTATTTATAGGAAATCTAATGTGTTTCCACAGTGTCTAATTAAATAAAAACTAAACACTTAATTTTTTGGAAATTTTCTGAAACATTTGCAATGAAATGTGCTGTTTAGATCAACATTTCTTTTTCATAAATCTGTTATAAACACTTTCTCAGATGATTCATCTAAGACATGGAATGAGAAATCATTAATAGTATCACTACTACTAGTGTTACATTCATTGTCTTGGTGGATGTGACTGAATATCTTAGCAATTTCAGAACCCACTTCAAATCTCCAAATCTTAAGTTTGTCAAAGCAGCTACTGTGTAGAACTTGGATTCTTTGGGCCTAAAAGAATAGGAATATAGAATAAAATAAAAGCAAAAGTCTAACAAATTTTTAAGTTTGAAAAAAGGTTGAGGAGAAGCTAAAGACAGGAAGATAAAGCAGTTTATATTTTGTCCAGACTGTTCTACTTATCATTACTGGTACTCCCTTGAAAACACTTAAATAAAGATTTTCTGATATCTGCTCACTTTATATACCACCAGAGTTATAGGAGAACTGTTAATAATGCATATAAGACCTCAAAATTAACCTAGTCATACTGGAAAATATCCTGTTCATTATTAAAATTTTAAGTGACAAACAGGAGATTTACTAAAATTCTGCTCAATAGAAAAGCAAAAGTATATAATAAACAACAGGAAACTTTTAAACTAATTTTCATTTCTAATAAAATGGTGGAGTTTTGTAGTATGTTTAGCCAATCAGAATACTCCTAATACTGCAATAAAAATAAATGTAGTTGACCATAATTCCCTGCAACACCAAAAATCTACGAGAGTCACAATAAAACAGATTCCTACTAATGTAAGTACACAAGAAATAATAAAGTTCAAAATCAATACTGGAATTTACATCTTTATCAGAATTAATATTGCAAAGAGACTTCAATTCTTTAATAGAATAAGAACCAAGACATCAGTATTTCTACATCTGAAAAGTCATGGTCTGATTTGGGATTTTAATTTCTTCAGCTTCACTGCCAAATAAAAACTTCTACAGCTTTCAAAAATCATTTATGCGTGAGATGAAGAGGCAACATGAACAGCACATATTTTGCTTTTAGCTCCAAGGCCACCCACAGCTGTCAAAAACATTTTAGAAGGAATGTACATGGATAGTACGTGGACTGGAGTGGTCACACCAGTACCTGCTAACAGTGCCAACTCAACCATGAGTTTGCTCCCATGGGCTGACCAGCCAAGTCAAATTGAAAATACCCCCCAAACACAGGTTAGGAGATGATTCATACAGGAGAGAGTTAGAAGGGATTTTGATTCATGCAGAAAGGGCCAGCAGCAGCCAAGCCATTGACTCAGACATGCCTTTGTGTCTGCTACCTGAGGTGCAGTCAAGTGATTTGAAGAAGCAGTTGCAGTTTTAGAGCAGTGCCTAACAAAGCCAAGAGACTAGTGTCTGGCAAGTTAGGAGCAGAAACCAAGTGCAATGGGACTTTTCCTCCAACCACTGCAGGCAAGTGAATGTCAGCAGAGTGCACAGCAGTCGCCTGAAGCTTTTGCATTCAACCCTATTGTGCTGAAATGTCAAACAGGATCTTTGCCACTGGCATAAACATTTTTGAGAAGCTTCAGGGAATACACTACACTGCTTACATCTCTGCTAGTTCTCATCTTGCAACACAGGAAAGATCCCTCAGAAACAAACAGACTGTGACTTGTGGCAAAAACTAGGATTTCAGCTGTGAACAGATGAGGTTTGGGAAGAAAGTCAAGGTTTGAGAAATTACAGGAAGGTCAGTCAGATGCTTACCTTACACATGCAGTTCTTTCAATACAAACTAATGCCACATGGCACTCTTAAATATATAAATACAGCATTCCCTCAGCATTTGTAGTCTCATATCCAAAGTTCCCAAAGAGTAACAGAAATCAGATGTATGGAGAAGGGTGTGACACCAATCCCCAACTCAGTATTAAAAAAAGAACTACCTCTCTTTGGCTCTCTTCGTGCTTACCAGGCTGATGATCACACTAGATGGCAGAAGGCAGCCAAAGGGAACTCCAGGCAAATCCTGTTTCATAGCTTCATGGCCTGTGTGACATACTGCACCCCAAGAAAACATTATTTAAAGAACCAGTGCACCCCCTCCTAACCAAACCCAGTAAACTTAAAGGCACTGTACAATGCCTTGTGAAACCTCTGCAGAAGATACAGGTTCCTATGAGTGTGAACAATAAGAAATTATCAAAGTAATAAATTAACATACAATACTCATAGCCAAGAGGATAGAAAAGGGAAAATACTGTAGTAATGATCTGTATTTTTTCCCCACAAGGTAGTTTTTGATTTAAAAATACTGTGATGTGCAGCTTTATATAGAGACTCCATTCCCACTCCGGCACTTTTTTTAGACAAGCTTTACCAAGAGGACAACAGATTACAAATATGCAAGCCCTTGTGTAGAAGACAGAGTGATGTCCTGAAAAGATAGCCAGCCTTGCTTCTTTTCCATCCCTTGTAAAGAATGTACATAACTGTGGTAGGATTGCTGAGAGTTGTGAGTTATATGGGGCTATATATAAACCTAATGAAAGTTGTACTCTCACAATTTGAATTAAGTAGAGTGGAGTGCACAATGTGGCTAATTGCATTTATTCTCCCCTTTATACTCACATACAATTTCATTTCATCTTAAGAACTGTGTTGGAAAAATGTACAGACTATGCTAGTTTGTATTTTGTTGGCATTTATTTTATGAAATGCATTCTCAGACTACATTTTACTGCTGTCAAGAACCACAAAACCTTAGAGACAAGCTGCACAGATTTTTTTTCCCCTTATTTTATGCTTTTGTGGCACTGTAACAAAAAGTATGAAAACGGACAAACATTACTTCTCCATTTAAGGCTTTGTACAATTGTTGCACAGTGAATGACACCCAAATAAATTCCTTTTTCCCCCCTTTAATTCTGGCAGATCCAACAGATTGAGACGTTGCTAGACAACTACTAGACTGAAGTAATTAAACAGTGTAATGTGCAAACAGCATTTTTGAGTCAGCAATTAAATCACTCAAATTAGATGTTTTATTTGCCCAAACATGTCTGTAAATCTCATTGAACAAAAGGCTTCATTTACAAACAATACAGCACCAGACTTTCGAAGCACAGTGCTGGAGCACTGCAGACCACTGCCTGTAGTCAGTGCCCAATGAGATTCATCACACTGATGCATGGGCAAGACTTACAAACACCCCAGAGACACCCCAGTGCCCATTTACAGTGGGCACTCAAATCATGTGTACAGGCTGTACCTCTGACTGGATAACTACAGTGTTCTCTGGGAGGAAGAGAGAACCCTCAGAAGTACAGGATGATCTGATCAAATGTGTTTATTCATCTTTTGAAACTTGTTTGAATTTTAAATTAGTCTAGTGTTTCTGAAACATTCCTGTTCATGGTCTTGAGAGCTGAAGTCTTTGAGCCTAGTCTGAGAAAACATGAAGAAAAAACAATGTCCACAATGTGTTTTCTCAATTTTTTGGTTGTTGTTGTGACATATTTGAGAGAGCAGCATCATAATAAAACTAACATTCCACTGCCTGCTCAGCTTTAGACCTCCTGCAGTGTACTAAAAAGAGGAAAATTGATATTCCCATGAGTCCTATCTGTAGTCCACTTATTATCTAAAAAATGGTGTAAGTCAATCCACTGAGTAACACACAAACCTCATAAAAACTGCCACATGACAGACTATAACATCCATTATTTAACACTGAAAAATCCACATTGCTCCTGTACAGCAGCACAGGAGACACCTCTTATATATTCCACCTGTCTTCAAAGTCCAGTGACCTTTGTCTATCTCTTTCTCTCTCCTCAAGTTAAATCTTGAGGGATATATTTTGGTCATTATACTCTCTGTGGAGGAGTGGTCACGTTCCAGAGAAAGCCAAAAAATTATCTGAGATATCACATAAAAACTTTCAATCCACTCTTTGAGAATGCAATAGGAGCAATGCACATCCTGTACTCTCGGTAATAATCTCTCTTTTAATTAAATAGTGTGAAAATCTATTCAGATATATTGTAAATAGTTTATACTAATGCTGACATTAACTACCCAACACATTATCCATGTAATACAAACTGAACCTGTGTATTGGTTTAAACACAAGTACACAGCCAAACAAAAGAGCACAATCCATTCAGAGACAGAATATTGCAGTCCACCATAAAAAAATAGAAAAATATAAATTCTGTGTTGGCCATAAAAATTTTTATGAAACATTGTCAGAGCATTGTTTGATCAGTTATAATATCCTGCTGTTTACAGTTTAACTCCATTCTCTCCTGAAGCCCCCAAACTGAAAATATTCCACCTCTCCATAACTTTAAATAGCTGATAAAGGCACCTTCTGGGTACATAAATCATGTCCATTCTCAGCTAGGTGTGGATTTAAGATACAAAAGTCCCATCCAAATCACTAGCAGCAGTTTTTACACTGATTTCAGTGGGTGTGTAACTAGATGTTGAAATACTTCTCTTTAAATTTAAATTTATTTTGAATGACCCAAGCTTCTAGGAACCGCAGCAATAAAAACAGCAGGAATAAATAATGGGACCATTTTTAAATAAGAGTGTTGGAATTGCCTGTAGAAAGAAGTCTGTCTTTATTCCTTCTTCCCTGGGACAGGTAGCACTTGCCAAAGTAAAGCTTCAAAGAACATCCTGTAACAGAGGGGCAGGGTTTTTTTTTGTGGGAATACTAATACTGGAAACATCATTCCTAAAACATAACACACACCCACTACTAATAAGATCAAGGGCTGTAACATCCTTGCCTATAACTAGCACAGTCCAGGTTATTGTGATAGTAGACTTTATTCAGTGTTCCTATCAAATTAGTCTTATATCTCCCAGTGGCTGGAAAACAGGAGGTAGATTCCCTTTTCTCAAGGAGAAGAAGCCCACTCATTGGTATCACCAGAGAATTCACAAAAGATGAAGAGAAAGGAGAAGCCAAACTGAAGGCAATGCCAGGAAAGCCAAAGGAGAAATCAAGGACTCATCCAGGTCTCATTTGCTCGTGAGAGGCACTGCAAGGTGAGTACATCTGGTCTCTCCAGAGCGAGAACCTAGAAAAGAAAACTCTGAAATATGTGACACATGCTCCTAGTTGCCATCTTCTCCAGGCTGGTGCAAGAATGTCAACACGATCTCAGCTATGTGGGCAATCAGGCTACAGACTGCCAACGTTGTATAGCAGCCCTTGATGCACAGACTTTTCATCCATAGACTTTTCCACCTCAAGCCATGGGCCAGTACACAGAGCCCAGCATCAATTTAGAGTTTCAGCAATACAAAAACTCAGCAAAATATAAAGAACTTTCCCCTTTTTTTGTATACATGTGCTCTTTGTTTATTTTTGCTAGAACGTGAATGTCGCTAGAGAGGGCAAGTGAGAAAAAAGTAGATTGAAGGCATCTTTGCATTTTATTATCACTTACTATATTACCTTGCCACTGATGCTTCCTTTTCAGATTTAAGCAAAGAAAATCAAAACTATTAGAAGCAGCTGATAAAAACAAACTAAAGCTACTGGAGTGTGATGAAAGCAAAGGAAGGTTATGAATGTGTTGCAGGTACAGGAGAGAGATGCAATTATAAGATTCAAGGGAAATAAGGCAGACAAAAGCATCTGCAGTAAAAGACTAATCCTTTGAAATTAATTCATTTACTAAATACTCCTATCTTTTGAAGTTTAAGATTCACAGCAAATATCACTGCTTGTCAGAAAAGCTTTGACAGAACACACTTTGAAATACTCATCATCCAACTCCAAGGATAAAATAGGGATTAGAAAAAATGTGTTTTCTTTTTACATTTTTTAAGGTGGCTATATGCATTAAGAGCATTATTATCCTTTTAAGGGCACATTTCAAGGAAATTAAAAAGAGATGTGAGGTGATTTTGTTTCCTTCTTTTTTTCTCTCTGTTTACAGAATAGGTCTATAATCTTGAACACTAAAGTGCACATAGCTGTTCACACTGTATAAAACATATACACTGGGTCTCCTTCTAAATCAGACACAGATCAAATAGCCTTGCAAGTGAATGAGAGAAATCAACAATATCTGCAAAAAATACTGACATGCAACAAACTAACAGATATGCCAAAAGATTGGAAGGTAAAGTAGCAAGGAGGGCTGATGATCCAGGGCCTGACTATAGACTCCTGTCTGACATGTGGAATCCCCATCACTGGGGAGCTTTATGAGCTGGTTAGTGAGGGATGGCTTAGACGAGTGTCTGAAACACACCCAGTCTGGCTTGTCTGTGATTAATATCTCCTGCTTGCATTACAGCACACTGAGCCAGGAATGAGGACCCCCCTCCCCAGCCACTGCACACAGAAACCTTTATTCCAATAAATTTAGGAAGGCTGGAGACCACTCACAACATTCATATAATTTATTTTAAATGCCAAGGCTCCATGAACCTCTGCAGTAAGGCTTGATCACCAGTCAGCTTTCTTCTAGGTCTTTCCTTCTCCATGTCTCATTAAGCAGGACCTACCCAATTTAGCCTAAATGTCACAAAGGTGGAGGGCAGTAAGCAGGAGATGGGGCACTGAGTACCCAGCCTGAGATGTTCACAGGAGGATCAGTGAGCCCCAGCTGCCACGGGATGTGGAAACAACAGCCCCTCGGCCTCACCTGAAGCCCAGCAAGATTCTGTGAGGTGCTACCATCTCCTGACCATGAATTCAAGAGCTGCTTTATAGCAACAGCACTCCCCCACACTGAATGCTTCAGCAAAGCTAGTCCTTGCACACGAAAATGATTCACCTATGTGCTGTACAGACCTCTGAATCAAGTATCATGCCTCAAACTTCATTCAGTTTTAATCTGCTTCATAGCAGCAGCAAGAATGAAATTTGAATTTATGCCCTTACCTCTCTAAAACAGACCCCACAGTTCTCTCAGACAGGGAGCCACTTGGGATAATACTCCTCAAAATCACAGAGAGCTCAAGAGGGTAAAAGGTTATTTGCACAAAGCAAGCTTCAGAAGCCACATTGAATAAATACTGCAATATTGATATTTGCAAGTGATCCTACCGAGATGACAAAACCAATGCATCACCAAACCCCTGTCAGAGCTGCTGTTCAAGGGGCAAAGGCACCGCACACGCATATTCCTATAATGCTGTGTATGGTTCTCTAAAATCCAGCTCACAGGCATGCACACCCCATCACCCAGATATCCTACTCCCTTAAAACAGGCTGGATCAAATCAAAGGAGCCTGTCATCAAGGAAGCAAGGAGTTGCAAAGACTTCCTGTCAGACAGTAAGAAGGACAAGATGGTGGAAAGTGCACCATCTGGCAATTTACTTTTCTTCCCAGGCTCCAGCACACAGATTGAAAAGCTTGAAGGAAATCCTTCCTACACCTCTCAGCTTCTGTGCTACTCTCCTCCTCAACACAGACAGGGCAATGTGTTGCTTTCTCAAGGTACAGGGACCACAGGACGACCCACAGTAGTTGGTATGGCTGCAGCACACAGAGAACTGCCTGTCCTATTTCGGTTTAACTGCGTCCTGCTGTGGCATCCCAGGCTTCAGAGCCTGAGGCAGGCAGGTGGTGCTCTTGGGGCTGCACAAAAAACAAATCACCAACAGTGTCATCCCACTGGATTGCAGAAAGAAAAATCTGCTTTGTTCTTCATGCAGTCACTTTAGAAATCAGAGAGTTGTCGCTCTATGTAAGCTTCACACCTCATCACAAGTAAAAGGAGAGAGAATGGGGCTCCATTCATGAACAGGAGACAAGGACTACAGACATTGCACATCAGCTTCAAGGTGAAGCCACAATTTGTAAACAGTTTAATTCAACATTTGAAGATTCAGTTTGGCAGAATCCACACCCAGAGTCCTAGCGATTTCAAGTGTCTAAGCTCCATCTACTTAAAACCTCAACTTGTACTAGAAAGCCAAGGGAATTGTTTCTTTTTGTGAAAGAACTGGATACATGTAGGAGCATATGAAAGTATATATTACAAGTCAAGTTAAAGGAGAAGTTTCTGGTACAAGACATGATAGGTTTATTTAAAGAAATTGTTTAAAATATGATAAGAAAAGAACCGAGAAATCAAAACCAAACCAGTGAATGAATAGTACGCAATAACTTTCAAAATATCTTTATTCTGCAAAATTTTCTAGGCAGTTTACATTTTCAAAAATTTTTCAGTGGCCAATAAGAGTTGATATTAACCAGCTGCATTATTCAGTCATGAGCGTTATACAGAGAGAGAGAGGTTATGATTTCAGCAGAAGACAAACATGCAAAAAAACATTTGCAGTGAAGGCTCCCCATTCCCCTGTCTTTGTCATGAATAACTAACTGTCGTTTTAAGTAAGGCATCATTGCTCTGATATCAACTTCTCTTTTAAAATACTGTGAGGCAAAGGAGGACTACCAACATTCTGACAAATTTTGATGTATTACACAATGGTGCAAGTTGTATAGGACTTGGATGGTACACACATCACAATATAAAGCCCAGCTCTATTCTGCTAGTTGCATCAGACTAAATACAGAGGCTTGTTAGATTTCAGTAGTTTCTGCTGCTGTAAACATTAAAAAACCTAGAAGAGAGGTAGCCCTGGAATAAGAATATGTATTAAACCCAACATGATTTCAAGGAAAAGTGGTTGGTGAAAGCACTCAGAAAACCAGGCTGATTGCTTAACAAACAATTATATTTACAGGACAATAAATGCATTCAACCAGCTATCACATAATGGCACTTTTTGATGGTCTTTAAGCTGTGCCTTTATAAAAACTTCATTAGGCTACTAAGATCCTTTCACATTATCTTCAGCTGGAAGAGCAGCAATAAATCAGCTCATTGTTCATGATCCTGCTCTGATCCCTGAAAACTGAAATTCTCCTATATATTTAATTAAAAAGTGAGTACTGAATCAAATACAAGCTTTTTCCTCTGTGGAATTACCTCAGCAAATTAAGGTGATTTGGAATAAGGCCATTATTTTAGGAAATTAGTAAAGAATATGGAATAAATTCAAAGTACAGGCCAATCTGAACTCAGTTCTCTGTATAGAAAATTCATTGTTCTATTTATATCCCAATTAAAATAAATCAGTGTAAGGGACATATTCAGTTTTATGATAGAATATACTAATGTCTTTACAGTAGATTTTTGACAGATTTCAATAAGTCAATTTTTTTCTTTCTGAAAAAAAAAAAAGCTTAACTTAAAAGAGATATAAATTTTGCTTAACTTAAAAGAGACAAACTTCCTACACAACTTCCATAGAGCTTCCCTTGCAATTTGCTCTCAGAATTATCTTAGATAAATAGAGATACATTTATCCATACAGCCTTTTGCAGATTGTACATGTAGACTAAGTGTACTCTGTGCCTGGAACATATTGCCACCAGTACAGAAGCCCCATGTCTATGTTTAATCTATGTTAGTGCAGCACTGTTCTCCACCTATGTCCCTCTGGTTCTTAGCACAGTGTTAACAACATTTAGGTTTGTTCCCTTTCATTTTCACTCTCTGCAGCTTCATGTGCCTTTCCCAGGGTCACTGATATGGAAAGGCATTCTTCTGCCTTTTGATTTCTCTACCAAACCACATGAAGAACACTATACCAATGAGCACCTTCTCTTATGTTCATCAACTTGGACAGATCATGTGTTCTTTTCCATGTTTTTGTTTTGTTCTGGTTTTATTTTGTTTAGTTTTATTAGAATCCCCAGACCATCCTCAGTAACATTAAGAGGTGATATACTCCCTTAAACTATAATTATGTTTGATTTTCAAACAGTCAGATGAATTATCTTCCCCACAATATTATTGGTAGACCTTTCTTTTAGACCTTAGCTTTTATCTTGCTTTATATATTCCTGAAGTATTTTCCTATTCATCTCTCTAGTACTCACTGTACACTGCCTTGGATGTAGAAAGGACGTGTTTTGTTACCCTTATTTAAAAGAGCCTTTGAGTAGTATATTTTTGTTTGTTCAGTCTACTTCTCTGCCTGTAGTAACTAGATTTTCTGATTTTTCTTCATCATTCTTTACAATTCCCTGACTCCTCTTTTCAGCTTGCTATCATATAGTATTTGATTTTCAATATTCAGATACTCCTTTTCTGTGATACCATTCCCTGTCCCAGATGGCCAAAAAATATGTTCATTTGCAAAAATTTTGTTGCTTTTTCTTTTTCTTACCTTCACAACTTTTCTAGTATCATTCTCTTTTTTCAGGGTGAAACATGACCAGAAATACTATTCTTATCTAACTTCCAAGGTCCTCTTTAGATTTCCCTCTTCAGAAAGATCATAAATGTTCTTAGCCAACCAAAATACAATAATTTAACTTTTCTGGGGTCTTGTTTAAAGAGTGTGTTGTGATCAGATTTTCCTGTCTTCCTCCCTCTCCTACAGAGGTTTCATTTAGCCTCTCCTCTTTGTCATTCATAAGTCAAATATTAGTTTAAGATATGGCTTGAGAGGGTGTGCAGGAGCCACCAGGAACTGCTTGCAGTATGCAAGAGGGATTCTGGAGGACATTTGGGAAGGTGACTGGGTCATAGCTTTTGCTGTAACGCAGGCAGCTAACCAGCAATCCTAAGTGTTAAAAGGGGTCATGGCACACATGAGTAATGGACATCTGATCTCCAGTCACAGGACATATCAACTGCAAACAGGGGGTTTTGGCATAGTGAAGGGAAATAAATCTAAACAGAGGAAGCATATCTTCATTTACTGGATGGAATCCCACAGTACCTCAGTAAACAATTGTGGCATATGTTAACATGAAAACTTAAACCAGATAAAATTTTAAAAGCAGAACACTGAAAGGAAGGCCTGGATAAGAAAAGCTAAATGCTTCCGTAATAAATCTGCTTAAACCCAAGGGAGGCACAAACAAGGGCCTCCAAGATGTGGTCCTGTGGGAGATGTGTATGAGCTCTAATAAATTAAAAGGCAGCACCTTACCTCACTTTGCTTCAGGTCTTGCCATAAAGCACTGTGTAAACACCAGACATAGCTGTAGCTTCTCTTATTCCTTTGCTAATTGATAAATCTGTTGCTCTTGCTCTACTTTGGGAGAACAGTTACCTGCAAAAACTGATTCTCAAGCACCTCTCCCCCTGACACTACCCTGCAGCCTGAACCTTAGCCAGCCTGCAGTATCCCAGGGAGTTCTCAGCAGGACAGTGTGTGTGACAGGGACTGTATGAATGGACAGCAAGATGAGATAGCCCTAGCTGGTTGCAGAAGAGTTCCCCTGCACACATAAATAAATATTTACTATGCCACTTTCAGGAAAAGAGGACAAAATCTAAACTACCTTATCTATTAAGATAGTTAGAGTAGTCTGCAATAGCCTGCCATGACAAAGAAGCTATTATCTCATCATCTTTTTCTAAAATCCTCACTGATTTTGGTCCCTCTAGTCGCACTACAATGGTAGGAGATTAGGAAAACTGGGAGTATTGACTGGAAACAATTAGATGACATTTCCTCCATTCAGATGAGTTATTCTTTCCTTTTGCTATCTAGTTAAATCAGAAAGCCTTATACCAAAAACACTCTTGCACATGGTGTAGGCCATTTTGAAACTCTGCAATAGAAAAGATGAAGGGAACTGGAGGAATAATGGAAAACAAACATTTCCATGAATCCAGTCTCTCATTTTGATTTGGTGTTTTTGTTCCCTTTTCCACACTCCTTCACATGTATGAGTTTGCATTTGCATAAACGCTGAGAATAAGGGTCCATACAAATACTCATTCATATGCAAACAAGGGTATTAACTCGTGTTCCAGAAGTGTTTGCCCTCTGTTTACAAGGCTTCAGTAGCAAAATCACACAGCAGAAAAATATCGTGAATTCCAGCTGGTCAGTGATAGCCCAACCAATAATGCTCCCTAGCCTAGAGACAATAAAAACAAGCAAACAAAAACACAATGATGTTCACAGTGCCTTGATACAACTAGGTAGTGAGAATAAATATACACAAACCGAGTCTGCACATGCCCTGCTTATAAAAATACTGCATTTTCTGATAAGCTAGCTGTTTCATAAAGACAGACACATCTGCCACAGTGGAGAATGCCTGAACACCTAGCTCTGCTTTCTGCTGCCACACAGGCAGGCAGATTTTGGCTTCAGGGTTTTGTCGTTTGTTTCATTCTGATGCTCAAGAGCCCAGAAAGAAAGGAGAAACTCCCCAAGGGGTGGTTGGGACACTCACCTGGGAATGGAAGCAGCAGCATTTAAGTCACTGGCACCAGTGTCTATAAAACAAGTATTCAAACTCGTTTTTCTATGCTCCTGATAAATTAGCTCATTGATCTCTTCTAAGGCTGATGGCTCTCTGTCACACTCAGCTACTGCAACTGTTAAACTTCTTCCCTCCTTCCTTACTCTCCCTTTAGCCAGAAGTGAATTGAGTGCAGTTATCCTAGATCCATAGTTTTTAGGATGTCTCCTCTTCCAAACTGGTCTCCTGGCTTTCTGATGGGTGTTGAGCATTGCTGTTTATTTCTGAAGTGAGGACTTACAAACACAGGGTTATGTGGTACACAGGGGCCTCATCCCTCCTTCCTCTGTTGCTCAGCTCTCCCACTCTGGTAGATACTGGTTTTGGGATGCATCAGCACTTTCTGACAGTAGTTTTGATTGGGGAAAAAAAAGAAAAAATGTCTTACCATCCACATTCTTCAAGAGCAAAAGACCTAATCTGAAGTATAAGATATTCAACCCCCACAACAAAAATGAGAAGCTTTAAACACAAAATGTTAGTTGTTAAGGATATTAATCGTAAACCAAAGCATTTTCTAGGACTTTTTCTCAGTTAATACTTTGCTTGGAATAATTCTACAAATTATTTCATAGGTGCCCTTCCTGCTTTCACTTTCATCTTTGACAAATGTTCTGAGGAAAGTAATTTTATTAGATAACAGGAAGTTTTTGAACCATCCTAAATAAACTTATTTTCAAATAAACAAAGAAATATTGGATCACATCTTAGCATCATTTATGACAGTGCAAACATATTGACACAGATTTTGCTACCAAAAATTTATATTTTGCATCTGTTGTCTACAAAAAAAAGGGAGGAAAAAAAAACCAAAATAAAATCCAAATATGATCAAAATTACAGTTAAGTTTTTTAAAATCCATTTACAAGAAAGGCTCCATTTAGGAAACCAGGAGTCCACACCTGGGGTGGTGACCAGACTGCACCTGCACATCCCAGGTGCTCTGGCAGCCATGAGCTTGCTCCTACACTGGTGTCAGGGTGCCAGGAAAATTTCCCAAGACATCTGAAAATAGCCCAGGGAATGACTGCAATTTATAACAAAAATGATAGGACACACATTCTCGCAGGGACCAATGGTGAATCTAACTGAGAAGAGGAAATTAAAGTAATGAGCATTCAGAACACGGTTGCAAAGAAAACCATTTTAGTAATGCATCTCAAAATATATTGAGTTCTCTTCATAAAGTTGAGTGAGTTCCTCTGATCAAACCAATAGTTTTAGTTTTAAAAATTAACTACATTTTACTTTTCTCATAAGGTTTTCTGTTTGCTGGAAACATGTTTTGTTAAACAAACCTAATTTATTCTCAGGTTTTTTCCTCATTTTCAACAGATTTGCAAGAGGCTACAGCAAAATGCAGGAAATACACAAGTCTTCTATTCTGGCATGCATTTTGAGAGAGAGTTGTTTTTCACTCTCTTAATTTACAGTTTGTATTTGTATGGAGAATAAACAGTATGAGGAAAGCAATTGATTTACAAAACAGACTACATGCAGCACATACAAACTGACTCCTCTTATCAAATAGGAAGGACTTTCTCAATGCAACAGCTTGGTGCAGAAGAGCATGCTGAGCTGAAAAGCAAATACAGCTATCTGATTAATTGATTCTGACCTCATAAATATTATACTTTGGGGGCTCTAATGGAACTTCCTGAGGGTAAATTGCATGGTTCACCTCATTCATTTATATCTCTGGCTGACAGACGTACATTATGAAATGTCACTGAATATGCTGGCAATAAATGAGGTATAACATTAGCATCTTGGTTCTGTTTTCCTGAAGGAACACTTTTGTTAAATGAATCCCACACCAGTAAAAATATTATTCTCCACTATGCACACTTCTTTCTATTTTAATCAGTCTCACAGAACTATATACAGGCCTTCCAAAAACACAGAGCCCCAGTAAATTAACAAAACAAGCTGCTCTTTTGTTGTGCATGTTTCCATTGTGAAGCTATATTGTTGGAGAATATTAGGCTGTGACAAGCATTTGATAGTGTAGTAGTTGCACTAATGTTATGGTTATTATCTTTACAACCGAGCAGTGAAACACAGTTAATTAAAATACAGTGGAGAAATTGCTCCCATCCCCTGCCCACACATAAATGAGATGATAAATTTGTTGTTGTAGTCAGCATATAGGGTCCCTTGACCTCTCTGCATGTATTTAGGCATTATTCTATTTTATTGCATTTTTTATTTTGCTGCCATTTGAGACTGATAAAACCATACATAAAGGGCTTGGGAATAATGGCAAATAACCATGACATGTGCAGCTTAATGAAATTATATACTGTGGTGCGTTGCAATAAAATTCATAGGAATATGTGCCCCACTACTGTAAGGCGTGCAAATTCCAATAAACCATTAATCCTTGCCATGAGCAGGCCATGATTGCAAAGGTAACTTTGCCAAGGAATGGGAGGAGGTGAAAGAGAGAGGAGGAGGGAAGGAGAACAGAGCTACTGGTGAGTGTGGTAGTTAGAGGAAATGAACCCTCCTTTTGGGATTAAACCTACTTCCAACTATCCCCTTTCCTCCCACTGTTAAGGCATAATTGTTATAAAGGACAGCACTGGAAAAACATGTTATTTTTCTCTCACTAGTTACCAACAGCTATTGCAGGCTTAGGAGCCCAAGTGAGGCTGAAAGATCTTTCATCTTGCAGTGTTACCTGCAGAACAGCTTCTGAAGAGCTGCATCTCAGCACAGAGAGCAGCACGAGGGGCAGCCCTCACTGGTACCTGCTGGCCACAGACATGTTTCCCTCTAACAAATCCTTCTCAGCCAGCTCCAAACCTCTCTCTTCAGTTTTTCAGAAAGGGAGGCCAACAGGGTTGGGAAAATTGACCATTATGGGAATTTTCTGCGAACAGAAACTGAAAATAAGTGACAGAATTTGTGCCTGCTCTGCTACTACATCTGTGCATTTATTGATTTACTCTCTGGCACAGACTGCAGCTGGACTGAAAAGGGGCTACAGGAGACACCTCTGCCTCTGCATAAAACCACAGAGGTCAGCTTAGTACTTTTTTGACTGAGTTTATGCTTTCAAAAAGGCTAGAAAAATGTGAAAGAGCAAAGAACATCATCTAGCACTAAGAGCGGGAACATAAGGCATTGTTTTTGTAGCATCACCTCTGCTGCACACTGGAAGGGTTCTGAGAGCTGCCAGGTTCTGCAATTTGGCTCAAGGTGGCTCCAAGGGGAGAGCAGTGTCCTTGGCAGACAAGGATACCTGGGCTTCAGGAACATGGATGCTGTGAGAAGAGCTCCTCCTTGCTCCAGTATAGTTTACTTTCCTTAGTCAAAGTCACAAGTCAGGCCTCATCAGAATCATCTGGATTTTTTTGTTTGGGTTTCTTAAAATTTATTTTGCTGTGCTTTGGATTTTTTGTTTTGTTTGTAATTTAAAATAATGCAGCAAGGATGAGGGGAGGCAAGTTGCAAATTCTGTGACACTGTCTTCCTGTTCAGACTTTATATTTCTGTTAACAGCTTTGTGACTCCTAATTGCAATGTTTGCCTGTTAGGATGTTTGCTAGCATACCTGTCTATTAAAACACGAGTGGAGATATGTTAAAAATCAGTAAATAGGATTTCTACTCCAGAAAACCTTTAGAAGGTGTATATGCTTAGGCAATTATATATATATACGAATAAATCAGAAAAATAGAAAGTGTAATTATGGTTATATTTGATTTCCTTTCTGCTTACATTTTTCACCATTTAAGAATACTTGTCTCTTCTGCTTTTATCTTACACACAACAGAGAAAAAAAAAACCAGAGAAAACAAAAAGTAAAAGCGAATACATGTGCTTTACCAATTTCTGCCTAAATACTAGCACACACACACCTTGACTGATAATTAACCTGGAAAAAACAAATGATCTACCCCACACTGCCTCATACCAGGGGACATTATCCCATGCATGATTTCCTGGCTGATAAACCAGGGTCCATATCACACAGTATCCAGTGCCATAAACCTAAACTTGCCGAGGCATTACACTGGTCAACTCTGAGGCTGCTCAGTGCCTCCCGCTCACAAGGGGCACAGAGTTTTGCCCTGCTCCAAAGTGTCAGGCTATGAATATGGCACCAAGCTGGACAATTATCATCCAGTGCAGCAGGGAGCACTCAGGTGAACCAAGTAGATGCCACTAACCCTGTCTTAACCGTGGCGTGGAAAGCAGATCACTAACAGCAGAGGAGTCTGCTTCAAAAATATTAACCATATCACACTTGACTTAATGTACAGTGTCTAGACAGTATTGACTGCGTGTACAGATCATTCTCCCAGGGACAGCTCTCTGAGACCTGAAGCTGTGCTGCTATAATTGAATCCTACAGCCTTTTGGAAGTCACTTGCTTTTGCACTTAGAGTTCTCCTGAGCAGCCCTTCAAGCAAGGCAGGTACATGCACTTCCCTAATATACCAGGTGGAAGATGAGGAGAGAGGAGCCATCTTTAAACAACTTTGAGCAAATTTACCTGTTTTATAAGGCATTGTGGCTGATAGAAATAGCACTCTAACCATCTACACAGAGCATAATTTCTTTTTCTCTTAAAATATCCAGTATACTGGTTTATAATTTTGATCCTTAAACATCAACAGCAACCTTTAAGACACAGACATATCAGTTCTTCTTATTTTCACCTCATAGACCAGGTTTGTACTATACAGACAAGTGGAGGTTTTTAATTCTATAGCTTTACTTTTCTTACTAATTTGGTGCTTCATTTTCACCACTAACCGCACATCTATAAATGGCCCAGCCAAAACATCATTAATTTTGCCTCCAGCAGCCCACCCCGCTCTAAAGGTGAACAGCCAAGGACCCATTAAGCTGTCTTAATGCCCTAGATTTGTCAGCTTCTCTTTGCTTCCCTCAGAAACCAGCTGGTTGGTGTCTCAGAAAGCAATTCCAGCCATGCAATAGTCGGTGCATATTGTGGCACAGGAACAGCCTCACACATGGTATTTGTTTGGCCAGCAGTGCTTTAGGAGCTGAGAGCCACCAACAGTGTTATCCAGCTCTTGGTATGGTTATTGGGCAGCAGAGCAGACACATCATCCAAAGGCTTCTCTATTGTCAAAGGACATTTATATTAAAAATTAAAAAAATAAAATAAAATCCCCAGTCTGTTCTTTACTTTAAAATACCTGAAATGCATTGCTGTGTTCCTCCTTTTAGGGCTGGTACCCCTACTCTTCTGTTACCCATTCCTCCTTTCATACTAAGGATCAAATAAGAGGAACTCTGTCGAGGGTATTTGCAGCACGATCTCTCTCTGCTATTTGTGAGTCTAGAGCTGCCCAGATAAGGTCAGAGCAGAATAACATCTGTCCACTCAACATGAATATCTTTGGAGGGAAGGTCAAGGAGAGCAGAAAAGAAATGAGTCCAAATACATGCCAGAGGATGAGAAGAAGACAAAAGGAGCTCGAAAATCTAAGCTGACAGTCTTAAATGCTCAGCAATAATTCTAGCAGTGGTCCTCCCACAAGACAAAAAGTAGCATAACCTGGAAACCAGTAATATGTGCAGAGCTTTGTTTAAAACTAGGGTAGATATCCATGAACAAACAGAGCCTTTCTGAGATGGTGAAAGAGTGAGTATTTGGCAGACACCAGTCAGCAATGTACGTTTGCTGTATCAGAGATTGGCTGTGCAAAGCTGCCTTACAGGAACACACTAAAATTAATAAAAATCAAATTAAAATTTTTGCATGGAAGGACAATTTATTTGCCCTCTCTGACCTTCCAATATCCCTTGAAGAAGTAAACAGTGGCATCCCTCTAAACCATTAACCTTTCCCAAATGAAACCACATTGTCTAGCATGAAATTCTTTTCAAGTATAGGCCATGGTGAGGGATGAGGGGAGCTAAGGCAAAAGCAAAACAACAAGCCTTAAAACACTGTAATACTGACCATGAGCTCTAACTCTCCAAAGAGAAGCAAGTGAATTCTGCCCAAGCTTCTGTGAGCAAGTTAGCTTGGGTTTAAGCTAGAGAAGTTCACATATACTGAAATACTTACCCATAATTAGGCACAACTATTTTCATTTCATGTCATGACCAGCAGAACTGATCCAACTGTTGCCTTTTTTCCCCTCTGACCTAGTACAAATGTCATCTTCCTAACTACAAGAAGACACGGGGAAAAAAAATAAATACATATACGTATACATATACATATACATATACATATACATATACATATACATATACATATACATATACATATACA
>JANRGV010000001.1:59057359-59084752 GCA_024734035.1 Alethe castanea | reverse complement strand
AATGAAATGTGCCCATTTCTTACATTAAACCACTGTGGAGATGTTTTGGTTTAGATTATCAATTTGTACTTTTTCAAAAGTTAGATATTCCCATTATGCAGAAAAAATACCTTATAGAATTATGCAAATAGGGATTAATTTAAAATTGTAAGCAGAGATTTGATATGGTAAAAAAAAATCCTAAAAAAAAGATGAAAAATTTATAGTCTATACCTATCAATTCTAGTGCACATCTGCTTTATGATTGCTGTGTAGGAATGCTGGGAGTCCGTCTACAAACAATTCACATAGAAAAACATTCTAAAAATACCTTAATCTCTTTGCAATTTATTTCAAATGCCTTTATTACAAGGACTTTGGTTAACAGAATAGGATAAGTGCACAGCTTGGAGATAAGTGTTATTATCAGAACATTACTGAAAGTGTCTCAACAACTGAATATAACAATAAGAAAAGACACAGAAACAGGATTTACAGTTCCCAGCCCAGTCCTGTCCTTACCTCCTATCCCTACATAAAATCCTTGACTACACTAGCTGAAGACACTTTACCCCATTTGAGGAGCTTATAGCTTTGAAAATTAAAGAAAAACCTCTTCTGAGTCTCTCCACCTGTCCTTGTGAATTCACCTAAGGTCAGCAAAAGCCAAAAACTTAAAGGTCCTTTTTTTGCTGCAAGAGCAGCAAACCACATGAGAAGAGTAGCAACATGGGATTGTCTATTCCCCAGGATTTCTCCATCTAAAACCCAGGTGACTAACTTTCCATGTCACTACTTTCAAAAACTTTGTCCATTGTAATGACAAATTCTGTCATGTTTAGAGTCATTAGAAATAATTAGTGTTTAGTATCTATAAGTTTTAAATAGAAAAAATGGAAATAATGTCTAAATCAAAATAAGAACATACCCTGAACTGGCTTGAATAGTAGGGCTTTAGTTAAAATGATGTAGAGCTTTGCTAAACTCTGAGAATATAAGAAAGATATAGAAAATCTGAAAAGTGGACAGAGATGTACTTATCAATTTTAAAAGCTAATATTGTAATAAATTAAATAAGAAAGTCCCTTCAAAAATACCTTAGAGTCTAGATACAAAAGTCATCGTAGATATGAAAATTCCTCTTTTATCTCTAGGCAGTCATGTCTATCTCTGAAACAGTGAGCACAATAATCATGCTTATGAAGTAGATTCATATTTTTCATGCTTTTATGAAGACACCTGTATATCTGAATACTTGAGCATTTCTATAAATGAACAGCGACTATTCTATCTTCTTTCTTATTATATTTTCTCTGAGATATTTCCACAATATTGCTTCTTAAATTACTCACCACCTGAAGCTTAAAACAATTCAGTGCTACTTTGAAGCTGATGAAAAACAGGTGAAAATGCTCTTCAAGAACAGAGGATGAAGAAAACAGTCCCAAATTCATCAAGCATGCATTTGATCCAAATTTCTGAAATTTGAGGACACTGAAAAAAGTAAACTGTTACTCATATTCCCATACACTGTTTCATTAGGGGATAAAAAATGTTTTACTACTGGCATAGGACCATCCACACCTGGGGATTTGAATTCGTCAAAGGTGCTGGTCAATTGCTTTGGACAGCGATGGGAGTCCCAATGTTTGGAGTCTGGTGCAAGTGACTTTTCCACCTGGGTCAGGTGAGACTCCCCAGACTGTGGTTCTGCAGATTCCTTCTATCCAGCTGCTCTGTGGCCTAGATAACCTCTCCAGTGCATGAATGATCCATTGCTATTGTCACAAATTTCATAGCAAACACCCCCCTAGCCATCTTACCCACCCAAAAAATACTGTACTTCATGACCACTTCTGCATCTGTAGAAACAGCTTCTACTGATTCACAAGCATCTTATAAATGGACAGTGTGTTTTGTTTTGCAGCAGGAACCACCTGGGTGTCGCTGGGACACCCAGATTCTTCACTCAGAATGATAATAATTGTATTTAAGCAAAGAAACTGGCCAAAACACAGGAATAGTTACCTAGGGAAAATCTTCAGGGAAGTCTGAAATGTCCACTTGGAAAGCCCCAAATATTTGGTCAAATCTTACTCCAAGTATAAGTCAAATACTTAGCTGTGAAGATATCTAGTAGTTCAGACAATAAGGAAGTTTCAAATCATTTCAGTGTCCCAGACCCGTGCATTACCTCCTCTGCACAGGTGGCTAACCAAAGAGTTCCAGGACTCCCCAGGCTGTTCAACGACTGAAGTGCAGGCATGCACACTGGTGACAACCCTGTTACCTGGCTACAATTATAACAGAACAGACCTGATTTTTTTTATTTATAACTTGAATCCCATAGCCCTTGCAACAAAACAATCACCAACAAAACCAGACAGCTACAGTATGGATGTGTGGAGTATTGTATGGATGCCCTGAGAAATCCGTGCTTACCAAAGAATTCACCCCCTCACTAGACAGCACCATGGGTCTTGCCCACAAAGTCAGCATCTCATTTGCAACACCGTTTTACAACACCTGTCTTACAAAGTAGAAAATTTGTTCTCACAGCTTGATGGGGAAACTACCACATGAGATTCCTTACAGCTCAACTCTCCTAAATATAAAATTGTACTAAACAGAGAACAGGGCACTGAAGAAAAAAGTCAGTACCTTGCACTAGGAAGTAAATGGCAATGTGCTCATGTTGCAAAATTTTGGTTAAAATAAAGACAACCATTCTCAGAGGGGCCATAGATACGAATATCATCTGAGCCAGCATTGGATTTTGTGAGCTGAGAAAAATATGCCTTACATTTATGAATGGTTGCTATTTAAAGGAAAGACAACATATGGCAAATTTTATTTCAGGATTAGGGTGTTAAAATAGGTTGCAGTAGCACCTACAGTGCCTGACTGCTAACATGACTAAGGACAGCCATATGACAAAGCAAGAGAACTCTGTCAGGACTCATTGCTTTTCCAGTACTTCAAATAAATGTACTGGAAAGGTCAAAAAGAGACTATATTTGGATTTCACTTATCCTGCTGTTCCAGTTTCAGCTCCATGAACTAGCCTGAAAGAGACTAGGGAAACATTAGACATTTAAAACTTTGGATAAACATGGCAAAGCACTCAGCCACTTGGATAACATAAAAGTAGCTCTGCCAGAGTTGATAGCTCCTTATATCAGTTCCTGAGATATACATTACATACATCTCATCTGCACCTGCATAAAAGGAAGTGATTGCCACTTCACTGAAGGTTAATTGTACAAATACTGGAGTGATCCCAAAACCCTGAGAATCCCTTAAGCCTTCGGAAATCAGGTGGTTTTTTGTCCACTGCTACCAAGATGCCATCTTTCTATTGCAAAACAAGTTTAAATTCTTAAGGTTTCTTCAAGACAACAAAGGGTCAAGCAAGAGATAAGAGACTGCACAAAAAGCAATACATAGCCTGATATTTGTAGGCATTGGATTAGAAAAAAAATTAAGATAATCTGTTTTTCCATACATTAAGAAAAAATATATTTACTTGATTCTTCCCACACAAATTATAATCTTCATTTTTATTCAGATTTAACTACCACATGAAATAGAAAAATAAACATCCCCAAGCTGTTAGCATAAAAATTGAGTTGTTCTGTCTAGGGACCAAAGCATCTTGTTACTGTACCGGAGGGAACCTGACAAACATTCTCCTTGTCTGGCAGCAGCAGAATTATTACCTGTGTAAGGCACTGGGTCTAGATTATTTCAGATTCCTTTCATTCTCTGCAAGCAACAATACACAACAAGAGGATTTTCCAGACAGTGATTTATTTGGCAAACATTTGAACTTTATTTAATGCTTTCAGTAACAACTCTGCAATATGCAGCCCACCATTACTCTGGCTCAGTTTTCCTGAAGTCATGTGATTCCAAGTCTGCCATCTTTAATCCTCACTTTGGATTTGTCCTGCTGTCCATTAGTAGGGCTGCCGCTGTTCCCAGCAAAGAAAATCATTTAATATGACTGCGTATAGCAACTGAAGTTCCTGCTTGAAGCACAGATTTGGGTACTTAAAAGAGGTAGTAAACAAGAGAGACTTTTGTAGCGCAATGGAATTAAGTTATCTTCTGGCTCCCCTGCCAGGGGCTTGCAAGACCTGCTCCCAGCTTTGCTGTGCTGTGAGATTTGGGTCTTTTTGCGCTGAAATGAATCCGAGGGACTGATCGTTTAAAACACTACAATTGGCCATGATTCACTGAGTCTAGTTGGCATCATGTCTGGACAGAAATGTATTTCAGGCTGAAAAATGGTTCAGCTTCCCTTAAGAAGACAGTTGATGCTTTTTCTACTCCATTAATTTTTTTGCCAGCACTCACTTTTGCAGCAACAATTCCCAAAATTTTCCTTCCACCCTAACTCACACTGTGGTGAAGAGTAGGCCATGATCTTTTTGGCGTACAATGAAACAGACTTTTCTGCAGTTTGTTTTTCTGAGTCCATTTGCTTTTGATTACAAAGCTGTGGAAGTCATCACTTTATTCAAATCATTTTCCAGATACTTATGCCTAAATGATGCTCTCTATAATAAATTGCCACATTTTATGTAAACAGTACAAGCTTTATGTGCTGCTCTAAAAGTTCATCTGTTTAATCTGGCCCTGTCAGGGCATTTTGAATCAAGGTATGAACTATATTCTCTTGCTGTTTTCAACACTGTGGACAAAACCCACTTGTGTTTTCCTGAATAAGTATTGCCTTATTGCCAACACTGCAGGAAACTCTTGTATTTTAACATAGACAGAGGCTAAAATTACTAAGCGTTCACTTATGTTTTGCTCCCCATAACAAGACTGAGTGCAAAAGCAGCATGCCCTTCTTGCTGCTCCAGTACTTACACCAGCAGGACTGTCATAAATTGTAATGGATGGCTAATCATACCTTGTGCCTGTTGTACAGCACTCTTTTTGATAGTTCCAGGCATATTTATCTCAGCTTGCAATTTACTCATGTCAGACCATATCCCAGCAGCCTTTTCAAAAGGTTGTTTTGCTTCCAGGGAACTGACAATTTTCCTCCTTCAGTTTTTTATTCAAACTCCACTGAGTTACCTGAAGCCTCTGCACAGACTTACTATGATGCCCATTTTTTCACTATTCCTGCCTGTAATCCTCCTCCCACACCTTCTTCTGCCACCATGGGCAATGGACACACTGACAGGCATTCCCAAGTGTCTGACTCCATGCCCCAGGGATCTGCACAATACTGGATGTGCAGACCATCTGATACGTGGGGATAATCTTTCTGAGCAAGCCTTGCCAAAGGCACCTCAGATACAACTCATTATCAAATTTTATCTGCCAGGAATGTGTGAGGCACTCACCTTTCAAAACTAACAGGCAACTGGCATTTTTTATATTACTTTGTCATCTTGAGAAACCAGATAATGTTCTTTCTCTTTCTATCCTTTTTTTTTTTTTTTTTCCAATGGATGAGTTTAAGCACACAATCTGCCTCTTTTTTGCCTTTTGGCAAACAAGTTAGTTATCCCAATCGGTTGGATACAGGGAAAGTCTAGGAATTAAGACTAATCCAAATTTCATCTAAATTCTGTTGGGGAAAAAAAAATGTTACACAGACCCTGTGTTTTTACTTAACTCTGTGAGGAAAATGTCTCTAATGATGTTTTATCTGGCAGTTGTGTATCCCAAACAAAACAGCAGTTCAGATGGAGAAGTTTGATCTTAAGGCTCTGCTTGATTATTCAGGTTTTGTGGTTTGAATTCATTTCATGTGTCTTGTCTATAAGACCTTCTACACAGCCAATTCTGCCTTTGGCCATATTCTTATGGAAGGTAAAAGCCACAGCTGTCAAGTAAGTATGATTTAACCACTCCAAGCTAGCAACGAAGATGGCAAAGAAAGACTCAGTGAAATGGAAAAGCTTTCAAGCATGACCCAAGCCACCACCTGCCCTGAGGGAGCACCCAGCACAAAGAAAATATTTGTCTGACCTGATCCTTAATATTTTTTTGGCATCCACCAAACATTCCCCATGTAGCTGAAGTTTCATCAGGCTAACAGGTAGAAAGTTTTCTTAACTGCTATCAGAACTAAATGGAAGCATATTAGTTTCCACTGTATAAACATAAGTTAATTTCTCCCTATCATAAGCAGTTAAAAAGACTGAGCACTGCATCTTGTTATATAGTCTATATAAATAGCTAGAAATAGCTAAGGAGCTATTAGGTAATAAACACCATTCTCTTCATCTTTCCTATGAGGCCAGTTTTTCAACATCTTACTATTTTTGCTAGTTTTTTTTCTTAGTTCCCACATTAGAACAAAACATTTTTACATTATTTCACAAAGATTTGTATTTGCCTCATGTTATTATGCTGTCATTAGTCCTTGCAACAAAGCACTGGAAGATGTCTACAGTAACAGGAGCCTGGGTTGAGGCTTCAGGAGTCCCCGTTTAAAGAGCATCTTGCCCAAGCTATCCATATTAAGTGATGTTTCCCTACTCTATTGCCTCCATCACGAGTGCTGTTTCTCAGTGAGAAATATGTTAACTTATGGATTCCCAACAGAAGCACATTTCCCATCCTCAACAACTGTCATACCTGGGCCACAGCAGTTCTGCCATTTGTCCTCCCTTTATCTTCTTCACTTGCGGATGACACGTCCCAGAACAAATGTCCTTTTAAGCTCACCCCTTTCCCTCCCCACAGCTTACCTTAGCTGGTAATGGTCAGCAGAACACAGAGCAATGCCCATGAAGGATCCTTTCTCATATGTAAGAATAGCAGGAGAGCTGGAGAGGAAAGGAGACAGCAGGTAGTTTCCAGGATACTAAGGGAGTGCACAGCATCATCGTCTTCTCTTTATCATAACCCAGAATTACACTACTCTATGCTGTAAGGTTTGTTACTTTGCTTGCTTGTGGTGGCTCCAGTGAGGTTAAGGCATAGGGAAGAGAGAAAACACAGAAAGGGAGAGTTGCTTTAAAGGCACACAGTTTGCAAATTTTTAATTCAGGAGTCCTACACAGGAGCCACTGAGATGTAACCATCCTTCCAGCCCATTTCCTCCCTTTGCTCTCAGATTTCAGCTCATTAAATTATTCTTCACAAGGAAAATGATGGGAGAGGTCAGTGACTGATCAGAAACAAACCTGAGCCAAAAAGCACATTGCAAGACAGAAAACTCTCCTGCACTGTCTGTCAGATGGACAGTGTGGGACTCTGTCAAGTCGCATCCATTTCCTGTGATCACAATCTTTCTTGCTCTCACAATAAAAACTAAAACCACTGACATGCCAAAATACCAAAGAGGCATTAGCCAAATTATTTTAATTTTGCAGAGAATCTCTGCACAAAATGGAAATAAAATGTCTATATTTCTAGACAGTCAAAATGCCATCGTGATAGTCTGTCTGTTTATCTGTACAGGCCCATCGGTCCTTTCTTGTTATTGCTGACCCAGGCAGGTACCTGACAGGTCACAGTCAGCCAGGCAGAGGAAGTTATTTTTTTTCTGAGGCAGAAAAGACATGCAGAACACGTTTCTTTTATATTCTCCAGAGCACCGTATCTTAATACAGCAAGTGTGAAATAGAGTTACTAATGTCCTCTCCTTCTCCTTTTCTCCACACCGTAGGGAAAAGCCCTGCAGATTTAACAAGGAGGTAACTAATCACGTTGCACAGAATTGAAAGGTTTCTGAGGAAGTTATCCCTATCACAACATAAATACAAATAACTCCACTGAAGACAATGAAGTTCCACTGGGATGAAAGCATTGACCAAGGGTTAAGAATTTTATGCGGAATTAATTCCTTTTAAAAAACCTTCGGAGCTCTTCCACGGAAGAGATAAAATCTTCTGCTCAGTTAAAAGAGTGCTTACCAAATAACCTTTCACAAAGGTTTCCCATTGAATTTTGAGAACTTTTCCATTAGTACAGAATGATAATATTGTCTCTGGAAAGGGCTTTGTCCCTCCAGTGGTACAGCATCTATACAATGCCTCTTCATCTGAGCTGTTAGAGCACACAAAGGTAGTTGGAGTGTGAATCCATTTTATAGAGGCTATGTACCACGTAGAAGAATGAAGGTAATAAATTCTGTAACTGCCAGCATTTCTTCCCAATGCAACAAGATACTCGTATAACTTCACAATTTAAACTTAAAACCTGACCAAAAAGGACAAAGGCTCATCCTGCTAATACAGAGCTGTCTTTGGAATTGAGGCTGTCACAACAAAAGCCAGGTAAGGAAATTCCTCAGCTTTCAGGGCGCAAATGTTTCCAAGCTTCTGTTCTAAACCCTGTGGGAGAAAGAGGATTCATTATGACAATGGATTTTAAGGAAAAAAATCGTTTCAGCTGTGGTGTGTTTGACCTCAAGTATGATTTTTGCATTGCACAGTACAAAAGAAATACACTATTTCTAGACATGAAGTAGCTTCAACTGGTAAAACAAAAGACAATGTAGACTAAAAAGTATCTGAAAACCTGACTGTCTTTCACAACAAATGAAATGAAAATTCCTCTCCATTTACTGTGCTCCCATGGGAGTAATGCACACAGCTAAGCTTCAACCAAATGGAAAATGCAATAGCAGCACTTAACTTCATTTTCTTGTATCTGTTCTCAATTTTGCAAGGGATATACTTTAAACATCTGTAATAATTATACTGAAATTGTTTTTAAATTAAATGTCACAGAATACAGTTGAGAAAATACAGCCTTCAGTACATGAATTACATATTGTTTTAAAACAATACTTAACAATGATTAACTATCTGCAGGTACATTTAAAGAAAGGATAGTGGAGGAAACTCAGCAGGATGATCCTTTTTCCTCCATTTCTAAAAATGTTGCACAAGATTGTCCCTAGAATCCCAGTAAAAGATCCCCCTCTTCAAAACCCCAGCATTTGAAATCACAAATCCTTTAAAGAAAATATGCACTACCGGTAACATTGACCTATCAGAAGACTTTCATGATTTTCCACTTGACACTCTGAATATTGTTTGAAATTATGTTATAGAAATTGGTTATTTTTCAATGGAATTAATTGAAGTACATTTTAAAATATATATACATAAAGTGTGATGGTGTGTGTATGAATAAATGTGCATATGCAGGCTTACTCGTGCAACATGAGCACCCTTTTGGGACAAGACCATTACAAACCCACAAATTCCTCCTCCTCTTCCTTCTTTGAGCAGACATTCTGGGAGATTTCTCCTCCTCCTCTGTCTTGAATACCCAGAGCAATGTGGAGAGATATAGTGAAAGCCACAGCTGAGATTTCAGTTTATCCAAATAGATGTGTCAAGTGAAATTAAGACCACTTAAACTTACCAAGGTTTCCACCAATTCCACATCTTTTTTTTTCTTTTTTACATAACTTATGCTAACCTATGGTTAAATCTGACTATTTTGGTAGGCTCTGTGAAAGAGTCATACAGCTGTTCATATTTAAGCTGGCTCTTGTAACAGAGCACAGCACTCCAAAGATGTAATTAATGGCCATGTGGAACAGGATGACTCACCATCTCTTAATAAGTCACAAGTGCTACAGACATGAGCAAAACAGGCAAATCACACAAAGTGGTTATCAACATGTCCTTCTTACAACCCCATGTAGCAATGCATTTTGTGTCTTACGAACTATAGAATTTTTTTTTTTCCAGAAGATTAGATACCTTGATGAATGTTACTGACATCATTTTGCACACCCTTCTAGCGCTAAAGTACTTTTGCTACAAGTGCATGCATCACACTCACAGCTCAGGAACAGTTAACCTGGGCAGCCTAGCTGAGAATCAGGACATCCATAAGTAAAGGGGGTTTAAGCCAAGAAAATTATTTGTTTGTTTGGGGTTTTTTTAAGCAGAACTAAAACCAAAGCACTATAAATATGCTGATTTGTTATTACATATACACAAATATGATCATTGTCATTCCATTCACTGGTAAAAGACGGCTGTCCCAAATCATTTCAGGAGCAAACCCCAAACTCTCTGGTTGCCAAACACTGACCTGCAAACCTAACACTAGTGACCCCTGTCCTAGAGAGAGACTTTCCCTCTGGCATTCTTAAAACCCTTGAGTTCTTTCAATAGTCATCTTTTTCTATCTTTCTCACTTTCATCCTTTCAATGTATTCTAGCACGATTTTTTTTAACAGCCTTCGTACAGGCAAAAAAAAAAAAAAACTAACAAGAATACTGTTTTTCTTGTTTGTTTGTTACTTTTTCTTTTTTCACAGCCAACACAGAATAAATTAGTCCTCCATGAACACTTGTTATGAAGCATCACTATATCACTTTCACTTTGACTTCACCTTTTATCTTCACAGAAGCAAATGAGTAGAGAATACATTTATACACTTGAATTGAGAAAATGAAACAGTTCAAGCATTCTGTTCAATCATCCACATAAAAAAAGAAAAGCAGTCAAAAAATAAGTTTCTTCACATCAGGCACCTCATTTTTTGTTTTTAAAAGTACTCAAGAGAAAAATCAGAATCAAAAAATTCATGTCAGATCAAAAGAAGTGGTGATGGACCTGAAACAAATTGCAATGCACTTCAAATGTTCATTTCTGAAATGTTTTTTTCTCTTTTTCAGAACTGCCAACAAACTGAACAACAATCTGTTCCTTACAATCTATTATGCTCTTAAATTTTGCTACAGTAGTACATTAAATTGCAAGTGTCTTAATCAATCAAAAGTGACTTCTCAAGGAGTTTTATTCCTTGATGATAATTTTACCTCTACTGAGAGGTGGCTAAAGTCCTTTTAATATTTTTAATATTTGATTTGTTTCACTTCAACTCTGTAATTTAGTTAATTTAACATAGAGCTAACTCCAGGATATTGGTTTTACATAAAATTACATCAGGAAGACTAGCAGATTTAATCAGGACAAAACAGTGAATATTTACTACTAAACCAAACGGGTCTTCGTGTAGTGGCATGATTCTCTTGTTTATTCATCCCACATCACCACCATGTTTGAATTAATCAGCTTTTTTTGATGTCTCCTAGTTATGCGTCTGCAGCTAAATAGCCTAAAAGACCCTTCTCTTTCCACTCAAAAAAATCTAAAATAAAAAAATCTTCCTGGAAACTGTTTAAAAATGTTGAGCCCAAAACAAGATACTTTTTTTTTCCAAAAACTTGTCATATATCCACATTCCTTGGACTGACATTGCTTCACATACTTCTTAGGTTCCATGCAAACTTTTCACCCTTGAGGATGCCATCCTCAGCAGGTGTGGATAAGCTCAGTACTGTTGTAGGGTTTTGCAGACCATTGAAAACTCTTGAATCAAAATGTCCTTTTCTAATGAAGTGGTTTCTTTGTGGCTGCTCAAAATTCTGTTTTGCTGTGTGCTTTCTCTGCATGCAGGCAGAGTTCCCTCAAGGTGACCTTCACCACAGCCAGTGCCCATGGGAAGAGGTCTCCAGCCACCAGCAGCACCACATAACCTGCACAACTGCAAGAATCAGGAGGGAAGATGAGGATCAACACTTCCCTTTTTTCACTACAAGTGCACATGGCTGAAGAGCAGACCTGCCAAGCCAAACTTAGGACCCCTCTCCCTGAATCCTTGCCAGCCAGATACCAACTTCCATCCACAGGTCACTTGCTCCCTGTAATCCACTGAAGCAAAGCTGGTCAAGGTAGCTTTGCAAGGGAAAGGAAGAACAGTTTTTGGTGTTGTCCTCACATCTTGGCATCCATCATGTCCACAAAGCACAGAGCAACGCTGAAGCAGACCCCATTACTCAGGCATAGATGGGACTCTCATAACGATGTGGGGTTTTTTATTTTTTTCCTTTTTTTGTTTTTTTTCTATTTTGTTTTTGTTTTTTTTCTTTGTTTGTTTGTTTGTGTTTTGTTTTGTTTTGTTTTGTTTTGCTTTAATTTCCTCTGGGTATAACTGGTTACAATTAAGCCAAAAGGTATTTTGCTTTCACTGATACTCTCAGTGGAAGGTAGGCTTGTATTAAGAGATAACTTTGTATTCTTAAAATTAACAATCTGTCTAATCATTCTCTAGGGCTTTACAAATCCTTCGTGTGTAAAATTTTTCATTAAGCATTAATTTCACTACCATCAGCATGCTGAAGCTCTGAAGAATTATACCAGGAATAGATAAGAAACAATAGCACTGCAACAGGAGGAAATTCCCAGACTCACCAGCCTGGAGCAGCTCTGGAGGCAGGGCTTCAGGTTCCTCATTTTGCCACCACACAGCTACACAGAGAACTATTACCTTCGTAAAATCAATGCCAAAAAAAGCATGAAACTTCATCCCACCAGAGAAATAGAGGTCTTATTTTTCTCAGGGCTAATTTTACATTCTCCTAAGTGTTTGAAAACTTCAATCACTAAAACATTAACAAATCTAAAATAAACTAAATATTTGGTATATATTACCCATTTTCAGACTGCCTTGCATTTAAGATGGGAGGGTCAGAAATATTTCCTCTATCTTTTCATTAGATGAAGACTAGAAAAGTTCCCCTGGTGTTTCAAAGTGTATTTTAGTCTCAAATTAGTGGAGTATTGGAAGTAAAGCAAAGGCTATGTTGTGCAATGGTATGCTTAGAACAGAGCTAGTGAAAAAAATAGTGTTCTTACAAAGTTATTACTTTTCAATTTCAAAAAGAACTTGGCAAAATGCTTTTGAGTGCTGTCCATAGACCCAAAAGGCTGAATCCTTCATCTGATTATGACTGGGATTTTGATATGCAAATCTAGAACAATCCCAGAACTACTGAATTATTTGAAGGTTTGATGTAATTCTGCATTATACTCTTGAAGCCTACAGGGCTGTGTCAAGTCCAAACTGTCTTTGTCCAAGGGAAAAGTTATGGTTGTACAGTACAAAGGATCACAAGTTCTAGTCATTTCCCATCTCTGCTCCAAACACACACATATCCTTTGTTTCTTCTCTATGGGCTTAAACTGGCTACTAATCAGAGATAATTTCCTGTGAAGGATGATGTTACAAAGATATCAATTAATGCAAAGCCTAAAATCCCTATTCAAAATGATTAGTAGCAATTATAAGGGTTCCAGAAGGGTGCTGGAGAATATGCCAACACACACATCTGGCAATGTATATATATGTGTACACCAGCTGTGGAAACAGGACAAGAATCGCCACATTGAGATACTTAATAAAATACTACTCTAATCTATGCCTTGGCATCCTACACATAGGAAGTTTTCCCTCCTTTCTGTGGTCAGGACATGAATTTATACCATGGAACTAGGAACCTAATTACACTTGTTTGTCACTGTCACAACAGAATATAATTATAGCTATCACCAGCCAAAATAACTGGACAGCTGTTCTTAAAAACAAGTCTTCTTACCTGGCTGGAGATGCTTGGATAGGAAGGAATTCAGAAATTTAACCATTAGCTTATTCACAGAGGGAAAAGGAAAAGAAAGACAGCATTTGCTTAGAATATTGGGAAACATGAAGAAGAAGTGAAAACATAGAATTTAATTTTTTAATCCATCATCAGCATTGACAGTAGCATTTAGACACTAATTCAGAGGGAAAGTAGAATTATAAAGAATCCTTTCTTGGTTGCATTACTATATCTGGATGGATAAATCTTAAAAGAAATGGATTTGGCTAGGGACAGCGTGAGACAGTCTACTGACAACAAAAACAAAAAGAGAAAACATATGGGTGAAAAGAAAGACAAAAAAAAACAACCAAAAATCCCCAGAAACAAGAGAAGGCTACTACCCTTCTTGCCTTTTAGTCAGCTCCAAAATACTGTCAGCTCTCCACCTCCAAAAATGTGTTAGACCATTTCCTAGCAAAGCACAAGGCCCTGCTGTATAAGCAGCAGGAACAAGGCAACGGCAGAGAGGCTGTAACAGAAACAGGACAAGAGCCCCCAAGGCAGCAGTAGTGGTTTTAGCACCTGCTGCATCTTCTCACCAAACACAAAGCAATAGGGAAAAGGAAAGAAAAAAAAAAAAACAAAGCCAAACACTTATTTTCTTCTTGGCAGATGAATCTTTTAATTCACCACCTGCTGCCCAATTCTAACAGCAGTATTCAGCATCCATGGATGCATTGCAGGAGGCCAGTGAGCAGTGATGGAGTCTCTGGCACCAGGAGCTTCTGCTTACCAAGAGGAAGTAATAAACCCCTCCAGTAGTCCCCCAGGGTTTGGAAGCAGCCACTGACAATCTTCTACACACCATCCCTGACTAAATTAAAACATCAGATTGTGGCATTGCTGCTGATCCAGGCACAGCAACAGCACTTTGTTGGGAGGCTGGGGAGGGAAAAGCAAAGAGGTTATCAGAGATTAAGGCCTGACCTGTTCCTCCTCCTGTTGTTTTTGATATATGAAGAACAGGGCCAGAATTTGCTTGGTGTGGAGTGAAGAATAACAGCAGCGAATCAGAGAGTTAGGAAGAGAGGGAGAGAACTTCTCTCTTACCTGTCTTCTCAATTCAGGCAACTTTTACACCAAAATTTTAAAGTTGTGCTCTGATAGAGTCACTCTAAACATCAATGTAACACATGGCTCCCATGCAGGAAGCATTCGCAGAAAATGGAAATGACTAGACCCACAGGGCAGATGTGAAGCAAATCCTCTGGCTGATTCTGTCACTGCCTGCAGCAAACGGGTCCCCAAGAGCAATGGGGAAGGAACCAAAACAGATATGGCATTGTGCCATGATTCCTGAAGGTGGACACATAAAAGACAAACCATGAAAATAAGAAGAGAATAGCAGAAGAATCAAGCCTGAGTACACCACAACAACAAATGTGTTCATTGCTTTTGGAAAACTGCATAAAAACTAAAAACAGCAGAGATACTGAATGAAACTTACTCAATAATTTTGAAATACACATATCCCTTTCATATAAAAACAATCTTATGAAAAACAGGAAATACAAAACATCTGTAAAAGGCTTTTATCATTCAAATGTCAAGTTTTCTTTTGATCATTTCTATCACATGATTATTTTATTAACACAATCATACGTTAGCAAATTATATGCAAGTAAGGAGAATTGGTAATATTTTCTTTGTGTGCACACTCCACTGAATCTACCTTTAGTCTGCAAAAAAATATACCCTGCATCTCTTGCAGGGGAATTATAAACTTGGCTTATAGTTGAGATTTCCCCCAAAAGTGCTGTTTTTGATCCACTGGAAGAAAATTAATTGTTACATTTATGGCAGCAGCTCTCTTCTTCCCATGAAAGACATAAAATAACACAATGAGCAGCCAGTAAAATAAGGCCCTTACCCACTTTTAGTTGGTAAGCAATGCGATAAAGGTTAGCCCAATTTTCCAGCCAACTCAGGTACAGACAAACCCAGATTTGGGAGGGACAGTGTGTGTTTTAAGTAACAGCTTTCCTGTCAGGACAAGCTGCTACAGCAGAGTAGTTCAGCAGTATCATGGTTGTCTTTCACCCTGCCTGTTCCATGCACTGAAACACACAAGTGAGAAAAGTTTTGCAATTTAAGCTAAACTACTCCAAATACCACAACTCCTGGAAAACTGGTCTCATAATCTAAATAAATTTCCTTTGCTATATGCATTATATGCATATTCTTTCTCACTGTTCTTCACTTTGGAAATAAAACCCTCTGCAGAGGATGTGAGATGTGGTGTTAGGGCATTACTCATCCTCTCCTCTCTTCCCATTAAACAGTTGGTTTAATTACAAGTGAGCTGTGAGGAAGAGGAAAAAGAGGTATTTTTCTGCCTTTTCTGTGAGTCAAATCAGGTCAGCAAAGGATCCAGGGAGCACAAGGGCTGCTGCAGGAAGGATAAGGGTAAATTGCACACCTTAGAAGTCAGATAGACAACTTAGAAGTTGTCATAAACCATCACGAACCTCCAAAGTGTGCCCAGACTCATTTCTGGGGCCTTCTACCAGAGGACTGTGCATGAGCCACAGTGTTGCAACAGTGTTAAATACACATCTCCCTCCAATAGGAGGTACCTGGGCATTCCCACCTGAACCTGAACCTATGTTAACCTAATGAATTCTGTGTTTCACGGGCCTCCCTCAGCTGAGACAGATCAAGACTGCAACCATCACTTCGACCAACAGACCTCAAAATCGCAGCCATTGTCTCATCACTCAATCCAACAGGTGGTGGCATCTTTCCTCTCTGCTATCCTCTTTTCCTTCCTTTCTTATATATGTATATGTACACACAAACACTGGTCATTCAGTGTCATTTCGTTCTAATCTGCCACTCAAGGAATCTATTAACTACAACCTCAGCTACCCTCACCTTCAGGAGTGGGTGGTATCTTCCTCCCCCCACTCCCTTATTTTCAAAGCTGGGAAAAACTCCTGTTCCTAGGCCAAGCAATAGACATGGTGCATGCCATGTCACCATTCTCAATTAGAGAGGCAGACTCTGAGGCATATTCCTGCCCCAGAGTCTAGACACAGCCAGGGAAACAGCTTGATTAGAGTAATTGAGCAGTAAAATGCTCCATGAGAGTCGAAGGTCTCTGAAAGCATGCAGGGCAACAGAAACAGATTGAAAGCAGTGCTGTGTCCTTAACCAGGAAGAAAAACAAAACCAAGGTAAATTAATTTCTGATACTAGCTGGTGTATAAACCTTACTCTGTCTTGTTTATCTTAATAGCTTTTCAAGTCAGGCAAGAGGTAAAACTATGTAGCAGAATTACAGGAATTTGAGGAGTACTGCATGCTACCGGAAAACAAATCATTTTGGAGGAGACACAAAGCAGATAAGAGCGAAACAGACACAAAGTGTTATAGAGCTTAGAAGCCTATCTCACAAATGCAAAAGGGAGTGAGGAAAAGGGATGAGCACGCCAGGGGGAAACTGCATCATGGCAGACTGGGCAGGCAGATCACTCCCAAGCTCCAACGTTAACACACGACCGCACAATTAGAATTTGGTAACAAAAACCACAGAGTCTGTATTGAAGCTGGAGGAGGACTCCAAAGTGGCAACCAATTAGACCTGGGCATGACAAGGCAAGTCAAACAAGCTTATATCATATCTGGTATAAGAAAGAAAAAGAATGAAGCCTGAGTTATCCCACCAGCTCCATCAGCACAGATGGTGTGCTCAGAGAATATGCCAGATTAAAGAAACTTTATGCTGCTACAATGGAAGTGGTTTGTGGCAAAACCTTAAAGTAAAACAAAAGGTTTTAGTTAATCACAAATATGTGGACAAGTACCACCAGCGGCAGCATTGAAACTGAAAGGGAAGACAAAGGTGGGCAAGAAAAGCTGGGGGCAAGTGTAATGCTCTGATAAGAATTTCTCCCATATGACAGATTCTGTCTCTGCAGACATCTATAATTTCATATATGCTCAAATATATCCAAACAATATGCAGCCTCTTTCTAATATTAAAGGGTGAGATAAATGGTCTGAGTAAGAGAGAGGCATGAGGCCACAAGAAAGAACAGAGAATTGCAGAATAGAAGAAATAAAATATGAGAAAAAGTGAAATTACAAAAAAAAAAAAAAAAAAAAAACAAGTACACTGAGGCATGAGAACAAAACTAATCCTCTCCCATTTGGGCAGCAATTCAAGTTGCTGTTTTTTCAGGCTTGACCTCTGGAGAAGCTCAGTCACCAGAGCAATAACACATGGTTTTCAAAATCTGGGAAACAAAAGTGATTAAACTTTAGTTCCACTCTCACCACACAAGGGAAGCACCTTTTGGGGACAAAGATGGGGGAGGCAGCCACAAACGCACAGATCCATCTCAAGCAACACCTGATGAATGCGCACATCCCTTATGAACAAAAGAAAGGCTGGGCTTTCCCTGCCATGGTAACCCTTACATTCTTTCTTTCTCCTAAAAAAAAAAGTTATACAGCACACAGTGGAATTACTGTTACAGGAGTAGATGCTTTTTACAAAAAGCATGTTCTGGATGCCCCCCATAAAAACAAATGGCTTAAGTCACTTGCAAACAGAGACACAATAAATGACTGTATACCCTGGTAGAATAACATTTTTGGGTATAAAATTGTGCTTTTAATAGTTTTCTGCAGTACTTCAAATAACAGAAAGCTGCATTTGGATTGCTCAAGGACAAGGATTCCTCAATGAAAGTCACAGACTGCAATACTTTTAAACACCAATGTCCTCTACAGGAGGGTGAGCCAAAGGAGCTTCTTCCTGAATGCCTGCAGCCTTCTTGCCACATCTCCTCCTCTGTGCATTTAGTAAGGAAAAAGAAGAAGAAAGGAACTGTGAAGTCAGAGCTAAAAGCTCCCTTGAAATTTAATTCTGACATTTTTTCAGCATGTGCATACATGTCAGGAACAAAGAGACTTTCAGCAAGTTACCAACTATTCGTACTGCCACAAAGCTATTCCCAGCCCAGAGCTGTCATGGGTTTTGGTTAATATTAAGCTCCTACAGTCAAAATAGCAACAGCAGTCACCATTTTCTATCATTCCTCCCCAGCTATCTTGCAAATGTTTACCAGAGAGAAGATTTTCTTCAAATGCCTTTGTAAGTCAAGTTGGGTGCAATATACCAGACCAGGGAACATAATTTCATTTGGAAAGGTTATAGGCTCTCTAATTTCTATTCTGAAAGCAGATCATGTTTCCATCTTCCTTTAACCAGACATGTCACTCTTGGGCTTTTTTTCCCCTTCCCCTTTCTTTTCTTTTTTTTTTTTCCTCTTTTTAATAAAGACTTAATGTTGACATAGTTAACAATCAACCATTTCTTCCTTTAGTACTTTTGAATATATATCATGAATATTGTGCAAGAAACAATTATGAGGAATAAGTTTCTATGGATGCCACAGTAAAGGTAGAAACCCATTCAGTCGCAACTCAACCACTCTCTTGTCCAAAATTTCTAAGGTTAAGAATTGTTTTTAAAGCACACAGAATTGAAACAACTTCTATTTTACAATTTGTGTATGCACTCACATAGAAATTGTTACTATTTATGCAGAAATTTAATTGCTTCTGCCCTCTAATGAGTATAGAAGACAAAGTTATTAGTATGAACAGATTAATGTGAATTCTATAAGCTATAGTATTTCAATAGCTGAGTCACCAGCTTTAATTAACACCAGACAGAGGTCAATTATGTGTGTGCAGACTGTGTTATTTGCCTGTTATTTATTTGCAGTCTATAAAGAGTACAGACCAAGTAAAGTTAGGACAGTCAAGAAAACTTTAGAAGTTAATAATCTTAGCCTTAAAAGGAGAGAACATTATGCAGAAGTGACTGACATCCACTGATTGAAAGACTGAAGTTGATTTGCCCTATCCCAGATCTCATTCTACTTTTCTAGGTACTTCATACTTCTTCCTACAGAAGAAAATAAAAGGAAAAAGGAAGAAAAAAAGTAACAGCACCAGATGAAGATAATATGCACATTGAATTTGAATATATGTATATTTATATTAGAATTCCTAAAAATGGCTGGCAATGATACAGTGACTTTAGCAGTCCTCTATCATTTCAGGAAGAGCAACTAATACCAACGATTCACAATGACAAATATGTAATCACCTGTGAAGTGTATTCCTAGATGACTTGTCCATGTTTGCAGGTCTTACTCCCTAAGAAAAGGTTAAACTGGCTGATTTCTGACATCTGCAGTAAGAGCAGCTGCCTTCCAGGAACAGAGCACTTTAATCCTGTCAAACATTATATTCAGCACCCATATGAATCCAATAACCAGTTATGCACACTTGGTTCTTGCTTCAGTGCTGTCAGCATGGAGATAACACCCCTGCCTCTCCCCTGCAACTCAGCAGGATCAGTTGGGCAGATCAGTCACCACCAAGCTCAGTTTGGCCTTGGTGAATTCCCAACAGCAAGCAGAAGGCCAAGCTCTCTGCCATGTCTGCCATGTCTGCCATCATTCAAGCTAACACCAGGGCATATTTATGAGCTCATGAGTGAAACGAGGTGGCTGCCAGGCTGCACCTTCCCCAGCCAGCAGCACATACCCCGTGCATCCAGCTACACCCCTACACCCAGGGCGCTGAAGGAGTGCTGACAGCTCGACAGCAAACCAAAGATTATCTTCTCACCTCAGATGCACATGATGAGCATTTTTGTTTTGGAAAGCATTCAAGCATATGAATTATGTTTAAGTGTTTTTTTAACCCAGAGTTCCATCAAGAGTTACTCAGTGAGTAATTGCTGAGGGAAGCGTTGATCACAGGATATGAGAGTATTTGCCCTTCACAGAACATTTTGAGTTGGGAGAAGTTAAGAGAGCTTCTGAATAGAATACAATGCCAAAAGAACAAACCATGACCAGATACAGAAGGATCTGAAAAAACACTAACTAGCTATCATGCAGAATAATAATATCATGCAGAATACTAATGCTTTTTAGATTAATTACAATTTTCAATTCCAACACTTGGCGTACAGCACTGTTGAAAAGGGACTATAGTGGATTCCATTTCTCACATCCTAATAGGTACTCAGGAATTTCAGGCTAGCACTAGATATGCAGGCCAAAGGTAAGACACTTGGTGTTTCCAAGTTTTAGTCAATAACATCACCAGTTTCCCTGCAGTCAAACTCACTAGGTATTCTAAAGCTGTTTCAAAACTGATTTTTCATTGTTAATGTTAACATATTTATTCCATTTTTATGCAAGCCTAATATTATGTCTTAATCACCCAGAGAAAAATGTCTACAGCAAAAGACTTATCCTCATTAAAAAACCCTACACTTACCAAAGACAGAACATTATGGAGAATTTAGTAAAGCTTTTTTGGTCCATCATTTAAATGATTAATATTATGATACTGGATGTGGAAATTCAATAAAATACTACGCCACCCTTAACTATTTACTAAATTTACTCCATTAGAGGAGGATATTACCTAACACTATATTACCTTCTTGGGATGATTTCTTTTTTTGGTTGATGATGGGAAGAAAAAAGAAAACTCAAAATAGTCTTTCATTTTAGAGTAGGAAGAACTGTGAAACTGAAAGGGCAGGAGTCATACCACATGCATGGCAAGAGGAAAAAAAATCTCATGGTCTTCCTGCGAAGAGGTGGTTAAAGTCTCAGCTCACCCTGAGCTGGGCTGCCTTGCCACCATCTTAATTTGGACAGGAGAGCAAATACCAAGCAAGCCAAGAAACCTTGTCCGACCCACCTGACAAAGACTGGTGTCACTCTGTGCCTGTGAGTGAGGCTTCCCCCCCGCTACATTGACAGAAGTATCAGGCATAATTTGGACAGATATGATACAGATGTAGAGAAAAAAACCTTCCTTAGATGCCCTCTGAGACAACCCCTAAATCCTTTCATTTATATAACAAATTTGTTGTTTAAAAGATGTCCAAGTTTTGGTTTTCCACGTCTACATAAAAGATATTTTATTATATGTAAGTAGCTTCACACAAGCACAAAATAATAGGATGCAAGGATCAAAAGCATTCACAGTCTCAGCACTGCAATTCAGTGAGAGTAATGAGACTATGCAGGGAGGCAAAGATTGAGAAAAAGGCAAATCAGGGATATATTTTACTGACTATCAGTACAAATAGCTAAATAGATTAAAGGTTTCTGGATTACATTACGAGATGGAAACCATAATGCATCACTGGACAAATTAGCTAGATATTTAGCATAGGTTTGACTTTGTTAAGAATGAGAATACTGAAAGCTCAAGTCAGTCTGAGCATTAGTAACTTCTAAGAACTCAGCCTATAAACAGAATAACCTTCCGAGAAAGCAGAAAAAAATGGGAGACATAGGAAAGGCTTTGCAATAATTTGAAGATAATTCACACAACAGAACAGAACACAGACTGACTTATATGAGCAAATACTAGGAAATTAAGAAATCCAGTGATGAAAGGTAGATGGCAGCAAGTATTTAATTAATGAATGAGGGAGAATACTGTGTTGTGCTAGGAAAAGTTGCATTAAATATAATGAAGACTTCTTAGAAGTATCTCTCTAGGAGAGGCTCATAATTGACCCACAGATTGTGTGCACACATCCTGACAGGGGATCAAGGTCTTGCCAGTGCTAGATATTACATGTGTAGTGATTTTTTAAAAACACACAAATGACTTTTAAGAACCGTTAAGGGAAATTCTGGTGCTCCAGGCAACAGGTAGGACTAAGTAGCCTGTACCATTTCTGTGCCTGCAGTCTTTGCAGCTCGAGCAGGTGCAGTGAAAATCAAAAGGCAGGAAAAATGCAGGGAGACAAAGCCAGCATGCAAGTATGGAGCAGAGTGCCAAATGGAGTGGAGCAACAAGTGCAGCACAGAGCAGGGTTGCCCAGAGAAGCTTGGTGGTACCAAGGTTGCTCTGGTACAGTTTTCACACAGCATGACAAACACTCTTTAGAGGCTGCAGTTGCATTCATATAACCGACTTGCAGACCTCCCACTCTGAGCTGAAAACTGGGAAGGAGCAGTTCTGCTTAAAGTAACTATCCTACAAGTTCATCCTGTTAAACTAGAGAGAAGAAGGAAAGCGTAAAACCAAGTTTCAAATCAGAACCATCTGCAGTGGATTGGGATAGAGTTGTGAGGGGCATCAATATGCAGTCTTCTCATTTTTCAGGAGCACCTGTGTCTGTACAGACTCCCCATCATTTTTCAAGATCTCAAGCTTGCCAGCTGCTAGAAGCTGATCCCCTTCTTTCTCCTCAGGCAGAAAAGATGTTTCCCTAGCCTGTCTCATGCTTCTCACACATTCACCTTCCCAGACAAGAAATCATTTCCTGAAAACATTCCCCCCTTACCTCTCCAGAAAATAAATCCTGTTTATGTCAGCCAGCTCTACAGAGTGATAATACAGTGGTGTCTCCAAATCTGTAGTAATACAAGTTCCCATGTCACTTGCCAACCCTCCCTATCCTCTGGCTCCAGTACAAGTTTTTCTCATCTTTCCCTGGCCAAGGAAAGGGACATAAAAACCCAATTGCCACCCTTGCAGGTGTGCTTGGTACATGTTGACTGGTAACATCTGTAGGTTTTGGCTCCCTTCAAACCCAGGGGAGCTGTTCCTCTTCTGACTCAGTAGTCACAGTCACAATTCCACTTTCTTGAGTAAGTCTGATATTTAAAGCATCTGGAAGTTACCAATTCCTCTCCTCCCAGTGGTAGTGAATTAATGTAAGCCCCGATAATTGCTGGGTCTGTGTAACTGCATTTGGTGCTAAATTCCCTAATGAAAGTTTTTTAAAAAGAGCCATAAAGCCCAAACACTATTGTCCAGAAAGCTGGAACAAAATTTCAAGAGACAACCAAGACCTCTTTTGCATTTCATTTGTACCACTGTCCCTGACTTTATATTACTGGGTATTTTCTGTGATTAGATATTATTAAAAAATAAAATAATTATGCTGCCCATCCAAATTACTGCACAGAAACATCTTATGTTGGCATAAAGAATGCATTTGACAATCTTGACACAAAAATGCCCTTTCCTAAATACATTGTTGTCTACCTAAGTGACTAGTATGATTGAAAAATGCATTGAGCTATAAGGAAGAAGTGGAGGAAAAGTGGATTAAAGAACACCATGAAGAGTTATCACTGCAGACTCATAAGACAAAATTGAAGAAAAACGTACACTAGAATTATATAGAATAGATTAATCCTGTGTGATATTACTGTTCAGAGATAAGCTCTGAAAAAAACTATTTGAGACTATTTAAAAAAAAATAAAATGTCATATATATAATTTTAAGACTAAATTTCCAAACACAAGTCTCTAGTTTGGGGGTAAAAAAAAAACCAAGAAATTTAAACTAAACCAACCAAAGAAAGCCACCAAAACAAAGAAGCACAAGAGAAAAAACTAGTCACCATGCCCAACGTCTTACCTAAAACTTTTTTGGTTTTTCTTTCAAATTTCTAGTTCAGTCCCAGTCTAAAGGTCAGTCCTTGTATCGAGTATTTGAAGTTGAGCTTACAAGAAAATAAACTTCTAATGAAAAAAGAACATTTGGTAATACATAATCCTGAAAGCAATATCTTAAATCATGCGAAATCATACCCAAGTGTTGTTTGGATATGAAATTCAAAATACCAGATTAGCTAAAGGAGGAGGAAGGCATGAGAAAGAGAAGAGAGGAAATAGGGAAAAAAGTAAAAAGACTTCAGCAAACATTGCTTGGTTTCTAGCTGATCCAGCAGAATGTTTTTGAGATACTGTCTCAGTCTGTTCATCTCCTGCTGTCCACTGATTTCTTCAAGTTGTGCTTTCCATTGGCTTCTGTCTTCACTACAATATAATTCCAGCTGACTTTGACTTTCTGCTTGAAATTCTGTGCATCCAGCCTTGCTTCCTGATACCACCCCACTATTTGCATTACAAAAGAAGTTCCACAGTGGTCACAAAAGCTACAGTTGCTATGCCATATTTTTCCACCTTTGATACGTTTATTTGAACTACATTCAAAGGTTCAGACAGACAGAAGGACAGCCACAAGAATAAGAGATAATCTGTCTTTTCCTCTAATTTGTACCCTAAATCTTGTTTTCACTGTTTCACTTGAAACCACTTACATGAAACTATTCAGCTGTCTTGCAAGGGTATGGGAATATTTGCAGCCATCAGATTGAAAACACAGCAAAAGTCAAAGTGGTGCAACATTTGATAATTTAAAATCTGTCAAATAGAGGGTTGTAGCTGAGATCAGAGCAGTAAAGAAAATTTTTTTGAGATGCTGGGAGGAGTGTGCTGCTCCTCTTTCAATAACAATGGCTTTGCTGTAATTTAAAACAGAAAAGGAATGATACATTGACCCCCTTGAAAAACGTCTGGCTTTTGCCCTGATTTACCATTAATAAAATGCTAAAAAGCACCTTGACGGCTCTCACAGAAGAAACCTTTTCTATACAAGAGGAAGCAGCATTTAAGCAGGAACATTCAAGACCATATGCAGTAAGAAACCTAAGTGGAGAGGTGTTTAGCCTACTACCAAGCTAAATGGAAGGTTCTTGCATGAAAACAAAATTACACAGAAAGCGGACAAAAATCCCAAAGTCTCCTCAAGATGTGAAATAACACCCTCATAAAATCTGCAAGTCCATCCAGAATGCAGCTTTAAGGGCAGCCTCTGCACCTCCATCAGGAAACATTATTTGCAGTTTTTTCTCATGTTCAATCACTTGCATCCAGCAGAATACTAATAACAATCTCACATATTAAAATTGACATTAGTATGACCCTCACAGAGACCAAAGCACTTATTGGCTATATTTACTCCTCAAAAGGAAACATTTGGATTAGCTCAGTTGGTTAAAGCATGGTGCTAATAAAGCCAAGGTTGAGGGCTCAATCCCTATATGAACCGTTCACTTAAGAGTTTGATGATTCTTGTGAATCCCTTCCAACCCAGAGAATTTTGTGAACACTTCCCTTGTTGGATGGCTTTCAGCTACTCCACTTCATTCTTAATTCCAGAATCCTGAACGTTTTGGAAGTTCTTTTCCCATAACATCGTATTTCACTCTTCTGTTACTTGCCTCGACATTTCTCCTCCTTTGTCCTAAACCAGCAGGTATCTGTACACAGTCAAAGACTCCATTGCTCACTGAACATCAACACAAGGCTCAGTTGAAAGCTCACAGTACATCAAGGATGGGTCATTGTGGCGAGGGGAAGTTCATTATCATCACAGAAAATGAATCTTTTGGAAATAAAATCAGAAGAGACATCAGGAGATTTCCAGCCAATTTACATCCTTTTTTATTGTGCTTCTATGACTCACTACAGGACACTCCACGTCCATCTTCTTGATAAGCTCCTTAGATGTGTTGACAGGCTGCTATGAGGTTCTTGTGAAGTCCTGTGTTTAACCGGCTACACTGGATAAGTGCCCTAGCATCTGCTAAACTGGCTCCAGTTCATCACTATCTTTCTTATATTTGAGGTGCAGCAGGAAAATAGGACTCTAGGTTTTGCCTAAAAAATGCTACAGAGAGGGGTAATCACTTCCCTCAATCTACTGGCAGTGCTTGCCTCTTTGCCTGGCTCAGTCTCAGGTGACTTTAGTGCTTAGTGAGATGTAATTTTCTGCCCCCAGTTAGCTAGTAAGGCATGGGAGTCACTCTGCACTTGCAGACCTGTAGCTGCAGAACCAGCCACTGCCCTGGTGCAAAAACAAGGACTAAGCTTCCCATCTTCTCTGATTTCTGGCTGCCTCTCCTCCGTGCAGTGGGGAGTTCAGGCTCACATCTCCATAGGGTCTCTGAAGATCCTCTCAGTTGCTTTGTTCTTCTTCCCCGATGGAGCACATTAGCTGGCCTCCTCCAGGCTGACCCCAGTGTAGTGACACAGGTCTTTCAGTACAGGCAGGGACAGCATCTCCCTCTGCCCTAATTTCATCAAGAGGCCCTGGGCAGCCCTCTGTCCCCAGCCCTGTAGGGCCATGTCCTTCCTTTGGAGCTCCCTCAGGCTTCATGCCTCAGCTGCAGCCAACACTGGAGGCTTTACCTGTGACACTTCTCCTCTCTAGGAGTGCTTGACACCATCGTGTCAAACAGAGTCAAACCACCAGGTTTGGTTAAGCAAGTGCAAACTGGAACCATTAAACACCAGACAGATCAGGCAGAATTTTCTTTTCTAGCATCTTTGCTCTTACTCTGATTTTTAATATTTCTGTAGTAATTTTATCATATTTGGTCTACTTATATAATCTGTAGGTATACTCTACTAAAAGTCCACGTGAAGAACTGTCTATTCCTTCCACTGTGAATAGCTGTTGCTCTAGAGAAAGATGAGATAAATACTAAGAAGATGAGATCATAACTGAAGATGCATGGAGAAACACTATCTTGAGTCTATATCAGCTAGACACTTAGGCACATAAACTCTCCATTTGTGCCATTCCATCCTATTGGTAATAACATTAAAAGGGTGAAAATACAAGAAGGATGATGAGAAAGTTCTCAAGCAGCCACAAAATTTCAGTTTCTGGTGTTCAAGGACAACTGAATGCATTTCTTAGGCATGATTTCCATTAAATAAACATTTAAGATAAAATAGACACTTCATTTTCAAGTAGTAGATGCACTGAAATGCTTCTGAAAGAAAGCACAGATTCCCATTATTGTTACTGGACTTCAGGTATATCTGTTCTCCTATAATTAATAATTATTGACATCACATTTAATTGGTATTCTTATTTTGCCAATGGCCTACTGAAGACATATCATATTAATTAGTAGTAATGAGACAGTTCTAACCACCTACTGTCATTAATTTCTTAAATATGTACAATAAGATGCACACTAATTGTGTGCATCAGGTAATTGGTAATTGGTACCTGCCCACATTCTGCCTCTTTTGAAATTGTTCTGAATTAGATCTAAGAGTTAATCATCATAAAACCATACTTTTTTAACTGATTAAAAAACAACCCTTT
>JANRGV010000001.1:59025361-59053655 GCA_024734035.1 Alethe castanea | reverse complement strand
CATAGTCTGTTACTCTTGGATAAGTGGTGTTCTCATTAGTTTGGTAAAATTTATTAAAAACACTACACAAAACTAATAGAAACCTCTTTTGAATTTTAGCATAAAATGATTTTAAAAGTCAGGAAACCTAGTGCAGTCATAACATATCCCAGGCTACAGTCAAATTACATTTGGAAATGAGCATTTCTAATTTTGAACTCAGCACGCAAGGGAGTATCCTCTTCGTTTAACACCTTTTTCAGGCCCCATTTTGTTTCCATATTGCTGAAGCAACACATAACTCCCCATGTAAGATTCTATATATGGCTTTCAAATTTTCTCTTCAGGCACAGACCCTATGGATACGCGGTTATGAATTTCCACAGATGCACAAGGATTTTGAGTACTTGCAGACCAAGACTCTTTAGCTTGAGAGATTTGAAGAAACAGTTTACAAAAAGCACTGAGCATCTGCACTTGACAACTGAGGCCAGGCTGTCTTCTGAGAAGCTCTGGGCCTTCTCTAAGAGTCTGGTGTGTCCATATATGCACATACTAGTGTATGGACTTGCACAATACACATCTATAAACCCACAAGTATTGTTTCAGGAAGAAATTGCTATTCTCAAGATTTTAATGGAGAGATATGTCTCTTCTTAAGTTTCATAATAATACAGCAGGTACTTGCTATCAACATTTTATCACATACACTCATATCTCTCCATCTATGTATCTATCTATCTATCTATCTATCTATCTATCTATCTATCTATCTATCCCTTCCAAATATATATTTTATTATTCTGGAGATGTCAAAATTTGTTATCTTCCCTGAAGACAATAAGAAGGGATTAACAAAGCAGTTGGAATATACCTCAGTATCTTATTTGTCCAGCAAAGCCTGCAGGATTTCACTTATGCTGTGAGAACAGGCTGGTTTGATTTTTTGCACACAGTTTCAACTCCAGATCCAAAACAGGTAAAATTAATCCAAGAGTGACTTCTCTTTGGGCCTTTGAAGGGAAAACTTTGGGATTCAAGAGAGTGAGAACTGACCACCAGAGCTGTTTGTTGAGCATTGTGACAAAGAGTTTGGCATGAAACTCCACCTCTAGAAATGAAGGAAGAGGTTACTGTTTCCACTCCCATTGTATAATGTTTTTCATTTCCTGCTAGGCTTGTATTTCACCAGGTACCTTGTTCTTTTCTCCCCTGGCCTCTATGCAGGAAAATGCAGGAAAAGACAGGGAGAACAACACTGAGGAATCACAGGTTCAATTACTGGGCATATTGAAGTGCCATAAGCCAAGCCATCACTGCAACATGATGACAGAACACTATTTTCTGCAGCAAGTACTTAGGATTAAAAAAAATAAGACAGCATTTAAGCATAAAGGATGGGAAACTAGAGATTTTGTTTGCATCCTGTTTTAAAATTATTTCAAACCATTCCTGGACCATGTTCTGGAAAGAACTCTTCTTCAAAATCTGTTTTTCTTAGTAGTAAAGAGCTAGTGAGCAAAACACATCTACTTGCTATTGACTAAAAGGACATTAATAACTGATGAGTGAAGGAAAGAGTCTGAAAGGGCTTAGAGAGTTTTCTCCTATGGCAAAAACATACTGCAAATATGTTTATATGTAGCAGGGAGCCCATTCTTTGAACCTGGTGCCTGACAGCAAAAAGCTGAAATTCAAGGTGATGACCACTGATTCCAAAATTGTATTGCTGCCTCAGCCCAAATTTCCTTGAAGTCAGCTTATTCAGTTCTGACAAATTATGAACTGCAGTAGTTCAGTAGTCCAGCTAATAATTCAAGCATTAAAATTAATTCACAGTCTCTCTAAAGTGCCAGACTCAGCACTGCTTTTACCAGAAGTCTTTACCCCATGCAAAGATCCAAGGCAGCTTCTTGAGGAGGTTCCCCAGATTGTCAAATTCAATCCTTGGACAAACCCATTCTGTACCCTTCCAGCTGCAGGAGGAAAGGCTCCATAATAACTTTTAGTCACCAGATGGCACCAGTACAGAAACCAAACAAAGACACTACCCTTCAGCAGCATAACATAAAAACATTCCACAATTTATCTGTAAATATTTATTTGAAAACCATAGCGTGAGTTAATTAATGCTCTGAAATACTAGTTAGAGGAAGTTGTAATGGTTTCTAATATTTAAATAAATATGGATAGGAAACTTGACAGGCATCCACTGTGAAATTTGCTGTTTTCTTTTAACTATGCAAAACAAGGTATATATTCTCTCATTGTACCTGAAAGTATTCCACCTGAAGACAGTAGCTATGGTCTTATTTTGGACTAAAATTACAGTCAATTTTTAAAAATCCACATTGCATTTAATTCTGGCATTCTACTTCATTATGAAGCAAAGAAAATCCCTACAGTAAAGGTAACCGCAAATCTGAGGAGAAAATTAGAGCTGAGGGATGCATCCTTCCCTCCCTCCACCTCCCGTTTTTTCATTTGCATGTTGACACAATCTCTGTCATGGATATTCTGTTCAAAAATTCTGCCCTTGAGATATTATGAGCTCTGAAAACAGCCAATGTTGCTCAGCTAAACTCTCAGGGTACCTTCATCTTCAAGTTTTTACAGCAGTTTGAAGGTAAGCGTACATTTTTCCATGTAACATTGGCACCAGCTGAAGAGTGGACTGCCCGAGTCAGTTTGCAGACTCAAATACATTAATTCAGCATTATTTGTTGGGATTCAATACCAGAGGTGTCAATTTTGGACCCACTTTTTTTGGTGTACTAATTTTTCCTTGGAGTTCAAAGGTCAAATCATCCTTCCACCAGACTCATATAACACATAGACTTTTTCATTAACCAAAATACCTGCTTTAAATCTCTCCTCTCAAAGGACTGAATATAAGTACACAATAAAGATGCTTGTGTTACTTGGCTATAGACAGATTGAGACATTGCCAGGGCACACATTAAGTTACTGAATGAAGGCAAATGCAACATCTTGTGCCTAGCCTTGCAATTGGCTAGAAACACATTGTTTATCCCTTATAATTGAAGTTGTTTCTACACAAATTATCTTCATAGTATAGAGTTCAACACTAAAAAAATCACATGCTCCACAAATACATACAGGAGAAAAAAAAAGAAAAGGCTTTCTAAATATTGATAGAAAACAGACATGAATGAGTACCAAAAAAAATGGCATTACAGGATTCAAGTAAGGATGAAGAATAAGCTTGCTGAAATATAACAATTATGTATCTCTGATTTTTTCAAGGAAAAGTGGAAAGGTGTGCAATTTGTCTATTAAAAGGGTGATGAAATATATAAACGAAATCAAGAGTTGGAAGATTTCAGTTAAGATATATAACTATTTAATCTTAATAAGAATACATAAAACTGCATTCAGTAGCAGGGGAAAAGTATAGAAATTCTCATGGTATTCAGGGCATGAGTGAATAAAAATCCAGAAAAAATTCAGATCACTTTGTCTCATAATTGGCTACATTTAATTCCACTGAAGCATCAAGCTTTTTCAGAAATAACATAACCTGAGCCTTTAACACAATTTCTATGTTCACATATCCCTGCCTCTCTCTAGTAGATTTCTCAAAGCAAAAGAAGAATAATACACGGTCATACAGAATGAGAGCAGTGAGGGTCAGCATTTATATTGGCAATAATTCCTTAGAAGGCATCAGCTGCTCAGAGACAAAAATCAGCAGTTTGCCAATTGGCCAGCATGTGCAAGCTGACATCACATGGCTCCACAGCTTCTAAGTACCCTCAGATAGATCTTTGCAGCTTTCTTTTTAATCTACATAGTATTAAATATTTTAACAAAAATGGAAGACTCACTCAGATTATACAAAGCTGCCTACTGAAGCAGCACCGAAAAGACCAGCTGGTTAAGTAAAAAAAAAAAAAAAAAAACCAAGATAAATGAGAGGGGAAAAACTGAGCAAGAGGAAAACAAATTAAGGCCGCTTTGGTGACCTTCAGATTGCAGGAGGAATTTTCTGCTTTACTATTACTACTGGAAGTAGAAGGGTACTGCCCACAACCCGAGAGAAACAAACAGACACACAGACACCCCTAAACAAAAAATTGCTAAAAACATTGGCTGCATAAACAAAACTTGGACACATAAGTCCAAAAATATTTGAGTCCACTCACACAGTACAAAAGGAGTAAGAGATTTCTGTGTCTGACCACGTTTGAAAAGAAGTCATCCCAGGGTAAAAAAAAAAAGTATAACTTCACAGGGAAAGGTGGGTTCATTTTTTTCCATTCCTCTATGGATTTGGCTTACTGAGAGGAGGGAAAAGTGTACCTCACCACTTCAAAGAAATGAGCAAGAAATAATAATGGAGGATGCAACAGGAATGAGAAAATGAAAGGAAACTGTTCATTTCCTACTGGAACTGGTGAGGGTGGTTAATGTACTTTTTAACATTACATGGGAAAAAAATACTTGGCACAATTGAATTCCCTTTAAGCTTGTAAACCTCAGGAAGGCACCCAACTCCCAAACTCATTGTAATGGGAAATTGACTGGTTTATGCCAGGGGTTTTGCTTGTTTGTTTTTCTATCCCCTCTGAGGGAAGAAAAACCAGATTTTATATGAAAGCCTAATACATGTTTCAAGTGTAAAGATGTTATCCTTGTTAATCATTTTCCTGTGTGCACTACTGAAAGACGTTTACATAAACTGTGCTATTAAAGGCAATGTAAAGCAATAAAGTAATACCCTGAATTTAAGAAAAAAAAAAAAAAGGGTTTTTCATCTACCTTCAGCTCTTGAATTAATCAAAGCATATTATCAAGATTTGTCTGAATATCATTCCCCCCCTTACAGCTCATTAAGCCTGCCCTTTTGAAATGCTGCAGCAGCTGAAGCAAGAGGCAGAGAAGATAAAATGCAGCCTCTCTCCACCAGGCTCCAGGCTGCCCAGTCAGCTCCTCTGGCAGCATCTACCTCAGGCAGCAGGGTCAGGCACTGATGATCAGAGAGAGCACAGATACAGGGAGGCTTGGACACTGAAGGCAAAGTCATTTCCCTTGGGCATTTATAGACACAGCCTGGATTTCAGAAATTTTGGAGGTTGTGTATGGTTTCTTTGAACACACAGGTGCTGCTTTACATTTGTAAGGGTGTCAGATTTAGAAAGGTAGAAAGCACCTCCCTCTGTATCACTTGTTTACTGATTGTCTGAGGTGAGAAAACTTGCAGAAGAACGACTGTGATGCAGAACTCCCTCCCCCAAAAAAGCAGCTGTTACACTTGGATTAGCTAGAAATACTGTCATTGGTAATCTTATTTGGTCTCAGTATGAAGCAGCTGTCAAAGATGATGAAAATGAAAAATGTCACTGCTGCTTTCCACTCTCGTGGCTTCCACTCTGCCTTCATAGGCCTGTTCTTTTGCCACACTACAGCACTTATGGAAAACTGCATTCTTTAAATACATAGCACTGCAAAACACTTGACAGATCATGGCAAACCTGCCACTGTACAAGTACACAGGTCTCTGAGGGCCAGCACAAGAGGGCAAAGAGAACAAGACAAGGAATTCCAGCAGCAACACCACATGAAAATCAATTTTGCACATGCTGGACTAACAAACCATCATCATAGTTTGTCCCCTCTATATTCTTCCTTGATGTTCCTGTTCCTTGACCTTCTGGCTAGGTTACTTTTCGGACTGAGGTTTTGTTTTACTAATAAGATAAAAGGAAATAATGAACTAAGTAATAGGGTAAGTCTTATTTACAATCAAGCAAAATGTGACTTAAATGGAATGACCTTGAAATCACATACATGGTACATTCTGCTGAAATTATCTTGATTTTAAATATGACATTGGGAGCATTATGGCAAGTAATGACAGGGAGCTTTTTGTAAGTCACTGAAGCAATGGTAGACAGTAATGCCTTGGAAGATGTGAGGGGAAGTAGAACTCACAGAAGGTGGGATACCATTTTCTGCAGCTCCATATCATGTTTCTGTCCTGTCACATGCCTACCCGTGGAAATCAGCAGGCATGGTGTTTTCAGCAAGTGGCCCAAGAATAATTTTTTACTATGACATTCATGGCATTTGATGATTCATTGGAAGTGCTTGATTATGCACATTTTGATGAGCTTTTTTCACTGTGGAGGCTTGGGAAAAAAAGCACACACACAGAAAGTAAATACCTTCTCTTGCTCTGACATTGTTGTTCTAAATTTCACAAGTCACTCCATTTATTTTAAGATAATCAGTTTTTTATTACTGTCTTTCAGCCTTTGCAAGTATCAACTGATTTTAGGTTCAGTAGTGTAAGTTAAGGAGGGAGGGAAAAGGGGTTGGTGAGCAGTGAGATTTATTCTATGTGAAAAAGTCTCACAGTATCCAAGATCAAATTTGGAAAGTCAAACTCCCAATATCAAAATTCAGAGTTAAGGTTGAAATCCCTCATAACATTCACCAATCTAGGACAACACCAAGATGCATCTCTGGCAAAACCTGACTGAAGCTATAAAGTTGGTGTAGAGCACAGAGCCTTCTCCCTTTAGGAGCAGACTAAGAGTACATGAGAAATCACTCCAGGCATTAGCATTACCAGTTAACAGCTCAAATATCTTCATATTTTAAATCCATCAGTCACCTACCCCTATTCAGACATATCTCAGTCTCAGGGTCCTATAAAATCCTCTAGACAGCTTCTTTTTTACAAACACCCACAAGCAGCATATGCAAAGTATCATTTTAATGCTACACAATGGGAACTGAATTTGGTCTCCAATACAGTGTCAAAATTAATGCAATACATCCTGATAGCTGACTTATCTACTACTCATATTGGATAGAGTCAAAAATAAGCCAGATCCCAAATTTAGGATGTTTTTTAAATTTATTTGGCTTTTGTTCCATATGGCGATATTCTTGAAACATAGCTGTAGATTCTATACCATCCTGAAACCGTTAGAACAAATTTTGGGTACTGTTGTATCTTTGCCTGCTACAATATAAGTTTTATTGGCAAACTAAAATCTTTGGTAGGAGTGCCAGAACTGATAAAAACAGTTCTGTGAAGAACTGCAGACAATGTTTCTGAAGACCTAGCTGTAATGTCAAGATTTGGCACAGACTGGGTATCACAAAGTAGATTGCTCCCCATTTAATTAGAGTAAAATCAAATTTCTACCTGTATTTACACATGAGATGCTCTGTTAAAAGCAAAAGTACACAGAAAAAGAGCTGTAGATAAGAACACAAGGACAGGTGTTACATACACTTCCTACATATATGGATTTCACTTTAGAGGATCTAGGCTTGAATGAATTTTATCAGTGAAAGAAGACCCTCTGCATCTACCAACATCTACACTGTGGCTTTTGTGGATGCTGTAGAAGGACTCACTTGCACCCAAAAAACAGAGTAGGGGTTTCTGCAACTTCATCAGTTAGCTAAATAAAAGTGTAACAATTTTACAAACCTCTACACAAACACATCACTCTTACAAACCTGAAACACATCACATCTGCAACTGCAAAATCTCTACCTAAACAGAAAAAAAAAAATCTCTTAAAAACTGCAAATCGCAACAGTGCCTAGACCAGAGGATAGAAGAGAGAATGCCCCATTTTATCTCAATTAAGTTCTAATAGCAAAATGACACGTGAACAGATGCCCAGTGAGTCATAGCTGAGTAACATGATTTTGTGCAACAGCAGGGAAGAATTATTAAGGAAACCAAGCCACCGTAATACGCAACACAAAAATTTACATGTGGATGAATTTAGATCTTTTCAACTGCGACAGCAAGCACTGCTGTTTGGCTAGGTAAGCAGAGAGAAAGAACACAGAGTACTAAATTAGAAATTGTCCTTTAAATGCTCAGAATGCAATTGCTCTAGAGGAGTGTCTTTGTTTACAGCCCTTACTTGAAAATTTTAGTGATGTTGCAAGAGAGCAAGGCACCACCTCTCTCCAGTAATTTTTTATCCAGACATTAATGATCTCCACAGACCAGCAATGCACGAAACTTAGAAATGAATAATTGATGATTTTACAGAGTCTGAGCTGGCTGAGTCATCTCCAATAGGCTATTAAAACAGCATCATGAGCTCAGCTGGTATAAAATGCCTAGAAATCCCCCGTTCTTCCTGCAACTGGAGCCTTTTTTCCCTTCTGACTGAAGGCAATGAGAAAAACAAACAATTCAAGGAAAATCTGAGGAGAAGCTGGGAAGAGGGGTTGAGCTTTTCACCCTCTTCTTTAGACATCTCCCACTTTTCCGTCTCTAGTTTGCACAGTTCTAGTCACAGCTTTCTCTGCACACTTCCAGCTGTCGTGTAGGTGAGGGAAACAAACAGCTGTTCCAAAAAGAAAGGCCAGCTCCTAGGCCAGGACCATAAAGCCAATAGCATCGCATCTGGGATTTTCTCAGGGATACAGAACAATTACAGATCTTGGCATTGTAGCAGACAGAGTTCCCCTCTCTGATTCTGAGCATAAATTCTATAGCTCTGTATTCACATTTAGGGGGGGACTTTACCCCCACATTGCACATACCAGAAGGTTTTTTCTGGTTGAACCGTAAAAGAAACTAAGTCAGCTTCTTCAGCTCCCCAAAGTGAGAGGGTGGTCATTGCTGAGCTCTGGGGATCACTGCTCAGCAACCCAACTGCAGAGCATTTCTGAGAAAGCTTTCTGAGCTATCACCACCAGGGAATAGTGGAAATCAGATATTTTTAAGACACTAAGGCTCTGGTTAAGAGCGGAGAGAAGCCCAGGGTTTCCTGACTCCAAACTGTGTTACAGAACCACAGAATCACGTAACGGTTTGGGCTGGAAAGGAGAAAGCTGACCCTGAGATCAGCTCAGTTGGTCACAGCATATAGTTAATAACACCAAGATCACAGGTTTGATCTCCATATGGGCCATTCATGTAAGAGTTGGATCCTTGCAGGTCCCTTCCAACTCAGATTATTCTATGATTCTGTTAACAGAAGTCTACCAGCCAACCTTTTCTAGACTAACCCTGGTCTTGAGTGATACGACAGTTTCAGACAACCTAGTACATCAGGTAAGTTTATGTAGCTGTTTGCAGAAAAATAATATCCTGTCCTGGCTCCAGCCAGACCCATTAGTTTTTGCAGTAGCCAGGAGGGTACATGGCTAAGAACCAGTGGTTTCCAACACCACCTCACATCACTTTCTGGGAACATGGGTGGGGGTACATGGAAGCAGTCCGGAATTGTAGGGCTTTGCATGGTATTGTGGGGAGCATTGGCATTTTGTACACTTTGGTCATTAATATTGTCACTGTTCCTGTTCATTTTCTTATCTCATTGCTGCTTCCAGTAAATTGTTCTTACAGCAACTCGTGATTTTAACCTTTTGTGCCTGCAATTCTCCTCTCCAGAGAGAGGAGGGGGAGGAAGTGGGGAGTGAGCGGGTGGTGTGTAATTTGGAATGGTTTCAGTGGGAACTCTAAATTGGGCAATACCGTTCCTAAACCACGACATATCCACACGTGTATTGCAACTCTCCCTGACCAAGTTTGCCACCAGGAAGACAACCATCATGTAGTTCCACAGCCTGTACTTTACCATACTGTTCTGATACACACACCCTTAACTCATGCAAGAATCATATGAGGATAAAATTGACATTGTCAGAATAATAAAAATAATAATAATAAATCCCCAAACAACAAAGTCCTGCTGCAAGGCAAGTTCTTCAATTTGTGACCTTCTTGGAGCACTATGTGTGTCAGAGCTGTTAAGAGACAGGGGATGGAGAAGGCACCAAATAAGAAGTCAAGCTGCAATTTTACCTCTACCTGACAGTCTAGTAGCAATAAGCCATGAAAAGGAGCCTTGCCCTCCCATCCTCCCTCCCAGCCATGGATTCTCATTATCTGCTTTCTGCAGGCTGAAAGCTAAATGGCAGATACTGCTCACGCATACAAATCTAAGCTTTCTCTGGTTTAGCAGGCTTACTGAAGCCAGTTTAGTGTAAAAAACACAAGAAACCAGTTTTGTTTTGTTTTTTTCTTCTTTTTAATTGCATTTAGAGGCTGGATCAATTTTGCTGTACCACAAAGCCCTGTCTTTGGGAATACTCTGGGAGCAAGTTGTTCTATGGGACCCAGCAGAGCAAGGGGCAGAATTTCTAGCTCAGGTCAGGTCACAAAAGCAGAGCAGTAGACGCTCAGCACCAAGCTGTGCATGTCTCTAACTCTGAAGCACAGAGGTGTCCTATCAGCAGTTCCAATTTTACTTTCATGACAGATCACAGCCACGCTGATGCTGATAACTGAACAGATTGTTCCCAGCACAATACAAATAGGGTACCAAGGATGATCTTGCACCATCACTGCTTGTTCTCAAACCCTGGCTTCTTGGTTTTTTGCCCATTTCTTACTTTAACACCAAAAACACTGGAGCCATGAAAATCTGGGTTAGTAAATAAAATGTTTTATCCTAATTTCTTCAGTGAAATTCTGGTTTTGAATAATTAACTGCTTCCATGCCAGAAGCCTAAGTCTACTTATTAAGAGTAGCACTCCAGCCCATAACACTTTTACCCTCCTAGTTGGAAAAGGCGGGATCTTTGGACTATTAAGTCCCAAGTTAAAAATTGTCCTAAGAAAAACAAAAGCAAAACAAAGACATATATGCACAAAAAACCAACAACAACAAAAAACCCCACCAAAACAGAAAAAAAAACCAAACCAAAAAACAAAAAAAAAAAAAAACACACACAAAAAAGCCCAAAAAAAAACCCAAAACAAATCCACAAATATTCCACATTTGAATAGAAAGGATTAACCAATTCTACCTAAGACATCCAAAATCCAGAAAATAAACCAAAAGTCATGACATTGTGAACTAAACATGTAGAGACCTGATTTAAGCTAAGATATACCTCTTCAGTGGAATCCTCTACCTATTCAGGCTCTCCCACACACCACAGTTATCATTGTATTTATGCTGCTACTACATTTATGCTACTATCTTTGTGCTGCCATTTACTAAATGGGCATGAAAATATTTTATCAGTTATCCCATAGAGATAGTGACCAAAATTAATTATGCTTTTGTTAGTGTAATGATGGTAATAGATTAGGATGGGACCAAATGTTTGGGACAGGCACAACTGGGTGCATTTAATAGATGTCAGTTCTGGCTAATATGTTTGAAAAGATATCATCCAAAGAAAAGATAAATTAGAAAATCCTAAAGTCTGTTTATGGCAACTAATCCTTATCAAATTACTGCTAATTAATGGTTCAAAATGAGTTAGAACATCCAGATCCCATTTCATTGGGCAACATTATAAGATTCTCTTTTTCCCTGATTCATCTGAAGAGAGGGCTTCATGAAATTCCTCCCCCTTCTCCAGTATCTAAAAAAAAAACTAAATAAAAAACAACCCTCCCCCCACCCCCCAAAAAAAAGGAAAAAATCTAGCATCCAAGTCCTCTGAGATAGGGAGAATAGTTGGGGTGGGGTCTTGGCAAAAAATGAATCACTTTTGGAAAGCTAAATAGCAAAAATACATTAAAAACAGCAACTTGAGCAACTTGTTTATGACTGAGAACTCTGTCTAAAGCAGCACTAGCAGAAAACATCAAAGTAGAGAAAAAAAAGGGAAATAAAATGGTTAAAAAAAATCTGGTTCCTGGAGATACTATTACAAGTGCCTAGGGGAAAAATATTACATTTTTTAAAATTAGGTACCATTTTCCAAACAATCTTTTTCTATATCCTGACAGTTTCTCAGTGCAAGATGTGCACTGCAAGATCTATCCTATTTTCCAGGGCTTCTGATGGGAAAAGATATTATGCTATAATGAATCTAACAATCTTATATCCTCTATTTATAATGGACCCAGAATGCTCCAAAAATAATTGGAGTAGTTTCTTAACTTCAAGTCTTCTACTATTACTAGTGCTTAGCAGCAAAGAGAATTGAACACTTCACTAAGTAATAACATGAAAACTCAAAGAAAAACTTTCCAGCATACTGTCAAGTGTTATCAGGCACTGAGTGACTAAAGTTCAGTTCAGACTGTGGTTAGATAAGGCAATCTTCTAGATCTGATTTATCAGAGGTGGGGGGGGGGTTACCTACTATATATTAAAATACTGCATTGAAACAGAGCCTGGTGGAATGCAGAATTACTGGAGAGATCTAAACAAATCTCATTAAGGGCCTCAAAATCTACATATCCTCCAAATATTACTTGTAGATCAAACTTTTCCTTGGAAATAGGTGAACTTCTTCTTAACATAATACTTAACTTGATAAGGAAAAACAGATCAGCAACACTACACAAAACCCTAACTTTGCAACAAGACCTAAGTCAGTATTTACGCATCTTTAACGTACAAAAGAAAACAAGTCATCCATGTTAAAGTATTAACATTAATTAATCTGCAATTAGCCCTCCTATATATGCATGGTAGATTTTCATTTTGCTTCCTTTCCCATAGGCAGAGTTACCCTCTTCTCCCAAGTTCTGGTCTTCCTTAGAATAAGACTCTTTTGAATGGGGTCTTCATACCATAAACCCTATCTGAGCAATTACAAAATCTACTTGAAAGCCTTCATTTGCAAGACAACTAATTTAATGTATTAAATGTATTTAAATATTACATAGAAACAACATTTTCAGGTCAATTTCTTGGTTTCTAAAACATCCATGGGCATTTCAGGTTTGTATTTGCTCAGAGCTCCTGCATAAGCAATCTGAAATGGTTGTGATTTCATGTCACACTTACATTGTTTGCTGTGGCTTTACAAAGTCTTATCATAAATATGTTTAACCTGATTTCTTTTTGTCCCTAACAGCTCTAGCAGATAAGATCCTTAACTCTCAGCTACTCTAACTAGATATCTCTGTAGCTATATTTGCTAAAACACTGCTCATCTGTAAATGATTTCAACAGATACAATCCACAGACATGACATAATGTTATAAGTGCACTTAATTTCTAACATCTCTAAAGAATTAAAGGCTTAGGTCAGCCAAGATTTCTGATGGAAACAGGAGGACCCTCCTTTCATATTTTTTGTTTATGACTACCTATTATTTAAAATTCCAATTTCTGTGTGTTGAAATATCATTTACTCCAATTCTTGTATGCTTAAAAAAAGAAAACAAACAAACCAAAAAACCTCCAACCACAGACAGGAAACTCACAAATAAATAAAAAACAAAACCCCCACAAATATATAGGAGATCAAGATTCTGTTTATTCTGACACGAAGCAAAATTTTCCTTAAGAATATTTAGGGCCACTTTTTGCATCATGAAAAAAGACCAAAACTCAACTCTAAACAATAAAAGGGGGGTTTTTCTGCTTTTTTTTTTTTTTTAGCCGCAGGAGATGCAATTTGCTGTTCCTTTCCAAAATAAAGTACAAGTCCATTAACTGCAACACGAAAATTTCCAAGAACTCAATTGTTCAAGAACACATTTTGGGTGTTTACTAGGTGCTTGAGCTAATAGAAAAATAAGTTTGGAACACTGAAATTCAATTTTGCTATTAATCATCTATCATATCCATTCTTTGATGCTTATGCCTCAGCAGAACTGATATACTTAGGGAAGTAAGGCAATAGAAACACTTCTAATGTGAGGCACAATTTCACTCCAAAGTTTTATAGCAGCCTACGTGTTATCCCATTTCTTTCACTAGTAGATACTAATGCACTTCACAAAAGAGATCAGTCCTGTTAAACTCAACTTCCAGGTGGGGAAAGAGATTAACACTGAAATAAGGTTTTGTCCAGCAGGCTATGGTTTATACACTAAGACACTTCCTATACAACCTACCACATTGTATTTCTTCTCGTTTTGCTTCCCTGGCTACAAACTTGATGCTAAATGCATGAACAGAGGTAACACATGCAGCAACTATATGGAAGCCAACTATAACTCAGGTTCGTGGTGGAATCAGAGCCTTTAGGAACTGAGTTTTCTAGGTTTTACAGCAATAATATAAAACTATCTATCAAGAATGTGCTAGAAATTAACACAAGAGTACACATCATCTCCCACATATCTCACAAAAAAATAAAAAGAAAATCTGAGTATCTTATTAGAAGTATCTTCATTCTTCACGCTCTGCTGTTGTGCCTTATGCCATGAGGAAATGCACAGCGAAGGTGTCATGTTTGTGCATGCCGGTGTCAGTGCATCGTCAGACAGCCCTCAGGAGACACCTTTGCCTCTTGGGTGCCACAGATGTACAGGGAACAAAACAAAGGGCAACAGATGCTGTCATACAAATGGTGCACTTATACAACTGCTTGCAATGTAAGGTTTAACACTCTTGAAAAATGCTCTGATATTGACTTGAGGTTAGATAATTAACTAATTAACCACTAAAAAAGGCAATTGCTGAGAGGTGCCTAGCAGTTCTTTCTTCTAAAAGTGCATATTACCCTCAGAGAAAGTTTCCATGTAGACATGGAAAAATGTTGAGTTCTGTTGTGGAAAATGCTAATGAATAATGGTCAATTAAAAAAAAGTTTCTCCTCTCAGCCAAAAAACATCTGTACATCAACCCGTTCAATTGCCAGACTTTACAGCCACAACAAATACCAGTTTCTTTAGAAAGGTGGGGAGATTAAACAGTCTTTGTGATACTTGTTAAGTATTTCTTGACAAAATACTTCAGTGTGACAATAATTTGTGGTAGAAAAGAAAGGCAGACCGCATCATTACATTAGCTAAAACACAGTGTATCTCACCAACTGCAGCTCTGAGAGCCATCAGCCACTCCATTTATCTCAGAAAGGACTATCAGGAACCTCTGTTGGAAAATGCCTCATTTCATTCAAGTTATTCTGCAAACCAAGTCTCTGATGTTTACAAGCATGATATAGCCCCAGTAAGAACATTTCATTGTCAGGCTGTTTCTGAATATAAGTACCTGTTTACTTTGAAATCCCATTCCAAGAATGGAGCAGGAAATTCCTGCAGAAAGGTTAGCACTCTGGTAAACTCATAAAACACTGATGGCTTCTGTGGCTTGCTGACACCACAGGCACTTCCACATCACCACATCATGACTGTGCTGTGGTTATTAGCAATCCAAAATTAAAATACTTACTCGGAAAAGGGATCATTTTGCTGTTTCATGCTGTCAAATGAACCTGTAGGTGGGCAATGATATTTCACTGGGGGCTGAAGGTGAATGGAAACGGAATTAAGCTGAATGCTAAATTCAGCTGTATCATAGGAAACCAGGGTCTCTGAAACCAAAACAGATGAATCTTGCAATGACTAAGTATTGGATTAGCAGCCTGAATGCTTCACCAATTTCATCCTTTTTACCAATATTATATAAGGAAACTCTCCCTGCTGAGTTCCTGCCAGTCAAATGGGTGCTGAGTAATCAACTCCAGACTAGGCTGGTGGTATATAGATAGCAATGAAATCACCTTATTAAAATGGCATGCAGATTTCAAGGGACAAAATATTGAAGTGTCCTGTTTTCTCTTTAGCAGAACGCTGCCTAGCTTGCAGTATAAGGGGCATTACCCAATTTTAACTTTTCTATTGCAGTGATAGGAGGGCAATTTGCCACTGTCACTTCTACTAATCCTTCTCCATATCAGAAATGAATTAACCACAGAGCTGCAAGGATAGAGTTAGCAGAACCTTCGCTAGTCACTTCAGTGAGATTAATCAACAGGGTATTTTAAAACCCATTTTGACAGCAAGACAAGTTGAAACAAGGGACTGTCCTGGCTCTGTTTTCTCTGTGCTGGTAAAAGTGTCAGATATCACATTTCACAGGGAGGAGGGAGGGAGCGGAGACGAAAAGTCGCTCCTTCCCCAAGCACATCAGGGTGGTATACAGAAATCTTTACCCAGGCTTAGGATGAATAGAAAAGAAGTTATGAAAGCTTCAAGCAGACACATCCCAGAAAATTACTCTGTTACTGCAAGACAGCCACTCCTGGAGAGCCCAGGAGCAAGAAGGTATATCTGCTGGTACCCGGGCACAGCTCATTCACCTGGAAGCAGAACGTCTTCCAGGCTCTTAACAGTAGGAATGCAATGACTCTCATTTTTGCCAGGTAATGGCTTCCTAGTAGAGGGAAAAAAAGGGGTTGTTTCTTGTTATTTTTAAATGCACTCTTTTTATTTTTTAGTATAAATGTTTTATAGATGAACATGGGACATTCCTTACAAGAAAAGAGCTGTTTGCAGGATCATTGCTCTGCTCTTCTTCACCAGAGCTGTTTGCAGAGAAGAGTGGCTGTGAACACTTTTACATGAGCAGACTGTATATTTCTATCACACTTTGCCAGACTAGAATTCAATCTGAGTACACTGTCAAAGGAGGGCTGATGGCAGGCAAGTAATTCATTCCCTATTCCAGGCTGTTTGCTTCCAACAAGTCCATTTCACGGGATAGTTAACAGATCCTCTCATGATAAGGATGACTGCTCAAAGCACTTAAGCTGATGTTGTTTTAATACCAAATCTATATTGAGGTGGTTGACACAAGTAGTGCCATACAAAGTAGCTTACAAAGGCTGGTGGAGTGGAACAAGACATAAACCTAACATCAACATTCCTCTGTTTCTGAAATGCCAATTAAATCTCTTGATACTGTGGGTATTTTTAAATACGAGGCTTTTACACAGCATTTTAGTTTCAGCAAATGTAGCTATGCTTGCAGATTAATTTGCTGGGTAATGATTTCACTTTCAATTCTTGAAGCCCTTGCACACCTAACATATTCTCAGTAACATTTATCTAGTATAATATTATTGCACTTTATTTCCTTGAGGGAAAACCATCTAAAAAGGGGAAAATAAATCTCTTGATATGACTGGTTTATTGCATATGTCCTGATTTTATGTGGTATGTAATTGTTTATATAATAAATATTTATAATGTAGGGAAATTAAATATTATACAAAGCTTCTACAGAGAAAACATTTTCAAGGATTAATGATGAAAATCAAAGAATTCAAACAATTCTCCAACAGAAATTTTTCTTTTTGCTTTCCAAAAGTGCTTTTGACTTGGGGCCATCACATTTAAATCCTGGCTGTTTCCACAGGTATTTCTGGAAAATCTCCTCTTTCTCCCACCCCGAAGGTCCTTTAAACTTAATTTCTGCTTTGATCTTTTGTATTCTTTTCCAAGCCACTGGGTATCCAAACATAACAGAACTCCCATAATATGTGGTTTGTCCTAATTATCAGAAGTCCTGAGTATTGCGACAGTTGATTCACTAAGCACATCTTAAAAAGAAAAAAAAATTAGTTCAATTAATTTGGTCTTAAGTTCTTTCTGTAGCCTTTATTTTCACAAAGGTATCCACACACAGTCCCATGTCACTTGGTCAAGAGAGAATGACTTGCTTACTGTTATGCTGCTCACACTTTCACCCTCTATTTGCATTAGCAATTAAAAAGTATTAACAGAGCATATGGATTGCACTGAAAGTCAAGACCTGTTTTAACTCATACCTAGCAATTTTTAGGAGCACCCATTGAATTGTACCATTATTATGGTATCTGTATGTCTGGTGAAACCATATATTGACTGCTTTCATCAATATTACCTTGTTACATCAACTGCCAATAAACTGCACTTTCCTGTCACCATGGAAGAGGAACAGTGAAGAAACCCAAAGTGTCAGTGGTGGCTTCCATGCTCTGGTCAATGCTCATGGAGATAAATACATCTAATTTCAAAATAATTAATTAGGTTTTGGCGGTTGCCCTGAATTTTGAGAGATCGTTCACAAAGTGGCTCAGCCAAATATTATTTGGGGTCTTTCAAGTACCTCATAGTTTGTCCATGAACAAATTTTGAAATGTTCCCACATATCTAAAATGCTGTGTTCATAGCCCAGTTAGTTTAGTGTCAAAATTGCATTCTTTCCACACCCTCCACCAAACGCTGTGACTTGAGTAAAGAACAACAGCTTTAAATTTCAGATCGCCAAATGCATCCTGAGATTTTGCAAGAGCAAAAAATCTAATTCTGGAAATGGTAATTAGTAGGGGGATACCTGTATTTTTCAGCCAAGCATTCACACTATTAACCTGTTTGCAATTGCACTTAACATGTTCATTGAATATATAAATATCAAATCCATAACATGCAATTCCCTGAGCAACTGCTGCTGCTGAGTGATCATCACTCATCCCAAAGCTGACCAGTAGGAAGGAGATCTGTTGTGCTGAGTTCTGCCAAAAACATCAAGATGGTTTAAAAAAAAAAAAAAAAAAAAACCAAACACGTGGGGGAGGAAGAAAAAAAGGGGTATGTGGGAAAAATGCTTACACAGTCACAAGAGGGACACGTGGTCATTACAGGTGACCTATATGCACCCAGCTAGATGCAAAGTAGTTGGTTTGTTACACTCAGGGAGGGAAAAAAAAGTCTACATAAACAATGAATACTTCTACCTTACACCATGGCCAAATCAAAACTGACGACAAATGTCCACACTTACATGAGATATAGAGCAACAACTCTAAAATGCCTAAGAGGCCATGCCCTTTTCCTCCTCCACCTCAGTTCAAATGAGCTTACATCCTTACTGGAATCCCAACAGCCAAGAGCCACATTGAAGTTCCACTAAGGTAATTGTGCTGGAGCACTGTTGAACAGCTTACAACCCTTACATTACTAAAACTATGAAGACGTTCTCACATTCTAAAACAGTTCACAGCCCCAGTTAAGTTGGAATATAGCTCTCTGTGGCCATCAATCTGAACTTGTCACAGCTCCTTCATGGCAACTATAGGAACTGAATCACAAAGCATCTGGGGGAAAGCAGAATCCCAAAAAAGCCAGTGAGTCATCCCACTGTGTCCTGTTGCTTCAGGGGGTGAGCACTATTCCCAGTACTCATGAGAGTGAACAAGCCTGACTCGTCCACCTGATTCTTTCCAACACTGAACTCAGAAATCTGCAAGAATTACAGTGGGCTTAGGGATTGATAGAACTGATACAGAAACTGTTCAAGTTCAGGAGTAGCAGTCATCAGAACTAAGTAAAACATGCAGTGAATTTACTGTTTAATAAATTTTTATGTTCCATGGTTATCTTGGGAAGTTCCCACAAGAATTTAAGGGACCTTCTGGACCTACCACAAGGGGTTTGATATTAACTGTGTTATTAACATTTTTTTAAGTATCTAAATGAACAAAAGTAACAAAACTAAACTTTTGTCTGTGTTTCAGGAGTAGCAGTTGACACAGTCATGTTTTCATCTTACATGTGGTATTTCTTCAGAATACATCCAGTTGTCAAACTCTGAAGAAATGAAGACAAATTAAATAAAGAGAAAAAAAAGACTTTTCTTATAAATAGTACAGAACTTTTCCAGTAACTCACTATCATAGCACTACTTCCCTCCTTACTAATATTTGGTACTGACAATGCAGTGCAAATTAAGAGAAGAAAGCCTTTCTGCAGACAGGATCATACAGAGTTGTACTGAAGCTTCAGCAGGACATTAAAGAAGCTTCTCTACAAAATAAAAAATATATATAATATATATTTAAAAGGAATACATCTCCCAGCCATATCATCTTCCTGCACAAGTGGAGTGAGTTTGCAGAACAATTTATGAACACCAGCCTTTTGCAACTCATACTTGTTTTCTGAATTTCTTCTTCCGAGTGGATCTGAGTGACAGAAAACACAAACTGCATGTGACCCCTTTGTACTGGAAAGGAATGAAGAAAGCAGAAGCAGCAACCAGGCCCCTTCCCTCTACCCACTGAAACAAGTGCCAGCATTACCTTAATGATGCAAGTTTCTAATTAATACTTTAAAAAAGACAGTGGTATATTCATACCAAATCCAAAATATGAAAATGAAGAAGGTTTTCAGGCTGTGAAGATAAAATATCAAGCTTTTTGCAGCTGGGCTGAGTGGATTGGTGAATCCCTTAGAGTCAGCATCAACCATCACTGATGCACAAGCACAGCACAATTTGAAGAGATTTGTGCTTAATTTGTGATTAAAGGCTTGCAACTCATCAAATAGAAACAAGGAAAGAAAAAAAGCTTGTCTGTAGACAAATAGATTCCAGCCTACCTGCTTTTTTGTACTTCTATCCATAACTCTGGTAGCTGGTGCTTTTCTGTGCCGATGAAACTATCATTGAATTGATTGTCTCAGTTGCTAAGGAAACCAAAGGGATGATGCTAATGGATACTATTTACGACACTGGTTATCTTAGAAAACATTTGCCATGAAAAGATGGTGTCACAAAGTTAAGTCTACACTGAGTCTTAGCACAGAGAACAGAACTAGATAGGATTTTTTTCCTTTCTGTCTTCCCTCTGACATTTTTTTTATCAGATACTTACAGCTTTATGCTTGGTTTGACTATCAGCACCACTTTATAGTCATTTTTCTAGCTTTATTTCAAAACACAGGTGTTAGCTCAAACATATTAATTCTAATTCTAAGCAGTGGAGTCCAGGATTTTTTTAAAGCATCACACATGATGCAAAATAGGATTTAACTTTGGAAATGTTCTCCAGAGGACAGAATTTTTTAATCAAAAACATTGACTTTGGTATGCTCCTTCCTTTGCTCTTATGAACTGTAAGATATGGAAGATTTTCATAACAGACACAGCAGATCTCGTAAACCAAACTGCTGTGATACACATTATTATATTTTCAGGAACCTATGTTTATATTTTAAAAAAATAATCTCCATTAAAAAGAGACAGACTTTCTATAAGCATTAAAAAAAGCACCAGGGAACTGGAAGTTATTTTTACTTTTTCCATAAGCTATATGTTCACAGCATGAGTCATCTATCAAATACAACCACACAAGTCTGAACTTATCCCAGTGAAGGATCAAGCTCCAGGCACTTATTTATTTACAGAAGGCTTGAGGAGTTATTTCTGCACTGGAGTTGCAGATGACCCATAGTCAGGCACCTTGTTGCCATGGAAACCTCACACCACCACTCTCTGCCTTACTCCCATCCAAGATCCTCCTTTGCATCTCTGGTGATCCCTGCTTGTCACAGCTTCCCTGGGTCCCACATTTTGGGCAGGCACCAGCTGTTATCAGGACTGGAGCACATTTACCCCTGTCTGGCACTTCCAAGTCATAGGAAGGACAAAAGAAAAGTGTTTTTTTAGGATTATGATACTTGACTGAACATTTTCTGCCACCCTACATTGTCATGCATTCAGACCTCCAAAGTTGTGTCTCATTTCTCAATTATAAAGAAGTGAACAGAGAAACTAGTGTCCTCCTGTGCTGGTGAGAGAGTAGGAAGTCACAGCCGTTTAACAATCATTTGTGCCTGGAAAAAGGAAAGAGCAATAATATCCAAAGACTACTCATTCTCATGGGAGAGCCAGTTCACTGAGGCAAGTCAGTGACAGCTCATAAGGTGTGTCTAGAAGAAAGCAATGCAACACCCCCAAAAGACCCCCACAACACCAACCCCCCAAATGCTGGGAGGCACAGGGAAGCATACACTCCACCTGAGCACACAATCACAGAATCTCTTGAGTTTGAAGGGACACATAAAGATGATCAGAGTCCAACTCCCTGATCTTCGCAGGACTACCTAAAACTAAACCATGTGGCTTTAGACTTTTTTTGCAAAACCTCTGAAGCTGAAAATTTCTGCATAATGGGAAACAAATATTCCTCTTTTTTTTTCTCTCTCTGTTGCACCTATGCTTCTACTTTAGACTCTCCACTTCAGGATAATACATCTATTTACACATGAAAAACACTGTTCTTTCCTAACAGACCAGATAGGAACAAGTGCCTAAAAAAAGTTGGATAATAAAAGAATCTGAAAATTTATTGGAAGAAGTACAAGATAAGAGTACATTATACGACCCCAACAAATACAGGGCATTAGAGTCATATAGAGGACTTCCCTTGGCATGACCTGGTTGCAAACATTGACCCTAGATGAGATCTGAAAACTTAAAATAAATAAATAAATAAATAAATAAATAAATACTAGTGATTTTTCTTCATACAAGTAGACAATTCCATTTTCAGAAAAATATATCAATTTTACCCAGCCTGTAAGCATTAGAACTGCAACCTATCAAGATACACCTATTTGAAGCAATTTCAGTATGAGACCATGAGCATAACCATGTAAGTGAAAGGAGGGTAAAAAACTTGTGACATTTCCAAGTCAGCTCTATGCAAAACCATTTGAAGAAAACACCTTCTCATGACTGCCCAGTGCTGCTGTTCACCTTTTAGTCTCCTCTGTGGCCTCAGGAAAGAAAGCTAAAATAGGTGCTTCTGACACTTTTACAGCATGTGAAATTTAAATAGCGCTCTCTCTGTTCAAGATTGAAGAATTTTTTTCAGTAGTAGTAGTCGTCTCAGCACTGAAAATTAGCCTACTCCAATTAAGGCTTCAACTAGAAGTAATGTCTCCCTTCAGGGAATACATGACATTTTAAATTAAGAAACATTCCAGCTAACAAGCCTATAAATCTTCCCAATTAACTGTAGTCTCTACTAGTTTATGAGTCTTCTGTTCAATTTGACAATTCTAATCTCCCAGAGAGTGCAGAAAAGGATGAGACCTCTGTGGAAGTTGCTTTCCACTGGAAGGGGGTACAGACACTCACTCTCTCTGACTGTACTTTCATTTGAGAGATCTGAGCCAAATGTCACATCAAAGCCCAGTATTCCTCACTGCCATCAGGTGAAAAGGTTTTCAGTCAGCCAAAACCCTCCATGATGCATTTCTCACTCTCCATAAGAAAGCTCTGTGGCATGACCACTAGAAGCACACCACCAAAGGATCCTCTCACAGGAGCACTTTGCACACTTCTCCACAGATTATTCTTTTATTAGTCAAAGCTTTCAAGGAACACAGTCAGAGTTTATCCTAGGAAGCAGTGTCACACAATGGTGATTGAGGGTACCACGTGAGATAGGCTGGACGAAAAAGCAAGTACACCCATCAGAAGCATTAAATGTAACTTTTCCTTCTGTTGTATAGATGGGTTTATTCCCTTTTAATATTTTAAGAGGGTAGTTGAAAATAACTGCTGAATAGGAGATATAAAAGAGACATCTGAAGAAGTCACCAACAGGGAGAAACACAAGCCAAGAGCATGGGGGGGGAAAAAAAAAAGAATAGTATCTGAAGAGATCACTGTGTTTTTTGAAAGACAAATGTCAAAAGCTATCATTCTAAATTGGATGAGGCAAGTTGGTGTATTGCCAGACACATTGTAAAAACAGCCAGCTGAAAGACCATATTGGCTAACGAAGTGTGATCATGGAAACATGGAACAGTTGAGGTTGGAAGGAGCGTCTGGAGATCATCTAGTCCAACCCCCCTGCTAAAGCAGTTTCATATCCAAGTGAGTTTTTAATATCTCCAGAAAAGGAGACTACCACCTCTCTGGGCAGCCTGTTCCAGGCTGTCACTCCCATAGGAAAGTGGGTTTCAGTTTGTGCCCATTGCCCCTTTTCCTATCACTGGGTACCACTGAATAGAGGCCGATCCCCTCTTCTTGAAAACTATCCTTAGGATATTTATAAGCACTGATAAGATCCTCTTTTGGTCATCTCTTCTCCAGGCAAACTGACCCAGCTCCTTCAGCCTTTCCTTGTAAGAATGATGCTCCAGTTCCCCATCCATCGTTACAGCCCTCTGCGGGATTTACTCCATTAGTTTCTTCTCTTCCCTGAACTGAGAAGCCCAGAACTGGACACAGAACTCAGATATGGCCTCTTTAGGGCTAAGCAGAGGGTCAGGATCACTTCCCTCATCCTGCTGGCAATGCTCTTCCTAATGTACCCCAGGATCCCATTGGCCTTCTTGGCCACCAGGGCACTGCTGGCTCACGGACAGCTTGGTGGCCACCAGGACCCCCAGGTCCTTCTCCTTAGAGCTGTTTTCTAACTGGTCAGACCCCAGCCTGTACTGGCACCTGGGGTTGTTCCTCCCTCAGATGCAGGACCCTGCACTTGCCTTTGCTGAACTTCATTCAGTTTCTCTCCAGCCTGTCCAGGTCTCACTGGATGAGAGCATGTCAGACATTCCTCCCAGTTTTGCATCATCAGCACCTCTGCTCACAACCCTGCGCTCTGCCATTCAGCCAGTTCTCAATACATCTCACTGTCCACTAACCCATCCCACACTTCCTGAGCTTACCTATGAGGATGTTACAGGAGACATATGGAAAGCCTTGTGGAAGTCAAGGTAGACAACACCCACTGCTCTCCCCCATCTACCCAGACAGTCATTTCACCGTAGAAGTCCATCAGAGCACTCAAACATGACTTCCCCTGGTGAATCCATGCTGACTACTCTTGATAACCTTTTCCTCTAAATGTTTAGAGACAACATCCACAATTAGTTGCTCCATCACCTTTCCTGGCCATGATGGAGGTGAGGTTGACACACCTGTAGTTTCCTGAGTCCTCCTTCTTGCTTTCTGAAGACTGTAGTGACACTGGCTTTTCTCCAGCCATCAGACACCTCTTCAGTTCTCCACAGCCTTTTAAAGATGATAAAGAATGGCTTAGCTCCCTCAGCACTCATGGGTGTATCCCTTTGGGGCCTATTTGTGGGTGTGTCCCGTTTGGGCCCATAGATCTGTGGTTGTCAGATCTGCCTAAATGACCTCTAACCTGATTCTCCTCAACCAAGGGAAGGTCTTCCTTTCTCCAGACTTTCTCCCTTCCCTCCAGGGTCTGGGATTCACAAGGGCTGGCCTTAGTTGTAAAGACTGAGGCAAAGAAGGTATTCAGTAATTCTATCTACCTCCTTTATTGCCAGGGCAATCACCTCATTCAGCAGCAGGTTCTCATTTCACCCAGTCTTCCTTTTGCTACCCTTGCACTTAAATGAGCTCCTCTTGTTGTCCTTATCACACCCCTGCATACCCTGACAACATCCCTGTATTTCTCCTAAGGGGTTTGCCTCTTCTTCCACATTTTGTGCACTTTGTGCATCCCTATGAGTAAGGAATCAAGGAGTCTTGACCTTGGACGAAGTGATGCTCAAGTATTAACCAACTGTCTTGGACCCACCATAATTCATCTTGGACCCAGATGTGGTGCAACTTGAGCCATTTCCATGGGACAGTGTGCTTTGGAACTAGAAGCTGTTAGCATCTATGCTGGCTCACAACACAGGGAGCAACAGTGTACTGTCCCACAGATACAACCATAAAAGCAAACAAAATATTTCACAGAGACACTTAAAAAGAAAATTTTGCTACTGTAAAAGGAAAACAAAGTAATTTTCCCAAGGCTATTATCCCAGGCCAAACTACTGGGTAGCATTGTGGAAAGAAAGAAGGAAAAAAAACCCAACAAAACACACCACATCCTCTGAATATGCACCATGTGTCCCTACCTTCCATAAGGGTAGCACAAAGCAGTTTCTGCAGTGTGGCCTTTGCAAAGCAAACAATATTAGTCCACCACAATTGAGAACATCCCCGTGCTGCCAGGTCTAGGGCCACTGCAGCTGACCTCCATTTATGAAAATAAGACAAAAAACTCCCTTCCTAAGAAGTTCGAGACTTCAAAAAAAGGCAGGTAGTAAAGGAAAGGAATATTCTGCAATCCTTTTAACCTACATGCAGAACCTACAAGCCTTTAGACAGTCTGTATATCAGAGCTGCCCCTTGGAGAAATCTATATTTTAGTAGAGGCTGGACAGAAAGTAAAAGAGATAAACATATTAAGATTCCTAATTTAAAACAAACAAACAAAACAACAAAAAACAAACCACAAGCAAACAACAAAGCCCAACACCACAGCTCATTCCAGTTACAACAGAAGTACACTACCAGACAAGTGTGTTTACAAAACCTCTAATGCTCAATTAGGTCTGTTTAGCCCTGTGCATTAGTTGCTGATCTTAATGTAGCTTTTCTTATTGATCACACTGCAGCAACTGCTATTGCTGCCATGTAAAAATATGTACAGTGATAGAAACCTTTCTACATAAGAACCTAAATGAGGGTGCTTGCCCTGTTAGTCAGGAAATACTGTTATGCTGTAATTAATCTGTAGAAGGCAGAAAATGGATAACACATGGCTCTACTCTTACAGAATCAAGGAAAAAATAAAACAAGTTTACTTGCATTTCCAATACTAAGAGAACATCTCTACACATTTTCCAAGTGTTTATCACCTTTTCCAGAGGCACATACAGCATCTTTTGTAGGTGCCATTCACTCTAATTTTGAACACAATGAAATCTCAGACCAGAAGCAAATCACATGCATGACTCATTAAACAATTATGGTCATAATAAATCCAAATAGAAAAAAAGAATAATTTAGCATAAAGGTATCTTGGTAATCCCTACCATGAGTACAATACCAAGAATTCTTTTATGAACTAAAAGCAATGGAAATATTAAGTGATATTTCAGCACACAACAAAACAAGAAGCACAACATAAGAGATTTAACATTTCTAGCAACAAAGGTCTGGAAATGGCTTTGGGTCAGTGAGTCCTAAATCTTGTTAAAGTCCCACTTAAGTAAGTGAATGAATGAGGAAAAAAATGCAAAATCTGCCATGGTCTGTGTAAAATTTTGCAAAATTCAAAATCATGAATAGGTAAATCATTAATCTTGCCTGGATAGGGAAATCATTAATCAGAAAGTCATTACAGTTTGAGGAAAGTTGTTTTGTGGGATGCTGCCCAACATCCAGGCTCCAGTGTAGGATCCCATTATTCCCCCACCTGACAAGGAAGTAGCCACAATACATTGTGGAAACGATGTGGAAAGGGACACCAGGGGCGCAGCACACACCTCCTTGTCAATGGTCAAACCAAGTGGCACATAAATTAGCTTAAAACCATATCCTTTAAGAAGGTTCTTCTGTTTCCCTCTTTTCAGAGGCCTTTATTACATACTAAAAGATGTTTCTATAAGCTGCATATGAAGCAATTTGCTTATAACAAAATTTTTCCCGCCCCCTAAGTCTTCCTACAAGTTCTTCCATCCACTGTGAGTTGCAGAGCCTCACCTAAGCAGAGGGGGAAATTCCCTTGTGGGAGCTGGAAGAAGCAGCCTCCACCCCAGCAGCCTTCTTCTTCTGAAAACATATAAAATTCAGAGCATATTACATGTTTACAGTTATTGCTTCCCACTGCAAGTTGCAAATCCCCAGGACTAATCTCCAACCTTAATGTGGAGATGGGGTGAAGGGCTAAAAGTGATGGGGCAGAACAGAAGCATCACAGAGGGTTCCCAACGTTCCACAGCCTAGGACCCAAGAGATTGGAATTGCTCCCCACAGCACAGACCAACCTAGTGTATTTGCCTACACAGGGCCTTCACTGACTGGTTTGTCAACATGGAGGGAAATATTTAGTGCCCCAGCTCTTACTGCTCTGCAGATAGGTGTCTTGGTCTGAAAAGAAATCCTAAGAATGTCACTTTCTCACTTCTTGGCATGCACTCAGACATACATCTGGGTTCTTTTCTCCTTCCACGTGTTTTTTGACTTGAGGACCACAGCTTGATCTCAAGACTCATTTGTATACAGGGGACAATGAGCATATATGACAGGAAAAGCAAGAGGCAATAAAGCAAGAAAAAGTGAAGTAAAATCAGCAAACCAAAGAAAAACACACGGGAAGTCTGTTCTCCTGAAAACAACCTTGAGGAGAGCTACCCATCTTACAGCTCTGAGACTTGCTACAGTGGCACTTCATACCTCTCAAGGCAACATTGTTCACTTTCCCCAATTTCCCTAAGACTAAAATGTAGCAGAAAATGCATTTGTTGCCCCAATGTGCAGAGAGAATGATACTTGGACAGAAAAGATTTCTAAATCATATTATTTCTTGAAAAAACTCAGACAAGGAAAGTAAACACAAATGTTATTTTGATTTCCTTTGTCCCATTAAGATGCCACTATAAGGTTTCCAACTAGAAGAACTAGAAATCTTTTCTCCCCTTTCTTTTTCTCAAAATAAATTAGAGAAAAAGCTGTGACTTGATTTCATCAGGAAAACATTGCACTTGTCCATAGCCCATACTGACTAGCTCCTACTACTGGGAACTTTAATAAGAGGGGCAGGTCAAAAATACCTCTTATCAAGAGAGAAAAGAAATAAACAAAAAATATGTTACACTGAAGGGTGCAAAAGTTGTTGAGATTTCATATTAAAACCTTAAACTACCAAATTAAAACAATATTTATTAAAGAGGACATGAGATTCCTTTTGTAGCAAAGACACGCTGAAAAGGTAGGGAAATAATTTTGTCATATCCAGAAAGACCTTGGAAGACTACAACTTTGAGCCCCACAATGTTACTTTTCAGACC
>JANRGV010000001.1:59001226-59020771 GCA_024734035.1 Alethe castanea | reverse complement strand
GCTGTGATCCAGTGGGAGACTCGATGGAGAGAGGTGCCCTGCTTCCAGGCTGGAGCAGCCTGTCCTTGGAGGACTGCACCCCTGGAAGAGTGACCCACGCTGCAGCAGTTTTGGGAGGACTCTGTGCCCATGGGAGGGACTCACACTGCAGCAGTTTTGGGAGGACTGCTGCTCGTGAGACTGGAACCATTTTGGAGAAGTTTGCAGAGAACTGTCTCCCATGGAAGGGATCCCATGGTCTCAGGGGAAAGGACTCCTCTCCCTGAGCAGTGGAAGAAAACCTTGGATGACAAACTGACCAGAACCCCATATGGCCCCATCTGCCTGAGCTGTTTGTGGGAAAGGGGGAGGGGTTGTGGGGGAGAAAAGGGTTATTTAAGGGCTTCTTTTACTTCTCATTATCCCCCTCTGATTTTATTAGTAATAAACTCTTTGCATCTCTAAGTTGACCCTGTTTTGCCCTTGGAGTGTTTTCTCTCAGTCCTTATCTCATGAACCCTTCGTTAATTTCTTCTTTTCTCTCCTCTGCCCAGCTGTAGCAGGGGAAGGTGAGCAGCTGTCATGGGAGCCTGGCATTTGGCCAGTGTCAAACCATGACATCATCAAATCCATGCTCCTCCAGTTTGCAGACAAGGATGCCATGAGGTTCAGTGTCAAATGCTTTGTACAAGCCCAGGTAGGTAATGTCAGTTTTTCTTATCTTATACACTAATGCTGTCACCTCTTCAATGAAGTCCACCAAACTTGTCAGTCATAACTTGCCCTTAGTGAAACTGTGTTGGCTGTCACCAATTGCAGTGATACACTCTCCCTGCTCCTTTCCAGGCTGCAATGTGATCTGAGAAATGCTCATTAGGCTTGGCCTTGAAAACAGCACCTGGACTTAGCTCTTTCTGAGCTGATCAAAAACACTGCCTGGTCCCAGGAATTGCTAACAAGCTGCTGTTTTCCTTATGACCAGCCTTGGGAAATATTCCTCTTGCCTGAATGGCATAACATTCCTGTTCTCATACCTTCAAAGAAAGTGCTGACACAAACTGAGGACAGGATGAAACATTGTGATGACCAAAGCCCACTCTCTTGTGACCCCATAAACAGCAGTCCAAAATGAGATGCTTTGAGCTCTCCTGGCCTGCAGCAAGCTGTGACCAGCAACCTCCCTCTGAGGGGAACCCCTCTTAGCCAGCAAACTCTCAGGTTTGCTATACCTGGAGGATTGCTGAAATACAATGATTCTGAGCTGATATCTCACTCCTTGAGGCCCAATCCTTCACCTGTTGGGAGACGTAAAAGCATCCAAAATGACTATTTCACTGACCTCTAAGAGGAAGTTTTCACAGGTACCTTGCTTGTACTGACTGTTTCTGTCTGCATGCATGTCCCTGCACATATGCTATTGCAAATCTGAGAGAAATACTGCTTTCTTCAATGTTTAAGAGTAGAAGCAGCAGCCTGTCACATTTATCTTGACTTTGATAAATTCTCCATTCTCTTGGGAAAAGTGCACACTAAAGGATGGAATCCAGCCATAGACACCATGTGTGAATGTTTTCCTTTACCATCCAGAACGCTGCAAGGTGCCATGTTTGAGTGAATGACTGATAAGGGCAGAAACGTTTGCTCCAGGTACTTGGTGGTATGGCTGTTTTGTCTGTCCTTCTGCACTTTCCCGAAACTCTCCCATAGCAGAAACATATAAATACTGAGGTGTGTGTAATAAAGATGGATTCTGCTAGAAGAAGAAGTGGTCTCTGTTTTTTTCCAAGCTGCTGCATTAAAGTACCTCAGATATGTATATGTCCAGGCCTGCAAGTAAGATTAAGTTATAACTATAAGCTTCCTTTAATGCTGCTAAAAATTGTTCTTTTGTTAAGTTGTTAGACCTAAGTTATAGACTAAGCTAAGTGTCCTCCTGACAAGTTGCTAAGCATAACTTTGAAATTATAAATTAGGTTAAATGCTGTTAAGTGTTATTCCTTTCTTAGATTGTTAAGGTTACATTATAAATAAGGTTATAAGTAAAGTAGGATATAAGTGTTTTCCCTATGCTAAATTACTAGGCTTAAGGTATAATTTAGGTTAAAGTACTGTTGAGTGTTGTTAAACTTTCGGACCATGTTCCTTTTTATCCTTGCCCTGGCTGTCCTTTTGTTGTTGGTACAAGTCACACACACACAAATCTCTAGGTAGTTCTCAGTTCATTTCTACTTTGATTGCCTGGATTTTGATTGTTTTTTTCATTGTTGCTTCCTTTCCCTTGCTGCCTTAGCTGTCCTGCAGTAGTAGAGTGAATCTTGCCCATAAACCTGTCGTGGCATGTCTCTTAATATTAAATCTGCTCATACCCTTGCCAATGATTTTTTAAGTGATCTCAAACAGTCATTCATGACACCAATCACCTCCGTGATTTCCAGGTACCTTAGCAGAGTTTCCAGGAGGCTCTGATTCTTGGCCTTGCCAGGCACCAAGGTGAGACTGACGGGCCTGTAGCTCCCTCAATCTTCCTTTATTCCCTTCTTTAAAATAGAGGTTAGGTTTCTCATTTTCCAGTCAGTGAGAACTTGACCAGACTGCCATGACTTCTCATATACAATTAATAATGCCTTAGATGCTTCAGGACCTTACCTGCCCTCAGGACCCACAGATGCATCTCATCAGGTGCCATGGACTTATGCATCTTCAGCTTCCTAAATTCTTCAACCTGATATTCTCCCAGTTCCTGCCTCTGCCTTTTGTGACTTGGATGGTGTGGCTGGAGCTCTTGCTGATGAAGATCCAGGCAAAAAGGTAATTGAGTGCCTCAGCCTTCTCCATGTCTAGGGTAACCAGGTCTTCCCTTTCCTTCCAGAGAGGACCCACATTTTTCCAAGTCTTCCTTTTATCACTGACATAGAAGCTTTTCTTGTTGCCCTGGTCAGACTCAATTCTCCTGGGGCTTTAGCTTTCTTAATCTAATCCATGACTGCTTGGACAATTCCTTTGGATTCCTCCCAGGCTATCTGTCCCTGCTTCTACTCTCTGTAGGCTGCCCTTATGTGTTTGCATTTGTCCAGGAGCTCCTTGATCACACCTGCAGGTCTCCTGGCATTTTTGTCTGACTTCCTCTTCATTGGGATGCATCACTTCTGAGCTTGGATGAGGTGATCCTTGAATACTAACAAGCTTTCTTGGTCCTCTCTTCCCTCCATGGCTTTATTCCATGGTACTCTACCAACAGATCTCTCAGGAGGCTAAAGTCTGCTCTCCTGAATTCCAGGGTAGTGAGCTTGCTGTGTGCCCTCTTTGCTGCCCTAAGGATCTCAAACTACACTACTTCATGGTCACTACAGACAAGATTCCCCGTGAGTTTCACATTCCCAACCAGTCCCTCCTTGTGAGAAGCATCTAGTCTTTGTTCAGTGGAAATTATGAGATTTTCTGTCACAAAATGTGAGGTGCCACCATTTATCCAATCCACAGCATCTTGTCACACTTCAAAATAGAAGAACTTGCTATGTTTTGCAGGACATGTAACTTCTGACTAGGGTGCAAAAAGCTCCAACACAGCACCACAGAAAGGTTGTCTGTTCCCATCCAAGCCAATAGAGAAGCAGAGCATATCCTGAAAGTGAAATGACAGAGAGGGCTTCAGCAGCAGAGCACTGATTTCACTTGTATTATTGTTAGTCCTGTGACAGTTGTTCTTTATAGTCCCATAAAGTCACAGGACTATTACAAGCATGTGCTTGGTCAGCAATTCAATATTCTCAGCAATTTTCCTTCAAGTCATTCTTAACAGCCTCTGACTCACCAAGGAGAGCTAAATATAACTTCTACTTCATTCACTGCTGCTACAGCTGTGAGAGGAAAGCAAGTAGAGGAAGAGCACAGGGGTCCTAATCACACCACTGCCTCAACTTACAAGCTCACATAAATCACTGGTTTCCTCCAAATGCCCAGTGAGATGGACACCACCATATTATAAACAGTTGCAGAATCTGTAGTGTCAAGGGAGCTGCAAAAAATGACATGACTTTAGATCTAGCACTTCACTAATTACTGTCTAGGTAATGAAGCTGAATCTTTTTACACAGCTTAATGTTACTGCAGCATTTAGTTTGAAGTGGATAAAGACTCAAAGAAGGTGAAATCTCTTTAGCAGTTTCTTTGGGGGGGATAATATCCAACTATAATTTAAAAGATATAATTAAAATATCAACTTCATGCTTTTCCAAGAACCTATCCTCTTATGATTTTACAGAACAAAACCTAGCAGTCAGACAAGAGAGATTTTCACTAAGTAACAGAATCAGAATATCATGACAAAAATTAGTTTTGTACTCTATGAATTCCAAGAATAGAAAGCAGCAATAAAAGGAAACAGTGTCACTATAGGGCTTGAAGGAGGAGGTCTTATGATTACATTTTTCAAAGCTAACAATGAAACCAAAAAACTATCCTAGCGAATTGAATATCTCAAAAAGATATAGAAGCAGCATGGTTCTCTCTGGTTTCTGTAAAACCAACATCCTTGGAATAAGATGCAGTACTTAAGAAAAATTCCTCCTGGGTATTCTTTCTCAAAGGCATTTCAGAATTCAGTATAACTCCTAAAACCATTTTTACACATTTATATATAATGTGTATATCTATATAAAAGCAAACAAACTCAGCAGCACTTTTAAACACCTGGACTTGGATTTTAAGAGCTACTTTATGTAAACCAAGTAAATTACAAGTTCTTGATACATTGTGCAGCCTGCAACCTGCCCTTTCATCAGGTTTAGGCTGCATGCATTTGTTTTAAATTTAGAAAGGGGTCCACTTAACCTTGAACTTACAGAGCAGCTATCATGTGGATAATTGATTTTGGTTACTTTCTTAATTGTTTTTCCTGCGAATACAGCAGGAGCATGTGTCCCTTTGACTTTCAAAACACCAAATTGCAAGTTAACACCTTTCCTGTCCCTGCCCTTTCCTGTTAACACCTTTTCCATTAAAAGCCTCTTCAATAGAAAGTGTCAGGGGTTGAGTCAGGCTCCAGTATACATAAGACTGATTAATCACCAAGAACAGAGAGGCTACCAGCCCAATGACTTTGATGGAGGATGTGCACACTCCTTACTGTGCAGTTGAGCTGTGCTGCAAACTACTGGGATGGAGACACCATGGTTTATGCTATAGAGAGTATTGCTGTATGAGAAATCTTAAACCCAGCCTCAAGCAGTTTAAGACTGAGCTGCAGCTACCCTCACTGCAACATCCATCACTTCATTTTTTGGCATTTTTATCCCAAAGGCATCCTAGCTGTAAACACCTGCATGCCCAAAAAAGCCTAACAGCCTTACACTTCCTTTGCCAAGGAAAACTGCATTCTCACTTCACTTTTAAAGCTTGTCCAAAATTCTCTTCACAGTGATCAAGGTCATGCACTGCCAGATTCCAGTGCATAAATTTTCAACAGGCCATAGTTCTGTATCCACTTGCACTTACTGAAATTCACATCTAACTTCTATCACCTGAGAAGTGGGAAGCCATAAAGCATAGAAAGCAGGGAAGGAAGCATGGCTTTTGAGGGGACTGGTACCACATACTCTCATATCCATACAGACTTCTGTCAACGGATTCGTTCAAGGCCTGCTTCCATATTTCACTTACATTGTTTCAAGTGTTTCACAGAAAAGGAACAGAGAGAGGTACAGCTCCCTGTTCCACAGGAGCTCAGTGTGCAAGAGGTCATGGAGTGCTGGCAGAACATCCATCCTTCTCCAGGTCCAGTGAGCACTAAAAGCACCACAGCAAAACTGTGTGCAACTCAATTTCTTACTCTAGAGGTTTCTGAGCTCAAAATCAAAAGCCTACAAGATTTGCAGGTCTTATTCTGGTATCACAAAGCCATTCACTCTGTGTTGGAAAAAATTAATCTTCTGATGCAGAGCAGCTGGGAGGGCTGGGAAGTTTCACATAGAAGGGCTGAGCAAATTTTATGCAGGTACTGAAATGGAGTGGGTCTGTGGTATTAAGAGGGTGATGTTCATAAGAGCCCTTGAGAATAAGGGGAGGGAAAAAAAAAAAGGAAGCAAAAGTCATAAGCTTTAAATACTAAAATGCTTGAATATCAACTCAAGAAAATCTTTGTTGTGAGCAGAGAAACCCTCTTACTGCAGGACACGTGTTTCTAAAAGCTGACTAACCAAAAGAGCAGGATAATAATCTCATAACGAACCAGTATTTTCAAAACAAGTCCAGTCTGAGCAGGAACTGGAGAGTCCTTGACCAGTCTGCTAAAATCCACTGTGAGAAGCAATAAGAAAATATTTTCAGAAGGCACCTATGAGGTATGAGAATCAACAAATCTTACTCTTATACATTCCATTGTTCATACATCAATTTATTCTAGTACATGGGGCTGAGAACCTCGAATCAGACACATAGGCACCTGTGCCACAAGGACAGTGTCTGAGGAGATAAAGGATCTCAAGGGGCTGGAACAGCCTGTTGAGATATTCAGCATTTTATGAATTCCATTTTCAGAAAACAAAGGAACAATTTATGCTCAAATTCAGGGCTCTTCAATGATTGTTCTAAAGCCTTGGAAGGCCTCATACTCAGATTTCTCAGGGGTATTTTAAGTATTTAAGTCCCATTATCATGTATGAGCTTTCACAGAGCAGCAGCTCAGCATGTAATTCAGGGGATTTTCAAGCATGCCTTCCTCCCAGTAGCTCCTGTGTGAGTTAGTCATGAAAAAAAAATGTAGGACAGGACTAATTATAGAATAAAGCCTGGCAGAGGTGGTCTATCTGAAAGATTTTCTTTGGAATAATAATTTTAAGAACAACTATATTTAACTGTATAGCTGAATTCAGTTAAAAAATACTCCCTATTACTCAAGACAAACTCTTGCTGTGCTTTTATGCCCTGTTCCCTGCAGTCTTAGCAGGCAGATGATTTTCCCTATTTTTCAGCAGTCATGAAAGCTTACATCTCAACTTCAGTCACTGCTTTAACCACAGCACAATTCCTCCACACTTCCTTGAAGTGCATATTTAGGCATTACTACTTCTGAATTTCCAACACACTCACTCACAACACACTCACACACACTCACTCTGGATATTTCCAGACTAACCATGAGAATTCAGCAGTGCCCCAATATTGCCAAGAGGAATATTATCTTGTATATGACTGTCCTGTGCAGATGCTCTGGAATGGCATCTTCCCTGTGAAAGAGCATCATATTGATTAGTTATGTTTGTCCGTGTCAGCTCTTTTCCAGGTCCTCTATTTCCATTTCCTCCCCAGTTTTATTCAACCGTTTTAAAAATCAGGCCTCAAATGTATGCTTCACCTGTTCTCTGAGACAACACCATTCTCTTATAATCTTTATGAGGTAGCTGCTAATGGTACCAGGCCTGCTTTGACTCACTCTTTGCCCACTCCACTATGAAAATATCCAGTTTGAAGGAACTTGATTTGGCCTTTTGAAAAGCACCCACTCTTGAAAAAAAAGAGTACGTGCCCCATTGCAATCCCAAGGAGTGACTGCAGTCATACAGAGGCACTCAGTCCAGACATAACTCTGGTTATCCATCTCAGTGTCCCTGTTCTTGGCCAGCCACCATGCTCTTATCAAGGCTCACTGGCACTGGCTTCAGAGCTTTGAAACTAGGTCCTAACTGACCACAGCTACACACTCTTCCTGATCTACAAACACTACAACACTTAGCTTCCAGATTTTCCCACAGATATATCCTGAAACACTGCAAATGGGAACTTCCATGTTAGCCCACATGAGATCTGTAGTTGTGACTGAACAACACAGAACATAAGATGGGTACTAAGCCACAGGGTGAATATTCTTATATATTCTTCTCAAAAATCTAGGGGGCAAAAAGTTAACACAACACAGTATAGGTATTTTCAAAGGAAAATTATATTTCTTGCATATTATTTAAGAATAGTAAATGGGTATGCCTGTAAATATACCAGTCCACATCAAAAATTCAAGTGTGCAGGATCTAAGAGCAGACAGCAAAGACAGAGAAACCAATGAGAAATGCCTGTTGTGACCTCACCACCTGAGGAAGATGTTAATGCCTAACAAAAGACCTCTCTGTGGTAAACTACTGAGCTCTTAAAATGCAATTACAACTTCACAGAGGCCTGGACCAGATAATTCACAACTTCAATACTTTCAGGACTCAAGCAGAATCTCAGGTGTAATTAGGCAATTTATTTCTCAATTAGCAATGAATTTAACAAGCACAAGACACAGAAGAAAATACGAAAGTGTGGGTTTCTAAAAAGTACAACATAGTAAGTTGTGTTCAGGTCTACTAAGTCAGACCAGGATCCATTTGCAAGCATCTTAAGGGGGGAAAGACCATCCTCTCTGCACAACTGCTTAAGAAATCAAATAGGCAGAGGCCTCAAGTGACAAACCATTCTCCTGCTTCCTACAGCTAACACTCCATCAAACAAAACATGTGGGAGCTGGACTCCTTCCAGTACACTCTGGCCATGAGGGTTTTCTTCTCCAGCCACAGCTGATGGATAAGTTCCTCTAGATTCAGGGCTCAGAGAAAGTCCAGTTCCTTCTGATTCAGGCAGAAGATATGGACATTAACATAGAAACAGCAGAAGGGGGATGCCGCTGAACAAATGGCTCTGGAGCATGAACTTGGAATTTCATTGCCACCTCCCCATAGCTATTTCTCTAATAGTGATCCAGCAAGGGCACAGATATGAACACCTTCTCATGACACTGCTTGTTGTCACACTGACCCCATTTTGACTCATGTCACCCAGACAATGTAAGGACATAGCCACAGAGCATGCTTCCCACATGCAGCATGGATAGTGGGAAAAAATAGGGATAGACACACACGTGGCCCTACAGACAAAAGCCAGGTCAGGCCAAATTGCCCTCAAGACCACACAGTAAAGGACCTGGACCATTTTATTTACTGATAAACAGGTACTTGAGAATGATCTCAGTTGGAAGGGATATTATACCACCTTACAGAAGTACGAGGAACTGCAGAGACAATTATTTCTGTTACTAAGAAATGCCAAGTTCTATAAAAATTATAACGGTTTCCTTGGTCTAAAAAAAGACTAACGTCCTTTTATTTTTGACATGGATGAGTCAGCAGATAGGAAAGGCAATTCCCAAATATAGTGCCATGCACCAGAGGACACAGCAAGAAGAAAATTTGATCAAGGCTTCCTCCTTCACAAAGATGACATTGCTTATAATAAGCCACATCAGTCAAATAGCATTGCCCATCACCAGCCCTTCCTTATAAGGTCCCTGGAGTGCTCCAACAGTGAGGAAAACAGTATTTTTTTTGGTATGAGATGAGTTGACTTCCACAAACTTCCTGACGTGGTTAAGACTACTTACAGTACCCAGCTGGAACAAGAACAAAGTGAACAAATAATTAGCTGTCTTTACTGTCACATTCTACCCGTTTTAGGGTAAGTCTCTTACTAAAAGCATTTTCTCTGGATCATTTCAAGCTTTCCTTAACAAAGGCTTCCTGGGCAGGCACTCCAGATGAGTTCTAAATGCTACACAGACTGATCAACATCGACACCATGTTCTGAAAATTTTAAGTACAGGTCTTTTCTAACTTTTGGCTGTATTTCAATTTTGTGAGATGTAACAATCCCACAGTCCAAGACAATCCCTAGCTGGGCACATTTTTCTGAAACAATACTCAAAGTCTACTCACTTTGAATCATAAGCCTCTCTGCAAGATGAAGGGTATTGCTATGCAATTTAAACTTCAGAGAATTTCTGGCTTTATGACCACAGGTCCCAGAAGATGAGATTCATCACAATTCTACTAAGTTCAAGCAGAGCTATATCAATTTACTCCAAAGAGGGATATGATACAATTGAGTACTTTTGGACTCCTCCCTGATGAAACAGCCAGGAAAAAAGTTATGTTTTTTAAGAGTTAGCTACAAAGATTCCAGTATTAGGACATCATTGTATTGGTAACTTGTGTATTCTTACACATTTCTCCTCAAAAACACCAAGCTGAAAATACCTTCACTAACATTTGAGAGCAATTTTTGTGTAATGAGCTACAGAATGTTGGCAGTTTCCTTTTTTGCAAGGCGTCTACGTACCCAGGAAAAGGAATGCTCTTATGAATATAAAAATGCGACCACCAGACCCTAAAACATGTCTTGAAGAACTCTTTTTTCAACATAAATATCGGATAAATTGTGCAAGTCATAGCGTTAAGTGAACCAAGTACACGCCAAATATTTTGAAGACTGCTGTGTCTCACTAGAATGCAGCAATAGGTTTGAATGGAAGTGTGGATTACCAAATCTTACTGTAACATTCAGTGGCAGTAAGCAGACTAGAATCAGGTTTTAGGGGCAGAATTTATTAAGCCTGTGTAATGCTGAACATAAATCATGCTATTTATAATAATCATCATCTCAGATGAGCTTGATAAACCTACCAGCCATTTTCTACTCCTTAAGTCACTGCCTGGACTAAGAACATAAAATCTTGAGTTATTTCCATGGATATCAAAAGGATTTGAAACTTCGGCTTTGGACATTGTTTCTCATATCTTTAGAATAACATTCATACTCTTCTACAAAGCTGTACGGTTACTAACATATAGTGATAAATAACCACAGTATACAATCCAGTAATTTAACAAGTGATAGATCAGTTCAGGCCTCCAAATCCATGGGTATCAAACCACTTAGTCCTATTTCTATAACTGTCTTTATTAATTTCCAGTTTCATGTCACTCAAAATATACCAGACACTGAGTACATTTGTATGCCAAATGATTTTACTACAAAAGGATGGAATGTATTTTTGAAGGAGATGTGCTAAAGTACCCAAAATGTTAAAAAATAAGACCTCTTAGCTGCATCTTTTCCCAGATTGTAATCACAAGTCACTGAGTACACTATCTATGGCTACTTGGTGAGTGAAATGTCTACTGTGATGTATAAACACATAGTTAGGAATACATCTTCCTTCTTGAGAAGTACATTAATTCCCTCAGTGCCACCCCCAGTTCAGGATGTTCTCAGATGCAAGAACAGTGGGTATGAGAACCCATTCCCTCAAAGATGTGCCCTTAATAAGTTAAGCAATCAAAACAGTCAGTCATCAGTGTCAAGCATCTCAGACTCTTTTTTTTCCCCCTACAGCTTTAGGGCACAGTACCCAGTATTTCTTGCAAAACCTTTAAGGCTTGTTAAGTAAGCATGCATCCAACAGGTAACATGTTCTGGGGACAGAATACACCAGAAGTACATAAATAGCTAGTCCAATTAAACAAAAACTGTTAACAAACTCCAGCTTGGCTTAGTATTAATGGAATTCAGTAAAGGTGTTTCCTAATTTACCTCACAGTTACCAAGATCACAGAGAAACATGTAAAAATTATAACAGAAGAATCTCCCACCTTACTAAAGCAGATACAAGTAAAAAAGAGCAAGTCCTTTACTGACCTTTCTATATCATCTTTTTCCCTGATCAATAAGAGCACAGCATGAATGTAATTAACATACAAGAGGAATAAGAGTCAAAACAAACAGGATCTCAAGAGAGGAAATCATAGCAGCAGCAGATGGAGGCAGCAGTAAATATTAAAGATGCTGGCAAGGCCCAGTTCTCTCCTCTGCCATTTTTGAAGAAGCATTTATTCAGAGTTGAGCTTGTAAATATAATGATCAACTTAGGATGAAAGAAAAATCTCTTGAGGGGAACCACTGTCAAGTGCACAAACTCAGTGCAGCAGTACTTAACAGCTAACTCACACAACCATCCTTCCAGCACTCTCAGGGAGTAAGCTTGCTTTTGTAAGTAACTTTACTTTTGTTTGGCAACATGCAATTTAAGCCAAGGCTTGAGAAATTAATACACACCAAAGAACAGAAAGAGCTGCTACTAACACACTCACTAGTTTGAAAGTCTACAGCCATCCTGTTGACTTTATCACAAAAGAAGTTAAGTTTCTCCTTTATAGTCCAGGCAACACATGTGAGTGATTATCATCACAGAGCACTCCTGAAGCTGGGTTTAAATAGGGTAATAGATTAAATACCTATTAGCTAGAAGTCAGAGGGCACAAGAGTATTCATCATGCATTCAGGAGCCCCTTGAGCCATGGTAGCAGTATGTTTTAATTGGGTTCTCTGCTGAGACAATTCTTCTATTATGATTTATGAAGAAACAAACTAGTCTTATTTTGAAATGCTACTTCATTATGTAGTGTAAGATTATTTAAACAAACAAAAACCCCACAAAACCCTAAAATGAATCAAAAAGATCTCCACAACCACTAAAACCCTGCTGTGGTTAAAGGAAGGATCTGAAGAAACTATCTAAAACCTCTGCCAAGGGGAGTCTGGAATGCCTCCTTGCTCCACTTAATCTCTGTGTAGCAATTCTAAATGCATTACAATAAGCTCCCTCAGTTCAACAGGTACTAGAGGCATTTGAAAGTGTCCTTGGCCTAAGGCTTGAGGGAGTCTGAGACTGAGAAGTGTTGCAATGCTATTTTTCTTCATAACTGAACTGCAATTGCATTTAGATACATTTAGAATTGCATTAAAACAACACCCAGGAAGGAAGTCCAATTTCTTGGCAAAACACTTTTATCATCCCCACCTACACACAATTAAGATTCAAAGCAAGGTTTTATTCCACACAGCCACCTAAGCAAAAGAAACACTTTAGGTTGAGTCAGTGGTGAAATGTGAACTCTATTGTCATTGTGGGAAATTTTGCCATTGATTCCAGTGGAACTACACCGTTGCCCAAGAGGCAGTAAGAGGTGTTACTGTCTCTTTAAGAAAACACTGAAAAGCATAAAAGTGTATTCTTGTGTTCTGCGTAATTCAGAATATACAATAATAACACAACTTCATACAGCTTCTGAGTGAAGCCTGTTATTTCTTGTGGACTCGGGCATCATCCAAACAGACTGCCAATCTTGATTATGAAATTGGACAGAGAAGAATCGAGCAAACTCCTACACAAATTGCTAAAACAATCAGCCTTAGAGTTAGAAGCATGTCCTCATTTCTAGCCAGCGTTAGCACTGCATTAATTTTGAGCACCTTTATCATAATACATTATTTTCTCTAAAATTACAGTTATTAACTACCAGAAATTGCCCCTACTACAACAGCCACAGTGTTGATTACAGCAATGAAAATACTATAAATCAGCTAAAAAGTCTCCCCTATAAAAGCCATAGTCTATTCAATGTAATTAAACAGGGTATGACCAAGATGCACCATAACAACAACAGCAAAACTATTCAATCACTGGAATAAGTAACCAAGAAAGTCATTAATCCCACTACAGCTGGAGCAAAAAAGGGGCTTTAGGGCTTCATTACAGAACACAAATATTTATTTTGGACTGACATAAACCAAGAGGTTTTGTTTCATTTGAGATGAATAAATTTCTTTGTATTACCTTTTCTCTCTCTGTCTTGGTCCATTTATTAAACAAAACTAAGCCAAATTTTTTTAATGGAAGAATCAAGGGATTAATTTTCAAACTAGAAATATTTTGACATGTCAATTGTTATTTGTAATATTTGATTTTGAGAAGTGCTTTAATAAAATGTTTTTTCCAAAATCTTTCTGCTCGCCTTCCATGCTTTGTTCTCTCCACTAAACCAAACAAAAAGATATTTCCTTTCTCCATCCTTCCAGAAACTTTTTTTTTCAGTGAATTTACAATCTCTCAAAATAAAACTACGTCCTTGTTTATAGAGTGGGTAAAAATCATTCAAAAATTTGGAGAAGAGAATTATTGCCCTTGGTTATGAGAGATGTTGAATAGCCAAGTATAATGGTATCTTTCAGCCTTGAAATTGTTAACCTAGGCAAAAAGAAATAGAGAACTTTCTTTGAATGCTGGGTATATCAATCATGAATGGAAGATCCTACTTTTTCCACTTCTAGCTGTAGAGCATTCAAATTGCACTCAAAACCCCCAATAAAAAGGCATAGCTGGTGACCCAGTGAAAGTTCCAGCCTATGTCAGTACCCATCAAACCATATCAGTGACATCATGATCATCTTACCATCAAGTAAAAAATCACTGAGGCATAATTCACTGTACAGTACAAATTGGTAAAAAACCCAAACAAAAATGAAGAATCCCCAAATAAACAAACCAAATCAAAACCACATTCCTCAGATTAAAAAAAAAAGGCATTCAAATGTATTATTTAGATAACTACATCTCATTGATTTAAAAGGGCTTAGCTCTCTTAAATGAGATACCACTGCCTAAATAATTAGATCCCAATGCAGTTTTGAAGATTTGTCCCTTAATCTTCAATATTTTCAGCACAAAACACCCAGAACAATCAGCTGTCCTGAGCTATTAAACAAGGGAATAGAATGAAAAAGTGACTTAATTCTTAGCTAAAAATCCATTCTTCAGAGAACATAGTATCATATAACGCCAAGCAAGCAAACAGAATAAAGGAGACAGTGAAACACATTTTGTGAGAGTGTTGTGTGTTATTTCCTTATGAAGTCTGCACACAACTATCATGAGGTCAAAGATCCTGGAGAGAAAAGGAGCTGTGCTGAATTAACTCTACCAATTGCAGAACACCACCCCACAGTGAAACATGTTCTTAGAAATTAAAAGAGCTTTAAAACTCTGTAGGAACAAGTAAAAGATTTGTATCCACCAATCTGTCCTTGATACATATCCACAAATGCAATGTTTTAAATGTCCCACATGGAATTCTGTCAAAAGGATGTTTTTGACACTGGACACTGGAACATTGCAGGCTTATATATTAAAGAGATTACATTTCTCATCCCAGGTGTGCACAACAGTGGAACTTGTCTGCCTATGATTGTTGTCTGTTTACTTTTGAATATCATCAGTGAATTAAGCCGGACAGTGTCCCCACAGAACTTTGACTGTTTTTAAGTTCAGAAATAACAGAGTTTTTCTTGAATGGTCTCTTTAGGGTACCTGCCTGCAATCCCACCAGTCCCATGTTCTCTAAAAGTTCATTAGGATCAAAGGTGGAATGAAATTTTTGTTAGACTGGCTACAAAGAAGATAAAATTTTCCTTTTGTCTCTATTCAAACACCTTGGATAGATTTGAGATGCTTATTTTCTTATAACATCTATAAATCACAGGAATAATCAGTGTATGCTCTCCTCCATAAATATACAGTTGGTTGCAGAAGCTGAGATGGCACTTACCCTTCTCACTGCTCTCTGGGAAGTAATTTTTTGGAGAGACTTTTATTGCCTAAATCTAGCAGTGTTTTCTGAAGAAGAAATATGGACTAAGAGATAGTCAGTGAGAGCCTGGCAAATGATGCTTGGTATAATAGCTAATTACATTACAAAAACACTGTGGCTGCACTGTTTCAGAGAACAAAAACAGAGAACTCCTTGAACCAAAAGATGCCTTTGCACAGAGGTCTTCACAGCATCCTCCAGACAATGTGCTTCCTGTCTGATAGCAGCCACTCAGACACTGCCAGTATACATGGGCCACAGCATCATCAGGGTTGTCCTTCCCACCTTTGCTCTTAAAATCAAAATATGTCTTTTAAAAGTCTGTTTATGTTGATTACACTGTATTTGTGTACTACTTTCACTCTGCCCTTGTTCAGATTCGTATTACACATAATGGTATAGAAGAGACCAACCACAGAATGGTTGCATTATAATGGCTGCTTTATAAAAGCCAATCAGATTATCAAAAGATGATAGGAAGAAATATAATTACTTCTGGAATAGAAATCAGACAGAAAAAAAAATAAGACTCCAGAGGATTTTTAGAGGAGTTATTAATGTCATCCTCATGACCTTCAGCATTCACAGCAGAGGTCAAGTTTTCAGGTGCTCCCATTTCCATGTGGGCACCAAAACACAGGAAAACTTAGTACATTGCATATGAAGCAACTTTAGCAACCTGACCTCGGGGAACAGAATGCACAGGTATGCAAGACTTACCAAAAGACTCTTTGGTTCAAACATTTTTCCTCACAGGAATAAAGAAGAGAGAGAAATTCATCTGATATGTCCTAACCCATTCAAATATAGTAACTCACACATGCAGCAGCCACAGCTCAGCCTGCCAAGAAACTCAGCCCCTGGCTGGCTGTCCCACTGGGAGCAGAGCACTCTGGAAAGTCTTCCCTTGGCAGGGGTGCTCTGCACTTGGACATTACACCACACCTCCACATGAAGAAACTGAATTTCTTAGGATAACTCTGAACAGTTTCCCCTCACCTGCCCTTGACTTTGAATTCCTCTTCCCTTAAGAAACCAAATTTGAAAAATTAACCCAAGCTGCCAGGCACTGATCTTCATAGGCAGTGTATTTTAAAACAACACGGCCGTCTAGCGGTAGTAATAGCTGCTGCTGCAAAGAAAATATTCACTGCTGCACACATTTGCTGTCCAACACTTGACACTTAAGAAAATGGTGGGTTTGATATTTTGCTGTTTCATTTGGGTCTAAATTAAGGCTTCTTGCCTCTAAAACATGTAGACACACTGCACTTGCAAAGCTTATTTGGAAACAACTAGGCCTAGGAGCAAGAAAGTTTCTTACTGAACATTGGAAACACAAACATGATGAATGGAAGCAGTCTCTGAGTGAAGATGGGTCACTGAAGTACTTCTAATTCCTACTGCCTGTTGCTCTTCATTCAGCATCCCCTTACAGGCAAATGTTCACTGACTCATGTTAGGTCCCTGTCACATCTTCAATCACTTGTGTATGTGCATTTTGGATTACACAGCTCCTAAATATTTCCGGGGATTGGGATATTCAAATTCACTGACATCAACAGGAATAAAAAAGAGAACAAACAATTCCTAGCCCATGTATTTTCAGCATAAGATAGGGGAAAAAAACAAAAACAAACCTAGATTTATGATTTTGATTGTCAAGAAAGCATCTTCTGTATTTCTGGCTCAGGGGACAAGAACAAATCTATATCCAAAGATGGCGATGGCAGAATATGACATATTATGACAATTAATCATTTTTGCTAGCTAGAACACTTTGAACAAAGCTCTGAGAAATACAGCAAAGTCTGACAAACAAGAAGCCAAGCACGATTTCTGGACAATACAAATCACCTCATATACAACAGGAATGCAGCAGCTGGCAGCATGTCTTGAGTCTGAAAAAGACAGCTCTTTGATTCACAAACCATGCTCTGCACCATAAGCTTTGAAAATTAAAATACTCTTTATAATACATTCTCCCAGCTCTAGAACAGCACTACAGACATAAACTGACTTATGCCTTTTTGCCCCATTCCTCCCCAGTATTTCTGGTCCCTCAAGATTACCCCGCTAAAGGCAGGACAGCTCCTTGAGGAGACTCCAAGCCAGAAAAAGGGCAGACATCTATTAGACATTAGCCCTGCTCCTTGTGGATCTGTGTCAACTGCAGATTTTCCAGAAGTGGGAGTTTTATGGACCTTGCTCTCCAGATGAAGGTGAGCCAGTCGTTAGGAAGGCAAGGCCAGGAAACTGTGTCAATAATGTCATTACAGCAGAACTATTCAGGCCACAACATGTGAAAAAGAAGAGCCTCTGGAATTTTTCCATCACCATTAAGCAAATAGGAACAGACATCTGCAACTCAGTGAACTTGAGCCTCATACCAATTGCTGCATTGTGCTACAGGAGAAACGTATTTTACAGGAGCTGTAATTTCTTCAACTCAGCACAGGCTCCCAAAATCTACCTAAGCTGTGTTCATCAAACCAGCTGATAAAACACTCAGTGGGAGAGAAGCCTGTAAACTATGGCAACAACACCACCACCTACAGAAGTTCTTGACAGGATTTTTTTCCCCGGTGTGCTCACTACTGTCCATTATGAACCTTTAGAACAGCAGATGGAAGATAAAACACTAGACTTGGGTTTCCTCTCCACAAGGGGAAAAAAAACCAAACCATATATACAGCTTGAGGTAAAATATTGCACTTCCTCTCTGTGCCACTACCAGCTGAAGCCCTCAGGATAAACAGTCTGAATTTTCTGAAAGCTGGTAACTGAGGAAAGACCTACATTAGGAAATTCCTTCATATACCAGCAGCTCAAATCTGGAGTCCCACCATGACCTATAAGTCTGCTATTTTAAAACATCTTTGCATTGATGTATTTCAAGGCTAAACAGGGCATTTATACGCTTCTGTTCAATGTTTCTCATAACCAAACTCAGCTACACTTCAAGAACAGCTCTGATTTCAGGCTGAGTTTAAAGTTTTCCTAATGAGCTAGAACTGCACTAAAATAAATCTGTGATACCACCAATGGTTAACCCTTGGTAACCCCTTCAGGGTTGTTAATTTGGAGTTCACAGATCAACATTACTGCAAACGTTCCCATTAATGAAACATTAATTTGTCTTGGTTAGCTGAGCATGTAACTTCTGTGTCAGGAAACACAACTGGGCCAACACTGGTGTTTAATGTTCTTTTTATTTATTGCTTTAGTCAGTAGGTAAGCAAGCAAAAGAAGCTTTGTAAACAGAGGGAGGACTGGTTATGTAGACTAATTGCTTTTTCTATAGAAGATACCTTCCTGATCTGAGATAAAGCAGCATTCAGTCCTAACTTCCATACTACATGTAAATCTGGTGTTAGTTTAACAAAACAATTAACCACAGAATCTCTTTTAAGACTGATAACCCATCTGGCTTCTCATTTATCACCTCACTGTATTTTCTTGTTTTTTTTTTTCACGAGTAGTTGTCAGTTTATTATGTGCTAGCTGCTGTGGGCTGAGTTATGCTTATTATACCCACTGAACAGCACACTGCTGTGAAGTAGCTCTGCTCAGGTCAGGGGAACGCTTTTGGCATTACTCATTGCCCAAAACAAGTGAGGCGTACCAGTTTTGGAAGGACAAGATGAAATGCACTGAAACCAGCATTTCTTCCTCCAAATCTAATCCCTTACTTGCTCTTTTTTTTAATAGTTATTTTTATGATTCTGAGTTTGCAACTGCCCAAACTCACTGTCGTCATCAAATGCAGAGCTTTTTCCAAAGAAGCTTGGGCTATTAATGAAACCATTACTCTCACCTTCTTCTTTATATACTATAGTGATTAAGGCACTTCGGAAATACCTTGTTTTTCCTTTGGCTACTACCCCATTTTGCCTTAATGCACTACCACTTTTTCTGCATGCAACAACACTCTATTTCGGTGCATATTTCAGTGCACCATACGGATATGAGTCTTTAGAACTCTTGCCCTTTGCATTCTCATTATTTTTTCAGAGGATATTGCATACATATTGCATCTTTGTGGAACACTTTAGCATCTCCAGCTCTCGGTGCCTTGTCATGCTAACTCTTTCCTCAGTAGCTTCCTCAGCCCCTGAACTTCCTTTCTTGCAATCTTTTCCCACTGAACAACCAACCTGTTTCTATCAGGGCAGCACCCAGACGCCAGTGCTTGCCCTCATCCTCAGTCTCCCTGAGGAGCCCCCATCAGTCTCCTGCTGAGCGATCCATTTCCCCAGCCCCCAGGCCTCAGTGC
>JANRGV010000001.1:58922244-59000582 GCA_024734035.1 Alethe castanea | reverse complement strand
ATCCCGCGGAAGGCACCGGCCGGCCGGGTGGGAGGGGACGGGATGGCCGGACCGCGATTGCCGCCGCCGCCCCCGGGGCACCGCCGGGCCGGGAGGGTCGCGGGGGCCGAGATCTCGTCCGCGCCCGGGCGCTGCGGAGTTCTTCCGCTCCGGCCGGGAAACGGGAGATGGAGAGCATCCCGCTCCGGCCCCTGGCTTGGCCTCCCCCCAGGAGCACAGGAGAGGGGCAGCTCGCACCTGCAGCAGGGCAGGGGAGCAGAAGCGGCTCCCGGAGGCAGGCGGGCATCCCGGCCGTCCTCAGGGGAGCGGCAGCAGGTGCCTCTCGCAGCCCCGGGGCAGGGCAGGGCAGGGCAGGGCAGGGCAGGGCGCCGGGACGGGCGGAGCGCGGCTCGGCCCCGCCGCCGGCCCGGGAAGCGCCGGGAGCTCAGGAGACGTCGGAAAGGCCACCGCGGAGACTGCTGCCAAAGCAGGCTGTGTGTGCCAGCGTTCCCCCTTTACAAGGAACGGTCTGTGTCGGTAAGGACTGAAAACATGACTCTTTGAACACAAGGGTCAAAGTATGTAAATCCGAAGAACTGGGAGGGTGACTTTACCTGTGCCACGCATCAGCTTTCGTGGCTTACGTTCGGTGGCAGTGTGGTGTCACAGAGCCATGACACATCTTTATTTCCTTTTGTGCTGCTTTTTAAATGACAATTCCTTACTTTTATATATTTTCTTTTTTTTTTTCTTTTTTCTTTTCTTTTTTTTTTATATGTGTTCAACCCTGGCACAATAAAGCAAAGTATTTGGAAAAAATTTTGGCTGATTTTTCATGAAGCTTGCTCATCTTTTAATCTGTCTGTTCACCAGTCCAATCACATCTCCCCAGATCAGCAGAGGATAGTAAAGCTCAAAGTAAACAGGACAGCTTTTGCCATGGAAACAAAAGTTGCTAGGGGATGGATTGCTACTACTCAGTGGTGTTCTCTGAAGCTGTGATCCTACATCCCACATTTTCCTGAGCACCTGGGGTTTAGGCACTGAAAAACTTAATGGTTAAGCTGCTTCTTTCAGCCTGGTTATGTTTTCAGATTGTGGATAACACAGATTTGGGTAACAGTGACTCTCTTTTTAGCAAAAGTTTCCCAACATTTCAGTGTTTAGTTTCTCAGCCCTGAAGGCAAGACATGCAAATACACATCAACCCTCAAGAGATCATAGCTACTGCAGTATTTATTCATCCGATGTAAATTGATGCTGTGACACACACTTCTTACTTGTGAAGAACTGTTTTCTCTCTGACTATTCAGTTCCTGTGCCCAATCTGTAAGTAGCAAGAACATGACATTTACATTGCAGCTGAGAAAAGAGACCATTTTAGCCCAGATTATCAGGCTGCTTCATAAAGGGCTGGGGAGCTGCCTTGTCTCTAAAGGGACAAGATATTTTTCAAAATATAGGAGATTAATTTTAAGTGAAAGAGTGTGACCATGAAGAAGATGCTCAGTAGAATTAATATTATGCAGTGCTTAAAAAGAATTAATGAATTAATGATTCTGGCAGTCCTTTTTCTTTTTTTCCCCTTTTTTTGAAGGTCATGCTACTTGATGGTACCACAATTTCAAGCATAAGATCGTTTTTCTGTTTTGGTTCACCTCCCAGCTCTTACTTATCATTTTGCTCATGTACCTGACCAAAACCACCTATTAGCCTTTTAGACTGCTAAAGAAAAAGAATCTAAGTGTCTCGTAAGTTGTGTGGTCCTTACAGGCAGTTCTCCATCAAGCTATTAGAAACACTGCATCCTCCTTTTTCTCTCTTGACTAAACCTACAGACAGTGCAATGAATGCAAGATCATGTTTATACAGGCCTCTGTCATGTCACATTGGGTTTTCTTAAATTTATCACCATAACTAAAGTTGCTGGTTCAGACAGCAAAGTGCTTCACCTCCTTTCTGAATGCTCCTGGTGGCAGCTGGAGTCATACAACCAAGCTTTGGCAAGTCACATTATCCGGTCGTGTTAATTGTGGTTCTTCCCTAGGATGGCCTTATGGAGTTGCTTACACCTGGGGAAAATACCTACCATTCTGCTCATTATATGATGCTAAATTTGTTTACCTGAATGATTTAAGTTAGCCAGGAGTTAAGCATAATTTATTAAGAAGATAGTGTTTGTGGGAAAATAAAGATCTAAGTAAGGACCCAAGAGAATGAGTCTCTGCAGAACTTTAGTTGGCCTCTTTATTCTATTTCTGATGTGTGAGATGGAATCTTTTCTTAACCAAAAGATGGGTTGAGGGTGTGGATTTAAAGTGTTCTTGTCATTGAGGTACAGGCGGTGTGACCCTGCATGAGAGAGATGGGGCAGCTATGATAAACTACACCATTTTTTCCTCTTCTCCTGAGGTGTGTTTATGAGGTGGGCAGGGGCAGAACTCAGGTTTTATGAGAACTCCTCAGTACTTGTGCTGTTAAAGATGGCAGCTAGCTGTTGAAGAAATTGTGGCAATGGGTAAAGAGGACTTCTTGTCCTCTCTTTTTGTGTAGGGAATAAAGAGTTTTCCTGAAGGAAACAAAAAGAGCCTCAAAAAGTAAAATAACTTGCAGCTTTTCCCCACAATAGTCCAGATTATATGCCTATATACATATCACAATTTTATAAATTTTTTTGTACCTCAGAAAATTACATACAAATTGTTCAAAACTTCATAGAATGATAAAAAAGCATAACAAACTGTCCTGGTTTCAACTGGGATAGAATTCATTTTTTTCTCTGTAGGTATTGCAGTGCTGTGTTTGGGATTCAGTATGAGAACAGTGTTGATAACACACCAAGGTTTTGGTCATTCCTCCATACTTGCCCTAAACCAAGGACATTTTCAGTGTCTCATGCTCTGCCAGTGTGGAGCTGCACAAAAGGTGGGAGGAAGAACAACCAGGACAGCTGATGTGAGCTAGCCGAAGGGGTATTCCACACCACAGAACATCATGCCCAGTAAAGAAACTGTGGGAGTTACCAGGAAAGGGTGGTGGCAGTTTGAGGACAAGGTTTGGCATTGGTTTGCATGGTAGCAACTGTATTGTGCATCACTTCTTTTTCTTGGGTTTTATTTCTCCTTTTTTTTATTTAGTATTAGTAGTATTATATTTTACTTTGTTTCAATCATTAAACTGTTCTCATCTCAGCCTACACAGGCTTTACTTTTGATTCTCCTTCCTATTCTACCATGGTGGAGGAGTAGAGGGTAGATATGAGTGAGTGGCTGCAAGGTGCTTAGCTGCCAGCTGGGCTTAAACCATGACACAAACGAATGCTTTTCAGTATATTAACTGTGGTTGGAAACATCAGTGTTAGCTGTGTGTGACTTGGCCTGAGTGGCCCCAGGACCAGGCTCTCCCAGTTTGCCTGGTGAGCAGCTGGTGCTGCCCAGGAGTTTCCTGCTGTCTCAAAGTTTCTCTCCACATGGAAGGCCAGCACCTTGAGCACACTCTGACAGATGCTGGTGCTGTACTATCAGCAAGCCCATCCACAGACTTGGAGAGCACTTTTTGACTTTCCTAAACCTTTACAGTGGCTGAGGTGGAAAAGAGAAACTTGCAGGAAGCACAGAGGCAGTTAGGAGTTCAAAAACAGGGCTGCTGACAGTTGCTGTGTTTGGCGCTACCCCTGTTGCTCTGCAAAGCTCAGTCACCGGCAATGTTCCCTCTGGCCCTTGGCAGGTCTCCCAGCAACACATGGGCTGCCTTCTCCACTGGGTCATGACTTCTGTGAGAGCCTTGAAACCTCATCACTGTGTTGTATGAGAGATACTTGCCACTGTAAGATGCTGAGGTCATGAAATCCCAAACTAAATGCATATTAGATACACAAAATAAATAAAACCCCAAGACAATGGGTTTCTGTAAAGAGGAAAAAGCAAAAATCCCTCTCTATTCCTGAGCCAAGAAAACAAACAGATTCCCAGAGGCTTGAAGCTCATTGTTTACGCCAGCACTGATTTCTAGCAGAGCCAGCCAAAAGAGTCAGTCAGACTGTTGCTATTCCCCATCAATATTTTCTGGATTCTCCTTAATTTGAATGCTTACATACTCAGGTGTTTCATACTCAGCAAGATCACTTATTCCCAAAGGGCAAAGGTCTGCAGGGCTGTAAAACTGGGAGGTCTCAGCTGCCATGAGCACATCAAAGCTCCTTCCCTCTAAGTGAAGTTGCTGTGTAAATCTGACATACTGCTTGAAGCTGATATAAACTGAGCCATGACTTTCAGGTGCAAGTTCTGATTTATGGTTCCCTTTGGACTAAGGGTTTTTGAACTTATTTAGAGAGAAGCCAATGAGCCTAAGTGATGCTGAGCTATTGCTCAAGTTGTTTTTAGGGGCTAGTATTATTTCAGTGAATTCAGTAGCATCACACTCGTGCAAGTGATTTCAGGCCTTAGACTTGCATAGTTAAATATGGATTTTGTGTGTTAGGAGAACTTACATGAAATGGAAAGAGTAATGAACTTTGTTGGTAGTTTTCATAGCAGGCAAAATTCTGATTTTATTAAAGTCAGCAAGAGCTTGGGCATCGACTTTTTCAGGAGGGCAGTACCTGGCTGTACACTTAGTATTTCCATTTCAGTCTCACTGAGCAGATTGATGCTGTTATGGCATTCAATTTTTTTTTTTAATTATCCCTATTTAAATACAAGTTATATACTCTTTTAATCTGTTTGGGACTTACTTTGCCTCTGTTTCTCATGTCTGTGAATGGTATATGAGTACTTAGCCCTGCACTTCAAAAGCTCAGGAAAAAAAAACATTTTAAAGACCTCTTCTTATGCAGCAGTTTGGAAAGTTCATAAGGTGGCAGATTCCAGAGACTGACAGAGAGAGTCTGGAAGAGAGGCAACATGAGCCCTTGAGGGATGCTGGATTTTGTTACCTGGCATATCCTGCTTTTTTCAGTCTCCATGGAAACACAGTAGCACATTAGTGTGAAAGATGGAGAGTGAGCACCCTGCATACGAGAGTGAATGTTCCCTGCGGCACCTTTTGGGCTGTGCTGTGCCAAGTCACTGAGTTCCTTGGGTTTGCATGAGCTGAGTCACTGCATGCAACTGTACCTGGCTCATTTCTCAGTTAGGAAAAAAATGAACAAAGGTCTCTCCTGAACCTTTTTTTTTTCTTTTTTCCCATCAATCTGGAGAGTTTGCAGCCATCTTTGCTCTCCCAGCACACTGATAATGATCTGCTTTGTGTGCAACCTCTCATTGCAGGTAGGAAGGATGAGCTCCTATGCTGACATCTGCGGGTCCAAGCACGCACAGGGCAGCACCGAGGGAGGGTACCAACGCTATGGAGTTCGGTCCTACCTGCATCAGTTTTATGAGGACTGCACAGCTTCAATCTGGGAGTATGAGGATGATTTTCAGATCCAGAGATCGCCGAGCAGGTGGAGCTCTGTATTCTGGAAGGTACTGCCTGTTGCTTTCTACTGGGGAGAGAAATTCTCATTTCAAGACTTTCTCTGTGTAACTACTGGTATTAAGTGTTCATCCAGACAGGCCTTTTGTTGCTCAGTTTTGCCTGAGGTGGCCAAATAACTGTCTGAAAGCAGGGTACTATTACCGAAATATGTTAGCTGCCTGGGGTCATTGCATCATCTAGTTTCTCTGTCACAATGTCACTGAAACACCAAAGTCTTGTCTGGGAACCCCATGTACATCTTGAAAATGTAGTTTGCCTCCACTCTGAACCTATAGAAGTCCTGCCAGATTGTTGGGAACAGGACTGGTAGGTTAAGAGCAGAGTGTGGCATAGGGATCAAGAAAACCAAAAGATCTCCATTAAGGTCAGGGAATTGACAGCATTGGAGAAGAGCAGAGATTGGGTGGGGCCTGTCAGGCCATCCAATCCCTACCCCGCGATGATCCCTACCTCCCCAGGGACATTCTGGGTGAGCCAAATTTTGAACTTACACTTGAAATGTGCTATAAATACTCCGTGATCTGTTCGTATGGCAATAGTAACTTCCTTCTAATCCCTGCAAAGGAATGACATCTCATGAAGTAAAAGCAAGTGGTGGATATGACAGACCACCAGCAGGGACTGAATTGGTGCTAACCAGCAGCTAAAGCTAAAGAAATAATCAGTTACACAACACTGGGGTTAAACTCTGATCCTCTCTCTGATGGGGCCTTTCAACATGAAATGCTGTTTAGAGATAGTAATGCATATTCCATTTTTTCCAGAAATGTCAATACTCTATTATATGATTGTAAAAAGAACGTTTTTCCATATATTCTAGTTCTATGAGGGCCTCATATATCCTAAAAGAAAAACACCCACCTTCTCCTAGGAGAGCAAAGTGTATCGAAAAGACACAGTGAAAGATAAATGCCTCCGAGGAGCACTTCCCAGTTTAAAACTGGAAAGGGAAATGAAAAACTAGAAATTAACTGGGGGTTTGTTTGTTTCTTTGTTTGTTTTTCAGGTCGGACTCATCTCTGGGATGGCTTTTATGCTGATAGGTGTAGCTGTTCTTGTAGTGGGTTTTCTTGTGCCACCGAAAATCGAAGCCCTTGGGAAGGATGATTTTGTTGTTGTGGATACCCGTGCTGTTCAGTTCAATGGGTCCCTTGATATATGCAAGCTGGCAGGAGCAATCTTGTTCTGTGTTGGAGGGTCCACTGTAGCAGCGTGTCTGCTGATGTCTGCTTTTGCTAAAAGTTACTCCAAAGAAGAGAAGTACCTCCAGCAAAGATTTAAAGAGAGAATAGCTGATATAAAAGCCCATGCAAACCCAGTCACAAAAGCGCCAGCACCAGGAGAATCAAAGATACCTGTCACTTTGTCCAGAGTTCAAAATGTCCAGCCTTTATCTGAAACCTGACCCTTCCCTTGGGTTTTGTTTCTCTTGTAGATCACTTTAACTGGAAAATATCAGCCCTTGTTGGCATCTGTGCTGGTCAAGTAAAACATCGAGTGCTCTGCTATATAAACATGCAGCGAATGTGGGAGCTGCTCTGGTAAAAATTTAGGATTGGGAAAAAGGAAATTATGTGATTAGACCTGTGACTAATACATTCATTTGAACCTTTTAATCTGTGTGGGTACAATAGGTTCTTGCAACAATTATTAGGTGTTTAGCTTATCAAATTGCATCCCTGGGAAACCTAAGGTGCACTTATGACAGCTGTACCAGGAACACTTTACACCCTACTATTTAAAGTTTAGATGTGTTTGCTATTTTTTCAGTTTCATTAATTTGTTTAAATTTTATGGTTTTTTGCCTTTAAAATACTGTTCAGTCTTACATTTCCCACCTGGTTCTGCTGTCTGGGAAGCCAAGATTCTGCCCTTGTAATTTGCACTTGTCCTCCTGTTACATGTTACAGTCTGTATCAAAGTAATACTGCACAGGTAAAACATACATGTCAGGGAGAGCCCTTAATTTGATCCTGGCACATGTCACTTCCCAGCAATGTAACTTCCTGGGAAAGGCAAGTTATACTTGATCCTGAGTTACATCTAACCTGTGCTAAAGTGCCACTTTTGTCTTAGTCATTGCTATGTTATCAAAAACTACAAAGAAAGATAAGGAATTCCTGTGGGAGGAGGAACATCATACTCGTGTGTCTTTGCTTTGATATTGTTTCTTTCATTAGATTGTGTTATGTTGAGGCTAATACAAAATGTTTTTGTTTTGTCTGGGTGAGAATAAATGTGGTTTGACATGCCCAGGCCCTGTATTCTGTCAGTACATCATTGCCATGTTAGATGAACTCAACGTACGTATCTAAAGACATTTTGAAATGCTGTTTATATTTTTATAGAGAATAGAAAAAGTTATGCTTAACCAGATACATCTGTGTAAGTGCTTACCTAACTTGTCCTTTCATGGAAGACTCCTAATTATTTTCTCACCCAGGGCAATTATTTTACTGTCTTAATCTATGGATTTAAATTAAACTCTATAAAGAAAGATGTGACATTTGTACTCTCTGACAATATGTGCCACCTTATAGTTTTGTCTATTTTTTGAATGGATTGAATAAAATTCTAGGCGTGAGCCAGCCATGGATTTTGTAAAAAGTTTCTTTCTAGTCTAAAAAGAATTTCAGAGCACTGCTTAAAGGAGAAATCAGCAGTTGAAACTCACTGGTCTCTTAATGCAGTCTGTTTTCATCATACAGTGGCAAGGAAGCCACTTTGGTGCTGAATCTAAGAAATTCTGCCACAATAATGGCAGGCATGTGGTAAGAGCTGTGCTCTTTCTCTTGCTTATAAAACATTTTGTGGTCTGTGACACTCAGTTTAGGCTTATAACATCAATAAACCAGATCAGTATGTGTTTGGAAATTTCAGCTGAATCTGCAATAATTATCATGGCAAACAATACCATGAGAAGTAAAATTTTCTTTTGCAAAGAAAGTTCCCATCTTGGCAACATAGTAGCAGAGTCCAAGCATTAGCACTGAGAAGATGGACAGTTGAGAGCTCACCACATGCACATGGTCGCAGACAGTGGAAGAAAGAAAATGTAAAGGCATCTGGCAATTCACGCATATTTATTAGAAATGCAAAGGCACATTGCACCCAATACTTCAAAATAACACTGTAATCTCGGGAGAAATAGATGAAGCAGTGCTAGTGGAAAAGATCAGAAGACTGGCAAGGTGAGCTGTGTATTTAGAAAGAAAACCATCAACAGGGGTGAGGGGTACTGATTACTCACTAGAGAGGGTCCTCAGCTTTTCCTGTCCTGGTAGCAAGGAGTGTTGTTTACTGCCATTGACTTTTCTGCTGTCAGGCTATTGGTGTGTGGGCAGCAGAGTCAAGCTGTTCTGGCCTTTTCAACTGAGACTTTTTAATTGTGCATGGAGGAAATGTGACATTTGGAGTTTTACAGTGAAGTTCACAGAAGGAGATGAGAGCGAGGGCTCCTGTAGATGAGTCCTTTCTCTTCACCTGCATTTGGTTATCACTGTACTGGAAGTTTGACTGAAAATACAGTTGGAAAAGAAAGCAGAGGTTGGGGTAGTTTACCCAAGTAGCTGTATGGGTACAAAATTCTCTTTAAAACACACTCAATCACATATGCAAGTGTCACTAAATTTTCATCCAGAGGACAACTGACCCAACAGGTAATTGATAGAGCGGATCCAAACATCAGGTGCTCAGTCACATTGCACAGAACTGAACATGCTTTGACAGTACCAAAGCAGATGAGTCATGGCATGGCATTACCCAGGTGCTAGGGGAAAAGAAATGCCCTTGAGGATTTTACTGACGCTTGCTGGGATAGGAAATGCACTTGGGATTTATCAGCAGCAGTAGCAAAGCTGATAATGCTGTCATGGCTAACGTTGCCACACACGTTTCATCTCATTAAACCCTTGTTTCGGTTGCTTGGAGCTTTTCTGGAACTGAGACCTCCAGAGGCTGCAATCCGTCACAGCAGAGAATCAGTGCCACACACAGCTTTTGTAGAAATACTGAGCAGAAAATTGCTCTATTACTATTAAGAAGACACCTACTGGAAAGATTAGGACACCTCAGGAACATTCTTAAGATCCATTTTCTTGTAATGTTTTAACAGCTTCACCCTTTGATGCAGGAACTGAAGCATTAGCAAAAGGCAGTGGAAATGTACTGTGTGCTGTTCTTATGGAAAAATGCCTGTGATATGGCCTCCAGATAGGATGCAGCAAGAGGCAGTCACACTGCCTGGGATATTTCTAGTGAGGTTGAGGGCAGTCTGTCCCTGCACATATCAATTTCCCTACCATGTAATTTTTTTTTTACTTTTCCCATCCCTGCTAAATTGTAGCATGCACTTGACTATGGGACTGCCTGGGACTTCCCCTCCAAGCACTGACTGCCATCAGCTTTCTAAAGGACACATTAATGGAGACCCCAGTGCAAATGAAATGGCTTAAGAAGCCAAGCTGTTCTTTTTTCAACCCTTTGACTTCCCTGCTCCAGAGGCTCCTTTCAGTTTCTTCATGCTCACCTTATTTCTTGCCCCTCTTCTAGCCTCATTTGGCTTGAAATTACAGTGCAATCCCTCCCAGCCCAACACCATTTTCTCTGCAATTGTAGTGTCACAATCTTCATCTGAGTGGTAATTACTGGCTTCATTTTGGTTAATAGATGTTCTCCTGAAGGTTAGCTCTGCTTCCCCAGCACACTGTGCAGAAAAGGCTTCTGTTAGCATCTTTTCTATCCTCCTCTCTCCAGGCTGTCTCGATCCCTTTATTTTCCATTTTTCCCAGTGCATGATGAATCACAGGCAAAAGGCAGAGACGGAAGCATTCTTCCTCTTGAGCTGTTTGTAAGCAGATTTAATTCCCAGTTTCAGCTGCAGCCTCAGCCTGCAATTTCCAAGTGTGAGACTTTTAAACATGTAAAAGCAAACAGCTCTTCATGAGAGCAGAAGCAGCAGAATGGGGAGGCTGCAGAGAGAGGTTTGGCAGGGGGGAGCAGCAGCACACGCTGCACACCAGGGAGGCCACTCCGCCCCTGAGGACATGAAATGCAAAGGAGGCAGCAAAAGACTGCAAGTACCTTAGCTGGATGTACTCTCCCAGCAGCTTTCTAAAAAGGGCTAAGAATGGAACAATTTGGTAAAATAAAGGAATTAGCACTTGGGATTATTCAGCAGTGACCGATCATCCTGCCATTACACAGCAGGCTGCCCTCTCAGCTCATTGCCTGTCAGGGATAGAGAGACAATAAAATACAAGCTGCATGAGCAGGCTGTGGATTCACAGCCTCACCCCTTCCATGTCCTACCCCTTAAACAGCTGAAGGAAGCAACATCTCTGCAGAACATTACCCTGTACCAGTCATTTGGGGTTAATGCCCATGCACCTCTTAGAGAAAAAACGCTTGAGTTTTGCCAGCTCATCCCCATGGGATAGTTTGTCCCAGAGGAAAACATTGTAAGACCCACCTAGTTTCCTCCTATTTCCAGTATTTAGAGATCGTGTGGGATTCTTCTGAAGCCTTCTGGTCTCTGGGCAAAAAATCCATCCACCCCCTCATTTTTCTTCAGTTCTTATCTGGACATGTGGGTACCACACAATGTGAATTTCCTGCATCAGTTCACTTGATGCACATTAAGCAGGCCAAAGCTCAGTTTTGGTGTCAGATAATTTCCAGAGGTATTGGGATGAAAATAATCTCTGTGTATTGACAGTAGGTGAAGCAAGTAATTCTAACAGCCCTTCAGAGAAAAGAGCCAGCATCAAATAACCTCTTTTATTATTTTTTCCTAATTATTTACAGCTGATTTTTGAAGGCAGTCTTTTTTTTCCCCATAATTTTCTATTCATGGACTTTTGCAAATATAGATGGGAGATCAGTTTTAAACAATGCTAATAAGCTAGTCAATTTAACAATGCTGCTCCAGCAATTTCAGCCTCAAAACCTATGGCACTCATCACTTCAGGTCATTTCCTAGCTAAAGACACCCTTCAGCCTGAGGCTAAAAGGATGTGTTGGTGTTGTTGTGGTCATCTGTCAGAGAGTATCAGAAGAGAGGGTAAGTGAATACTGAAAGCATAGAAAAACTTGCTGCAGGTCTAAAATCTGACACCAGAACAATAAAAGTACAGTGGCTAAAATCTTCATGGAAGTGGACATTAAAAAAAAAAATCAACTTTTGACATCAATATGCCCACAGATAGACAAACATGAAGACCTTATTGTTGGACAAGTGCATTATCTCTAATGAGAGGACACATTTTTCGCTTTAGGATACCATGATAAAAAAAATTTCTTCAGGTAGCTGTTGCTCAGAATGGGTTCAGCTCTCAAATGATCCCTTGCAAAGAAGCTTCTGAAACTGGAGCAAGTTTGTGCCCAGACAAAAATCCTCACTTCAAAGACTTCTGGATGAAGCCACTATCTCCAAGGAGCACAAATCAGAGGGTGACTGGGTTTCTGGATCCCTGCTTTGTAGGTCATAAGTAGGTTCATCTGCACCTCCCCCTGCATTTCAGAGATGACTGAGAAAACCCTGAGCAAGGCACACATCAGTGCAAATCAGAGCAGAGGCATTCAGTGACACCCAAGACAGCCACAGAAGCCAGTGACAGCCCTTAGCTCTTTTAGCCTGTAGCTGAGCTTTTAGGGCAGAGGTAGCTCCAGCACTCTTCCAAAGATCACCATAGCAGCCATGTGAACTCCCTGTGCCCTGAAAGCCAAGGTGTCAGATTTCCCAGGAGGGAGACATTGCTATCTTATGCCAAGGGAGGAGTAGTAAGACCTTGCAGTAAACACCAGTGAAAGAGAGATGATTGCAGCACAGCTTAAAATCACAACAGAATGGATGACAAAGAGCTTGCATTGACTTCCAGGTGGTCATGTAACTGGGAAATGATAAACTGAGTTTGTTGGTTTAAATGTGTCTTGTGTTTGGCCATAGGTCTACATGAGAAGCAGACAGATCTTTGCCCTGACAGGGAGCATTGTCCGAGTCCTCTGCCCTTCCTCTGCCCCTCCAGCAGCAGTGACTGCCCTCTGGGGAGTGCCTCAGGACTGCTCTCTGAACTTAACTGCTCGCTCTAGAGGCACCATATGTGTTTAGCTAAAGGTACAACAGGAAAACACTCTCCAGATAACACAGATTCACCTGCCTGAACCACTAGCATAAACCTTGAAGGCCTCAGCTGAAAAACAGCTCCAGACCTGACAGCCAGATTGTTTTGTCTCTGCAGATGCATTCATGGCATCTGTGCTGAGAAGGCTCTGGCCCCTATTTGTCTGGTGTGCTGCCAGGTCTCCTTACACAGGCTGTCTGCCAGCAAGCCAGCAAGCAGGCATGCACAAGGCAGGTCCCAAACCTCTCTCCAGGAGCAGTGCAGACCACCCCATCAAGTCCTTATATTTAAAACACCCAGCTGTGGCTCACACAGATGTTGGTTTAGATGAAACTCGAAGTGCATACCAAAGTATCTCCAGATGTGCTCTCTAAGGCTGCTGGCCATTTCCTGTGCACATCAGGCCTGAGCTGAGGCACACGCACAGCAAAGTGCAGAGAACGGAGGTGTCAAGGACTGCAGTCTGCATCCCATGTGTAAGGGAACTAAACTAGCACTGGCTCCCTGCTTGTAGCCAGGGCTGAGCAGTTAAAGAAGCAAAGCTGCTGGGAGCACCACATGGAGTGCAATACCCATGGACACACATGCTGCTGACATGTGCATCACTTATTTTGGCACAGGGGCCCTCATAAGGCAGTGTTGTGTGCCTCATGATCTGCTTCCCACATGCATCAGCCTGGCCACTGCCCAGCCCCAGCAGCCACGCTTAGGGGCTCTCTGCAGCACCAGGGCTGTCCCTGCTGTGGAACATCTGAGTGTAGAGAGGTGCTAGGGGGTGAAAAAAGGCTTAGCACCAATATTAAGGCCTTTGAGATGAACTACCCACCCCCCCTCCAAAAACAAACAAACAAACAGCCCACGCCTTTTATGCAAAAAACCCTCTGCTTCAATTTGCCCACAGAAAATTATTCTTAGGAAGGTTCTCCAGGGAAGGGCTCTAATCCCCATGAGCAAGCACAGTGGTATTACAACAGATGTCTGCCTCCCTTTGCACACACACAAGACCATCTGCAAGCATCAGATGTGCCTGGGGTGAGGCCCAGCCAGAGGCACCCAAGAGGTTTAGCTACCTTACCTTCCTTGCCCTGGAATAACCTACAGTCACAGGGTCAGGTACTTTGAACTGTGAACCCTTTGCTCATCTTGAACTAGGCCTTGTGCTGCATCAATAGGAAAAATAGTCTTTACCCATGCCTCTTCCTCTGCAGAAGGAGAGACTACTTTTAAATAGTGGATGCAGATCCTAGCCCTTGTCTCACCAAGGTAATTTCTGTTTGGTGCTAACTCTGTGGGGGTCAGTGGGAACAATAAGAGAATGATGGGAAGGTGCAAAGCTCAGGTTACTCTAAGGATGCTAGCCTTGAATCAACAATTTATAAGGGAGAATATGGTACAGGCATTATTTTTAGCAGTATCTTTTCTTCCAACCAAACTGGAAGAAGCAAGTGCAGAGAAAGAGAAGGATGAGGAGATTTTATGCAGTGATGAAACTACAACCTATGGCAGCAGAGGAAGCAAGGGCAACATCTTTATAAGGATATCAAGCTGAGTACTCAGTGCAGTGGCAGCGTGGCTGCTTATCGCTGTCACCACCACTTCATCACTGAGACAGAGGAGTTTAAATCACTCAAATCTCTAGTTAAATCAGAGGTTCTTCCCAACTAATACAAGGACAAAAATCTATATATATCACTGAAGTCTGAATACATTTTCTTCTCTCAAAAGTGGGAGAAATCACTCACCTATGTGAACACAAACCCAAAGTACCACCCACCCCCTAAGTACTTGCTAATAAAGTAACAATTTCCTCCTATCTCAAGCACTGGTTTTGTCAAGCTCCTTCGCTCTACAACATTCAACTGGCTCATCCACAAAAGTGCTTCAGCTGAAGGCTGGACTGCTTATTTCTCCCCCACTGGGGCTGGCTGTTTCCATCTTCTCAAGCAGGAGCCCCCAAGACTCACACCACTTCACCTCTTCCCAAGCAGACAGTTCCCAGCCACTGGGATACTCACAGTGTGGGAAAGTCTTGCTCAGCATGAGAAGAAAGGGGAATTGGGAGTTACTTTCTTAATGACTAATATTTATAAGAATAATCTCATTTTAAAGAAAAAAAAAGTTGCTTAAGAATAAATGGTCCAATATTGGTGGGAGGGGGAGTTTTTAGCATTTGACAGAAATTGTCTTACCAGGTGTAGCATTTAAATTGGAATATGTATTTCTAGAAATGCTTTTTCATTCTACTCTGTTTAACGACTTTGAAGAAGAGGGAAACATAAATGATGTCATGTTTAAAAACTTATTTTCCTTTCTGATAGAGATAGGATGAGAAAGAAGAAAACAAGAATAGCCCTAAACTAAGAATTGAAAGCAATGCAGTGAGTTTGAACAAAAGGTTTTATAAGGATTTAAGGGAAAGAGCATTTCTTAGGTGTCTCAACATAGTACACCACTATGGGGAAGAACTCATTCTTAGTGGTGAGTACAAACTGCTCTTTGCTGCCAAGCAGAGGGGCCTTGAGGGCCTGGAGAAAGGGGCTGGCAGGAACTGCCTGCAGCTCAGCTTGGCAAGGGCCAAGTACTGCACCCAGGTGTAACAAACCAGTTATTCACAGAAGAACAAAGAAAACGAAGTCTCTGTGAATAAAATGGATCAAAACCAGAAAGGTTCGAAATGTACCCCAAAACTTGATTAAAACCAAATGAGGTTAGATGTTGGTGCCGAAAAAGTTGATATATTTTATTTAATAGTAAAGGAGAAAGGAAGTAACAGAAAAGGGCAGGGGGGGAGGGTGACTCAGGGAGAGAGTGACAGGGGTTAGGCAGAAAGATTATCACCCTTCCATGGATCCCAACGATGTCTCGTTGCTCCCCTCCATTTGGTCTTCTTGGTGGTGAGGGTCTCCCACTCCTGCTGCCAAAAAGTACAGAATTCAACAGGTTAATGTACATTTGGGCCAGGTGGGAATGCCCACGTGCCTCCAGTGCAGGGAGCCAGTTTGACACTGTCCCTTGCAACACCATGGATCTGTTGCATCATGTTTTGGTGCTTTGGTGCAGGGTCTGAGGACTCCTTTGGGGGGGGTCCTTTGATGGGTGATGACACTCCTTTGCTGTCCTTCGTGTGGATGTGGCTTTTCCTGGGGTGAAGGGGCTACACAGCTGAGCTCCTCTGCACAGCAGAGGATGGGTGGCCACTGCCTCGGGCTGGAGGCTTTTTTACCACCCAAAACCTCTCCTCCCCCCTCCTTTGGTGTAGGAGTCTGTTGGAGCCTGGCAGCTGATAGCCCTGGGGCTGAGGTCTCCACCTCGAGGGTGCAAAGCCTGCTCCCTCTGTGAATGTATTCTTCCCTCAGCCCATACCTGAGTCACTTTATCTTATCTCCATCAATGAGCAGTGTAGGGCCTTAGTCAGGGCTTGGTGGTCTCCTCTGCTGCTTTTAAACAGTTTTGCTATAATAGGCAAAAGTACTTCATGAAGATGTTTAAGATATAATGATAACATTTCAGTCTCCAACACCAGGGAGGGACAAGCCCTCGCAGCAGTAGATGCTGGGGCACCGCCAGCTCTGAAGCAGCTGTGCAAACACCTGGGTCATGGAGGACCCCAGGATGAGCCCCAATTTCAAGGTGTCAAAGGTGGCTGACAGAACCCTGGGCTGCAGTAGACAAAGCTCTGGCAGCAGGTGGAGGGAGGGGACCTTTCCCCTCATCTGTCCAACTCCAGGCTCCCTGTGCAAGACAGACACTGGCCAGACTGGAGAGAAGTCCAGTGCCAGTGTCTTCCTCAGCTCCACGCCAGTGCCCACTGGAAGGAAGCCAAGAGCCACCAGATCCAGCAGGAGGCACGGAGCAGTGCTGGCAAGAGGCATGCACTCCGTGATTTCCATCCGCAGAGCCTGGCCAGGGAGCGGGCAGCCTGCCAGCAGGGAGGGATGGGGGCACCTCCATGTCCTAGATTCCTTGGTCTAGGCTGCTGGAGGGCCTGGCAGAGATGCAAAGGGCTGCCTTTCACCCTCCTCGGGCTGTGCCCCAGAATGTGCAGCCAGCGGGGTGAGCTGGTGTGGGAGGGGTGAGGGAGGGAGGAAAGGTCCTGCAACATCTCTGGAGGAGTGGAGAGGGCTGGGAGCCACCAGGAACACCACCATATCCATACTGGCAGTGCTGGGAGGAAAAACCTGCCTTGCAGGGCAGAGAGCTCGGGAGGGCAGAGGGTCCCAGCTCTGCCACACTTGGGCTGTAGATGCCGGGTAGAAGCTCATCCCTGGCTTTCCAAGTACAGCCTGGTTCTTGCAGGACAGTCCCGAGCAAGGTGCTCTGACAACCCCATCTGGCAATGCTGGGGGACTTTGCTGCTCACCAGGTTAATACTAAAGACCTTTCAATGTTTTGGTATCACGTGTTGCACTCTAGACTTGTACTTTCTTTCTTGAATTTTCCAAATCCTGTCCACTTCCTTATGGCTCCAATAGGTTACAGTAGCTCCCAGGCCAACATTTCCTTTTCACCTGAAGTGTACACACAACCTAAGAAAATAAGTCACCCTTTTTATGAGGTTATTACTAGGTTTTGCTACATATAAGATTATATAATCCTGTATAATTATAGCAAATTTCAGCTACAACCAATAATATTTTCCCATGACTAACATTATGAGATTAAACTATTAATATGCACATGATTTATGTGCACTGTCTTTGAGCACAAAGCAAATGCCTTCAGTTTCTGCACTCAGACCCATCTATAAGTTGATGGATACCAATGTGCACGTGCACAAGGATCTACAGAGAGCAGATGGGTCCACTGTCATTGCTGTGTCCACAGCACTACTTTTGATTAAAACTTAGATTGAAGGCTGTCAGCCACCCAAAACAAAAATCCCATTCAATCATTCTGATTGCAGCTACTTACAAACACACCCTTTCTGCAGATACTTCATTTAGTATTTACATTTTTTATCTAATCGTTGTTTTAATGTACATTTCCCAGCAACCATCCTCTCCCCATATTTTCAAGTGATCAGAATACTCACACTTACTTTTTTATTCTTCTGCACACAGTTTTATTTCACTGTACTTTAGATGAAACTCATTGGGGATTATATTTTCCTTATTTTCACCCATTTTATTCCACAAACCAACTTTATTTTGGCTCTGACATGTCAAGGCACCAAAGCATTAGTTAAAATTCAATGAAAACTGCAGTCCTGTGGGATTTAAACCTATGCTTTAATGCTTTGTTGAAACTAGGAATCTCTGCAGGGATACATGCAGAACTTTGGTAATTTTCCCAGGAATTGCCAGTGAACAGATAAAACTCATGTCATTTCCTGAGTTTTGCCTGAACAGTACACACATACCAATAACCCAGGCCTAACCAGAATTGTGACATTGAAAAACTCCCTGAGCAGGTTTAATCGTGCCCTTAGTCTGACATTTATAACTATGTATCAGCTAAATTGTCAACATATTTTCTGTCACAGCTGCAATTCAAAAACTAGCAAATCAGTCTTTTGTTGGTTTTGCTATTTTTTTTTTTTTTTTAAGTTTTAGTTATTGGAGAATCCTATCAGCCGCAAAATCACCAAATTTCTCAAGTCAGTAACCCAAAGACAGATTTAACATCAAACAGGCCTTGATATGAGAGAAAACACAGGAATATCTGTACTAGTTCTCTTTAATAGCAAATTATTTTTAAAAATAAAAGCAAAACAAGAAAGCTATTCTTTAAAAAACCCTTAGAATTGTTGCACATAAGCTTAATAAAATAACATTATATAAACTTTACAAAATAATGCATTTCTCAGGTAAAACTGAGTTAAGCCATCACACGCAGCAGACCAAGACAGAAAAACTATTAGCAAGACCACCTGTACCACTCTTGTTTAATTTCTAGAATTATTTATTAGGCATAAACTAGTTACTCTAGATAAAGGAACCTGATACAAAATTCATGTTGTCAGTGTTGCAAGGTGAATGATAAAATGGTTATACCTCTATTTCCAAAAAGTCTGATTTGCTTTTTTGAAGAAATATATCCTGCTTTTCTTACGTTGAGAACAGAGGGGGAAACATTTTTCAGTAACACTCACAGGAATTTCATGTTACTGTGAAGGAAAACAGTAATGCTACATTTCCCTAGAATTTACTTTAATTCTTTAAATTATTCTTACTGATATCTGTAAGTCTTTTAAGTATGGAAATTACTGAAGTTTTGGGGAAAGGAAATAAATTACAGAAACTGCTGGCACTCAGAAGCTATAAATAGAAACCAATAATAAAGGCATCCTGTGTCATTTTACCTCACTATCACCCACAGTTATTTTATCCATTCTGTTTCAGGCTTTTGTTTTGTTTTGGGGTTTGTTTTGTTTTTTGGGGGAGAGTTGGTCCATTTTTACTTCTGCTTAACTATAAATGTCTTTTTAAATTTCAGAGAAATCAAATATATTTGAGCATAGGTTTAATTGCTGTCACAAAAAAAGGAAGCATGTATACTTTGCTTAAGAGCTTGGCTAAATTAGGAGCTTATTTTGAACTGATCACAAATGCAATATTCCCTTCGATCTTTGCCAGACAGCTCAACAGAAGCTACAGGTTTCATAGACAGAAGGTTTCAAGAAGATTTCAAGACAATTCAGAGATGCCACAGGGCAAACTGTTCTAACCCTGTTCATAAGTTGTTTAACATGTCTTTTATACTTACATTGCCAAAGCACAGAAATATGCAGAAGGATCTCCACCTATTTCTATTACACGGGAAAAATATACTTAATAACTAGTAGAAGAAGAGAAGATGTTTGTTTGAGTTTCATTTATGACAAGTGATTCTTCACATTCCTTAAACAGTGCTTCAAGTTCAATTTGTTCATAAATGTAATTCTTGTCTTAATGGCATAAAATCAACAAAAATGACATTAAGTTTCTTGTAGCAATAATTTACTAGCATTAACGATAAGGAAACCCACTATTTCTTTTATATAATTAATACAATTATGCTCAGGGCTGTATTTCTATGAACTACAAATTATTCCCATTACTAACAGAGAAATGATAAGAGCAATGGAATCAATGTCATTAAGAGAACTAATACCGTGGATCAATGCCTTATTTACTAATGCATATTAAGCCAGAGCCTATCAGGAGACAGCTTGCTCAAAAGGATGATGACACACTTCCAACCATTAAGGCTATGCAAAGGGTTCATAAATACAATAATTGTTCCTGACTTTTACAGAAAGCTGGTGGGCTCATCCTGATGTCTCTCATATTAAAGTGGCTCCATCAACACCAATGGTTTCGTGGAAATTTCAGTATGAATTCAGTATGAATGTTCTTTTTTTAGTTCATTAATAAATTAAGTTTCTCTTAGACTGAATTACAAATCTATCCAAATTCAACTTTTTAAACTAATTTACTGCATACTCTTCCTTTATTTTTTGTTCATTATGACAATAATTCACTATTTTGTGAATCAGTGCAGGATAATCAACAAAATTTTCTGTTTCAAATGCAAACAAACTACAGTATTGTAGGCTGTCCACATGTATTCATAGTGCCAAGGTCTATTTATGTATGCAAAACCTAAAAATTCTAACTAATACACTGAAAATAGACTAGTAACATTGAACTGGCCCCTCACTATAGCAAACTGGTTTCTGTGGGCATAAATCCATTAGGTGAGGAACATATTCTAGTTATATCTTAATGTTATACCTGAAAATTATACCCATCATATGGAATTTTAGAGGAAAAACTACACATGTCCTAGTTAAAAGGTAAAAAATAATTTTTTTTCCTGAACAAATCAACAAAGAAGTTTTGACATTGAATCTGGGTGGGTCTCTTTTCCTTTCCCTGGAACCATGCAATTTCTGTGATTATTCTATTGCTGCTATCTCATACCACAGAATAGTTCATTTCAAATACTACTATAAAGTACTCTTGTATTTCGCCCCTCAAATTCCAGCAGAAAATCTCAACTTGTAAAAATAATTCAGTGTTCTTCTAGTAGATATAAACTTCTGCTTTTCATCAGTCCACAGAGCATCATCATCTCACGACTCATTACATGGGTGCTCAACCTGCCTTTCTAATGTAAGTTACCAATCACAAAAAATAACATGCTTTATATTTAAAGTGTTATCCTTTTTCATTTTCTGCTTATTACATCTTTCCTGTTTATGCAACTGCTGCATAGTCATTGCTCTGGTCATTCTTTTCACTTTCCTGTGGGCTGGTCACTGTCACCCTTGGGTTTGTGGATGTCTTTTCAAGACTGGGATCACCCTGAAGGAAAAGGACAGGCACTGTTAATGTCATCAGGTACCAAAGATTTCACTTCATTTCAATACAGCATTAAGCGCTTCATATCAAAATTTCCACAAAGTATTTTTAATGTGAAAAAAAATGTTTTCCAAGAGTGATCACGTTAAAATTTTCATTTATTTTATACTTATATATCTTCCAAAGGAGAAAGCATTCACATTAGAGGTCCCCCCTCTACAGTTCTTTCATCAAACACCCAGTTACCCACATATGCATTTGAAGTGAATGCTCATTCACTTTTCCATAAATAGCTTCAGCTTATCTAAAACAAAACAAAACAAAAAAATCTAATATATGAAGCACAGAATAAATTCATAGCCCAAGAAAATGTCATGTTACTCAGCTCTCTCAATTGAAAAATATTCTTGTGTGTCATACAGGAACAGAAGAAAGCCCAGCTGCAAAGTGCAAGAAACCATTCACAGTGTCACAGGAAGCAGAGGAAGAGATTGTTTTTCAGCAGCCTGTAGGCAGGGAATGTGCAGCAATTTGCTCTGCTTCTGACACTCATGAACCCCCTCTTCCCAGACCTGGATCCTCCCCATCAAACAAAACACTGTTTCCCACACTCTGTGAGCTGGTAAGCTCATCTGACAATCAGGGGAGTTCTCCTTATTTAGGTGGGTTGCATTGCTCCATCTAAGCCAAGCATGTTACCACTTATCTAAATTAATAGGGTATTTGCTTTTAGACTGAGTAAAGGCCCTTGCTTTGAAGGATATAGTTCATATCCACTGTATTTTTCAATTTCTAAGAAAAAGAGATGAAACTTCCACAAAGCAAAGGTAAAAGCTCTTTATGAAATGCAACTTTTGTGAAAGTCAACTCATCAAAATAATGAGGCTCTGGTGTCATGAACACACTCTTCTGTCTGTCCTAAAAGACAATGTAGTGTAGAAATACATGATTCTGCTTTTCTGGAAACTGCAAGATTTTTTTTTTCATTACTTTTTTTCAAAATTCAGCATACTAAGGAAAGTAGAAGATGCAGATTCATCAAATAGTGAGAAACATCTGCTTTCTCAGTTGGAGGGCATATATTGTAATTACCGATGTAACTGATCTACACAGATGGAAAACAACTTTTCCATGAACTAAAGTTCTCATAAATGGTCTCAGGACTTTATCAGACATTGACTACTCAGAGACCAGATGAGAAGCATAAGGCTGAGATGAATGAGGAAAAATACCATAAGGAAAACAGTTTGAATGAATAAACGCTCACCTGGTTCTGACTGTCAGAATCCTCTTTTATTTCTTCTTCAGGCTGAAGATCACCTTGGTACTTCAAATACTCATTTCCCTCACCATTTCCTTCATTGTTTTTGCCATTTAAATGGATAAGTTCCTTTTCCTCTGCTTGGTCAACATTCTGTGTTTCTCCTGCTTCATCTTCATAAGTTTCATTTAATTTCTTTTTGTTTTCTTCCACTTCAATTCGTTCTTTAACAGCTTCCCCACTTTCCTCTCCATTCACTTCTGAATATTCTTCCTCTCCCCTGTCATTTTCCTCTTCTACATTTTCTTCTTCATCTACAGTTTCTGCTGGTCTCTGGTTAAAGGAAAAGCAGCAGCATTATGAGGCATTTTAAATCAGAACGCTCCATGCAATTCTGAAACGTGACAGACATCAAATTCACAATTGCATCATTACTGAGGAATAAGTATGCTAATTTGAGGTTTGTCTACATGGACAGAAAATTATGCTCCTATACTTACACTCCGTAATGCCCTTTTATTCTTCATTTACAAAATGTGCTGGTGAGATTTAAATTTATTACACAGGGTTTAATCCATTTGGCCACACTCAAAGCAACTGGAATGAGATAGATGTAATTGACATCTTACCATGTTCCATCTATTCTCTGACTTTCTAGCATTTAGTACATACTTGTTTGTAAAGTCCTATCACAAGAAAATTTCATGTATTACTAGCCCACAAATTGTTCCCCAAGAAGCATTTTATCTATGGACCAGGCCATGCCATGACCATCGGTCTTACCTTCTTTGAATACACAGAAAAGTAGCTGGAGAGATGAGACAGACCTACCACTGGTCACTTCCAAGGCATCACTCCCCTTCCCAAAGATCCCTGTGTAGGGTGGCTTGGTTAGGTTTTGCTGGACATTTGGCAGCAATTTTTTCCTACACACAATTGGACCAGCAGCCAGAAGGAACAAGATCTTGCCTCACCTTGTACAAGAGTTATCAGAAACTCACTATGGATAAAGCTGCTGGCAGCATCATCTCATGACAGCCTGGGACACGAATGCACAAATTGTCTGGTCTTTGTCATTTGCCTTCCAGTTTCAGCTTTGAAGAGTCACCTGACTATTCAGTCAACCAATGCTCCCACCTGCCAAGATTACTTAAATCCTTGTGCTGAGGTATGAATGAAAATAAAGTGAAAAAATCCCACAGGAGCGACAAGGTGTCTGCCTCCCACCCAGCCTCATTAGACTCTAAATCTAAGGCAAACAAGATGAGTGATAGATTATCTCTTAATCAAAACTGTTTGGAATTTTACTGTCCTCAGCAGCTCCTTTACGCAAACAGGTATCTGCTACAGAGAAGTCGTCTTCTAAAAATCTCTTCTTCACACTAATCCTAACATTTCAAAATAATTCTCTCATCACCTTCAACATACTAATAAAAGCCTGTTCAGTAAGATCAAGAATTTATTGAAGCCTCATGATGAAACATCTTGATTTTCCTTTGATATCTAAGTAGCAACATAAGACAACTGTATTATGCCAGTGCACAATGCTACATTGGCACAGCTGCAAAAAGGACAAGTCATTGTGTTGCAATAATCCACAGAATATGGAATTACTAGAAATACTACTAGGTTACATGGCCAGGTAAATAATGGCTGCATAAGTGATTTTTGAAGTACTGTCATTTCTATGTGTTTTTTATTCAAGCCTTTCTGACTCACTTTCATCTAGTAACATCAAACTGGCCTTATTACCACTAAAATAAAACTTTAACAAGCCAAGTCTTTACAGAAACCTTCAAAGAAGGCACCATCCAAAGCAAATTTGATCCAACCCTCATAACCTGCACCATATAAAGACAGCAAAGAATCTGTAGATCATAAATTCTCAGAAGTTACCTGCTACTCTAAGACATGGTATCTACTATTTTGCTTTCAGTCTTCTGAGGAAATTAGCAGCTCTGGATTCTGACCAGAAACAGGGGAGAGTTGGACAAATGCATGCACCAGACACCGCCAGCTAAAAATGTGTTTGGTTTTACTTAATGACATCTGCTTGCTATGACATTACACACACTAAAAAAAGAGAGGATAAGAAAAGTCAACACAGACTTTTGCAGTGAACTGTTGTAGTCATCCAAGACATTACAATTTCCAGTTTTTTGGTAGTGAGTACAAGCAGAAGTGAATATATGCTCTTGCCTGTATGCTTTAGTATGGTGGCTCATTCTGGACTGCAGAAGAAAGTGTGTAGGCTTTATGCCATGGCATAAACATATGTATCCCAATGCTTTAACTGGTTTCACTGCTGCGGAAGCAGTCTTCGGCATGGAAGCACAGTGGACATTTGAGGGACAGTGACTTCTAAAGTGCTATGCTAGCTAGACTCCTATGACCTTATCTGTCTAAAATAGGTGTGGATGCAAATTTTTGAAGAGTTAAATCTGAGCAACATAGAATATAAACACAGCATTATCGAACTGTACCCAGAAACTCACTGAAAGCTCACAGAGCATAGAACAGGCATGAAATAACATTAAAATTCCAACTAATTTAACTTGACCAATCAAGTATATTGCAAGAAAAATACTAGAAAACAAGATGAGAACAACTCCCAGAACAACTCCCATCAGTGCAAGTATAATGTTTTCATAGTAACTGAAAATTTCAAGATAGCTGAGCATATTACTATTATATTACTATTTCATTACTATTACAGACAAAAATAAAACCCCACATTTTCAGCTAACAATTGGAAAGCAAAATGCATTCTTCATTTAATCTCTTTTCAAGCTACACTACATAAGAACAGACATTTCAAACAAGTTAAAAAACATTGATCCAGAGGAAAAGATCTTTCACAAGGCAATCTAAAATGTGGTACGGTTCCCTCTGCATGCAGAGTCAAAGGTAGCCTTTAAAATGTGGATATGACCACTGACTGTGCATTTCAGACTGCACAGCAGACATAAGACAGGACTGTAGGGAGGAAACTGAAGGCCAAAATCACCCACCAAATAGAACATTGTTCTTTATATAAAAAAGGTGTGATACTTCCTACTGAGATCTTATTGACCTACTCACTATGCATAAATTAGCATTCTCTATTTTAAGTACACCTGCTTCACTGAGAAAGAGGTATACTTAGCAAATTCTGGATTTTTCATATTAAGGAAAAGAGAATGTTTACCTGCATGTATACATACAGGGAAGAAAATGGAAAAAGGGGGAAAACCAGATTTCTTAGTAGTCCAAAGCCTGTAAATGCTGTGAAGGCTTAACTTTGCCTTCTTGAACAGTTTCAGTGATAGCAGTGAACCTGAAATAATGAACTAAAGTCTACATTAAAGTACTTGGTGGGTCAGGGTATAATTTAAAGTCCCCTGGAGTCATTGGGAACCTTTTTGTTGAATTTGATACAGTCCAGCCGCACCTCCACCTAAGACTGTAAAAATTGCCTAATATATATGCACCAAAATTACCACAAACTGTGCTTTCTCAGTAAAAATAGATCAGGATGGGCACACTGAAAGCAAAACAGGTATGCTGATTGAGACCTACCTATCCTTGCAGAAATTACCAGACTCAAGTCAGCAACAACCGTGTATACTGACAGGGAAGCACTGACATTTCTCATCTTATTTTTTAGCTTTTCATCAGTCACCTTATAAATAACCAAAATATTCTCAGTCATAACTTCCCGTATGGAATGAATTGGATGGATAGCCAAGACAGTGCTCTTCTTGCTGCTCAGAAGTCCAGAGCTCAGCCTTTGGGAGTGCTCTTCTTGCTGCTCAGAAGTCCAGAGCTCAGCCTTTGGTCATTGTGTTGGCTCACAGGATGTTGTCCCTCACATCTGCGATTCCTATAGAAGCTCAGGGCACCTCAAATCCAGAGAAACAGCTCTGGATGTATCTTCAGGCCTGAGTGCCTGAGGTCTATCACCTCTAACACAGTTATCACAGGGATATCAAGGATCGTAACAGAGAACAAAAACTCATATTGGAAACAACCAGCCACTGAACAGGGACACTGTAATGAACTACAGAATAAATATTCCTGCATTAGTTTAGCTCTGCCTGCACAACTTAAAAATGACCTGCACAACTTGGAATGGAGAAGCATTCCTATACCTTAAGGTAATTTTCACAATCAAGTGAGTTCTAGAGAAGGGAGCTTTTCCAGTCACTATGCTAGTTTATCTCCATCCCTCCTATAGCCAGAACTAATCATATAAGATTTGTAATTTTGCCCTTTGAATGGTTGAAAGAAAACAGGAAGTAACCTTCTTTTTTGCATTGCTGGCTGCTTCTTTTAAGTGAAGGTGATGTTTTTGCAGTTTCATGCTTGAAACTTAAAATAACTAGTTTTCAAACCATACCTTTGTGAATGTGAGAACAGTTCTTTGCTTGTCATGGACTAGCAATAAGAAAACTCACTGACAAAAGACTTCTGTATGTACACTGAAAAGCATATGCAAGTAGAAAAACTGAAGCAATTCTCATCTTCACCTGGAAACACGGACCCAGCTCGCCTTCTGGAAACGTCCTGACTTAACTAACAGGTTCATGAGGAACAGAGCCAATTTCATTTTGCATTCAAGAAGTATGATTGCTTGACAGTATTTTTAATCTCAGCAAAAACAGAGTGTTTAAAAAAGAAAGATGTATTCTAATTACACTCATCATGCTATCATTCATTAAGAGCTACATTACCAAATGCCATCATCACTCAAAAGCAGTAAGTCAGGAAATCTTCAGACATTGAAGCATTTGGCTTCTTTTCCTCTAGGGATGCTAATGTAAACCTCTCAGAAGGTTTGTACATGACTGATACTGAAAAGTGCAGTATCACAAATCATTTGAGGCAGAAATTATTTTGGACCATTAATATAAAACATTATTTTGCCTTATTGAAGTTGTTTGGAAATGTTTACTTGGCTAATGGTCACAGCAGACAAACGATGAGGTAGACAACAAAAATCTTAATGGTCATGAAAAGCAGCATGAATATATCTCACAAATGCAGCAACAGCAACACTTGACTTCAATTGCACCAAAACTCTCCAGAACAGAGCTCCCCTGCTTCTACTCAGGAACATTTTGTAGCAGCACTGCACAGATTCCACTAGTGAAACATTTTGTTCCTGAACCAGAAAGTGTTGCTAAGTGACAGCAGCCCTCTTCTCTTCCACATCATTTACAAAACCCAGGCTCTTAAAAACAAGCAAATGAATAGTTAAGGTTCAACTGTCTTACACTTCTCACATACTTCCCACATTTGCACAAAATGCAATTTTGCTCCTGAAGCCAAAAAGTTTTTACCCCCACATTTAAACCTCAATTTTTTATGAGATGGGTGCCATTATTTTCTTGTTTTTACAACACATACAGCACCTGAATCCCCAGAGTCTAATTTTTCATAACATCACAGCGCCTAGAACTCCAGCTGGAATGAATGGAAACTAAAGGACTTAAAGTGTAGAAAAAACAGCTTTTCAAACTCCCTTCATTGGTTTCATTGTCTAGTAACTGGAAGCAAACTTCATTCCTTAATCACAATGCAGCCATGATAGAGAAGCCAACATCTTTGAGCACTGCCCCCAGCATAAGACAGGCATAGACCTCTCCTATGAAAACAGACTCAGAGTTGGGGGTGTTCAGTCTGGAGAAGAGAAGGCTGCAGGGAGACCTCACAGCACCTTCCAGGGCCTGAAGGGGTCTTTGTAAAATCTGGAGAGGATCTTTTTACCAGGGCATGTAGTGACAGGACCAAGGGGAATGACTTCAGACAGACAGAGGGCAGGGTTGTATTGGCTACCAGGAAGAAATTCTTTACTGTGAGGGTGGTGACAAACTGGAACAGGCTGCCCAGAGAAGCTGTGGATGCCCCATCCTTGGAAATGTTCCAGACCAGGATAATGAGGCTCTGAGCAACCTGGTCTAGTGAAAGATGTCCCTGCCTGTGGTAGAGAGGCTGAAATGAGAAGATTTTTAAGGTCCTTTTCAACTCAAACCATTCAATAATGTTATGATCTTATCAGATGTTTACTTTTCTAATATATACCTAAATCAAAAATACTTTTTTCCATCTACTTCAGTGACACTTATGTTTATTTTTTCCCACATTTTGCACGCGTTCAATAAAATTTATTTAAACTTCACTTCCTACAATACAATATGATCTGCTGAGCATACCTGTAGATGAGAAAATTGTTAAGCATTTAGAAAAAGTCCTACTGAGACTGTAAAAATACATTAAAATTAAAATTACTAAATAATTTTGTAAGTTCTTCTACAAGTAATTAAAAATGCCCTGTAAGTTAAGCAATTTGAAAAACTGCCTGCTCTAGGATTGCTGAAATTTTTGAAAACAGGGTTACACAGTGGAAACTTTTTTCAAAGTGGTATCAAAACTAGTTTTACAAGAGATCGGCACTGAGGAGAAGTGAAGGCCCTTCAACTGCTGGCCACACAGGCCTCCTAAGACAAGATCAGGCATTGCTACTACAACTTCAGAAATCACAGTCACCCAATGTAGAAACAGAGGAAAGATCTCCCTTCTCTTTCCGAACTGCAAGGAACCAATCAGAGTAAGTTCCCTATCTCACACAGACTAACAATAACAACATTAAGTGTAAATCAGTGCAGCTGAAAGAAGAACATGCAGTGGAAAATATTATCTGCTGGCTTGTCACCACTCAAAATTCATAAGGCTTAAATTACAGCTGCATCATTTGTAGCAAAATTTGAGCATAAGAAGTTCTGCATGCATTCTTTCTAAATGCCATTTTGAAATCCGTACTGATGTAGTGCAAAATGTTTCTTCATGAAAAGCTAGCTTTTTAATCAAAGCATGTCTCTTCAAGCACTCAGCTTGTTGTAATGTTGAATCAACATAAACTTTAACATTTTGCCTTCGGCAATGGGGAAGATAAACATTTTATTCTGCTCACTGAGGTGAATCTTGGGTCTCTAAAGCAAAATGTATACTCCATAATGAAAACTGCAAATGAAAGGTGCAAATTTTCTGCTACTGATGACATACTCCAGCTCCAGCTCACCTAGGGGAGATACACAATCTCACATCATATTACACCCCAGGAAATGGGAAATAATGAGTGGAGGACTGTATTAATCAGTGGACATGTCTGTAAAAGTGGAAAACAAATGGATAATGAAAGAACTAAGAATGTGAACATCTACAGAAAAACTCCAAACCACTGCCTGTTAGATACATTTATCAATGAATTTTTACAAATAAACACAGGAGAGAAGCAGATGGGGATGATGAATCTGTTGGGCGAAAATAACGCAAAGAACAAACCAAAACCAAAATGCAGACTCTTTCTACATCACATCTTAATAGCCAGTATCATATACCCCATGGCAAAGCAGGCTGGCACAACACCATGCCTGAATTTCTTATGGGGTCATTTCTTATGGGGTCTCATAACTCTCATGCTTACTCCACCTCCCAAGGGCTCAGTATGGGAGAAGAAAAACCATGCTTATGGAAATGGTTAGACCAGTGCAAACTTGCAGTGTTATTTCAGTACTATTACTAGAAACTGCTGCTTTTGTATTTTAGAACTCACATAGAATGAAAGAATGAGTTGTCTTCTCTGAAAGCTTTAAAAGTTAGAATTTTTTCTCTCAGAGTTACTTTGAATATATTTGCATTATTACCAGCAAATTCAAACTAACACTCTTAATTACCATCTCTAATAAGAAACTACTATTGTTTTGATGCCTCACTATCAATAACCACCTTGTTCCCTTGCTATTTGCACAACTGATTTCATAGTCTGTCATCAGCCTCCATGAATGTTGACACAGTGATGCAAACAACCAACCTGGAGTAAGCCTGTATGTCAAAAGAAGAAACTAATCATTTAGTATTTGGGAGCTCGAGCCTTGGTAAAGAATATAGAACAGAAAGGTCTGGTTTGGTTTAAGGCACAATACTCATTTTTTTCTTCCTTGATGTTCAATTACAACTGTCAGCTAGTCTGGAGTAAAGCAAACCCTGTTCTTTTAATGTGTTTTCAGCTGGCAGACAGCATTTTACAGAAAAGGACATAAGCGAGAGTCTAGCCAGTATAACTCTAGGTTTAGTTAATGGCTAATCTGGCATTTGTTCAACTGTGCACTTCAAACAGCAAGACAGAGAAGGTGCATAAAAAGAAAAAAAACATGAAGTCTATCTTCACCACCTCATTTATGTGGCTGATGGAAATGATAGCCTATCAGAAGTGTCAGCATTTTAGTGGAAGCTGGCATGTAAATATTTATGCATTATGCAAGATAGTCAAGCCCTGGCTGGCTGTCCTTTCCCATATTTATAGCAATAACAGAAACTGCAGTGCAGATAAGAAAAATCTAAAATTAGCATTTCTGTGATTAAAACATCACAGAATTTAAAATTTAAAATGGTCATTAATATGAACCTGAACATGCAAAATGCTAAATGCTTCTACAGTTAGAGTGACCTTAGTTATCTGGGAATAAAAAGTACTGTGCTACTCAGAAGGACATGGCTTCTTGCCAGATTACCAAGGAAACTATACATGAAGTTTTAACATTATATATAAGCCATGACTTGTGTTGCAATAAATTTTGGTGCTTTGTTTGGCTTTTATGGAAACACAAAAATCAGATTATTCAGAGTGTGCATGACTGATTTTTTAATATTTTTTCCCTATCAAATACACCTGCTTCCAGTTTCTTGTCCAGATAGAAAAATCCGTTGGTAGCAAGTGAAAAAATATTTCCATCTGAACATGATGGATGGACCTTGGTACATGAGCTTACAGGTATCCAGCAAGTACCTAGCATTGCAAACTTGCCAGCACATCTGATGCTTACTGGCAACTGTGTGAACAGTTCCACTGCCAAACAGAGAAGTGGCAGCAGAGAGTTTTCCCCCTCCCTAGGGATGGTCACCATCCACTGGCAGAGGCAAACTGGTGAGACACACAGAGCTACTGCCTATGCTGTAGGATCTCTGTGGAGAACTAAGGCAGATGTCTCCAGGGCTGGATTTCATATGAATTTCAGTCAGCCGAGAAACTAAGGCCTGACAACCCAATTTACACAGCCAAATGTTCTACGCTACCCAGAGGAATTCTTTACACACCTTCAGAGGCCAATAAACAGGCTAATCATTTTTGAATTTTACTATTACACTGTCAAGACCAGAACAGGATGTGCCCCAGGATGTCATAAGAAACAAAGATAAAGACAACAGCTGGCATGTTCTTCCCCAAAGTCAGTGCTATCAATACAATGCAACACATCCTAATTATCATGACACCTCACCAGGACAACCACAATTAACAGGGCTGATGAGCCCAAAGGTGTTCATCATATGAGACACTGAGGCTGGGGCAGGTATGTGCTGTGAGAAGACACAGCTGTAGCATTCCTTCTATCAGGGAGCAAGACAGTCATGTTGTTGTTGCCGCTATCACCTGATACATGTGTCTTCAAGAACAATGTCTATAAAACAGCTGAGCAACATTCCTTCCCATTAAAGTGAATAAATAATGAGAATGACCCTTCTTAGCAACAGGAGCCTAAGATAAAATCTGTATTTTTTTAAGATGGTATGGTGTCAGTCTTCTAAGTGGCTAATGAGTTCGTAAAATATCTACTTTCCCTCACGAATTGTTTTTAAAAGCAAGTCAAAAGCTAAAGGTCTATAATGTCTAGAATTCTTTTACATAATACAAATAAATTTAAGAAATCGGTCAACTAAATAGTAAGCACTATTTAGTAAGCAATTAAATATAAACAGTGTCATAAGTTCTAGCCGCTAAACATTTTAGTTGGTTGCTGTGCTGAACTTTCTCCTGTTTCTAAATATCTCTCTTCTGCTGAGAAGGACTCAAAGTTGGACAAATACTCTAGATGCAACCTCAGAGACGCCGAGTCAAGAAAGATAAACAGTGACCTTGATGTGCTTTCACTAGCCCAGCCTGCCCAGACCACCTCATCCCCACAGGGAGTGCTGCTGACTCAACTAGCCAACCACAAGAGATGCATGGCCCTTTCTGCAGCTCCTTTCCAGCCCACCTGTGTCAAGACTGCACTGAGACAGTCCCTGCATTACAGCTGCCCAACTTTGTACCTCTCTTTTTTGTGGAACTTCATGAGGCTCAAGTCATCCTATTCCTTCAAGCTGCTGAGACTGCTCTGCACTGAGACAGCCTTGCATTCACATGATAATGACAGCTGGGTCTGAATAAGGCTGTCCCCCACACCATCATCTATGTTACCCATGAACATATTATAATGTCTCAGATGCAGTATCAAACCCTGAGGATCACCATCTGTACACAGGTACCTGTTACATCTCAACCAGCTGACCTGTTAAATCTCATCAAACCAGCCAGTTTTCCACCTACCTTTTAGCCCACAAATCCAGTCCCTACCCTCATTATTTTCCTCCCCATACTTACCACACTTCTTCCAATTTCTCCTACAAATAGGGAAGTGTATACTGAAAGCAAGATAAAGGACCATAACTGTTCTCCCTTTTTCCACAGAGCCACTTACTTCATCACTGAGGCAATAAAAGGGGTGAAGTATAATCTGTCCATAGTAAATCCATAGTAAATCCGTGGTGGTTATTCCCAATCACATGTACCAGTTTCCATTTCTCAGCAATCTTTGGCTCTCTCAATTTCATTTCTACACGTCTAGGCAATGTCTCTATACTGCTCTTTAGGAGTCTATCCCCTCCTCTACCTCTTTTAGTGTGAGCTCAGGACTCCTCTGCTCAAACTGGCCCCCTGCTATGCCCGCTTGTTGTCTTGTACAGCAGACATAGCTCTTGTGGTTTCAGGAAGATTCTCTTGGAAATCAATCAGATCTCCTGAATTCCTCCACACTTCAGGGCAGCCTCACACAGGATCCTCCGGCAGTTTCCCAACCAAGCCAAAGGCAACTCCCCTAATTTCTAGGATTTTTGTTATTTTCCACCCCCACTTTTTTCAGGGGCTTAAACTCTGACTGTCTCATGGCCACTGCAACTAAGGCTGCCACTGTCACATCCCAAAAAAGTTTCTATTTATTCTTGAGAAGCAAATCTAGCAGAATGATTTGCCTAACTGTCTCATACTACATCAAAAACCTGTCTCTAACACACTCCAGAAATCTCCTAGATTGTTTATGCTCCATTGGGATGCCCTGGGTAATTGAAGTGTATTTACAAACTATTATCTTTAACTCCCTCCCATTTGTTTACAGACTTACATTAACAACCACTCCTCAGCTCTGCTGACCACCAGTAAGTCATAAAAATGCCCAAGATTCCTGATGTTACTAGGATGATTTTTAGCCTGAGAAATCTTTTGGACAAACTGTGATTCCTTACATCAAAGCATGAGCAAAAATATTATTTTGTGGCCAATGTGACTGGCCCCAAGCCACCATCAATAGACACCAAAAGCACAATGCAACAGGAAACAAAGCTGAACAAGTTGGCAAATTCCTACAAGCATGTAAGATGAAAAAGAGGACTGTCTTTTGAGCAATTGAATAGCAGAAAGAAACCACATACATTTTCAGCAAATAGTTTAAGCAGTTCCACTCCTCTCTTCCATGGAATAAGCTTTAATTTACTTATTCCTTGTATTATTTCAGTCTGCAGGAGTACAAATTGAAGTACAAAAAGGGAGATATAATCTTATGTTTAGTTATCAAGACCTATTTATTGTACATAATTCTTAGGATTAAAAATAGGCCAACAAAGCACCATGTTGCTCCAACAGAACAAAGTGCAGTCAGCTTTAACAAAAATCAGCTACATCTGCACCTCTTGTGGTCCAGGTCTGGAAGAACACTGCTCCACCAGTACAAAGAGACTGGAATTCAGGTGAACCTATTTGGTAGGATGTAACAGTAGGGAGTCCTGATTCTCTAAGGCTCTGTAAGAGCTCTTAGAGCAGTTCTGAAGCTGATGAAAAGGTAACTGACATTTGACATATTAACACAGAAAGGGAGATTTGCTAAAGCTGCCATAAAAGAACCAGTATTGTTGAGCTTACAGTCATCCCCACAGAATTATGCTGTACACTTGAAAGAAATTGAGGAAAGAGAAACAACACACAATCTGTAATCCTAAAAAAAAAAAAAAAAGCAAAGCCACTTATTTAAAGCTTGATCACTACCTGGTCCAGTGGAACTTCCACAAGAGTATCTTCATCTTCTTGCACTTCAACTGCCCCCCACATTTCAGACCCCTCTTCTCTAGCTTTGTAAATATCTTCACCTATAATGGGAAAGATAGAGTGGAAGGAAGTGAAGTCCAATGGTGACACAGTGTGGCTCAACTACTGAACTGCACATTCAATTTTGCTTTGAGAACAGTCTTCTGAGCTGACCCATCATTTCCCATACAGTTCTTTCAAGGAAGTCTTCAGTTTCCCATTATTGTCAAATTGTTTTTCTTCCCTTTGAACAACAAATACTTACATATTACACCACTTCGGGAAGAGGGGAGAAAAGGCAAAGGGAAAGGGAACTGAACAAAGTCCTGGTTCTGAAGTTCCTTCACTTTGGGCAAAGGTCCAGAGTGAATCTGAACTAGATACATTACGACAACAACATAATACTTCTGTTTTTACAGTCAATTATAGCATCCTTCAGTAATGAGCATTATAACATACATCTATAAAAAATTCAGTCTCTGAATTAAAACTAAACATGCTGAATCAGGTCAGGGTTAAAAGATTATGAGTAACAGTTGGTTTAGCTCTACTCCTCAACTCTAGATACGTGCAAGTAGAATTATGGCTGAAACTCCACATCCACATCAAAAAGCACATACTCCTGGACAACAAAGATTAAGTTACGCTGGTATTCAATTTTGCAAAGATTTGCACCATATAGCTTACATAATTTCTTTCCCCTAAGTAAAAGTAGTAACTAGGAGTCTTTGAAGTTTCCAACACAGGCCTTACAGTATCAGCTAATTGGAAAAGCAAAGATAGGTCCATACAGAAAACAATTTCCAAGTGATGCATGATCCTTTCTATTTTCCCCTGAACTGAAAACTGTGCCCAGAAACTAAAGGCACAAGTTACTCCAAATCATCTCTCTCCATCGATCTAGGAAAGATGAAGATGTATCCATATCCAACATAAGAATAACTACAGTAAGAAAGAGGAAGAAGTATTTCCACTGTTTCTGACTGCCTCCTAGGTCTTTATGAAAGGATCTGAACTTGGTAGTATCAACTGACCGTGCAAATTGATCCACATTGCTGGGTGCTGCTAAATAAACAGCTTTAATGTAGCACAGAACCCTTTTGGTGGAAAAATAATGACTAAAACTGCAAGACGTTGAGAAATCAAGAGTCCATCTTCAGCACTGACTACTCTGGCAGTTTTCCAGTTACTTTCTCATCACTATGAGAGCCCAGGGAAGAGTTTGCCCTGGGAACAGATTCTAAGGCACCACACCACTGCAAATGGCTGACTGGAGGGGAGGTGCCAGATGGCCTTACAAGTTGCCACACAGCCACTGCCCAGAGGACCAGAAAGGAAGGCCATTCTCACAGTCTGAAATGAAGAGGCAGAAATGGGGGTTTCAGGCACATCACAGTGAAATTCCAAAGTGGCACTGCTGGCTGCACCTTAGGAGAGAGATTTCCTCATGGATGGAGCAGCTTGATTACCCAGGCATCAGTCCCGCTAGAACCTCCCCATCCTACCAAAAGATCCATATTACTCAACCTCTGAAAGGATCCCTGTTGGAAATACCAGAGGGCTCTTAGCATCATTGGCTGGAATCTTATCCTAAATAACACACACATGTTTTTCAAGACCTCATTTTCATGCTTCACATGAAAATGATAATTTTGTTCTAAAATTTCCTTTTTCTTGGCTTTTATTAAATACAATGCATGTGCATGGATATTCCATTGAAACCAACTAAGGACATTCAATACTTGATGGCAGTATGATAAATCTGCCTGTATATATCTCATTACAAACCCCCTTTGACACAAGACTTGTTTGGATTTTTTGACAAAATCAGCAATAAAAACATGGAGTGGCTGAGAATAACAACAAAATGCATCTGAACAGATGCTACCTGTACTTTTCCAAATAGTGCATTTCACATTTCTCATTTTTCTGAGCTCTCTAAGAGACAGAATGTCCTGTTTCTCTTACCTGGTATTATCATTGCTGCCTCTTATCATAGACATTTGAGTTATAGATTTCCACCATATTCTGAGAGGAAAAATGTAATGTGTTCCCTAAAAGCCATCATGAAGACTCCCCTATTTCAAGGCCTTCCGTTAAGTACATAAGAAAATAACCTAGCCCTAGATTCCTTGGCTCACTGAACTATAAAAAGTCAACTTAGTGTCTGAAAGAACTGCATTCAATATCACCATCCTTCCATTTAGACTCTGTAATAACACCTTTGCCTTCAAGGTCCCTAAGTCTTTAAACCAAAATGAGGACTGTCTGGCCTCCAGAGGTAAAAAGGATTTTGGTGCAGAGGCAATTTTCATAAGGTTTTTACTCCTTAGCAAAAGGAGGAGTACAAGGGAGATGAACATGTGTTAGCCCTGGAGGCCAAATCCACTCAAGAGTCAAGGATTCTCAAATTTAAAGCATCTCTTCTTAGAAGAGCAGATCAGGCTCAGGGCTATGCTGAACGACCCAAGGAGATAGACACATAGTATCTTGAAAAAGCTTCATTGTGGAACCAGAAGGGAGCAGGAAAGAATAAAGAATGTAAATTTCAGTAAGGAATCATATTTCTCATATAAAAGCGTGCCCAAAAAGATAGTAACAGCAGGATTTCAATAAGCAAAACCTGAAATCTCCATGGAATTTCTTTCAAGCACTTTCTAGCAGGTGTTTGTTCAGAAAGGTGGTCATAAATGAAAATATATTAGTTGAAAAGAATTCTGCACAACACTGCAGCCTCTCTCAGGGATACCACTGTTCATTGTCTTGCACAGAAAGCATTCTCAAGAGAAAAAGCACTCCTGTTCTTCCACAGACTGAAAATATTATTTAAGGAAAATAGAACATTTACAACAAAAGGGAAATTAATTATTTACCTCTGCACAAACATAAGAGAATGGAAGACAGATGTCCAAAATATGTGTACAGTCAGGGGAGGAATTAAAACACTTAGGTCTGAAATGTGACAAAACAAATGAAGAAAAAAATGACACTAATTGAAATATGGGGAAGTTGTAACACGTGAACAAAAATTTCCAAAGGAAATGGCAAGGAATGCAATTAGTCTTATGTTAGGACACACACTGTTGTCTCTTGTTACAAAAAGTGGAAAGAAATACAAAAAGTGCAAAATAATTTACATAAAATTAATTTGAATAAATGGAGCATTACGAAAATAACTTAGAATGTTAACATTATTAGCATTGCTACTCTACAGCCAAAAGTATTTACACTTTCTGCATGTGAAGTTATAAATATCTGGAGGATGGAAGCTGAGTGAAAGGCCAACACATTTCTTGTTTGTGCGATTCTGTGTCAAGATCTTGTCAACAGGAGTTTGTGGGCCACATTAATCACAATTATCAGTGCTCTGAGTTACTTCGAAGGAAATGTTTTCAGTTGGGTAACTTTGCCTCATGTTTTATAGATAACGCTTTTTGGTTTAGGAAAAAAAAAGTATGAAAAAATCTTATTGATGCAATATTTCACATCTCTGTGTCTGAATCATTAGTCAGTTTCTTCAAATGTCTCTAAGGGAGAAAAAAAAAGAAAGCATTTTAGAAAATGCCATAAATTACATGAAGAAACATTTTTTTCAAGTCTTCATATGGTATTATTACAGGCTTCTACTGCAATCTCTACTGAAGCAGAAATATGTGGTGTACCTTGCTGAAAAGAAATTCCAGCACTTCCATTAAATGGAACATTTATGAACTACTCCGAAGAGTTCATACAAAATTGTAGATTAAACATGCTCCTCTTTTATGAGTCAGCTCTGACTTCCTTGTGCCTCAAACTGCCTGAGAACTGATCAAAGACAGGGCCATGGCAACACTGGGGCAGAAGAGCTCTGAAAGGGGGTAATAAAGAAAGGTATGTCTCCCTGCAGTTTTGTTGGTAAGTATAAACACAGGATTTATTTCAGGTTCTCAGTTCTCCATGCCACAGCAAATGCAGCTTCTCTCAAGAGGCCAAGCAAAATATTATTGAAAGTTTCATGATCTTCCGTGAGGATATTTTTCCATGGTGTCCAGACAAAAAGATACTGGGGTTTTTTCAAGTTTTGCCAGTCACTGCGTGACAATAGACTACCTTGAGCCAAAAATCAGCACTATTTTTAATACCCTAAGCAGAGAGAGTTAGGTAACCTAAACATCTCTTGTTATTTCTGATTATTTTAAAGCAGGGTCATGTTCAGCAATTTAGGCAAAAAGGGAGAAGAAGAACCTACAGAAGGGCAAAGAACAAATCATTCAAAAGGAGCAGCCAGGTAGAGAGAGAGAATATGCAGAGGCTGGAGGATATAGATACTGAGGAAGATGATGAAGGTGCAGTGATGATAGAAAAAATACGTGGAATGAGGAACCGTATAAAAGTAAACAGAAAGATGAGGAAGTACTGGTGAAAAAATGGGAAGCAATGGTCGAATGCACTGACTGGAAGGCAGAAAAATGGCTTTTAGGGACTAGAAGGGTAGAAGCTTGAAAGAATGAGTGGGGTTAAAAAACCAAGTCAGCAGGTACCCAAGCCAATTTAGGCTTCCTAGGAATGCAGTTGGACTACTACCTACCCGCAATTAAATGTCCAATGTATCCACATAGACAGAAGTTCAGGGGAAAAAAAAAAAAAAAAAACACAACACGCAATAAAAAAATGCTCCTTGTTTTCCGGCAAGTATTTTTTACTGATGTTTTTGTTCATATTTATCTCTCCAACAAGCAATACTTATAAAGACTCTGGAGAGTGGAAAGAGTTCTTACAAGATTTTTTTGGTTTCAGGCTGAAGAGATGAATGAAAACTGCAACCATAACTGTTTTCCTACGGAGTTTCTTCAAGAGTTGTGTTCTCTCCTGCTGCTTCTCCAGCTCCATAATCCCACAGAGAGAAAGAGTGATGAAATCTCAGGAGGATCCAGATGGCTTAAAGCTCTGAATTCCCCAAAGCCTTGCAAGGCTACCAGGTAAGGGAACATTTGGAGCCTGGTAACAGCCGTGCCAAGGAGAGATAACTACTGCCTCAACTCAACCTGCCCCAAGTAAATTCAAATGATACAGATGTTGAACCACCGGCGCCTACTTTATGGCCAAGCTCTACAGCTAGGAGCAATGAAAGAACACAAATACTAAGAACAAGAGAAATTTTCAGCTGAAAAAGGCAGTGAAATTACACGAGCAGGATGTTACCAGAACATTTAGTCTTTGGTAATCATGTCCACAGGCTATTGGTGAGAGAAAGATATGGTCAGGTTTGGATGAGAACCTTGGAAAGGATAAGGACTGGTAAACAGGGGGTGAGGTTTCTGATTTTGTACTTGGCCAAGGTCTATCTCATAAAGTAAGCAGCTCAGTACTCAGCTGCTTTCACCAAAGATAGAAGGTGGTACTGTATTCCTGTAGAGCTTTTCAGCTCTGTGACTTTATTGCAAATGGACAGATAAAACCAATTCAAGACAATTTTAAGACTTCTTAATGACTTGCACAATGACTCTAAAGTCAAAGATCTTCATTTTGAGAGCTACCTACTCTGTCCTCGCCCTTACCCATGCCCGCTCTTGCTGCCTTTGCAGCTCCAGGGAATTAATTTGCCTGAAAGGGATTCTGCTGCCCGTTCAGGAGAATTTTCTAGATATTTTCTAGATCTTTTATGCTTCCTAATCTCCTGACAGGTATAGAACAGATAAGTTATCAGCAAGAGCAAATTTAAGAATGCCCGTAAGATTTTGACTAGCAACATTTCTCTGGTCACCTTTTAGTAGTTGTCTCACCACAGAAGTATTCATTGTTCAGTTCAGTATGTAGAGAAAGAAACCACAAATTGGTATAACCAAGCAAGTCCTGGCTAAAATGCAAAGATCATTTTCTATTTGATGCCATTCAGTATTTCAGCTGGAATTCTTTTTCTACATTTTGATAAACAAGGTAATATGACTTTATTAAATACTAATTAAGTTATATATGAAACTAACTCACAAGAAATCTGTACTTTCAAAATAATTAAGCACAGGAATAAATTACTTTTAGATAAGTTCTTTTCCTGAACATCATTAACTGCAAAACATTTATTGCAGAGAAAATTACGAAATTAAGTGATAATAATATTTTTCAAATTTTAAACTGATTGAAGTTCAGTTGTAGAAATTTTAAAAGTCATTGTAAAAATAGTCTGCCCTAAATATTTTGGAAATTGGAGGCATTTACTAACTGCAAGCCCTATATGTAAGGAATGAGGTTAATGTGACTATAAAAAAAAATAATGTGACTGGCAACAGAGGCTGCCTCATAAAAACAATAGTATAATTAAAAACAATGCTAAAAAGAAAAAAGGGGCTCATAAAATTGAATAGTTTGCTATGAGGAAAAAGGAGGACATCTGTTTATGCCTGCATACAACATAATTTTGTTTTCTTGTTTTGTTTGTGTTTTGGGGTTTAATTTAAAATACCACTGTTGTACAAGGCCCATTTCCAACAAAAAGCCACCGCCTTTGTGATAACTTCGCATGTGTGCTCATGCCTGTGACTCCTGTCATCAAAAAGCAATGGAATTGAAAAGAACCTGTTAGCAACATATATATGAAACTATGAAAAAAATACATATTTTTCTTCCCTTGGTACTATTGCAGCCCCAAGCTTTTAAGCAATTGCTTCCTCTCTTTTGAAAATTTTGAATTTTTGAATTTATAATACAATTTGGTGCTATTAGAGAATGCTGACATCTGACAACCTCACCAGAAACTGCAAAAGATGATTCTAGAGGTTGCCCCTGTATGCAGCACTCTCCCTTACTGATAGGAAATATGGTAATGCTGGAGCAAAGGAAAAGCTGCAATAGCTCAGTCATCTTTATACATCAACAGCTACAAAAATAAAGAAATTAGTACGATAATACAAGGGTTTTTTCTTCCTTCTCCCTGTTTCGGTCCTTCATCTCATTTACTCTCCATGTTTCTAAACATCCAATTTATTAATTGATTTAAATTACAGATCATTAGGCCATTTGCATTTTGAAATTAAGAAAGCAGTTCTCATTCAGCCACATCTTTTTTAATTCCATGCCTGTTCCATAACTCGGCCTTCTCTTGAGTCCAGTAGTGTGCTAAGGGCTAAACTCTCACAAAACAAATGCGAAAGCCCTGAAATGTCTGCCCTGGTTCCATCATTCCAAACTTTTACACCCTCCTGGCAGGAATTAAGCAGCATGCTTTCCTGGTGATAAGTAGATATTTTCCCACTTAACATTTTGCGAAGTATTCACTTCGCTAAAAGCCAACCCAAAGAATCTCATTGTGTGTTTGAATAAAGTGGCTGCAAGGTTTGTCATCATCTTAGATCCCCACTGGCATTACAACCCTAGCTTCCATGATTCAGTACTGAAACAAATACACACCTACAGCAAAAAGGGTTCTCATTTCTTGCTACAGATTTGTCTCCTACTATGCAAGGAATAAGCCAACAGGTCTTGTAAAATCTCTGCAAATGAGAAGCTCTCTCTTTCTTCAGCAGCCTTTTTATCTGCTTTGACATTACAGAAGTGATATGGTCTGTATTTTAATGTCAGATAGGTTTTTAATCTTAAAAGCTATCAGCAGGAAAACATAGACAACAGTTTTAGCTCACAATGCAGAGTGGATATTTGGCAACCCAGGTTTGTACTCTTTGGCAAGTTCATAATTTTATTGATACCAATTCAGAGCAGGACAGCAATACCTGGGGTTCTGTGCAGCTTTCCCTATAAATAAGGGTTGGCTTTTTTCTTCCTTTTTTTAGCCAGTAACAAAACCAGGAAATTGAAATGACTACTAAGACCTCATAATACTCAAAAATAGATCTGGAAAACCGTGGAGTGGCTCAGCCCATCTCCACTCTGTGATTTCTCGAAATCACAGCAAAACCTCAAACTTCACAGTCTATTAACTCTAGAACTTCTATAGTTTATGTAGGGAGTTAATTCCCAAGCCATGTGACCACAATTAAACTACTGTATTTAAATGGAATAGGCTTTAAATGAGGGTTCTCCCCTCCATGAATTTTCTGCTACGCTTCTGAATTTTCTACTTTCCTGGTCAACTTCTACACATACTCATTACAGGATGTGGTACAAACCAAAAAATTATTAGGCTGTGGGGTTGCTTTTTTTTTTTTTTTTTGGTTTCCCATCTTTTTTTTCATTTTAAAACTCAAACCAAGCTGCTGATAATTAAATGTACCTTTGGTGTCACTTTCATAAACCCAAATTCTGCTGAACTAGATGCACTAGTCTAAGCTCTAAACCTCACATTGTCAGTTGTAATTGCTGTTGCATACAATATATTCAATGTTATTAAGGCTTCTATGAGTGCAGTGGAAGCCTGATAATAACATTAATAGTATGCCTTATAGGTTACAAACACCAAGACATCAGCTCACAATCTACTGGATTTGCCCTAAGAAGTGGTGAATTTAAATCCTGCATAAAAAGCTTTCAACTCTAAGAAATTCTTTAATCATCTTGATTTAAGAGGATTATGACATGGATCAGTTGTAACATAAATGGCACGCTGATGAAATTCTCAATGTATTAAAAAAATAAATTCAAAGCAAATACACAGCTAGCCCAACTAAACTCAGTTGGAAGATTAGGTTAAGCCTTAAATACACTATGTGCATAATTCTTCAGATGTTAAGACCCAGGAAACAATCACTTTCAAATAGTTTAGCACTCAAGAGAAGATTCCATACAATGCTAAACTGGCAGGGAAAAGGACAGCAAAGAATACAGGATACATTCACTAGAATGAATATTTTCTTTTGATCTATCTTTCTACACCCAAAAGATATGTGTGTAAACTCACTGTGCAGTTTATTGGTTTCAGATTAAAAGGTAATTAATCACTTATCAGCGACAGCCAAATGCAGCCAGCTAAAATGCCGAAAGTCTTTTTCACTGTCCATCAGGAAAAAATAAAATTATAATTAAAAGTAAATAAAATTCCTAAGATAGTGATAAATGCTTCCCTCAATCCAAAGCCTTTGAATTTGAAGGGCTGTTTTGGAGTAAAACTGCAAAGCCAATTTAGGAACTGCAATGAGCCTTCAGAATAGACAGTGGAGCTGTACTGATCAAAACTGTACTTGGGAGTCATGATTATCACTGTGTTCCTGGAGCTGGCTTCTAGTTTTCCATTAAGAGTAAATCTCCACTTCAGAATAAGAATAACTTCCTCACTCTAAAATGAACCTGAAAATGTCATCATTCAAGGCAGCAATTACATACCTACTTCAGCACCCGGTCTAAACTAGATTTCTAATTTCACTGTCATCTGAGAAAATAAACCAGCCTGATTACCAGCTTTTAAGGTATTTGCATCAGCAGCCCCACTATCACACAACCACTGTGTGGGTCCATCTCACCCAGAGACAAGGTGACAAACCAGAGTAAGGGAGATTCTCTGCTTACAGGGAGACTTTTCAGAGCACTAAAAGCACACACATTAGGAGAAGGGGAAGAAGGCAGGTCTTCAGTGTATGAAGAAGTACTGAAAACAAGTGAAGCAGTGCCCCTCAAAAAAGAAATGTACCCTTTGCCTGTCCTTTGGATCCCAACATACTGTCCCAGCAGAAGTTGTTCCTTCCAAACCCAAAAGGAAGCATGACAGGTCCTCAACAGATATGTAAACCAAGCATATAGGCACAGGATAACTCCAAGTATGCGCACAGCATGTCTCACTATCAGAGGAAGCCATGCCCACTTATTTGTATTCTGAAATCCAGAGGACCAGTATCCTTAAACATTAATTTCAATTGAGGGTTTGTTTTGGTTTTTTTTTTGTTAAAAACGAAACAGCTCTTTGGTTTTTAACAAGATTTGACCAGTTTGCCTGTTGGCTTTCTTTCCCGCTGGCTTTCTTTTAACTAAATTAAAGATTCTTGTTCCACAGCTGTAGTACAGCATTCACATTAACTTGCAATGAATACTTAAAATGCTTAAAATGCAAAAAAAACCCCTAATATTCTTTGCTCTGTTGAGTTCTCAACACATTTCCATCATTTTAATGCTAAGCACACTATACTTGTGCAGATTATGCTTAAAGGCTGCATGGTAATAAAGAGAACAAATTATTAAATAAACTAAGCATCTGAGATAGTAAATCAAGGAAAGAAAATTTTTCTTTATGGTATCAAAATGACCAGGGTAAAACAACAGTTAAAAGAATCCGAGGGAAAGCCAAAAACCTTGGGGAAAAAAATTAGAGTTGATATTCAAACTCACCAATCCCCCAGCTGTTAGAAAAATCCAAAAATTAATAGTATCACCTGAGGATTGAAATGGTGGCATTTGGGAAAACCCTGATGAAAATGCTGATGAGGGAGAATGGGACTCCAATGAAATAAATTAACCTCTGGCTCGTCTTCTAGAAAGGATGCGGTTCTAGAATTAAAAATTATACCCATAATGAAGACTGAAGTGTTCAAAGGACCTCAAGGAGGTCAGAAAAAAAACCATGGTCAGAACTACTCCCTGGGACCCCCTACAAGTGGCAAACATACAGGAAAAATATGGATGAAAACCAGGGGAGTCAGAGACTGAGCATTTGTTGAGAGTGAGTGCCTCAGGAGAAGGTAGACTATTGCTAGATGGAAGTGATGTTGACAGGTAACTGGGGGCCAGGAGCCCTATTAAACCAAGGATCTGAGCCTATCAATCAACTCCATTCAATAACCAGCAGGGTTGCATACTGGGCAAGAGGAACAGAGGTTATGGGGAGAGCAGGACCAGCTTCCATAACCATTTGGCCATCTTATGAAATATTCACCACTGTTACAAAGCAATGTATGGACACCAAAATGGATATATCCCAATCTCCCCAGAAGTCGATCCTAATATGTTAAGATCTCTATTGAAAGAAGCCCTGATAACATTTAAAAAGTTTTCAGTAGGGTGACAAGGCAAAATGAGAGGAGATGTAATACATAATGAAGTGTTACAAGATTCCCAAGATGACCTATCCTCTTGGGCAAGACTCTTTCATAACACAGTAAACCATGCAAGGGAAATCAGCTGGGAAACTCACCCCAGAGAACAAACTTGGGCCTTTGAGAGGGGCGCAAAACCTGAAGTGCAGAGACTTCCTGAGTGCAGGTGAGGACTTTTAAACATACCCTGCCTGAGATAAAAGAAGGATCAAAATACCCCTGAAGCAAAATGAGCTGTGGAGAACGGCAGTAACTTTAGGTACTCCCCGTGCAGCTCTCAGGCAACAAGAAAACACTTAGTAAAAACAGTGCAAGGGGGAAATACAAAAAACAAAAAGCTTTGACAGAAAAGACATACCCTCAACTCTTTGAGGACAGGAAGAGAGACGAAAGAAAAAACCTCACTAAGGGCTGGGAGAACTTTAGGCTTTATCACCTCATGCATTATGATCCATCAATGGGCTGATAAAGGAGAAGCCCCATATTTACTTACCAGAAGGACCTAGAAAACATCCTTTGAAATATGTGATTGATAGAGGAGCTCAAATTTCATTAAACACCCCAATGGAACCTGATAAACTAGACATAAGCTTTAAAAGAAATAGATACTTAATGGACAAAGTAATTTATGTTATACTGCCAAAGTCTGTTTATGTTTACCTGGGCAAAGACAATGGACCTCACACACCCTTGCAATCACAGAGCATGAAGAAAATACTTTAGGATATAATATCTTTAAAGGAGAAATCTGGCGATTGCCTGATGGGAATATTTGATCATTGAGGCCCACAAAAACTCCAAGTAAGTTTTCTGAAGAGAATGAGAACACTTATTCAACATATAATGGTTTTAAGCATGTACTGACAGGAATGGGAGTGGTATTTGGACTGTTGGCTGTCACTAAAAGCAGGTATACTAATGCCAAAGCTACTATTTCAGGGCTCTATAACTGCTTTTCTAGTCTTCCTGTTCCAGATTACACACAAATGGATCACAATGGATCACTCTTGACCAGCATGATGGTACTGCACTGGGACAGAAAGAAGGGTGTCAAAGGAATTTTTCATATTATTATGAAATTATTAACCTTATTATCCCTAAGCAAACAGGATGGTGGAATGTGCTGATGATTTGTTGAAAAGCTACTTTGCACCTCATGCATCTGCATGGGATGAAAGGTTACCCTCTGTATTATAGAGACAGATAAATGACAAAGACCATGGTATAATGCAGACTTCTGCAGTGCTGGCTTTCTGTCCAGGGTAGTCTTTGACAATGAGGGTTGGCTGGGGAACAGGATACTCACATAGCAGCATGGCTCACAGCTCCTACAGCCTGCCTGGCCTGGGCTTCAGGCCACTCCATCCTGAGGTACGACCGGAACAGAATGCACAAAAGAGAACAGCTTTGCAGGAGGCGACCATTTGGAATCATTATAGTAGCTCTTGTTTTAACTACTTCACTACAAGATACCAAAGTTCTGACTACAGTGGAGCTCCCACACTCCACTGAGTGAGTCAGAAGTGAATGAAAAGACTTCAATTTCTCAAGAGTTAGAATCATAGAATAGTTAAGGTTGGAAAAGACCTTTAAGATCATCAAGTCAAACTGTCAACCCAGCACCACCACCATGTTCAACATTAAACCTTGTCCTCAAGTGCCATATCCATACTTTTTTGAATATTTTCAGAGATGGTGACTCCACCACTTCCCTGGACAGCAGGTTCAATGTTTTACAACCCTCTGTGAAGAAATTTTTCCTAATATCCAATCTATGCTTCCCCTGGTGCAATTCGAGGCCATTTCCTCTCATCCTGTTACTTCTTACCTGAGAGAAGAGATTGGACTGCACTTGGCTACAACTGCCCATTCCCACTTTTACTAACAGGTCTTTATATATGGAGGTAAAGTAGAGGATCAGAAAGAACTAAGAGCTTCTCCAAAAACATACTTGAGCTCAAAATAGACAATCAGCTGCCTTGAAGAGCTTCTCTGAGTTACACAAGATTCACAAAGCATGCAAAAGCTGAAGTGAGAAGCAAGCAGTCACTTCTACAATAAACTTAGTGACTTTCCAACCACTTCTGTCAGCAGGTGGAGCAGCAACAGCATTACATACAGAGACATAAATATGTCTATCACGCCTATATATGTCTATTTATCAAATATGGCTATATATACATATATATTCTAGCCCTTTAAAAAATGGGGGGAAAGGAAATATCAGACTATAGATAAGAAAAATAGTTTCTCAAAGAGGATGTTTATGCCTAAATTTGCAAACTGCTGCTGCTGTCACAACACAGAAAGGGGCAAATTCTGAAAGGGCCTCTAGCAGCTCTACTGTAGGATTAGTCTCAGCAGCTACCAGCTAACTGGAGTTTCTCTCTGTGTTCTTCCCCCTGGGTCTAGTAGTTTTGTTACACAGAGCCAGGCAGGTAATCAGGGATCCTCAGGGACAGTGAAGGGTACTTTGAGAATGCCAGCTCCTTTTCTTCACCTTATTGCGGGGCAGACCAGTGGGGAAATGGTCAAAATACATTTTTTATTTTCCTTTACCAAAAGCATAACGATAGAACCCATATGAGCTTAACTTCCAAGGTATCCTAAAACTCATATACCACTTCTTGTGCTCTGTAAATGAAGCCAGGAATATAGTGGCTATGCACAGGTGCATTTTCTAAGCAAAAAAAACTTTGGCAATTCAAGAACTATTCAAACATGTTATTCTACTATTTCACTGGTTTAACTGAAGACCAAATGCCACTATGCTACAATAGTGTTTATCTCAGTACTGACCATTATCTTGAAGGACTCCTGATAAAGCTTTTACTGCCTGTTTTACTTTTGTAGAGTGGTTAGAAAAGTGTTGTCTGGACACGGAATTCTTTGGGCTCTGGCTTTTTTTGTCTTTCCTTTTGGGAAGCTGAGGTGAGGAACTGTTTTCTCCCTGGTCACTGGATCCAATGGTAGATTTAGATTGCCGATCATTTCCCTGAAAAGAAGAGGATGTAATTGTCAGTGATGGAAATTAAAATAGCTTGTTTTTAAAATTTCATTAAGGACTAGTATTGAGTGCTAAAGAAGCATAATAATTTACAAATAGTACACTTAAATTATAGCTTAAAATATCCAGAGAAGTATAACTATTTTATCAACTTACTGTATGATCTGACCAATTAAATCCTCAACAGCTTCCAGGAGAAAAATCACATTTATTATAAGAAAATAATGTTTCATTTAATGAAAAGAATGGCTAGATGAATCTATGCATGCATGTATATTATATACAGCTATCACTCATCCATACATGGGGACTGTCACAAGATAAAACAAGCATAACTTGTTAATAAATCACTGTCTGTGTAAGTGAGACCTGGGCATTATTCTAATTGTCAAGAAAAGCTGGAGGAGAATGACAGTCTTCATGGGGCAGTAACATACTCAATAGAATGGAACAGAAACTTGTATATTTTATTGCTTACTTCTTTTTAGTGGCTCCAGAGACTGTTTTGTTTTCTAAACAGTGAATGGACGTGATCAACTACCACAACTATAATGACAGACTGGGAGTTTGATTCCTTGCATTCTTGTACTTATACAGTAACCTGCACGTGTGGAGAACTGGTGAAAACAGATACATAGATCCTGTTTTGGCACTAAAATTAAATCCACAGAGGATCTCCTTGTAGCAAGGTGGAGTTAGGTTCTTCTCTCAGTCAACAAGCAACAGGACAAGAGGAAAGGGCCTCAAGCTATGCCAGGGCAGTTCAGATTGGACATGAGGAAGAATTCCTTCACTGAAATAGTGATTAAGCATTGAAACAGGTTGCCCTGGGAAGTGGTGGAGTCACCATTCCTGGAAGTGTTTAAGAAACAACTGGACATGGCACTTTGTGCTATGGTTTACTTGACATGGTGGTGATAGGTCAGAGATTGAACTCGATAACCTTGGGGGTCTTTTCCAACCTTAATGGTTCCATGACTCATTTTGTACACACATAAATAGCTATACAGGATACAAAGCAGTGAAGGATCAAGCTCTGTATGTAGTGGTTACCTAGAACAAAACGTATCAGATTGCAAACCAGTTTACGGTTATTTTGAGACTCGGCATTCAGAAACACAAATATTTTCTGCAAAATGTTTTGTAAAAGGTTCTGTGTTTTTCCTTTAGGTATATAATTTGAATAAATGCATAAATATATATGATCAGGTTTATAGGAAAGCCCTCAAGCCAGCAGCTGATCTTTGCTATGGAAGATTTTATCAAAAACAAACCAGCTCTTATCACAATATTTTCTTAGATTTCTTCTGTCTAATTGACACTGCAAATAGCTACAGATTCATCAGGCTTTAATAAGCATGCCACCAGGTGGCTGTGGATTTTTTTCTCTTCAGATTTAATTAAAACCCAAAGGACAGGGATTTTCCATCTACCAGAATTTAGCTGAATTGGAAATTTAATACTTACACTGCCTTTAGACTTTCGAGATCCCACAATCGGAGGCAGTACAGAGGTTTTGGAACTGCAGAAATAAGCCATATATTAGAATGGTGTACACTGTCACTGGCACAGACACCATGTATCTGTAATCAAGGCAGATAACACCAAGACGGCTATGGCAACAGAGGTAATAGTTTTTTTCACTGTGTGTTTTCACTAAGCATCACTCATTCTGTTTACTAGACTATGTTTAAATGCATAACCATTAACTTACTCAAACAAGTGCATTACCCCACAATGCATACTTTATATACCAAAACCTTGCAAAGCAGCATTCAACGAGATACTGTGTGAATGTACCTCACAATTTCCATTTCTTTCCATTTATTTCAATTAAATGGTTCCAAATTTTCATGTTTTCCAAAGGTACAAAAAGCATAAGTTTCTCCTTACAGACACCCAGTTCAGGACTCTGTTATGTGAGTGTTGTGGTCTACAAAAAGTAGACTCAAACATAAAACAATCTTAAGGGAGTACATATTTCACAAGACATTACTAATCAAGAGTAGACCAAAACTGTTGTAGCTGCACCTAATCTCATTCAGCTGTACACATTTGTTTCCCAAGGAAAAATAAATAGGATTACTTTCACTTGGATTAATTTTTCTCTGATGCTAATTTTGTGATACATGATCAAGGGGACTTTTATAAGATGAATTGGTCTTTTGAATTTCCATTTTTGCTTTTGTGATTTTTATCTCAACTTTCTCTGCTGACAATGAACTTTTGCATCCATATTAACTCATGCATCATTCTTGGAATAAAAGTTTTGTACTTTACTGGTGGCACTTTGTAAACCAATTGACACACACATACACAGCAGAAGTGTATCACACCCTTTAGAACTTACCCCTGTGGCCTTCTCATTGTAGATTTGGACAGCAGATCACCATACGGCAATTTCTTAAACTTTTCTCTACCCACTGCAACATAAATTTGCCCATTCTCCAAGTCTGACCCATTCTGAACAAGTTTTCCATCTACAGTGTAGAGTCTGAAAAAATGAAAATGCTTATTATAATAAACCTTAACATTCAGTTAAGTGCATTACAAGCACTGAAAGCTATGTTAATCTAAATTCACTAAATATATGTTGAATTTCCACATATGAAACCCAATAAAGTACAGTGGACACCATACAATGATCAGTAACTACACTTAAAAAAAATAAAACCAACCAACCAAAAAATCTAAACCCCAAAAAAACCAAAACAACAAACCACCAAGGAAAAACAGCAAGATAACTACTTAAATCACAGTTTATATAAAACTAACAAAGTATGAAGTGCTATAACAGATGAAATAGTCTCATAATTTCTAGAAAGAAATAAATGGCTTTATACTTCTAAGGTCTTCAATACATTTTCCCTGTTACCTTGGAATGAATCTATTCCATGAGTTCCCGACCCCCTCTCCTACCAAGTTCCACCTTCTATGTGTGCTCAGGGAACTATGCAGTAACTCTGGAAGAAGGGCATTCATGACTGAAAAAGCCCTGTGCACCCAACACAGACCATGCCAATAATATTGCATTTATATTGTTATACTGTGTAGATTAGAAGGTTGACACTTGGTGGGAATAACAGGAAATACAATACTACATTAAAACAAGAAGCCATGTATCTTAGGCATCTACCAATAATGATTATGTCTATTATACCAGGTGGATTTTTACCATAATGACTTCTTTTTGAGAAGAAAGAAACGTATCATGAACTGTTGGAGGAAATTTACTTCCTTGTCAAGTTTGTGATTTTATTTTAGCATGGTCTAAACAGTGAGTAAGGAGGGAACATTCAATAATAAATTTCCTATGAAGCATAGTTTGAAACTCAACAATATTTCTATTTAATTTAAAAGTCAACAATAACAACCTTCATTTAAGTCTTCCATGCTGGAATGTTGAATGTCTAACTAACTGCCTTTCTAGAAGCCTTCTACAGCAGCTATACTATGTACAAATTTACAGTCATAAATTTCAAGACAATGCAAGGAGATATAAAAGTATATACACAACCATACAATGAACATTTGGTGAAGAATATCAAGAGGCTACTTTGAGTACACCCTCGACTTACAATGTGCAAAAATTTTCAGTTTAATAAAGAGCTTTTAAAATTGATACATAGGGTGGCATAACTTGAATAAACACAGAAAAAAAATCATGCACTTTACTGAACCAGGAATCACAGAATATCTGAGGTTGAACAAGGTCTCTGGGGATCACCTAGTACAATGATGTCTTGCAGAGCAGAGCAACTAGAGCAGGCTGTTCAGGACTGTCTCTAGGTATATACTGAACACCTGCAAGGATGTTCAGAGATGTTCCACTGCCTCTCTGGGCAACATGTTCCAGTATGTGATGACAATTACTGTAAATATTTTTTCTTCTCTTCAAGTGAAATTTCCTGTATTTCATTTTGCCTCTTGTCCTATCACCGAGAAGAGCCTGGCTCTGTCTTCTTCACTCATTTCCACCAGGTATATGCACACACTTAAAAGATCCCCCTGAGCCTTCTCTTCCTCAGGCTGCAGAGTCCCAGCTCTCCTCACACGGCAAATATCTTCAAGCCCTTCTCTCTGTGGCCCTTTACTGCACTTGCTCCAGCATGTCCATGTTTCTTGTATTATCCTCATGAAAGTACCCTGACTTTATATGTGTCTTCTGCCACATGGGAACACTTTTTGGAGTCCAAAGACTGAACATTTTGAAAGGTGAAATTGCAACTATTTTAAATGTATATCGCATTGCTGCCTCCTTGAGAAGATATGCTAACCTCGTTTTTACTACTCATATTTACTTCATAGTGCAAACATTCCACAGGCATGGCAGCAATTCAAAGAGCAATTTATGTTTCACTACCACAGAGTCAACATCAGTTACACACAATGAAAATAAAACAAGCTATCGGAAAATCAGCAGGAAGCCTATTTCTGAATTAATCTCACTGTGTTCTGCTAGACTGCACTTCACTTTGGGAACTCGGGGGAAAAAACAGCATATCAGTGTACTACAGCTTAAGAATTGTTTATATATTTGTATGGGTCTGCAGATATATACATACAAAATAACTGAGGTTTTTTTTGTTCCCGATCTTTCATTTTGCTTGTCCTTTAATGTTATATTTAAAGCGCAGAACTTTTTTGTTTAATACAACTCAAAAAATGCTACAGATTACCTGGCAATCTTTATTTACCCTGAAAACAGTAATCACAATAGCGGAATCAAACATAATCAATCTCTGAAGATGAAAGTGAAATCAAAAATGTATTTTTAAAAAAAGGATCTTCAAACAAATAACTAAATTGACTTAACAAGCACACACAAGTTTTGTGACACAAATTTCTGAAGCTACTTTTTTACAATTTCTGGATTTTGAAGACACAATTTTCACCCACCGACTTTGCCACAACCATTCACAGACCAGCTGGGCTCTCTCTGGCTTGTATTATGTAACAAAAGAATGTCCCTGTGGTCACTTTTTCCAAGGATGACCTAGGTGAGAGGATTGCCCTGTGAGAAGTCACTGGGCTTCCATTTTCCCTCCTGAATCCAAGCTAAAAAGTGACAGCCAAAAGAAAGCAAGCATACAGGCTGAGAAAGGGAGACAGCAAAGACACAATTTCTGGGACAATATCCCCAGATTTCCAGCTGCTGACGCACCCAGTACCTGCCCATCTGGTTTCTGCACCCTGTCCCCATCAACAATCTGGCAAGCAGAAAATCTGCTTTCCCATCATCTCCCCTCTCATATTTCTTGCTTCCATCCCTATTCAAATCAAAGTGATCAATAATTTCTTTTTTAAAAAGCCCCATGTGAAATTGTAAGACTTGGTAGCTTTTTAAGTCTTTTAATAACACAGAAAATAAAAGGCTGCCATGTACATAATGCAGGTTCTTCTAAGTCCACTTACCCTTCTTTAATGAGAAATTATATCTTTCCAATGTCAATGGTTTTGCCAGATCTCCCCTAATGCTAATATGGTTTCAATAAACCCCAGCAAGTAATGTGTAACTCATTAGAGAACTATGATCACTTTACTAATGGATTTAATATGTGTTTCTAATATTTTATGGAAAAGAAAATGAAAACTGAGTTAATAGAAAACCATCAAAGGGAAAACATTCAATAATTAAAAATGTCATGTACATTATCTTATTTTTGAAGGATTAAAGATAAGCACGGAAGGGAACGTCTCAAAAGGAATCTTAGTTATGTATTGAATGCTTTCATGTACAACATTCAGTTTCACCAGAGTGACACCAAGTAATGAGAATAAAATGTGAAAGATTTTTGAATTGCTAAACAACCTGAGAGCAGAAAGAATTAGTACACTGTAAATGTCTTTTCTCACTTTGTTCACTTCTGAATTACACTAGCTGAGAAACAGATCCAGAACGCTGCAACAAATACAGGTTTACTTTACTGCAAGTGAAAGTCCTAAGTAGCCAGCCAGCTAATAGGAGCAAAGAAGTGCAGGGCTGAGAGGAAAAAACTTGATGAGAGCTAATATTCAACAGCATTACCTTAATCTTCTGTCACCCTTATCAAACAGGAAAGCAAGCAGAAGAACTAAAAGACTACCTTATCTTCACTGTTTTGAGAAAGATTTTGCAAGCTTAGCCTCAGACATTGCATAGGCTGTGAAAAATGATCTTCCACAAAAGGTCCTTTCCCAGCTGATGAAGAGATTTCTGTAATGTGCTCTGCATGGGACAACACTGGAATGTCAGTAATTTGCTCGCACACCTTGACAGCCCACTTACACTGCAGTGTTTCTCACAGACATCGTATCTATCATTTTGCTCTAGAACTTGTAACTACCAAATGTCATTTTAGGTACCTTATTTTACATTGTAAAAGCCTTAAGAGACTGAAACCTACCTTTCCAAGAGGTGACCTCCCATGCCTCGGATACCTCAACAACTCAGACCAGCTGAGATACTGGAACTGGCAAACCCCAAATAAAACTTTTGTCTTGGCTTTTATTAAGAGGCTGAGGGCTGAATACGAACCACATCCTAGTCTTGGCCCAGGTATACAAACCTCAAAGAATCTACAATATTCTCTTTGAAATTGCTTATGAGAATGTATCTCACATTCCAAACATCTTCACCAACTTTACCATACTTATTTATTTTATTCTGACGTGTAACTTAATTATTAGTACTAAGTGTATTGAATTATTATTGTATTATTACAGGCCTGCTAATTAAATAATTAATTAATAACTATTATTTTTAAAATAACAGTTTAAGCAATTTGTGGTTATTCCTTCTTTTAAATAGCAGTTGAAATGAAACCTGAAGGTTACTTGGAGTCAATGTATTTCCACTTTGTGGCTTTTTGACGTATTTTAATTTTCTTACAGTGAAACTTCCCATAAAATAAGAATGGTCCATTATATCTACCTATAGAGTTTTAGAAACATATCTAGGCATATAAAATGTAGCTTGCAAATATCTGGCTTCTTTATACCTGTGAACAGCTCCACTTCTGAGGGTAACTTTTCCTGTAACCATTTCAAGAATATGATCCCAGTGGTTCAGTGTTTTCCTGGGAATGAGTAGGCGCACTGCAGGACTAATAAGGTCTCCATTAGCAATCAGGCTGAAATAAAACAAAATAAAATAACTTGGAGGAGTATTTTAAAAAAAGCTCACCTGAAGTGAACACACTACCACCACCACCCCTGAAATGGCAATCCACTAAGTGACAATTCTACTTACAAAATAGTGTAGGGCTCCTGGAGAGGCTTTCGAAACCGTGCTGACGCGGTGATCCTACTGTGAGTAACTGGCTTGACCTGCAAGAACAAAACAAGAATTAGAAATTACGCAGTCTTCACAGTCAGGAAAAGTTTACCCTGCCCACCATCAGGAAGCAGGACAGCATGTTTCTAAAGCAGGCATTTTATTCCGTTCCAGCTTCACCTTCTACATAGCACACACAATTACTGCTGCAAGTCTATATGTATGATGAATAACAACTGCAGCACAGCAAACCACAGTGCACCACGGCACAACACATGGTTTGCACTGAGAAGACAGAATTATAGGGACATCTTTGGCTGTTTTACAGACCCAAATAAATACTACCAAAAGCTGTTCTTGCTGTCTCAGTCTTTATTGCTCATAATCATGGTGCAGGCAATTTAACTATCTTCTCTTTTTAACAATAAATGCCATTGCTAAATCTCTCTGCTATTATAGTAACTACTTTTGGTCTTGTACAGACCTTTAATCCAAATCCATCAGTAATTTATAAAGGTTCCTGAATACTTTGCTGATTTTAGAGCAATTACTCAAAAAGTGAGGTGAACTGCAGATTTTTGGCCTACAGAATAATACATAGGTTACTTAATTCCCAGAATTATGCCCTGTACTCTTTCGAACAGACACTGCATTGAGATCAACATTAATGTTGTTATTCTTAACAGAAAGCTAAAAAAAAAATAAAAGGATAACCCCAAATTCCAAAATCATGAGGAAGATTTTTTAAAATTCTTCATCATTAGCAAATCAAAATAAGGAGCTAAATCCAAATAAAAGTTTCAAAAGTTACAGTACATGCATTAACAAGTTGGCTACATTTCTAAAAAGAAAATATCATAAAAACTTAAAGGATTAAATAGATGGCATGCAGAAAGACATGCTTTCATAGATGTACAAAGTTTATTTTAGCTGGCAATTTTCTAGTCACTGTGTAAAGCAATCAAATGGCATGATATGTTGCAGATTTATCACACTATCTTAACCAGTACTTCTCATATAATTTGTGGCAAATTATCTGAACTACAATGCTCTTAGTCTTTGCTTGGATTTTCATACAAACTCATTTAGTAATGACTGGAATGCTTTCCAGATCTTTCTTTTGCATACACTGAAAAGAAAGGTGCTAAACCTAGTAGATATTCAAAATCGGCTAAAAATTATTATTAAAATAATCAAATCTGATTTCCTCCATGAGTCAAAGAATGTAACACAGCAAATTATGCACCAAGCACAAATTCTGGAGGTGAGATAGCAAACTTAGGAGAAAAGGAACCAACGAAACAAAAGCAATACTGGCACTCCTTAGTGTTTCATTTCAAGTGAATAATTTCAAGTAAAATACAGCAACAGGTAAACCTGTTGAACAAAATCTGTTTTCAATGTCTGCTGAAAAGGAAGCATATTTATTCTGAATTCAACTCACTCTAACTTTTTGCATTTTCCAAAGACTCTTGTGAGTTTTGTAGCCCTCTCAAACATCTCTTTTGAGAGACTCAGAGGACATAAAAGCCCACAGTGGTAATCGACGAAGAAAGGCAGAATCAGCCTTTGCACAGCTACATAGATTAAAAACCTAAACAGAAGCAATCAGCCCCAGAAGGACATGGTGATTTGAAGCTCAGTGCAAAGGGATATTTTGGCCAGAGACATTCACAAGAGGAGAGACAGCAAGGAAGATGCATTATACCAGCATTGCTTCCAGACCAGACTAGAAAGCAGACTCCTGGCATGGCTGGGGACTTCCCCTTTACGCAAGCAATTCACAAACCATTTGCATTTACTCCTTAAGATCTGCTTTGCAGATGCATGTTTGTTTTGGCCTCATACAAAGAGAAATTCCGTACTAGACTGTACATAAGCTGTGCACTAAACGTAACTGCAGTTCACAATCTTGCTGTTAATTCCAGTGGGATCTGGAACAGGGGAAAGATTCACACAGGGGAAAGATTCACACCTACTACTATAGGCTTGGAAAGAGAGCAAGAGGTTGCTATCATACAGCTCATTAGGAGAGGCAAAGACATTTTTTGAGAACTGACAAATAACTTAGGAGCACAGCCATTCTGGCAGATACATATGAAGCATATTCTTCAGAGCATAATTGGCCATTTATGTCACCAAAATTTGAAATGAAAATTTACTGGGAAAAAAAGAAAATGAACCTTAAACTGCAACATCTGAAAACATTTTCTGTTTTTGCTGTCAGACATTAAAGGGTTATTTTCTCAGTGTAAGCAAGCTAATCAAGCGCTTCAGAATACAGGAAAAAAAAAAAAGGTAACTTTCTAAAGGTTATGCTGCTGGAGGCTAAGAAAATACTAATTTACTTCTATAGCATCAGGTTCCTAATATTTAGGCTCCAAACAGAGGTTGCACACAAAAATGGGAGTTACTGAACCTTGGAGGACCTTAGACCTTTTCTTGTAGCTGGTAGGTTGCCAGGACAATCCTCTATAAAATATCCAATACATAAATAGTAAAAAAATTTGATTCTGCATCCATTAATGATGCTCATTTATGCCACCCAAGCCCTCCCACACTCTCTCCAAACAGTCCATCAAACTAACTTCTCTGATGCAGCCTGCAACACTCAGATTCCAATGCTCCACACCTTACTGGAACAGCTAGAAAGCATTCACTAAGCATAAAGGAGCCCTTAAGGATAGTACCAGGTGTGCCCTATTACTTAGTTGCTCCTGCAGGCTGATCAAACCATTAACTTTGGTGTAGGCTCCTCAGGAGGCCATCAAGTGACTGCATGTGGCCCAGTCACCAGACCCTGGAGAAAACAATAACCTGATAGACGCTACGAGCTCATTTATTATTTGAAGGATTGTATTTCTGCCAATAATAGACACTGAGGCATCAGCTTGGAAGTTTGTCTTTTGGATTGCCCTCTGAGGATCGTTAATATTCCTGGCAGCCTTCTGCACCTTACAAGTTTAGGCTTGTTATTAAACAAGCAAACTGCAGGAGATTATAACATGGGACCAGCTTGGGCCAAGACCAAATATTTGTCTGTTCTACCTAAGCATGGCCTAAACTGGAGCAAAACATAAACTTGCCTTGTTTATCTAAGCCTGTTTAAATCAATTTACTTTCTGTATTAAAAAAATTAAGAGAATATGTTAGTGCAATAATATACTTGAAAAAGTGGAACTACAAAAATTGGTACAAGGAAGCATGCTCTGAAGGCATGTTCTATAAAGATCACACTACACTGTGATTAAAAAACAAAAAAAAAGTAAGAAAACACCCACCACTTTCATACTATACAGCTTTCTTCTCGTTAATCTGACAGTTCTGTTCACAGAGTTTAGAATAACTTCTTTCTAATCAATATTAGGCTATTTGTGGTCGTGAAAAGCAAGGTACCTAACTTCAAAATACAAAAGTATACATTAATAAAAGATGAAGTGCTCAGCCACAGTAAATCAATTTAGTTCCTTTGAAGTGTATGGAGTTCCACTAAACCATCCCAGCGGAAGACCTGGTCAGGATTTAATTAAGGAATACATAGTTCTGCTCCTATTATGTTTGTAGGAGGCACCACAGTGCTGCAGCATCTGGAATAGCCTGACCCCTCCGGCACTGCAGTTACATATTAACAACAAAGTGGTCTTGGGTGAAAGTTTGTGCTTACATTAGGAGAACAGCATCACTACCCCCCTAACCCCTTTATTTTCTTTTCATTTTGCCAGCCACATTCTCTGATGATGTAAATCAGCACTTTACCATTTACGTCAGCAACTGCAAGCAGATTTACATTGATCAGTGGTCTGACCCCATTATGATTTTATCTTTAAATTTTGTACATTTTCAGTTAGTTTGAAAAGACCCATTAAGGTCAGCTTCCATTTCCTACTGACAAATGTTGCCAACAATTCATAATCTGTGATGAGATACTTATCTGAGGTATTACATGACAACACACAGCAGCAACACAAAGTGTCCAGGGGAAAAAGGAGAAACTCAGAGAAAACTTTATATAAGGTGAAAGCAATCAATCCAATGAGAACTTGCAAGGCAACAAGAGCTGCACACAGTTGGAAATACACCATGGGATCACAGACACTCAAAAACACCATAATGTTTATTTTTCTATTCTTTAAAAAAAAAAAATAAAGTTATTTCACACAGAGCCTCTTAGAGCAGTATAGATTTTACTTACTTCAGAGAGGAGTTAGCATCTATGAAATGGCTTTGCAAACTCTAGGAAAAACAAAACAGCTAAACCTGCACAGGTTATGTTCTGAGAATGGGAATCACTCTGTGGTATTTGAGGACTCTATAAACACTTCAATCTCAGAACACATTTTACAGAGTCTCTCAGAGTCCAGAATTCATCTTCAGTCATAACACACTGGAGTTGAACTTGTGATTAGTTCTGAGTGTGTCCTAACAACCCTTCGTAAATACAAACACACACAGCACATCAGCATCCAACTGAAGCAAGGTAATAGAAGCCATGCCCTCCCAGCTGTTTGCTTTAAACAACATCCTATGGATTTCTCACTTATAATATATGCTAAACATAACTATATTCCAAATATTTACAAATTTTTAAAAACACAAACATAACACTTAACAAACACATGCAACACATTGCTCAATTTACTTTAGGTACTTACATCTTCAAGTGTTGACTGTTGGAAAAAAAACAAAAACAAAGCTAAATGACCAGCAGCCAAACCATTACCTCAGGCAGACTGTCATATTTTTGTAAGAAAACCATTTTTAATTAATCTGTGCGTACCCACATGGATATAATGTGAGTGTATGCATAAATATATATATACTTTAATATAATTTTCATTATAAAATTCTGTTACATTTTTGTTCAGCTGACTACATGAAAACAAATTAGAACAGTAAGTTTTCTAACGGTATTCCAGCACAGGAAACAATTGTTTCAAAAAAATATGACTCTTTTTTTTTTTTTTAAATAGTAATTTTTATACACATTGACAAAAGATGCAGAGTCAAACTTGTTAAATAACTAAAAAAATGCCACTCCTTTTTAGAACACTATGGATGGGCTTGCTTATGCAATCTTTCCAACTCAAAGAAGTGTTACATTCACTTCTTGAAGAAGAGAATGTCACATATACAGCATTAAATGGAAATCATCAATGAGAATGGCTATTCGTGTAAAGACTCTGGGCAAGGCACACATTGGTTTGAAGTACACAGATAAAAAAATAATGGTTTTCACTGCTTTCTTCAGACACATGTTAACCAGTAAAAGGTAATAAACATAATTTCTATCATGGAGATGTATCCCAATTAAGTTTGTTTTGGTTGGTGTGAACCTCTTTGCTGATCCCCATCAACAGAGTTTTTGCTTCTATGAATGCTGCATTATACTTCTCAACACTTATGAAAATACAGACTTGAACGTGGGACAAACTCTGAAAGCTACTCAACCTCTTCTTGGCTTCTTGGGACTTGCAAGAGGCACATGGCACTTCATGGAATCAATCCATGTATATAAGAAAAGTATGCAGTTCATGAAGTAGTATTTTAACTGGCCTCTGAACACGCCAGTCTACATATTCAGTTTCTAAAAAGGTGACTTTTATGCACCTGAGAACAGGTTTAAATAGAAATGTGCCATTTTTAGCTTTTCCTTTCATTGTTCATTAAATAATTAGACATATGCTAAATACAGAGGTCTGGCAGCACTTTCATAGTGCTGCCATGAATACAATACACCAGTTATTCATAGATAAGAAATGCTATCACTGTTTTATTTCCTTTCCTTACCAGAAGTGTCCCCCCATCAAAGGGGGCAATTAAACAGCTGCATGATTTACAGGAAAACATGTATTTACAAAGCCACACTGGACAGCAACAAAGCAAGAGTCAAAAAATGCAATGTGTCTGGACCAGATGCTCTGTGCTGCTTTTCATTTGTACAGGTATAAGAGTTGGCCTTTCTTATTGCTACCAGTGTAGTCCTGGAGGCTATGAACATCTCACTCATTACTCACATCACTTTATAACTAAGCTTTTGAAGCTTTTAATATTTCAACACAATGTCACATTCCAAATTTATCAGCTCATGCAATGAGCCATGGCCTTGCCAATTTGTTACAATGGCCTGTTTGTTAATCAATGTGCCCAGGTAAATTGAGAACAAATATTTACATTTCCTGGGGTAGAACTGGGGTCAAAAGAACCAAAATCCCATTGATATACACCATCACCACCCCGTGATGTGAAAGAAAGGAATGTTCAAGGTTCAGTGATCAAAACCCAACTAGAACAATAAGTTTTCTAAAGCTATTACAGCACAGGAAACCTGCTATCTATTCCAAAGAAATATGACATTTTTTCTAATGGACATTTTTTACACATTGACTAAAGTTTCAGAGTCAAACTCACTGAGGCATTTGCCTAGTACAAAACTATTTTGGTTATACTATGCAGTAACTAACCCGCATAATCCACATTTCCCTGGCTATTTTGCACTACTAGATGGTACTCTGGATAGTACAAAACAGCCTTGAGTCAGAGACTTTGAGCTTGTCTACTGGTGTGGATTTAAATCTACACTCAAACTGCTATTAACTGAGCAATAGGCCACAAGATCACAGGTGCACACAAACTTCTCAGCCCACATAAAACATGGATGAGCTGGAAATGAGCTATTTCACAGCAGACAGTCATGTAGTGACTAAGGGAGTCTTCTAGACAGCAAAGCTCCTGCAAAATTCCCAGAGAGTTTAAAGCCAACCTGTTCACCTGCAAGGTAAATCACCCTCCTTTTTCCATGGTAAGTGAAATGGTACATTAGTGAGTAAATCTCACCTAAGATAATTACACCCTGGAAAGAAAAATTTTTCAGTCTGGATTGGCCATAATTTTAGGACATTGGACTAGTGGTTAAATCTTAAGCTGGGATAAGTCAGACAGTGACACAGTTTTAGCTGCCCAGAAACTTAGCCTGTGCAATGCTCCAAAATAGATCGTGCCTGTGTTGCCTCTGGATCCCAAGAATAGATTCCATTCCTTCTCTGAGTTGCATGATGCTGTACCCACACTGCTGACAACACACACGATTGCATCAATAACACAGAGTTTGTTCAAAATAGATCTTGATATTAATTTCTGACACTGACATGATAATGATGATTCCGATTCAGACTGGTCATGCCTCTCACATTTTGTGTATTTTCCTCAAATTCCTTAGACTAATTAAACCAAAAGGCCTTTACAGCTCATCAGAAGGACCTGAGGCTAGGAATAGTCAAAAGATGAAGAACAAAAAACAACTCCCCAAAAAATCTTTTTTTTTTCTTCACCATTTTCAATCAAAGACAAAAGCTGCTTATGTTTCAAGTAAGTCAACTTAACATACAGCAACAAATCATCAATGAGACTAACACATGCCTCATTAAAAGCTTCAGTACTGGCACCTCTTCGCTCACTTCCAGCCTCCTCACAGGGCAGGAAGACCAGTTACCCTACTGAGCAAGGCAGGTGTTAAACAAGGAAGAGAACAATCTTCAAGTTTCAGATCAAACTCAATACAGACCATGGAATTCTCCAGCAGCATGAACTAAAGTCTTTCTGCTGCTCAAAAATTCACTTAATTCATTTGTAAGCAAACTGCTAATCAAAATACTTGAAACTGCACAGTTCAGGTAATACAGAAGTATATAAAGAGAAATTTTATGCATCCATAGTTCAAATAAGGAAAAAAAAAAGGGACAGCTTATCTTCTAAGTTGGTATCTGGGCAGTTCTTCTCTGATTCCTCCTGGTATTAGGCTCTGAACACTCAGGAAGAGTGTTTGTTTTGTATGTCTTGTTGTGCTAATTATGTTACCAGGATACTAAATACCAAACAAAGGAACATCACATTTAACTATTAAAGATGTTGCTCAGGAGATTAGAGACATACATCACATTATTTTAAACTTTGCATTTTAACAGTCCTATTCCTTAAAATACACTTACACCAGAATTACTAATCAATTTAGCATGAGAAAATTCTTGCCCAGTCTGTGACACTAGCAGTAGAAAAAAATCAAATGCATCAGATATGGAGTAGCAAGAGGGTTTTGTTTTGCATTCTGGCAAAGGAATATGAAGTGGACCTTTATACACAATTTGTTACCAGCCATACTGTATTTTGTGTTTAGTAATTTTGGGTAGCATTAATAATGTTTGTGTTTTTTTAATCCATAGGAAAGAAGTTGGAAATAATATCTTATGTAGTTACATTGTTTTGACATCAAAAGGCTGTAATTTGCATAGCCTGGGATAATTTCTAGTATCTATTCAGTCCCTTTTACAAAACTATCTTCTGTACAGAGAAAATATCCATGAACCATTTCTAACTGACAGTAAGATGTTAAAGTGAATCAAGAGCCCAAAGATAATTGAAAAATGACAAGATTTTCCTCATGATTAAACATGTATGTTGTCAAACATGATAAACAGTAGTTTTGAAATAAAAAGTAATTATAACTACTGTGATTTTTCATGAGCAGGTACTTGAAAAAGAATTACTCATGTCAAGTTAGATACAAGGTATATCCATCATGAATACACCAAAATAATTTGTGAAGCCAAGACAACATCATAAACTTCCAAAATGTAATTTTTACAGGTAAGCCAAATCATACTACTGCTGAGAGATGAGCGGTGACTTTGTCAAGCAACAAAGGATGAACAAAAACAATTGCCACGATACTCAAGTAATTTAACTTTGAAATATGGAGGAACAGAGGGAAACACAGGATTTGCAAGCCTTCAAAATACTTTTATAGCATCATCTTAGATGCTTTTGGGGAAAATTTTAGTACTAAGTTCATATCTACCAAGCCTCAAACATTGTATTTTCTACCTCACACTCCCCTGTCATGGTGCTCACCTCTTCTGTCAGCATTGCACAACAGGAAACCTTTCCTGCCCAGGACCTCACCAAGAACACAATGGCCAACTGACCTGCACTGAGATTTGCCAATCAACTATGTCTGGTCCACAAGACCCCCCACCAGCAGCTGCTAAGTGATGGGCTGTACCTGGAGACCACTGCTAGAATAAATTCTTCCAGTCACATTTTCACTCTGCAGTCATACTTTATCACAGGCACTAACATGTTCTGTGAAGCTCCCTAGCAAGAAAAAGTGCTTTACTCCATGTCCTAGTCCATGTCTGTGTCATCCAGAATGTGACCAATGTGAGAACTGATAGGCACAGGATCAGAAAAAGAAGTTTTAAATTTTAAAAATGTTCAGACGCTCATTCAAATCATTGTGATTAGTAAGTGTTTTCACAAGGGAGAGATGTTCTGGAGGTGCATGCAGATACAAATATGCAGGTCATACATGTAGGAAAACTTTGAGGAATCTTTACTGAATTCTCTGAAGAATCATTTGTAAAAATATTGATGATTCCATTCAACAAATATTCCACAAATTGACCACACCTAAATCAAATGATAAAACAAGAAGTTGTGATCGAAAAGGAGTTCTAGAAAAATGAAATAAGTTTATGCAAAACAGTGAAAAAGTGATTTATCACTGGGAAAATGTGATATAGTTGCGTCAGAGCTGCCCAGTCAAATCACCTTGTCCTAGAAGTCCAGGAGAAAAAATGAAGTGCAGACAAAAACACTCAGTGTTCTTACTACCTAAGATCAACCAAGGGCAAATGTATCAACAGTAGAATACTGTGGCCTACTATGGCCTTCTGACAACAGATGCTGTTTCATACAGAGTATAACCTTCCTTTTTTTTCTCAGTTGTAAGAGACTGGTTCTTCAATATCTAAATACTTCTGCTTTTCTTGAGTACCTGTAATTCTTTGCTGTTACAATATCACACGGCAAAGTTCATTTACTACAGTATGTTCAGAGAGTAGTTAGTCATAAGAAGTCAACGAAGAAAGGAAGTTCCAGCTGAACATACTTTTATGAAGCAAAGAGAGTTTAAAATAAATAGCTGCCTACAGGATTTGCAAATACAAAAGCTCAGTTGATTCTTCTTCAGCTTGCCCAGCCCCAATGGCAAGTAAAATTCATCTTTTTGAGTGCAGGAGGGACCATCTAGATCAGACAGTGCCTAGAGAAGTATGAATGTCCCTACTTTGCACATTATAATTGGGAAGTAACATTCAGTACCTTTTAAAAACAATTAAGGTTATAATAAACAACTGGTAACTCTGTTGGTCTGTATTTTCTCAAGAGATTAATTGTTAGATTCCTCAAGCACATCATTTAAAGTGTATTTGGACTTGCACATCAGCTTTGGTACAAACAAAACAAGAAGCTCAGCTGCCAAAAGAAGTAATGGAGGGAAACATACCTGAGAAAGAGTTTGTTACAAAGCTTTAGCTTGAGTCAGGATGAAATATTTTCACTATTTTGCCTACCAATAACACAGCTGTTAAAATTTTGAGATGTATTACTACAGTATGATGGCCCTGACAAAGAATTTACACTGTATCTTGAACATCAATTTTTTCTTGCTTAATTCCAGTTTGACACACATTTTCTAGTTATTTGCAAATTTAAAGTAATTGAGACGTTGCCTTGCAAGAACAATAATAAAAGTGCTCCCAAAAGCAGATGTCAAGCATTTGGCACTTTAACTAACACAAAAGAAAACATACAGCTGCATACAAAGTGTACAGCTGCTGGATAAAGTTTTCTTCATTTTGACTCCCTGAACACTAACCAGAATCAGAAACAGATATTTGTAATTGTTTTATGGAGAAAGTGCCAAATTACAAGTGCTTGATACAATCAGAATTTATACCCTTGTACCCAGAATTGGTACCTTGCATGAAAGGAATACTGCTGCCTCTCTTGGTCCTACAACAAATCTAGGGTTTTGATTTCTAAGTGAGCATCTGAAAAAAAAGTAAAACCAGGACTTGCTGCCTCATTATTTTAACAAAAACTAATGTGTAGGTATTAAAACTTCTGTTACTAGTCCCCTAAAAGTTCATGCCCAGGATTAAATCATTAGGGCATGAAGACAACTGTGTTATTCATAAGCCCAGATAAAAATCTGTAGACTATCAATATGTTTTGTCTCATTTTTATGATTCTTCTCCCCAAATAAATCAATTGTGTAAAAGTTAAATTCAGCACAGGGATTAAAGCTCTCCACAGAGAGACAGTGGAGACTGCAAACATAAGTCAAATACAAAGAAGAAAGCTGAGATAATGGAGGGTTTATACTGGGTTACTTCAAAGCCCCAAGACGTGGCTGAAAGCATTAAGATAATATACAAGCACTGATTCCAGACAAAATAATAAAAGCCTCTTTTATCAAACATGCAACTGTAAGTAAAAAAACTCACAACTTCTACAACTATTTCTCCAACTGCACAGACTTTCTGTTATATCAAAAATCTTCTGAGGATTTGCAGCAAAATAATCAGCCTTAACACTAGCCTTGAAAAAGCAAGGCTGTAGTTGTATGGATAACTATCCAACTAAGAGTAAATTCACAGGGTAGTTATAGCAGCATATCAAATCTTCAACTTGAATTTTATGTTCCTGTTCAGTAAGCCCATTCAAAAAAATACAGGTGACAAGTTATGCTTAATTACAAAATTGTTGTATTTCACAGCCTCTGAATAAGAAGTATCTGAGTATCAAGTAAAAGTCATTAGGGCGATTTTGAGGATTTTTTAGTACAAGGTGTCCTACTGTCTGAAGACACCTGCTATACAAACCACTGAATTGCTGACAATGTGACCTGAGAGCACAAGGATAAAGAAACTGAAAAACGAGTTGATGCTTCCCGTGAGGCAGAAGCTGGAATTCAAATGTTTGTTGGGAGTGACTGCTACTTCCACACACAATAAAACCGTAAAAATAATGCAGAGCCATGCATCTCATACAAATCCATATATGATGCTTTTTGAAGCTTACAGTTATCTCCTCCGACTACAGCGTGAGCACTGTTGAAGAAAAATGACTGAGCTTGGCAAATTATGGACTAGAACTAGTTAGAAGTTTACACTGGCATTTTTCAAGCAAATATGTCCCCTCTTCAGAGAAAATAACAAGTTTTGAAGAAAATTTGCTGGTCCAAAACTCCCAAATTCTTATTCCTACCATTTTTTTCTGCAAGTACAAATCTCCCTTAGGTTTACGACCAGATTCAATGAAGACAACAGATCTTCTGTCTTACTGCGTGTTTAACTGGATATGGTAATTTAGAAAGCTGAGCAGAAGACAGTCAATATATCATACTCAGAGCAACCAGAGTACTGACCACTGAAGAAATAGGTGCAGAATGGTAGATAATTGTATTATTATAAAAGTAAATAAAATAAATGTGTATTAAAAAAAAATCAAGCATAAATGCAGGCATGTCACTAACATAAACTGCATCCTACCTCATTATTGACTTCAGCAGGTTTCTTCTTTGTTTCTCCAATGTCCAAATAGCTGTGGAAAGAAAACAGGTTTGATTATTTACAGGTGCATCTAACTTACACAATACAAATATTCTACACATTTTTTCACACATGAAGGTTTTAAAATTTGTTATGCTTCAAAATAACAGAAAAAGTAAGTCATTATTAATATTAATTAACTCTTACTATGAATCTTCAGGCTAGCCCTCTGGGCTAATATAAAAGACAGGGGAGAACCAAACACCTACCTTCAAGTCACTGCAGACCATCAATAATCCCCTTGACAGAAAGAAGCTCATATTCAGCTGTGAGGTGGATCAATAACTCTCAGCACAGTATCACCTTACCAGAGTTTTCTAAGTCATCATCTTGCCTCTTAGTTTCTCACAGTAAGTCTCTGATAGATTTAAAGTTTTCCTGCACACCCAAGTTTAACTCAGGGCATCAGCTAAAGTTCAAAAGGATCTACACCACTTGGGTTTCAACAGAATGTGGACACATCTGAACACTCATTTCTGGTGGCTGGATGAATCAATTGTAGCTTCATAATTATTTTACGGATAAAATACAAGCCTCAACTGGACAAGCAAAAAAAATTACATCTATTTGGACAACATTATGTTATCCTTGTGATGCTGCCTGATCTCACTTCCAGTGAGAAGGTGCTTTACCAGGTGTTTCAGACTAGAAGACCTTATTTCAGAAGTCAGGTATACCTAAAGTCAAGCATCAGCATAGGCTCACCAAAAGACTCAGATCTTGCAATACATCTGCAGCCCTTCAGTAATGTCACACTCTGTATTTAATGACTGGGATCAGATTCATTCGCCAGAAGAAATTTCCCTACTTGGCCAAAGTTAAGAATTCATGGGACTTTAATGAAGGTACAAAAGCAGTAAAGAGGAAAAAAAAAAAGAAAAAAAAAAAAAAAAGAAGAGAAAAAGAAAAAGTGTAATTCTTTCCTTGAAGGAATAGCAATCATTTATCAAGGTACCACAGAATGGTCACAGGGATTTCAAGGCTTCATTGTGAAGGGACAGTAAGACACAGCAAAGCTGCCGGGCCATGCTTGAAAGTATACGCCAATGCTTTGAAAACGGTAAGTGTAGCAATATAGGATAATATTTTTAAAAGCCTCTCGTTAAAAAACAAATAGTAACAACTGTACCAAGCTCTCAGTATAAAAAGGAACAAGTTCTCTTCAGACCAAAGTCAAGAACTCTTACAGCCTGCAAGACTGAAAAGTGCCTCAGGCAAAATGGTTCCAACAGCCTGTAACAACACCTGCTGACTTTGGTTCTTGTTTTCCAAGCACTGTGGTTCTTGTTTTCCTGTGAATTACTTACACCAAGAACTAAGAAAACTGGCATAAAAAGAAAAGCAAAACATAGTCAAAGGCTTAAATTTACTGTGCAGAAGTCTGGGCATTCAGTCATCACATTTCAAGGACCTGCAAATATGAAAAGCTCTGAATAGGAGTAAAGGTTTTCTATTTTTGGATGATGGCACTCAAAAAAGTCAGACCAAAAATTTTACAAAACTATTCTCACTTACAAAGAAAGCAGAAATGCTTCCAACCCATGGCTAGCCAAGCCAGTGAAGAAACTACAGCATTGTTTAGAACGACACAGCTGGAGAGAGGACAATCTATCAGTGATGAATGAGCACAGATACAAGTAAATGGGCAAAGGAAGGAGGATGGAGGAGCAGCATGCTGAAAAAAAGCTAAAAACCAAAACCAGCTCCAGCACAGACAGTCTTCTTTCAGGAAGCTGAGAGCTGGGGAAGAACTCCAGAGAGATGCAGCCTACATGTACATTCTCACTCACCACTGCAACAACTACAACATACCAACACACCTTACCACATATAGACATATACAAAACAGGGTGTGTTAACTCAGCACTCCTCTAAATGACAAAACAAGCTGGAAAACTTGTTGTATGTTACAAAAATTACTAACATTTACTAAAAATTCTCCCATAAAAGAAAATTTCTATGTATTTTTTTCTAACATCAAAATTTCTAAATGTTGATTGTTTTATTTTATTTTAAAAATTATTCAGCAGTTTACTTTTAACATATGCCGTCAGAACTATCAATCTCAAAATGTTAAGTGTTAGAGTTTGGCTCATGTGCTAAAGGTGAGCGCAGTTTAGTCTTGAATTCATTGTGAACAGGAAAGGAAAAGATTCACTTCTCAGTGTAAAGCATCTGAGGAGGAACAAATCCACTGCTTGAAGCTGAACAATGACATTTTCAACTTCTGCTACTCCTTGGATACTTTCTTCATTACACTCCCACAGCTCCCACACATCAGTGCCACACACCTACATTTCAAAATTCAGCCCCGTGTAAACTATTATAGCAATTAATACATCCAGTAAGAATCAATGAGGGAAGGGGAGGAAATAAATAAAAAAATAATTAAAAAAAAAAATAAAATCAAACTTCTTGCTGCCATCAGACCAGATTCAGGTCCTTTAAGGTAGATGCTCTGATCTGTCACACTGTAACTGCTTACCTGTGACACATTACACAAACATACACACTCTTCTTTAATTCCTTCACTTCCTTCCAATTAACCCTTCCGCTCCTTTAATTTTTCTAAGATGTCTCCCTAATTACCATTCTGTCTACAACCCAGTTAAGAACAACTTCAACATTAAGCATCTGAGCTTGTCTTTAATGCTCTAAAAAGCACTGCCAACATTTCCAGCACTATATAAACAAATATTAATAAGTGAACAACTCCAGTTCTGAATGGAATTCATTTTGGAATTGGAATTCCAATTCCTATTCCAGAAATGGAAGGGATCTCAAGTCATCCCATTTATCCTCTCTACAGCACAGGATTAGGACATATTATCAAGAGATATATAAAACAGCCTGGTTTTACCCAGTCCCTTAGGTTATCTTTTCTTAAACTATTCTCTTTGTTCGCCTTAAATAACTAGGTACCTTGTTGCATGTTGCAACCACAGAAGTCTGGAAAAGTCTCACCATAAAACTCTGACCATAAAGCATAAACTGACAAAAAGAAATGCTTTTTCCCACACAATATAAATCCAGAGTGCCCAATTCTCTAAACAGTGCGTGCTAATGCAAAACACTTACTTGTAACCTACCAAACACAAAACACATTTATAGAGAGGTGCAACATGATGTGCTGATAACTAACAACCTTAAGCTGTCCACAGAATCACAGGATTTAACATCAAAAAGAAATGGTCTATCTCAGTGTTGAGCACCACATTTGACACGGAGAAGAGTAAGTACTGTTGGAAAAGGGCTTATATTTAGCTTGTCATACATCTTTCTCTCTGGCTTTCCTACTGAAGTGCAAGAAGCTTTGATAAATCTTTAGAAGCAGCTAGTAACAGAAATGGTAATGGTGATGATAGAGATCCTGCTCATTACACAGAGTTTTGTCCTGAAACATAATGAGCCACTAATAAGCTCTCCTGAAAAATATAGTGTCCTCAGACACTATATAGTGTCTACAGAACCAAAATGAGGAAGACACTGTAAAGGTGGTAGTTGATGATATAAATTCTCAAACATCTCCAGAAACAGATTGTTAATTTTGAGATTTATTTCTCTAAATTCAACTGTAGGAAAAAATGCCCATAGAGCAAAAGATAAAATAGCCAATTGAGACCATGAAATTCACTGACAGAATTAAGAACAGTTACTGATCACATTCAGAACCACTCTGGAAACACACCTAAAATCCCAGACCTCCTTCACATTACTCTCCCAGTGACTCACTAGAAACCAGACAAACTGGCAGCTTAATTCTTGGTATCCAGGTAGGAACAAGAATGTAAATGGTCATCTTTTAAATAACAGGAGGGACATTAAAAGGCTATCTATGTACCCCAAATGAACAGAGGTGATGGAGATGCAGATAGTTGGGTAGAATACTTTAGAAATTTAAAAAATAAACAAGAAAGGAAGTATTGGGAATTGAATTCCCAGGCTCATCAACTTTGTGGCAGGATGTTAACACTCCACCTTTTACTGCTTTCACCCCATTATCCCTGAGCACAAATACTGACACTGGCCCTTCAGCTAAGCATAGACATCACTGCAACATGCCATTCCTGCATGTCCTTCGGGTTAAAGCGCTATTTCTTCTTTTCTACTGTCATGTCAAAGAGTTGCCCCTATGTGACTCAAAGGGTTGTGGGGCTCACCTCTAAAGCTCTTTTCCTTTTGCCCTGGATCACAGTTTCTAAGTTCGCTTTCCTCAATGACTAATGAAAGGGACAGGATGAGGGGTCGTCTGAAGCACTGCCACAGTGCCAAACCCCAAACGCTGATATTCATTTCTGTGTAAATCTAACATTATCAGCCACTCACTTGAGTTTCTTGAAGGCCTCCCTGCCACCAGCCACATACTGCTCCCCGCTCTGGAGCTCCTCCAGCTGCCGGACACGGTGCCCACCCCGGGGGGTATAGATGTTTCTCACGGCTCCAAAGGGCGCCTGCACCCCGCCCGTCACCTCTTTCAGGAACACATCAAAGTTGGACACTTTCTTCTCGTGGATGACGATGCGGCGCCCCGGGAAGAAAGGGTCCCCGTTGCGATACACCAGCACGCTCTTCACGGCCGGCTGCGAGAGCCAGGACGCCTTGGTGCCAGGACTAGCCATGCCGGAGGCTCCGCGTGCCCCGCGCCGCCAGAGCCGCCCGCACCTGTGTGCCGGGGAGAGGCTCCAGCCCGGGATCCCCTGTGGCCCTGACACCGCCCACGCCGGGCACAAGGGCACACCTCCCGGGGAGCGAGCGCGGCTCGCCGGGGCCGGGGCACGGCGGCTCCGCCCCGGTAACCAGCGCTGCCCCGGGCGCGGCGGGCCCGGGCGGAAAAACGCGGCCTGACACTCGAGCCGGCACAGCAGGGACGTGGGCTGCCGGGCACCCGCGGCCTCGGGGGCCTTTATCCTCGGGCTGTGCCATGACGGGCAGCCTTCTTTCCTCGGGAAACTCTACCCCGCGTGTGCCCGGGCTCCCCGCCGGCAGGAGCCGGCCCGGCCCAGGGCCACCGCGGGAACGAGCGCGGGGGCCGGCGTGCCCAGAGCGGGCCGCGGGGGCAGAGGGAACGGGATCCCAACGAGGGAGAGAGGGAAATCCCCGCTCTGCCTCCTCCTGGGAAGGGAAGGCAGCGGGGAAACGCCGAGGGGGCGCAGCGCTCGCACCGCGCTCCGGCACAGCCTGCGGACGAGGAGCGGTAAAACCTGAGAGAAAGTGAAACACAAGTGCCTTCAAATGTAATTCCTTTAACAACCTCTTTTCCCCGCCCACAGTCTCAAGTCTAAAAATGCGCTAGACCTTCCTACCTGAATTTGTGTAGTGTACAGTAATGATGGTCTTTTCAAATGGGTCTTAACACGCGGGATGGAAGGAATTTTCTTTCCTTTTATCTTACCTCCTTTGATGGGAAAATTAGCCCCCTGCTGTGAGTTACAACACAGCAGTTAACCATTACAAAAAGAGCAATTTCAGGGTGAGGGCAGTCAAACTTGCTACTGTTATTGGTTAACAGCTAAAGTTCCCCACTTGCTGGTCTCCTTCTACCTTAGTAACAGGGAGAACCAAGCATTTACCATCCTCGAATTAATGCTGTTTAACATTGAACTACTGTAACCTGAAAGGAAATTTTTGTTATTAAAGATAATATGTTTCTGAGTAAAAACCAAAAATGTTGATGACCCTCACGCTGCTTTGCATTCAGGTGGTGATATGTCAACTATCTGCTATTTTATACCAGATTCTACCACGTTTAGTGATCTTGGATCTAATTTGTAGTCGCACAACATCTTTGACATAGGAGTTAGACACTGAATATTTTATTGGCGCAGCCATTTTGACACTTTTGATACTTCAAAATACTGTTGGTCTTTACGTACAGCCACACTAGTTACAGTCACTTTATGGGTTGCAATAAAATATCCCTTAAATGGTACCAGAGCACTGCAAGCCTTAAAGCAGCCTAAAAATAGTGGATAAAAATATTTGTTTTCCATCTCACCTAAGTACAACTGCAGACTCAAAGTTAAGAAAAAGTTAGACACTTCAGTCCATAATAATAGTGCCTTGAACCGTAACAATTTTCTCCTCCTAGCTTTTCCAAGGTCTGACCTTTTATTCCCACTGTTGTTTTACTTTGTAAGCAATCTCCTATCACATTCTCAACAGCAAGGAGATAAGCTGCTGAGCCCACTGACATGATTAAATGAATGAAGAGACACATAATCTCTTTATGATGGAGCAACATCAGACCTCTCATCTTACATGAGGTTGGTGCATGACATGACGTCTGTCAGGTCGTGTGTCAGGATCCCCTGAGGTCACACAAGGAGCATAACACACCATAATGTTGGGGGATGTGATGAGAGCAGAGCAATGGCTCATAGTGTAGCATCAAACAGGGCCACTTTTTCTACACCAGAATGCAGAGTGAGGCCTCTGCCATTTCAGAACCAGGAAAGATTTTGCAACTTGTTGCAGAGCCTTGCCAGCTATGCTCAGTGACAGCAAAACATGAAGTCACGAAGACAGAAATGTCCTAGTGCTGAAGAAAAAACCAACAAAATGGACAGAAGGGAAAAGATAAAGTTTCTAAACACAGAATGAAATTCAGCTTATTCTATTGCACACAGTGCTGAGAACCACACTTAATAACTCTGTGCAGTTTATCAGAAAATCAGACTAAGCAACAGCAGCTACTTTATTCCCAGCTGTAAGTCTGCAGTAGCCAGACTGTGTGCACTGGCAGTTTAAAGCACATAAATACCAAGTGGTTCAGCTCACATGCACACACTAGAAGTAAAATACCTATGCAATTGTAAATTTTAAAGCCCATGTTATAGCAAATTCATCTACTTGTTCAATTGCCAGATCAAAAATGCTTTAGAATACATGATCAAGTATTTTTGCTTTAAAAAATACCTCAGAAAATCACAGTTTAAGCTACAGCTGTTGATCATGCAGGTCTTGTCCAACAGTATTCTTGAGATAGCCAAGATGCTGAAGGATTACATAGGGAAAAGGCTATAGCAAACCCTTAGAGGCACAAAAGGAAATGGTTCTCCATGCAAAAACCTTACCTCAAATAAAGAAAAGGTTGAAAGATACCTTCAACGTGGTCTTAGTATAGAGTATTGAAAGTGAAGTCATCCATCTTAAGCAAAGATTTCTCAGTGTGTTACTGTAGCTACCTTTGATCAAGGGACATGAGATTATCAACAGGACCTGATTCATTAATCTAAGAGCAATTACTGTAAACATGAGTGAGTTTTCTTGGTAAGTTTTCTATGGGGTCTTTTCTATCTCTCTGTTCTTGTGCAGCTTCACTCATCATCCACTGAACATGGACTGTCTGGTAGCAACTGTGGGGGTTTTGTTAATCTGGCTTTTTTGTTGTTTGTTGTTCTGTTTTTTGGTTTTTTTTCTCAATGTGAATCAAATTGCACATTTCTTTTATGAGAAGAAACAGGTCATAGGTACAGGCACATATTTGTATATTAAAAAAAAAGATTGATCAAATGGACAAGTTATATACTGAGAATTGTCTGTAGACCAAGATGCCTTTTTACCATAATTAACCAGAAAGGTCTCTGAGCTTTTCTTCAGCAGAGATTTATAAGGACCCCTCTGATGATACCTATGGTTTCCTTCTCTTTCTGTGTGTTTTTCCTTGGCGTTTCTGCTCCTTTGCACAAAGCCCCATTGCAATCAGAGCAGTCTCCCAAAGTGTGCTGACATTCAGCTGGCAGTGGAACTAGTTGCTCATGTCATTCAACCTCACAAATAGCTTCTGGTTTGGATGGCAGTTTCATAACTAAGCAAACCTGTGCTAGAGCTATCCTTTCTTTTTGGCTGAATGAAGAACAGCCATCATGCCAGTCCTTGTCAGTGAGCCTGTTCAACAAACAGCAGATGTGCTCCCAAAGGTTGGCACTGCAGGACGGACACCTGACATGTGCCTACAGCAGAATCAACAAGCAGCTCTACAATAAATAGATGCCAGTTCTAGATATCCAGTTATCTTTTGCCAGCAGCAGTGTAAAATCAGACATTGTGTGTGTGCTTTATGACTTGTCCCTGGCTGCCAGTGCACACCGATGTGCTGCCTTCACTTCTGAAGACAGAGGTGACACTTGGTTATTGTCTGCCCTTCCAGACAGTTGCAGTGGTGGCTGATAATGCAGCTGAAATGAGATACAGTGCCAGTGCTTACCCATACTTTGGCCTGTTGGATCCTACATAGCAGAATTTGTATCGGTACAGATTCAGTGCAAAGTTACATCATCTTATTTCCAACACTTCTGTTGTCTTAGCAGCCAGAGGAAAACAAACAGATCAACCCAGCAGCTTTTCCCTTTTTACTAAAGAGTGCGGAATGTCAGCTGTGTAAGACTTACTGCACATTCATTAAATTATAATTTCTCGCAGATATCCTTCAGTGTGGGATATGGGGTTAAAATTGTTAAAGTTGTTAAGGCTTATGTTTATCAGAAAGTCCTGTAGGAAGGCACAGCTGCAGGCTGGATGGTTGGAAGCCAGGGGTGAGAGGCAACCAAATGAGGAGGATGTGTGGACAGCAGATGAATGGGAAGCTGATTGGATGGTGGGATGTATGGACAGAGGCTGCAGCTGAGCAGCCAATGGATGCCCTTCCTCTGTTAAGTTTTGGTTATATTGGGTGGAAGTTAAAAGTATAAAAGGGGAGTGATTTTTACAATAAAGAGATCTCCTTCAGATGCATAAAGCATCCGTGTATTTTTGTTCCCCATTGCTACACTTCAGATGCTTCCCTAGTTTTTGCATTCCAACATGTAGAGCCAACATAAGCTGCCATTAATTGCCAGCAAAGGTGTGCACTGGTTTCCTGCCTTTCTGAGGAATTTTCTGTGCTGTCTGGTATTTCTAAATATTAAGAATCTTTGACATCCAAGAGGTTAAATTTGTGTCACACATACTGCCACTAGCTGAGATTAACCAAAACTAGAGCTAAAATACTCAATTTAGAGTAGATTCCAGCTTTTTATCAAGTATGAATACGGACATTTGCAGACAGGCGTGGTTACACTGAAATGGAAAACCTCTAATGGCTTTAGTCTCCACAGACAGGCTGTCCATAACTACTGAGGAACCTTTTCATTGAATTACTTCCACATGAGGTAATTCACCTTAATGTAAAATGTGTGTAAACCATCCTTCTGATTCTGTGCATGTCAATCCACTTGGAACAAAGGCTCATCTGTGGATGTTCATGTATGTATGTATATACAAACATACAAATGCACAGGTCATCTGGTACAGGAAAGAAAAAGACAGTGTTGCTGTAAATATTCTGATAAAACAATTTATTTAATCATATAAAAGAGTTAGTTATGATTACAAGTAGAAAGTGGTTAAGTATAAGGTATAGCAATGTTAGGAGTGCTGTGTTTAAACTATGCAAACATAGAAACTTCATCCAGAAGTTACTGGATTTCTTATGTTTTGTTCAAGAAACTGTGGAGACCGTCATGGACACCAGTTATGCTGCTGGAAAACCCCCTACCCTTCCTTGATTTGAATATCAAGGATTCCAATCAGTAGAGCTCAGTAGAGATGATCAATTATTGTCTTAGAGTAGGAATAGTAATGAAGAGATATAACTAGCAAAACCAATTATTATAAAGGTTAAATTTAAGAGCAGACATATTATGCATAGTACATAAAACAACTTATGTAATGATAGCTTGGCAGAAAAAGTATATAAAATGGATGGATTTTGTTTACTAAGTGGAACACGTTTGGAGGAGTACTCCTGTATGTTCCCAGCACCAAAATAAAGAAGTGTCTGCCTATTCACATCGGACTGGTGTTGGCTCAGTTTCTTTTGTCCAGTTTTGGTGACACCCTTGTTTTCAAAACTCAGATCGGTGTTTAGATTTGTGCCTTCCTCTTGGAGCAGCCACTGCTGCACGGATCATTTCATTAATCGCTTCCTTTTTTACTTCCCCGCTAAGGATTAATGAGTACTCTAAGTACGTTCTGATAACATGTCCCGCTGCAGGGTTTGGACCCAGGCTGTGCCTCCAGGCTGATTTCCACACTTCAGCAGGACCAGCCAAAGGAAGAATACCCCTGCTGCCTGCATTGCCCTTTTGTGCATGAAAGCTGCAGTTTCAGAAGAATACGTAACAGTGAAAGCTGATATGCTACTAATGAAACTTTTACATCTCAACCACACAGGTTGTCTCTACCTTAGATACAGAAGTAGGGCAAGGAAATTTAATTCCAAGACATTTGTGGTACTTCACTTGGAAAAAAAACCAAAAAACAAAAAAAAACCAAAAACAAAAACAAAAAAACCCCAAAAAACA
>JANRGV010000001.1:58885053-58921306 GCA_024734035.1 Alethe castanea | reverse complement strand
AGCGGGCCCGGGACACCCGGGCGGGGGAGCGGCGCTGGGAGCGGCCGGGCCGGGCCGGGCCGGGCCGGGCGGTGTCGGGTTCGTGGCGGCCTTGTCGTGACCGGCGCTTCCTGACATGTGCCGGAGCGTGAGAGCGGGGCGCCGCGCAGCTCAAGGCCTGGGGCGGTGAGCTGGGAGTAGAGCTCTGTTCTCTTCCCGCAGGTAGATTTTACCAACATGCCCCCACCGAGACCTCCCAAGCCACCCTAGCCAGCGTGTCTCCTGTGTTTGCAGTGGTAAGTGCCTGCAGGCTTTCCCGCCAGGGAGGGCAGTTGGAGCAAGATGATGGTGCTTTTTGCCTGTTGTTTGTTTGGTTGGTTGGTTGGCTTTTAATCTTAAGGCGTCATAAAAACAGATGTATTTGTGTCTGGGAGAACATCCCTAGTTCTAAATTGTTGCTTTGAGCTACTCTGATATGAGAACCGGTTTGAGTACATAATGTTGGTGAAGATACTTTTAAAAGGCCCAGCATCTGCTGGAAAGTTCTCTGGCTCTTAATTGTGAAGGCAAGTCAACCCTTGGAAGTGCTGCAGTCAGAAGTTTCTTCTTAAGTTTATCAAGGCTTGCTAACACCTTTTAGAAATACCAGTCCTCTGTCTTGATGGCTGCATTTCTAAGCAAATATAGGATTTGGTGAAAAACAAGCTCTCTCTATGTTGTTTTTTTAAAGGAGACTGAAAGGTGTTTGCAAGCTGCTTGGCTTGCACGTTATATTTTTCTTTTAAGTATATATATTATGGAAAAGCACATTATTAGTGCCAGTGAAGAAAGGTGTAGTCTCCTTGTTGATAATGAAAAGCAGTCATTCTGCAACAAGGTGCCATGTAACCTCCACTGCAGCTCTACTAGAATGCATGCTTAGGTAGGCTTAGTTCACTGAGAGTCAGTTGAAAAGTTAGTAATGTTGAATTAAGTACATGGTTTATGAGCAAAATAATAAACTTCATGATTAATCCAGACAATGAAGTCTCTCCAAGAAAACAATTTTACTAGGAAATGCAAGCATTAAATGAATAATATGAATGACAAGAAGTATTTAGGTGCAGGCTACAAGCTAAATAGTGTGTCTTTGCAGTACTTGATGTGGGCACAAAGCCTAACAGTACAATCCATGGTACTCTTTACTTTTTAAGTTAAATTTGTAAATTTTTCAGAGTGTTCCAGAGCAAATAGCTGAATTTTTAATCCCAGATGTAAGATGCCCTGCTGATCTCCTCTCTGTGAGATCCAGTGATAGGATGCATAGGAGTAGCTCAAAGCTGTGCCAGGGGAGGTTTAGACTGGAGAATTAGGAAGCAATTCTCTACCAAGAGAGTAGTCAAACTCTGGAACAGGCTTCCTGGAGAGGTGGTCAATATCCCAAGCCTGTCAGCATTTGAGGCATTTGGACAGCATCCTTATTATCAGGCTTTAAGTTCTGGTCAGCCCTGAACTGGTCAAGCAGCTGGACTTTGATCATTGTAGGTCTCTTCCAACAGAAATAGTGTGTTCTAAGTCTGATCCTCTGTAAATCACCTTAACAAGGTTTGTGTAGGAACATGGCCATATGCAGATGGTGCTGGTCACAAACACAGTGAAACGGGCCATTTCATGCAATTATTTGCTTTACTGTGAATAGAGAGCATAAAAGTTGCTTTCTGTTCATAATGTGTTTTCCATTTGACTTCTAGGGAAGTGCAAATAATTTTAGAAATTGACTTTTTGTTTTATAGTGGTTCTGTGAAAAAAATACTTTTTTTTTTTTCCCCATTCCTCCAGATGAAGTTTGACAAAAAGGGAAATACTACCTATTTTGGTAAGTTTTGTTTGGGGTTTGTTTGAGTTTTTTCCTTGTCCAATAAAGAAAAGCCCAATTGGAAATCTACATGGTTAAAAAAATTTCTTCTGTTTTGCTGCCTTCCATTGGGCCTTCATAACATTTTCATTGTTATAGTTTTTGTACATTTTTAAGTAATATTTTGAAAATAATGTGTTACCATCTTTCACAGGAAGATATTTTTTGCTTTGCCTTCTTTCTTTTTGACCAACATGCTAGTTTTCCTGCCTTGTCTGTCCATGAAGGATTGCATTTGCTTTCTCAAAGGAGTCACGTGTTTCTGATGTGAAGTTAATTGTCGTGGCCAACTTTTTCACTTATATCTAGAATTTTTCCATTCAAGATAGAGTCTTTTAAATATTGTAGAAAATAACTTAGATTGAGGAGTCAGTGGGAGGAAAACCTTTAAGAATAGCTGGGTTGTTTTGTTGTGGGACTTGGTAACACACTAGGATGTAATTTCGGAACATGTGCTTGTCCTCTAAATGTCTTCATCTAAAAATATTTTCATGATAGAAAAGAAGAAAACAGAATTATACCAGGAGTTGGGTCTTCAAGCTCGAGATCTAAGATTTCAACATGTGATGAGCATTGCAACCAGGAACAACAGGATCATCATGAGAATGGAGGTAATGATTTCCCTATAAATGAGTGTAAACCCTGTCTCATCCTTGCACTTGGATTTGCTTGCACAGCAAGAAAGCAGCAGCTTTCTGTGGCATGCAGTCCAGCAGTAGGTGTTTCTTTGGAGCTGTGCCTAGCTCCAGATCAGAGTGTGAGTTCACCAACTTACATATTAGTGACCATTTTCCTGGTTGAACACAGGAGAAATATTACAAACGTTGTCACAGAAGTAAAGGCTTGTGAGGAGCCTCTTCTCAATCCCTGGCGCAGTGCTGTGTGTGAGCCTGTTTGCAATTAGCATGAGATTTTGTTATTTTCCTGCCTGAAATTACATTTGAAGATGGTTTTGTCAAAGTCCAGGTTATCAAATATGCTGCAGAGTTATGAGAAATCTTCAGAGGTTTTTTTTCAGACTCCTTACATGTACTGTCTTTTTCAGTTCTTGAAGGCTGTCATAACACCAGAGTTTCTTCTGATACTAGATTATCGTAATTTAAATCTGGAACACTGGCTCCTCAATGAACTAGCATCTCAGCTGGCTGGGGAGGGTCAACTGGTCACATATTCCCTGCCCTTTGAATTTCGAGCCATAGAAGCAATCCTGCAGTACTGGGTGAGCGATCTCATTTTTTTTTTTTTAATGTTTGGGAAGTTCTTGCTGCACAGAAAGGACAGTATGACTTTAGTCTTGTGTTAATATTTATACATACATATTTTTAAATGTATTCTGCACTTCTTTTTTTTTGTTTTGACCCTTATTTCTTTAGTTCTTACGGTTTTGTGTGTATGTGTATTTTCATTCTCTTTCCAATCAAGTGCTATTTGGATATGATGGCTTCACCACCATTTGGATAATTAAAAAACAAGTGAGAATTCTTTTCTAGAGACATGTTGCATCTGAATGAAAATCACACAAAAGTGCTGAGTTCTGGCCTCTTGAACAGGAGTCAGATAAGATTTCTAGCTATCATTAGAAATCTGTGCTTGCTAAGTCTAATATAACATTTATAAACAATAGTGTTTTAGCTTTATGAGCCTTATTGGTGTGGTTGTCACTGGGTTTCAGTTCACTTTTTATTAAATACTGTATTGTGCACTGGCTTTGTGCTTATGGGGTATCCATATAGGAAGTATTTCCCAGACATTGGAAAGCAAGTTGTATTAACTACCTATTACTGTGAATTCTGTGTTGAGAGACAGGAGTCAGTTGCCCAAATCATTCTAAATGAATTATTTTAATTCTTATGAAGGATCATGTTGTTATCTAGATCAGCAAACTGCAGGGAAGACTTAACACTTTGCAGCCTCAGATCCTTGAGACACTGGAAGCCCTAGTGGATCCCAAGCTTTTATCTGTGGATAGGAGTAAACTACACATTCTTCTGCAAAATGGCAAGAGGTAACTAAGAATAAACTGTGAAGACACTAGAAGATGACCATAGAAAATGGCATGCATTAAAGTGTTAGAAAAATGGCATCTGATATTAATTTCTTAGATTACTGTAGTGCTGGGTTGTGCATCTTACTTGGAAATGGAAAAATCAGAATATGAATTGCCTAGTGATACAGGGGAAAAGGGAAAGAAATTCTGAATCGTCAGAAATACTGTCATGCTTCTTAAACAGCATCTGACATAACAAAACAATACCTAAGAGAATCAGACAATGTGAAAATGTTTCCCTTAATGCAAACCTTTATAAATCTGTGTAAATCTGTGCTTTGAGGTTACTAGTACGTTGCTACCTTCCTGTATTGGCTCCCTCATATGACAGTGCAAGTATATGTTTGCTATGTGCTCAAAGAGTGCTTGTTTTTTCTGGGTTACAGATACATCCAGAAATACATCTGGATGCCTTCTAGTGTGTATCTGTTCCTCACTGGTCCCCAGACAGATTACTGCCACAGCTAAGTGTGTGGCTTGTAGAGCATGCTTTGAAGGAGCTCTTCCCTGGCCACTCCATCTGGCAAGGGTGCTGGCTGGCAAACTCACGTAGAGATTACCTTTGGGCACTGGTGACACTGGGGATTACTTGACCTTTTGCCTGTTCTTCCTTTAGCTTGTCAGAACTGGAAACAGATGTTAAAGTTTTCAAAGAAACGATTCTGGAGATCTTAGATGAAGAAGAAGTAATAGAAGAACTTTGTCTGTCTAAATGGACTGATCCACAAGTATTGTATGTATATTTTGAAACCACATATATTTTTTTAACAGTGTATTTTGTTTGAGGAGAACTGGAACACTAATCTGAATGTTTACTGCTAAAAACCAGAAAGAAGAAGTCTTTCCAATTTTTTTTAATCCATTTAATGCTTGCTACTTCAGAAAGCATTGTAGTTGCCATTTTGGAGAGGAATTCCATTGTTACACAGTTACAAAGAGTTCTCGACATAACAGACCAGCTCATCTAGTATGTTATGGGATGGCAGCAGGATAGCAGAAAAAGCAAATGTTATTTTTCAGCACATTCTGGGAGCATTCTCCTCAGTTTCACCAAAATAAAAACCAGAGGCAAGTTTTAAAGCTTGTCTTAAATAGGTCAGACTCCACACTTCCTTTAGTAGAAGTGTTCTGAGTGTCTTGCCCCTAGGTTTTTTTGCTCACCAGCAGAACCTGAAAGAAAGAGACCTCAGAGCAGTCTTGGGCACCTGAAGAACAGCATTCCAGGAGATGTATGTGCAGAAACAATCCTGTTGCACTCTGGGGTTCTGGTGAAGGACAGCAGGCAGCAACAGCAGCACTGGACACTTCAATAAAAACTAAAAAACTGAAAGATAGTGTATACAATTTCCAAATATATTTTGGGCTGAACTGTATTTGAATCTTGGGCATAGAGATGTGTTTATATATAAGCAGATAACAGAAGTTACCTTCCAGGGTACTTTGTGAAGTTGCTGGATTATGACTTGTGTCTAACTGCATTGCATGTACATATTAATACTGTTCACATGGTAGTGTGGGTTTGAAGTATTGCCCTGCAGAGCTTAATCTAAATGTGCAGCAGGAACTCAGTGTTCCAGAAGTGGGACATAGTTTGCATTTCTAAGGCATCTTCTGGAGCAGTATCAGCTGTAGCTCTAAATTCCAGCTGCTGCTGAGTCAGCAGCTGGTCTTTCTCCTGATTTTGCTCACAGCCTTCCTTTAGACTTAATACAGTCTGCTGGCAAAGCCTTTGTTGCCTCACGGTAGACAGTGTGTAGGGGATCTAGGAAAGATCCCAATGTCTCCTTATGCTTGTGTCAGGAGAAAGCCACAGGCATCCCTTCTTTCAGACACCGTTACACAGGGGTAGGAGAGGTAGTAGGAGGTTGTGTGAAGAGCTGTGCTGCCAGGATGCAGTGAAGGAAACACAAGCCATGACAACACATTTGCAGGCACATTGGCTGTGTGTGAACAGCTCTTTTTTGATCCAGGATTGATGCACTGGTAGGTGGTGTTTGATGAACTCGGGAAGCCTGAAAGTTTCTGGAGGAGCCCAGTTAGGCAGATAGGTGGCATTGGAAATATTTTGCAGCAGAATGGTGAGCTTAGCTCAGAGAGATGAGGCAGACCTCTAAACTCTGTGTGAAGGAACATCAGAACGTGGAAGAGTCATGAGCTAGATGGAGGCTAATGAAAGCACATCCAGTGACAGTTACTTTCATGTCTTTATGGCTCTCTTTATTTTGTATATTCCCAGAGGAGCTGATGTAAATGTAAAGATACTCATCAAGTTTGACCTTGAGCTGAATCTGTAATACTGCAGATAGTGCTCTAAGACATCCAAGTCTGTAACTCCTCTTATCTCCATGCAGTGAAAACCTCAAGGTCTGAAGGGCTTTCAAATCAGTTTCTGCCCCAGAAGAGAGAAACGGGTACTCTGTTAAAGGTCCTTGAGGAGCTTACATGTGTTGATTTGTAAGACATACCACTTATTTTCATGGAAAACCATTTCAGAGATGTTCCTTTAGCGGTCAATAATGCCAGGAGGAGATTCATTAAAAAATTCAGTCTCTCTAGACAAATGAGATCATACCACAAAACAAAAATTATGAACAATTTTCCTGGCTTTGCTGCTTAGTTGCCAAGCTCTTGTGGACCTCAGTTTCATCTGCACAATGCCAGAAACGTGTTTCAGAGGAAGGCTAATGCACCACCAGTAGCTCTCTGAAGTAAGATTTACGTCTCTCAGACTTCACTTAAGAGAGGAGCATTTTTCATTAAGATGATCATTCTTTGTCTGCTTCTGGATTGAAAAATGTTTTGCAGAAATTGTTGTGTATAGCTCAAATGCTTTACTACTAAACCATTTTAATATACCCTATACCATCTCCATCACTGTGTAATTGTTAGTGTATTGTCTTTTGGTTGTTTTGTTGTTGGGAGTTTTTGACTGCACTGTTACCAGCTCCCACCACTTGAGGGCACCAGAAAGTTAATCTATCAAAGTAATTTGCATTTTATAATAACTTAATAATAATATATAATATAAAATTTTTGTAACCTTTAGACTTTGTAATATCTAAGAAACTTAAGATTTGTGGTAGTGTGCATACTTTGAGCACATCATATGTTAACTTTGCTACTTAAATAATTGACTGTCTGTGCTGAGGTGCTGATAAATATAAAAGTATTTATTTTATGTTATGCTGTTGGAACTGATGGAAGTTCCTCACCAAAAGGTTGGATTTTGTTGTGCAGTGTCGAACAGCACTCTTGTTCCCTACAACTCTTCTGTACCATAACATATCAGTAATACGCTTCTATACAGTGACTAGCTAACCAAGAAAATATAAATTGTGTTGCTCACAGTGAAGAGAGTGCCTCTGGGATTGACCATGCAGAGGAAATGGAGCTGCTGTTGGAGAATTATTACAGACAAGCAGAAGATCTTTTAAATGAAGCTCGTGAACTCAGAGTACTGATTGATGACTCAGAAAGCATCATCTTTATCAACCTGGACAGGTTAGCTACCATTTGTTAGATTACCAAAAACTGAGCGGAATTTAGACTTTCTTGGCCTAGGCTTTCTCAAATCTTACTACAAGGAGAATTCTGTCTAAGTGAGGGTTGAATGGACTTTTAGTCACAGCTGCATTGTGCTTTTCTAATCCTGAAACTGGATAAAGCAAAGCAAGAAGATAGCCTAATTAGTGTGTGTAATTAGTATGTACCTCTGTAGCTAGGCATCAGTCTTCCCTAGCAGAGAAACCCAGCTTCTCCTAGACCCTTCAGGGGAGCTATTCAATACAGGAAATACGTGCAAATTGAGAGGCATATTAAAATTCTGTTCAGAGAAGATTAGTAGCCAGAGTCTGGCTAGGCTACTCAGGTTTCCAGTACAAGTTAAATCATTACTCTGTAGAGTGATACAAAAATTAAGAACTTGTGAGCAAGTTTTCTCTTTCTCTCTGTATGCTACATTTTTCACTTCTAGTCAGATTTCTTACTGAAAAATAGTTGTAGCTTGAATTTGCAGGAATGTGCCAGGTTGGTGTTCAATATTCTTTCTCTTCTATACTGAGGAGTTATCTGTAGAAGCACTTAGTGGATGCCATATCAGGAAACCACAAAAACCTTTTTGGGGAAGACTTGAATATGGAATTCACCCAAAAGGACTGAAGTTTGTAGTCTGCAGCATTTAGCAACTCCATTTTTTTGTAAAATGTATTAGTTGCAAGGTAACAATAAATGTTTGTCTGTTGCGAATACAGACATAAGAAATTCCAGCCAGATGGTGGTGAAAGGTCACAAATTTCAGCAGAAATTTACTGTTACTCTGTATATACACCTCTGAGAAGAGAGCAATGCTGGAAAGTCTGATGATGGTTAAGCAGAACCTGCTGTCTTCAGAGCTGTCCAGATGTAGGAATGTCAAAACAGTAGTCTCTTTGTACTGTTGTTTCATGATCTTTGCAACTGGGTTACCTAATTTCATCATTACTCCCTCTCTTTCACTATTTGTTCTTAGTGCATGCTATATGGAATTTTAAGAATTTAGGCAGCAAATAAATTTTTGGGTTCCCCTTACAGATATTTCTCCCTTCTTTAGCCACCGTAATGTGATGATGAGGCTGAACTTGCAGCTGACCATGGGGACATTCTCTGTCTCTCTCTTTGGACTCATAGGAGTTGCATTTGGTATGAACTTGGAGTCATCTCTTGAAGAGGTAAGGAACAAGTCCTGCATTTATCATAAAATGTGGGTCCTGCTCTTAGAGCTTACTTCATATTTGGTTCAACTTCATTCTTTCCATAGACAAAGCTCCAGGGTTTCATGTGTTCATACAGTCACTTCTTTTGTAAGCAAATTACTGCACGGCAAACTGCATAGTATTGCAGCCTTTTTTCTGTGTCATGTCCATGGAAAAGAAATGGGAAGACAAATTTTTGGTTGTATAAGTAGTTGATTATAAAGTAGTATTAAAGTTTCTTTAATGATCATCTATTCTGACAAGAGCAGCTTTGTTTTCCAGATACAAGGGTATCTGTCAAGCAGCCAGGGCATTTCCAGCACATCAGAGGAAGTACTCTACTGTCAGTAATTGTTTATACCTAAACTGTGGAGAAGGGAGTACAGGCTAGGGGGCTACAGCTTTAAAACGGCACATGCTGCCTTTAAAACAAACAAGCAAAGACTTCTTCCTTTTCAAATCAGTTAAATATAAGGGTTGTATTTTCCAACTTCCTAATGAAGGAAGGAAAACTGCATGGCACAGTAACAGAGTACAGTACAGTGATCCTAAATAAAATGCTTTGCTATGAAACAGCCCTTTTCCCAAAGGAGGGCTTGGCTGTTGATGGTGAAGAGTTTACTGCTTCCATAAAGGAAGAAAGCACTGGTGGGGAGTGAGAGATTATCTTTGGGTGATCCCTTTTCTGGAGAGATAGTTGGATGACTAACAGGAGTGTTCTGTCTGTAGGACCCCAGGATATTTTGGTTGGTGACAGGGATTATGTTTCTGGGAAGTGGTCTCATCTGGCGGCGCTTACTTTCCTTCCTGGGGCGGCACCTGGATCCTCCGCTACCTCCTCATGTACGTACGGCCAGCTGGGGCTCCTGCCTCACACTCTGTGTGCACAGCCCATCCCTAAGGCAGAAAATAAGATGGCTTAGAGGGTAGGCCACAAGGCAAAAGTCTGAAGTTTCTAATAGTTGCTCACCTGCACAGCAGTTACCTTTGTCATCGATAGTACTGAGCTGTAGGAAGTTTGCCAAAGAGACCATGTTCAGATTAGCATGTATAGGTCATTTTCCCTATTGGCTACCCTTTCCAGGACTTGTGGAACAATATTGTCTACCTCATCTCTGCACTGTAATAGAGCAGACGTATCAGGAGAGTCAAAAGTTAAGTTGCTACAAGTGACAAAAGGAGGCTTAGATAAATTCCCCTTCTTCCCTTTCCTCTGTTGCTATTAAGAGGCAGATGGAGGTAGGGGATTGTTGGCTATAGCTACAATTAACTAGAATATCCTGTAGTGTAGCTCAAAACCAAGTCCAGCACATACTGACTGACTTGGAGAAAGATACTGGAAGGTATTAGGGAGGGAGTAGCCAAAGACGCTGTTTTGAAAATAAGGGGAGCAAAATCAGGGTTCAGGCCTCTGTGGAGCCTTATTTTCTTCTGCCACATGCAAAGCAGCTTCTCATGTAATCAAAGGCTATTTTGTTTCTTGCCTAGGTTCCTGCAGGTTTGAAAAAATCCCAACCAGCAGCTGGAAGAGTGGAGATAAAGACCAGCTTGAAAGGAGAAACATTTGGGCTGAACAGAAGCACATTAACAAACCAGTAGGAACAGCAGGAATGAAGAGACTTTTGTTGTTACAGGGTGGACTTCGGACACTTTTCTTGTATTTGTTCTTCCTTACTGAAAACTGCAAGAATTTCTGAACTTGCTAATTTAATATATATTTTGTGCCAAAAACATACAATGAAATTTTTAATTCTCACGCACATAAGGAGAGAAACACAAGGGAAGATATCAAAATGCTTTCTACAGTAGTTTCACCTCCAGCCCGTGTATGTGCCTTTAGTTTTCTGTATCACATACATGTACTTACTTTCTGGGCCTTCTCATTTTTAATGTTTCTGTCAAATACTGCTTTGCTTAATGACCTTTCTTACACAGAACAGAATTTTTGGCTTAAAGAAGGACAGCAGTCAGCACTGATCAGTAATTCTGGTTCTGAACTGCAAATTTAGGAATCTGACTTCAAAGAAAAATCAATCCACCCCAAGAGTGGCTTCTTGAGTGGCTTTTTAAGGCCTTATTTAATTGCAGAGAACAGGTTTTCCAAAGCAAAAAGCATACCTTCATCTCTTGTGAAGCATGACTTCTAGATTGGCAGCAGTGAGAAAAAAGGAGCAATAAAAGGCTTTGAACTGTGGCTGCTAATCTTGTATATTCCTTAACAATTAATTTAGGCCCAAAAGAGCAGTTCTAGGAATGGGGCAAGCAGGCCTATGGATAATGCCCACTTGTGTTTACCATCTGACACTATTTCAACACACATTCATACACCTGCAGTTTAACAACTCCTTGTGTTTCTGTAATTCAAATTCTAGTAAAAATCAACAGATGGGTTGTTGGTTTTTCTTAAGGTGAGCTCTGCTTTCTCTCTTCCCTCCAAGACAAAGCATGGATTAGGCTGCACCACAGTAAGTAGCCAGGTTAGTTAAAGGTGTGGAAGCCTGATGTCCTGTGATAGGTGGAAGGAAGAAGTAAAAGCCTTATTATGCCAGCTATTTCTGTTTGTTCTTGGGACTTCTCTTTAAGGGTGTACTTCTCCACTGGTTTCTCTCAGGTTGTAGAGGGAGCATGAAATGTGTCTAAATCACGTCACACGCTGTCGTTTTCTTCTTTGGGATTTTTTAATCTATTTGTAACACAGTGAGCAGCTCCTTAGGTACCACCACATAAATCATTATTCTGGCAGGGGCTGAAAAGACAGTAGCTGTAGCTGTGAACATTCTTCTCAGGACTAATGAGTCAAAGATGGAAATAAAAAGGTTCATAAATTAAAGTTGTCCAGGCCTGTGGTTCTGGTTTGGTAAAAGTCAGTTGTACATAGTTACTTTCCAACAGTTCTTCTGTTCATGGCTTTAAGTACAGATACTAATGGCATGAGAAGCTGAGAAAGATAATGGGGCTTGTAACGCTTTTAAGTTTTTTAGTTTATTTTTTTTGCAGCCTTTAATTTTAGCAGGTAAAGTAGTAAAAAAGCCTGCAAACCGAGCAATCCAGTGGGAAAAAACAATGGCTCACGTACCTCGGCTGATAAACCCCAGGAATCTCAGTGTATGAAGGGAGATGGATGCTGATGTTTTCAAAAAAGCTGTAGTTACTTTAGGCCAGAACTGATATGTGTTGGTGCAGCTGTTTGAGAAGCTTTCTCGTAAGCTTTTTTGCCGAGAGGCTTCTGTGAACTCCTTTTGACTCTTTACCTGTACATACATAACTGACTCAAAGTGCAATAAAAACATGTAGACACATCTTCTACAAGACTGCTTTTTATGTCTATAGACATATGCAAATGGTTAAAGTTTTTCTTACAATTCAAGTAATCAAAACGCAGTCAAGTGCAATGAAATTACATGGAGGTCATATATAGAAAAAACAAAAACCAGTGGAGCGTGTATGTTCAGAATGGAATTGCTACAGAACATACTGGTTTTGTCAATTTTGATTGGAAGAGAAAACCTTTATTCTGCCCTTAAAAGCACACTGCTTGTTTTGCTTCATACTGCATTTAACACATTTGTAATGTTAGTACTGCAATCCCAGTTGTATCCAGTTACTTCTTCCATGAAGTTCAGATTTAACTTCTTTTTTAAAGTGTTTTGCTATTCAGGCAAGTCCTCAAAATAGATACCAGAATGCATTGTACATCAAGCTAATGTTCACCTTGCTTTGTTTGATTGTTTAAAACAACATCCTTGAGAGAGAATTGCTAGGAAGGTAAGCTGAGGTGTTTAATTTTGGATTATGACCTTTAGAATTCAATTTTATTTAAAATAAAAATAATGCTTTGCTTTTGTGAAGGAGGCAAGAGAGAGAAAACACCCGTATGTGTCTACAGCCTAGCATTGGTAATAATAGTATCAACACATTCTGCTGCTCAAGTTGTTTAATAGATAATTGATGCACACTGTTAAACCCGCAGCATACAAAATTAGTGTTAATTAAAGACAATACTGTTAACAATAAAAGCCATTAACAACACTATGTTACCATGATCATGGAAATTTACACAAAAGCAGAAAGGATGTCAGAGTAATCAGCCAAATTGCAAAAGCATTTCCTAAAACTTCATCAGTCTTGTTCTTTTTTCCCTGGGAGACCCAAGCAGCATTAGACCCTCAATGCAGGCCTCAAGATTTGAGAGACAGGAGGGAGATAGAGACAGTCCTGTTGATCAGCACCCACCTTTCTGTCAGTCTAAAAGCTGCCCCTGCTCCATGCTTATTATTTTGACAGTAACTTTCCATACTTAGAATCCTTACCCCAGTATGTAAGGAATTGTAAATGCTGTGCTGGTCTCCCAGTTTGGTCAAGAAGATGCTCAAATCTGGCCAGTAAAGGTGGCCACTGAACATTCATTACACAGCCAAATACTACTACCAAAAATGCAGCTGCCTGCTCATTTAGACCTCTAAAAGGTGTTCAAACCAGCTTGCTTGTTTTAGATAAGCGATGCTGCTGCCCACCACAGATTTCAGCAAAAGCTTGCTGATACGGTATGTTGGTTCAGGAAATAGCACAAATACTATAGAGATTTTTCACTAGAAGACCAGGTGTACCCTGGTGTTTAAGGCTACTGTGAACTTTTAGAGTGAGTAGACAAAAAGCCTTCCACCAAGTCGAGCTTTCGCAGAACTTCTCTCTGCTGCCACTACAAGTTCTTTCTGCAGGGATAAAGAGCAAAGGTTAGCAAAATGCAACTGCAGGTGCATGGCTGCCTTAAGCTTCCCTTGTGGATTCTGACCATCTCATTAGTGTCATATAGAAATGTGATGGGAAATGAGAGCAGCCCTCCTCATCAGAGTAGCAGTTAAGAAAATAGTTTGGCAAACAGACTGTTTCATTTGGGGAACTGGAGCAAGCTGGAGCCAAATGAAATGAGTGTCTTGCCCATATAAACTGCACCTCAGGGCTGAGATCAATAGGGATGAAGCAGGAGTGTGGACTAGATGGCGCTATAGCAACAGAACACAACTGCTTGGAGAATGGCCTCACTTGCCCTTAGCAGTGCCCATGTTTCAGGTGTTGGATTATTCACCCTAATCTAGCTGAGGATAGTTTCCAGGTGTTTATCCATTGCATGTTTTAACAAAAGAAGTCAAACACCATTTGTCGAAGACCTCCTCAGCATGGCACTGAGATTTCCTCTTTACTCACACAGAGAACCTGAGTCCTCATGGAGGTGACGCTACAGTGAGCATAACATTGGAACTCAGCACTAAGAACATTGAATAAGCACTAAGTAACCTTCCAGCTGAAAAAATGGCTCCTCAGTGCATCATACAAATGTAGCAACTGGTGTTTGGCAATTTGCCCAAAAACATGGGCATCTGAGGGAAGCCAAGAGAAACAGATATACAAACACATCCTAAATCAGTCAGGTAGGAACTAGACCTCTGTGCTTAGAAACACATGGCATATGATTGCTGTTCACTGCAGGTGATAGCCAGGACAACAAGCCTGTAAAGACTAAATGAGAGGGATGGTTTTGGGTGCCTGGTTTGCTCCACAGCTGAGCATCAACTTTCATCCAGGTTGGCGTGAACAGTAAAGCTGGGAGGCACCTATGCTGCATTTCTCATGGAACCTTCCGGCATACTCCTAAGCAGTTCAGAATTCAGGCTGCTTTAAAGTGATTCAAATTTTTTAATTTAGGTGCCAAAGTGTTGGCAGCTCCATAGCTCGTCAATCTATAAAATGCGTTTAATTATCAGTTCAGAGTGTGACTTAATTAATGGTGTAAAGAACTTAAGACTTGAAAATGTGTAAGATATGTGTGAGGTTTCAGCTAGTATATGCAAGTGAGGTAGAAGGATGCTATTTTTCTCACCTTTCTTCCAGATTTCACAGTGGTAATGGAACTCCCAAATCTTGATAGTTCCTGTAAAATAATATTGCTGTTTATAATGCTGCGAGGTTTTTTTAAGTAGGACTTTTTAGTTTCTCTCAGTAGTTTGTTTACCAGTTAATTACCTCAGGAGAAATCAGGACATACTGTGCCTAAAGAAGGAAAAAAAAAAGGAAATAAGAAATCAGTGAAAGAGAGTAGAAGACCAGTATGATAACCCTGGCTCCTAAACAGGGAAGTAATTTAAGAACAAACATGAGGAGCCAAATTGCAGAGATTCAGAAATCTGAGAAAACCTTTTTGTTTTCTGGAACCAAGGCAGAACACACTTGGTATTTGCACAGGATATAATTAATTAGTTGTCATTCTAAACTTATGTCCAGAATTCACTTTCATGTGAATTTTACATTCTTACCCAGTCCTCAGGACAGGGAGATGTCCATGATGTGCAGTGGCCTGTCACATTCCCCGAGGATGCCTGTCTGCCATTGTAAATATAAACACGGCCAGCAGCCCCACCAGACAGGATTGAGGTGACACCGTTAGTTCGCAGTGGGGATGCCACAATCATTTCATCTGCACATATTACAAAGAGGATATAACACAGCAGAAGTGAATTAATGGCAGACCAAAACACAGGAGAGCTGGCATTTACATGCCTCTAGACGCCCCAACCTATTAACGATGGCAACGAAAATGTTTCAATTTCTTATTGAGTTGCTTGAGATTTTAGAGAGGCCTCCCTGTAGGGCACAATGGAATACTGGTACAATTCAACTGAGTAAGCAGACTGTGTTTAGCACTTGTATGAATATGTAGGTGACCAATTTTCCTGTTGCCAAAAGCTAAACACTTCCCTTCTGGTCTAGATTCACTAAGCTTTACCTAGCCCATCGCTATCCAGATCGCTTAAGTATACGTCTCCTCCGAAACGAGAAAACCTCCTGTCCCCACTGAATGTGCTGAGCAGAGAAGGCTTGGTGCTGTTTGACAGGTCATATACCAGAGCTAATCCAGCTTGATGCAGCACTGAGGACATAAATAAAATCCTAGACGAGCTGTCTGGAAAAAAAACAAAAATAACAAACCAGATGTTGAGCATCAGACATAGGAACTCAGGTTTAATACAATTATAGGTAATACTAGCATTATATAAAATGGACAAAATTAATATAATGTATCAAATAGCATCAACAATTATATGGGATTAACACTAATTAGCAAGGGAAAAAAACCCTATCTTTTAGTCATAGTACCAGGGGAGAAAGGCATTCAAGTAAGACTTCTGCAGTTTGACATCCTCAATTCCTTACTGTCTACTGCCAGAGTAAGGACAAAATACTGTGTTGTTTCAATTCTGAGAAATATGCAGTCTGCTTGAAAATCACTGTTACAAAAATAATGCAAAGTAGTAATGCTGTTAAGCCCATTTTAAGGAAGGAAAAATACCCATTGAAGTTGAGGCACAGTAGAGAGGACTCTACATATACAGGCATATACAGGTGATTAAAGAGATTTCTAATTGTTTTTTGGTTTTTTAAATTACATGGCAATTTAAAGGTTCCTTTTCCCTTAAACTTTGTATGTCTCCTCAAGTCATGCAGAAACAAACATCCTAAAGCAGAAATGGTCTCCAATTTTCAAGACATACCTGCAGTAGGTGCACCCACAACCAAAACTTTCCTTGCGCTCCCGGCCACAGACAGCACACCACTGGCCAGAGACAAACCCATTCTGCCCATCTCCTGTTAGATTTTTAAAACATCTATGTAATTTCTACAAAATATCACTTTACTTCAAATTATTCATAGGTCCCATACTAAAGAAGCAGCCCTACCTTGTCTCCAGTTATCTCAAACCAGCGCTCTGTACTTGGTGGGTTATACCCGTACACCTTCCCAACACTCTGTCTGACATCCGGCAAGAGGGGATTGCAGCTTGAATTACAACGCAATATATTATTGTACATGTTCTCCCCTTAAGTGCCTGACAAATTCTAGAAATCTACTTTAGTAATTCCCATTGTTGTTTTAACTAATTACACAATACTTAGAGCACAGACTTGATCTGTCTATCCACTTTTTATCATCCAATACATCTTTGGGTTTAATTTGCTTTTAAAAATGCTATCTCAAAGTAAGAGCTATCCATATGGTTATTTAAGGCACCCTTACCCATCAGCATTTTTGTGACCCCTCTCCTGCCCCAAGGAAACCCAAGAAATTTTTGGGTGTCTTTAAATAACAAAGACCTGCCCTCGAGAGGGTCTAAAACCACTAGTCTTCATAAGGAAGGGTGAAGGCATAAAAATATTAATCTAATAAAAATATTCTAAGCAGAACAAAAAGGAAACTTCCCAAAAAGCTGGAAGTCTAATCTATTGCAAATCCTAGACTTTGCAGAAGTAGAACAGAGTGGAGAGGACAGAAAACTGTCACATGCAACACACCTAGAACAAGTCTTCCATGTAGGGCTACCAATCAGCAGTAATGTCATGTTCTGCAGCTGGGAGCTGGCAAGTGAAAATCCAAACCAAGCATAGTTTTCTTCCCCCTCTACCATCCAGTTGGCATCCTGTACTGACAGGAGTCCTGAGAGATCAGAAAAAAAATATGAGTTAAATCTTGGGGTGCCCTGGCATGGAAAAACCCATTTAAATCCTCCACTGATTCATTCTATGACAACAAGTTTCTCTGTGCAAAGTTACACTGTCCATGACATGGCATCAGTAGTTGTTGACTTTGCCTGCTCACCCTGCAGCCCTTCTGGCTGGTGAAAGCTTTCATTTGACACAGCCTGTTTCTCAATGCTTCCAGTAGCCTACATGAAGTACACGAAAGCTAGCACTTGAGCCTGCCCTAAACTACTTACTGTTTATCAGAACTTGTAATTCTTCAAGGGTGATGGGTGGGACAGCTTCAGATCATTCTGGCTATTATTTAAATAACTCATTCTGTGTTTTGGTTTTACAAAAAATGTCAGTTAGTAGTGTTTTGAAACCCATGTTCTTGTGGTTTCTAATTTTACATGAATTAGAATAAGCTTCAACAATTAAGCATTATTGTAAATCTCAATTACACGATTCTGACAAAGCTGCCCAAGCTTTATTATTTAGTTTCATATACAATGTTTCCTCCGTTGTTCACTAGAAGCTTCATCACCTGTACTCATTAACTGTATTCACTTGTAGCATTCCTCTTTAGCCACATGAAGGAATGTACAGAATGATAAAGTTTAATTTGTTGAGGTTCATTTGCAATTTTCCAAGAAAGAGCAGTGAGCCTACCCTGGACTCACAATCCATGCTTGAACCCATTGCTTTAGCAAGGTTTCCAACACAGTTTCCCACAACTGTTCTTGCAGCCAAGCTGGAACACTGCAGTCTGGATGAACAGAAAACCATATAGGAAAGACCTGGTTGAGATTATCCCTCTGACAGGAGCAGAGAACCAACTGTTGTTCTCTGAATGCCTGCAACAAGTGGAGTGCCTTCAGGGATCAATTTTTTGACTCATCCTGTTAGACACTTCATTATAAATTATTTAGACAGGGCAACAAGATGCCCTTTTGTGAAGCTGGCAGATAACAGGAGATTGCAGGGGGGTGGTCCCATTCAGAGGTACCCAGGCAGACTGAAGTAACAGGCTTGTTATATTTGGTCACAGTTTTGGAGGTAGGCACACGACTGAACACGCTGAGATCATGAAACAACAGCTAACATTTATTCATGGATGCCCCCTTTCATAGAAAGTTCAAAACTCCTGTGCTTAAACACCCGATTTGTCAAAGTCTCAACACTGCCCAACTCACTAGCCAACTAAATGGCTACATTCAAAATTAAATAAGATTAGCTAAAGTCTCTAGCTTAAATTTACATCTAACCGATCATTACCTCACTCAACTTGTTTACTTCTACTCTTTAACAAACTAAGCTAACCAAATTAGAGTTCTGTTTCAGACAAATTTATCTATACAGCTTCAGACCAGCTGTAGCTGTCACACAGGCTGAACCTCACAAAATTCAGGAACCTCACAAAATTCAGTGAGGCTGAATGCAAAGCCTGACCCTGGGAACAGAGATGCCCTTGCACTGATACATACAGCTGGGGACAGACTGGCTAAGGAGCTGCCGTGTGGAAAAGGCCCTGGAGATCCTGGTGGGAAGAGAGCTGAGTGTGAGGCTCTGACAGCAGACAGCCAACAGTGCCTCAAACTATGAAAGCAGGAGCATGGCAAAGAGATTGAGAGAAGTGATTGTTCCCTAGATCACACCTATAATATGTTGTTCCATAATAGGAAAGATGTTGACAAACTGGAGCAAGTTTAGTAGGGGTGTTCCATGGTTTCTATGCCTATAAGGTCACTCTGCATGGTGGGAGGACAGTAGATAATGAACATAAACTGAAACAAGAAAGATTCATACTGGCTGTAACGAGATTTTTTTCCCTACGAGGACTGCCAAGAAGTAGAACAGCTGCCCAGAGTGGCTGTGTAATTCCTATCCCTGGAGATTTTAAGGTGCAACTGGACAAAGCCCTGAGCAATTTGGTCTGGCTTCACAGCTTTCTGAGTAGGTGGGACACTCTCTGACATCATTTCAGACCTGAATTATGCCATGATTAATTAGAAACAAATAACTAGTCACATAAACTATGGGAGGGTTAATTTATTCAACAAATATTACCTTGATCACTCCTGTTGAAATGGGAGGAAAATGCAACCACAAATCCTCTCTGCTTCCCACCACCAGGGGCATATGGAGAGCCCACAACCAGATCAGCGTTTCCATTTCCATCAACATCAGCTGCCAGGAGGGACCAACCAAAATTACAGTAGGAATACTGCAATAAACAGTTAGTTTAAGCCTGAAATAAAACTGAAACCACCAATTCTGTAGCAAAATAGAGCAATTTAATTCTAAAGAGCTAACTTTGCTTCTGACAAAATTACCCTCCCACTCCCTGGCTTCAATTTTGTTTTCTTTGTTTTTTCGTTTGGTTTGGTTCGGGGCTTTTTGGTGGCTTTCTCTTGGTTTTGAGGGCTATGCACCTTTCTACTCACCCTGCTACCTTCCTGCACTGGGGTATAAATGTCTTTCCCAAATACAATCAATCTAAGCAAGCACCTGTTTGCTCCATCCTCATCAGTCTAAATTTCATTGCAATGATAAGTTGAATTTTAATATTCTTTTGTTAAGCCCATAAGCTCTTTTACCCCTTTATCTCACCTTCTGCCTGTGTAGCCCTGTGTTAGCCTGGCTAACAGGATAGTATAAACAGGACATTACATTATCAATATACCTGACAAGTTATGGTAACATTTGGCTGAGGTGCCAAGCCTCTTCCCTCAATTCCAAAGTAGACATACACAGCACCCTAAACAGCAGCAGAAGAAAATAAAACATGAGAGCACCTGCATGTTAGTATGAAGTATTAAATCCAAGGCAAATCACAAGGAGTGGAACAGTTCTGCAAGGGCTATTCATACAACTTCATTTTTTCTCTCAGACCTTTCCCATAATACTTTCTTTCCCACCCCAAACCTAAGAATATCCATGGATAATGGGTACTGCTGTAACCAAGCAACAAAGTAGAGAAGTACATTTTCATCACACTGTGTGTAAGCAACAAGTGCAGTATAGTGTGTATTTATACCCACAATACACATGTTCAGATGGCTCAAATTTTGACAATTATTATTTAATGCAATGGCAAACAGTGCCAGGCACAACAGATGCACACAGTTTTCCAAGGGGTTAGTCTAAATAAAAGCAATTTTAATTCTTATTTAGACAGCTAAATTAGAATCTAAAATTCTGAAGAGTTTTAAGCTTAATGGATATTGTTTAAATCAAAACATTTTACCTCTCAGTTTGCATGACCTAAAAATACTCAGGGACCATTACATGGGCTTATCTAGTAAGCTGCAAATCATTAAGCCTCTGTAACTTGATTATTTTTGTAAGTGTGTCTGTGTTCACATCACAAATTAGATATCATTTGTTGGCCTTGTGACAGCACATGACAAAAGTCAGCGACACATGAGGTCCATTCCAGACTCTCTGTTCCTAAACAAAAAGGGTACATTTGTATTTCATGAATGGCCCCTTACATTTCCAGCATGAATGCTGCAAAGTTGCAATCTGGTTCATATTTCTAATATGCAAAAAGGCCACTGAAATAAAAATACGGGTAGCTGTCATTGCTCTAGTCAAAGTACCCACAAAGGTTATAAACTTCTGTTTAAATTACAGTGTCATGTTGAGCAACAACAGAAATTCTCTTTTTATTTCAATTGTTTAAAAACATGTATCAATAAAAACATTCCGTTTGGAGAGTTTAAAAAAAACAACAAACCCATGTTTGTAGCTTACTTTGTAAGTAAGAAACTGAGATCCCACAGAAGGTGCTCCAATTGCCAGATCTGGCACTCCATCCTCATTGAAGTCCAGGACTGCCAGGGCAGAACCAAATCTCCCTGAGGGCTAAAAGAAAAGGAATTGCTCTCATGTTTTCGAATCAAAATCATGAAAACCAAACGTACATTTGCAGAGGGAAGAACTGGAAACAAATGACAAAACTCTTTCCAAACAATTCTTTTTCTTTTAAATAATAACTCCATGGCAAGACACTAATTCAAAGTCAACTGTGTTAAAATGAAGGACAACTGAATATAATATGGTGCTGCTTTGCTATTTCCTCTTCTGAGTCCAGCACACCATTGATGTTAAGTTTATGATCTTTCCTGTTGACAGCATTATGACTGAGAACTACAAAAACACTCTGTAAGAAGACAGCAGCTGCTACTGCACAGTTTGTAAACACAGAAACAAATTAAAAGGAAAGCTATCTCATTTCTCCCTGTGATCTTCTTTGTGAATAAAGGTATTTTCTACAGAGGGTCATATTTAATATTCAAAAGGGTCATTTGCTCCTACTTCTTCGTTACAAACCAGACACCATCACGTCAAATCAGAGTTTTCTCTTTTTTTTTTTTAATATACTTACTACAGACAAAATTATTTGTGGAGAAGCTATCAATTAATAAAGAAGTGTATCCTCAAAGGAATTAACACATATAAAATTAATAATTTTAGATTGAAAAGGACAGGAAACACAATATTTTCTTAAATGCAGGGACCAGAATGAGCTATACTGTGACTTACAGAGACACAACCTGATTTTTATTTAAGGGCACTTTATGGTCCAATACTCACTTATCTTGTACAGTAATGGAAGCGAACCTACAGATTACCATGACTTCAATTGTTCCAGGGACTTTAATGATGATTATTTTTCTTAAAACCATATTACACCTTATGACATCAAGAGGAGTGTTTCAGGAATAATACTCACACACATTAATGATACCACTGCTCATTCTAAATTCACCAATTTTCAGGCAAAAAAAATATTAAGCAACAAAGATCTGCCTTGACCCCTTACTTGATGACCCTGTAGAATTTGGTCAGCTTTTCCATCCAGATCCATGTCCTCTGGCGGTAAACCTGACTGATTGCCATAGACCACATACACCCTTCCTATCTGAACATGGCCCATGGTGCTGTACCCTGGTGCTCCAGCCACCAGATCTTCATATCCATCCTGGTTGAGGTCAGCTGAGATCAGTGCCCTGTACAGCAAGGGAGTTAATAAAATCAGTATTAGTTCCCAGACTTTCACAACATTAGTGGAAAAAACCCCCAAAATACAGATAAACCAGGACCTGTGTTTCCCCATGTTGTTTTGTAAAGATCTATACAGCATTTTTAAATCATATATTTATTTGTGTCTTCTTGAATTAAGTCAAACCAGAAGAATGATCTTTCATCAATGCATCTGAGATCTGCAGGAACTGCTTTTTATTGACATTAGGCACCTGAGAGCAATTAAAGCAAGGAGCATGAAAAAGGGCTGCTTGCATATGACAAAGGACACTGAAAAAAAAAAGAAATTAAAATATCCTTTAAACTGAACATCTGATTTAATTGATGGACCTAAAAGGAGATAAGCAAAAGGATCACAGGTCTCAGTAATGTGCAGGAGTTTAGAGAGGGAACATGGAAAGAACTAACTACTGTTAATTTAGCCAGTGTGAAGTAAACTCACAAATTAAATCCAAATTTTGAGATAGAAAAAGAGAAGTTAGATAAGCAGCAATGCAAATTTGTTTTATCAATCTTCCCTGTTGCAGGTTAAGGTAGAACCCCACTGGCAAGGAGAGAGAATATGCCTCTCCCTGTCCTGAATCTGTCTTTGAACTCCCTACTAGTCTAGAGTATTTCCAAGAAGACTTGCTAGACATCATCAGTCATCAACCCATGACAGATGATTAATTTCGCACAAACACCATCCAACAATCAATAAAGGGTAGCAACAATCTTTTATTGTTCAGAACTAGAGCCACTGTTAGTTCTAATGTTGGTTCCTTCCATTCTGAGTTTGATCAACATCTGAAAGAAAAATCTGATGCGTTAACATGCTGTTCTGGACATACAATATAATCCATTCCCTCAGATTTGTACCACTAATTGATTTGCACTGCCACCTTTAAAGAGTATCCAAAGGATCAATGATAATATTTTGGTAGGTACTCAAAATTTTCAGAAATTAAAGGAAAGTGGGATGAAAAAATTACCAACCATCCAAGCCTAGCATAGGGTGAAGTAAGAAAATATGAAGCTGCTGGCTTGGAGATGTGCTTAGAAGATTTCTGATGTGTAGCGCCCAATGCTCTCCAGACATTGGTTTTAAAAGCATGGTTTATCAAGCGGAGGGATTTCTGAAATAAAAATAATAAAGGAACATGACAGTGGTTAAAACACAGGTTGAAACTCTAGAACATTTTGGGACACCTCAAAAATCAAGCCACCAACAGTGGAAATCACCACATGAATTTAAGAGGAGTCTGACTCAGATCATAAGCACCATTTTAGAAAGACAAAATCTGTATGCTCTAAAGGGAGCACTACTAATCATTCACTGCTATGCTCTGGTAGGAGCTCTTAAACCAAAGAAGCCATCATATGTCTGAAAAATGTAAATATGAAATATATATTTTGTCATTTTTAGCACTGCAGGGTATGCAGATGCATTAACTATACAATAAGGAAAGTTTAAAAACTGAGTATTTATGATGTACATATATAGATTAACAATGGTACTGGAATTTCCATGAAGTCACCTACTGTTAACATCCAGAGACCCTGCTCCATCATGCAGCATTTCAGACAGAAACAAAAGCAATTTTATATAGAGATGAATTTTACCTGACACATCTGTTACTTCTCACTTACGGTTGCCCAAGGCTGTATGTTGAACTGAACTCCTCTCTCTGTATAGTTTATATTCTTCTCAAGTGTTTCTGTAAGCAAAGAAGTCGTATTCTTGTGATGTTCATGTTTTGATTGTTTGTTTCTGCTAAAATAAAGAAGGCAGTGATAACAATTAATAGAACTGAAATAATGACTCAAGGTAAAAGCTGCTCTTAGGTTCTGCACAGTTCTTTTTTACAAAACTTAGTTATTCATGCTAAGAGAATCTCAAATTCATACACAAAAAATTACCCAAAATATCTCTAATTTTCAGTAGCTCAGTGTCCACATTAGCAGAAGAGTCTCATCACTGAAGCTTTAAACCATCAGAGCTATACTTACATGTGGTTTTCCTTGTGCTCCTTTGTGCAGTTTATGAACAGAGGATTCTCAGGCAGGTAGCACTCACTAAAGAAAAATACATGGGACGAAATTCAAAGATTTTGCCACAATGAAAGTGAAACTTTTATCCTTATTGATTCCTCTGTTAGAAGTCATCAGTTTTCTCAAGAAAATCAAAATCAGAGTATCATCATAACCCTTAGAAACCCCTATGATGTTTATTTGATGACTTTGATCAGGTTCTGTATGAATATCACGTCTTTATAGAGCTCTTGAAGGAAACTCATTTTAATATGCATGTATATGAATCTAAAGTGCTTTTCATGAAAGTGCCATTCTGGAACAAAGAACATAACAGACTGTGCCATTCTGTATTTCAAACATAATTTCCCAAGACAGTAACAGTGATATTTTCCATATAAATGGATGGATTAATTGTCACTGTTGGTCTTCTAAAGTTATTTACAGAAAGGTTGTACTTGGAAGAGAGCTGTACAAAGTTAAACTTCTATAAAAATATGAAATTGAGTAGAAGTCTGAGCTTAAACACTAGAATATATATCCTACTCTTTCTAACCCTATTTGCCTTCAGAGTCTGAAGGTAATATCTGACCTATTCTCAAAAGGCACATCTTTGCTGACTGATGGCAGTAGCCAAAGATGCAGGCTCAGATTGTCAGTCCAGGCAGAATCTCAGGGTATGGCTAAGCAACATTTAAGCAAACCTTTGAATATGTCTTAAAGAATGCTCCAAATTTTCCCCACTAAGTATCACCAATGCCAGGGGAAAGGAGTGTGAACACATAAAAATATGAACTCAAGGCCTGTGTAATCCTGTGCACCCAGGTAAAAGGCTGACATGGAAATCCCCTTGTCCAAGTGAGGATCTAAGCTCAGCACTCTTCTAGGAAAGATCCTGCCTTAAGAAGAACAGTTAAGTGGGTATCAGCCCTTGACTACTGCATGTCATAGTTCAGGATACACACCATACCTGGTTCCATTCTCTAGCATATGGCTTGTCAGCTCAAAAATGTTGTTGGTCCAGAATGCCATGTCATCCACTCCTCCAAGGAAATATTCATGGAACTTCTCCACCAGAAATGGAGATTTACTAGCAAATGTTGGAAAAAGCTAAGAGACAGGCAACATACTCAGTAAGATGGATTACATCGTCTCCATGCTCCATGTTCATTTTTATAAAGAAAACAGAAAACCAACCTTGCCAACAAGAAGCCTTTCTCCATGCCTGAAAAAAAAATCAGAAATAAAACTTGATCCATTTAATACTTAATTATTTAAAAAGTTGTTTTCAAGAGTCCTATATTGTAAATATAATGAAAGTCATTACATTTCTGTGTTAGTTGTTCATATATTTTTTAAAGTTGTAATATAAAAAGTAACCATATAAACTTTATTGCCCTTAATTTTGAAGGATTCCCAGTTTTTGTAAATGTCGTGTGACTATTGGTAATTAACTGAAATACAGGATACAGCTAAGCTGTTCAGGATATTCAAAAGCAGACACTGCAAGATATCCAAAGCCTCTTTTGAATTATTTTTGGACTTGAAGGGATCTACAATAAGTGTAGATAAGGCATGTATCTAGAGACTCCTTCTGTGCATGATAATTATACTGCTAACTCACCACAGTGCAATGGTACTTGAAGACACAGCTGTTCTTAAATAAACAGGCAGAAATACGTTAAATGTCTAAATGCATTAAATAGCTAAGATTCACCATCTGTGGTGCAATAATTAATTTAACAGTCATTATGTAGTCCAAATTTGAATCCCAGTGATTAAAAAACTTCAGATATTCTGTGATTTTGGGTCTAGGAGGGAGTCTTCGTTGCTGACATCAATGTGTAAGGCGTTTCAAAAACAATTATCATGTTTCTCCTACATATGTTTCACTTACAAAAACTCAGGCAGAGATATCCAACTTACAGTTCAAAAAACAGCAGATAAGTACATTCAGCAATTGTGCTTTCAGTTATGATCTCTTTTCCGTAAAATTCCTTATAGATAGCTGCTAGGTCTTTGACAGGCACATACCTAGAAACAAAAATAATGTATTACAACAGTAGATGTTCCACATCACCTGATAAAAGATTGCAGTTACTGTAATAACAACAGCCTATAAAATATTCCAAATTTCAAAAGAATACATAAGATCATGAAGATTTACAAATATCAGGATTGCACATGCAACTGAAAGGGAAAAAAAACAAAAGTGGATATCTAAATCTGCTCATTTTTATGCTTTTAAAACTGTGTGAATTCAACATACTCAACTTTCAAAACTTTAAATAAATCTCACTGAGATTGTCACTTAACTGAGTTATTTTACTAGAAGCTAGGAGATTCCAGCAAAAGGTTTTCACTAGTTATTTTATATATAACTACTTATAGCTTAAGACATAAATAATTTAATCTTTTTTGCTGTGTTCCTATACATAAAACTCCCTTCTGTCCTACCAGCTTTTCATGTCAGGGAACAGTAAATATGCTTATAAGGAATACCAAACTCATAAAATTTAAAATAGTTGCAAGGGTTTCTTTTGAAAGAAAAATAAAGGGCAGGATTTTGTTAAAACAGATTAATACATAATTATGTGATATTATATGTAATTTTATTATATATGATTATACAAAAATAAACATCAACTATTAAATAAGGCAACCTCATTATCTTACCAACTCGATGCCAGGTAACTGAAGTCCAGCTCAAACTGACTCACTACATCTCCTCCTGAGGATGAAAGAATGAAAAAACTCCACATAGCCCACTGAACAAAACCTGATAAGTTATCTCTCATGAGTAACAGTGCATGAAGCTATGTAAGGCTCTTCTGTATGCATTTATATGGCAGATCTTCCAGCTATATATCTAGAATACACAAATGGTTCACCTGAAGTATGCTGCACATTTTATACCTCCCAAGAATAACGTACAATTTAAAATCCCAGGAATGACTCCATCCAAATCTTAGCATACTTTGGTCTGCATTTTGGCTTTAATCCAAGTGTCTATATGCCTTATCACATCTCCTGAAACCTGAGGACAGGTACAGCAGGGCTTTGCAAGCCATGGGGGAGCACAAGAATACAGTGTCCATATGCCATTCTTAACTCCTGCACTGCCCAGGACAAGAGCCAGAATCAATCACCATGGTTTTGAAGAGGACAAGTCATTACAATACAAGGGTCTATGATTGGCAAACAGAAACATTACCAAAATCTCCAACACTGTGAGCTTCTGAGTATGAACCACGAAAATCAATCTGGAGAAAGAGAAAAACAAGAGAACTGCCTGTTTCTTTTAACATGAGCAGAAACAAACTCTCCAAGCAACACTAATGTTTACAGGTCCCAAACCTGAACAACTTCACACTTATGAAGTTTGTGACATTATGTCCCTCCAAAAATCTTCCTGAAACAGGTCTCCAGCTTTTCTCTTTTCTCCCCACCACAGTCCAAAGCGAAGCAATCCGTTCCAACAAATCCAGTTGTATCAATAAATAAAATAATACAGGCTTACTTCTCCCATGGCGTTTAGAAATCCTTGGTCGATGCCCAGGCTATGCCAGCTAACATCTGCCACCATATGTGAAGCAATTCCAAACAGGAAAGCCACCAGCTTCTCTGTAGCCTACATGACAACAATCCATTTGTCCATCATTTTACTCCTGTTTTTAAGAAAATGTTAGCATTTTCTGTATGTGCATTATACAAGGATACAGGTGAGAAGGTCTTACAGTACAAGAGTTTACCAGGACAAAATGCTGACCGCTTATTGCTTGGTGCTGTGGTCAACTTTTGTAACTTGAGAAGCTTTAAGCAGTTTATACAGTCCAACACCATAGAATTACATGGTTGATGTGAGGGTAATTTTATACTTCAAGTTAAATGTGTACTAAAATGTTTCTCTGGACCAAGGATAAATACTTCCAAGAACCAAACTCCCTCTGCCACCATGGTTGTTGTGTAGGCAGACAGAGGAGAGAAATACATTCTTCTGCACACTCACTTTTGACAAATTGTTTTTCCTTTCCTCCTACATATCTCACAGACCATTAACAAGAGCAAATCTGGACTAAGTTCGGGATTTCACAAGTGAGAAGTCTAAAACGTGTCTGGTTTTCAAATGGCAAACCCTCAACCAGATCTCACAGAAATGCAAGACCACCAATCATATTTAAAAGTTTAGACCTATGAAATGTATCATAAGCACCAGACCACAGTGGAGGTAACTGAAAAACTTTATATGGAAACTGTAAATGTTTTGTATGGTAAAGATTAAAACAGGATTTCAAGTGTTCCTATATAAGCAGAGAATTTAATATAAAAATGTTGGGTTTTTTCTACACCTCACAAAGGATGAAATTACAACTAGTGAAGGTGAAGAAAACAGTCAAAAAACACTGCTAAAAAAGTTAATCAATTTTCTTACCTCTTCCCAAGGCTGAGGATAATTCCTTCTGATGTAGTTGATACTTGTTTTCAGAAATGGTGACCAGTGAGTGTCTTCAGATACATCATGGAACATTCCTATTGCAATAAAATTATATCAATATTTGATTTATACTTTGGGGGAAAATGAAATGGAAAAAAGAAAAATAAAGGCTTTTCTCCATTAAAAACCCCACAGACTTTTGTTCGATTTCATGTCAGACAGATGATACATTTTGCACTACAGCTAATGAAAAGAGCCAAAAGAGACTTATTTTTATCTGATTTATACTATCAAAACACATACTAGATTTACCTTCTGTGATTTAGGTTTGAAGCATCTGAAAATATTGTGCCTGCTCCTTTTCTCTGTGCCTGAGAGTAGGTACAGTACAGTGAAAAGCTGCCTCCCAAGCAGAGAGGATAAAGAGAGCTGACAGAGAACCTGTTGACTAAATTAATGCATCCACTTGAATGGCAGAAAAGTTGTAGGGAATGGCAGCCAACTCAAAATGTCATGTTTTCTGGCAGTAATCAGTTTCCATAGGGCAGAGGAGGGCTATGTCATCATTATGACCACAATCATTTTCAACAGAAAGGCAAACTAGCCAAGACACAATCAATGTAGAAAGAGAAAAAGGGAGGAAAGCAGGAAAAATCAGGTTTCATTTGAAGAATCAATTACTACTCTCACCTGAATTTAGGCAGAAAAGATTGTGTAGGATATAACTGTGACCTTGCCTAAAAATTTCTGTGTACCTCCACGAAGCTAAGTGCAAAAGGATGTTGACACAAAGAGATCAAGCAGCACACAATGTTGAATTCTCTAAGGGGAAAGAAGGTAGGCAGGATATTGTTCAGACCATTAGTACTCTTGGAGGAGGAGTGTGTGTTTGTTGACATAGCAGTGTGAAACTGCTCAGTGTAAGGGTAGATTAAACACTGAGAGAGCAGACCTTGGGGGTAATTCAGTTACCTTTTGGCCTCTTGACATCTTACACCACAGCTAAACTAAACAAAAGAAGGATGGTACTTGCTTGGCCAAAATCAGAGTAGCCTTCTACATCTAAGCTTTCTCCTGTGCAAAGAGGCAGACTGGATGGCTTTGCTCTTGCTCTTGTCACACACAGTTAAAACAGCTCAGGTCTGAAGAGATATCTATTGCTTCCATGTTAACTAAGGAGACTGCTGACAAGTGGTCCAACTCTAACAAGGAAGGATGGACTCCAATGTTAGTGAAGGAATAAAGATACTGCAGGTATCTGAGCTGGTATAAGACAGGTCAAAATGTTCAGAAGCAAAAGACGAGGTAGATAGATATAACCAAGCAGAAGTAGGAACTGAAAAAAATCCCAAGAGAACATCAGTTATGATAACAAGGAAACCAAGACTGAAGTTTGGGACAAGCAGTTGGCAGAGGCAGGCAGAAAACCAAGACTAGTGACCTGATGAGTGACAGAAGAAAAAAACAGTATTAAATGCTAGAATAAAGAGATGATCTGGATGTGAACTGAGCACATCAGGATATGAACCAAGCAGCCTGTAGTTGGCATAATCAACAGGCAGCATCAACAGCCTCTGAGAAAAACAAGAACTTTGGCTGCAACAGCGTGATTTGGCTCTAAACCAAACAAAGATCCTAAGTAGACCTCAAATCTAATGGAATTTGCATGGCCCACTAAAAAAAGCTATTTTCAATACTTTGAACTTTGTCTAATATATCAACAATATTGAAGCCAGTAAGGCTGGATATCCTCACACAAAGTACTTATCACTGCCCTGTCTCTGGCATCTGTCTAAACTCCCTAATAGTTTGTAGCTGGAGGACAGGCTCTTTAACCCATTTGCTAACTGCTCACTATCCAGATTGACCCTTTCAGTAGCAAATATACTACAGCAAGGCCTAGCTGGCTGTTTTATAGCTCTTATGTTACTGGAGAAGCTGATTATGATCAAGAGTTGACCTTTCAGAGCTGAAGAATCAGGGGTCCACTCACAAGTCAAGACATATTTTTTGCAGCTATTGCAAGAGAGTGCTAATTTTGTAGTGCAGTCTTTTGATCTACAAGCAGCAAAATTAAGACCGACATTAATTTCCAACAAGAACAGTAAAAGGCAAAAGACTGCATTCTGGAAAAAAAAAAGGCTTTAAACTAGGATGTTATTAACATTTGCCCACCCACCCCCAGCAAGTCCTACACTATTTTGTTTTTAGACATTTTAGGGATTTTTAGATTCTCCCATCCTCTTTTTGACTGATCTAATAGAAACTAATGATTTTTAGTATGGAAATATCTTGAGGCCTTCCCTAAGATTTATTTTAAAAAAGATCATTTTGTCTTCTCTGTACTCAGTAATCTGATGCAATTTAGTCAAACAGCATCCTTCTATCAAATGGCCCTGCCCATGAAATAGTTAAATTAAATACCCTAGAGTAACTTTTTAGAACACTTTCAAATGTGTTATTTCATTATAAAATCTCTAAAGTCTCAAAAAAGGCTCTAATAAAAATGGTGCATAGTTTTTGCAGGAAAGCAAGAAAGCATTTTTGGCCACACTTAATTTCTTACAATGTAACCATTTTCAACCCACTAAATTCTGTAGGATTTTCACATAAAAATGCAGTTGTTATAACACTAGACTTAAAAAGCTTCTCTTACCACGTTTGCAGATTGGAGGATAAAAGGCATCAGGATAAATGCTCCCAGCCTGAAAAGCATCCTGGTGATTTAGTAATAACTGGGGAAAGGATGGGGGAGGAAAAGTAATCAGAATGCTAGTGCACAGCACAAAACCACATTTTACTGCCAACATCAAAGATACATTCTAAATGCCAGCAAAATACAATTATTATCTTGGTAAAATACACCATGTGGTGCACAAAACCTTGCTGTCATTTTGCTGTCCTTAGGTTTATTAAACCTGCTTTCTCAAAGTCCTCTACTGATTCTTCTAATAAAGCTGCTTACATAGATTATGACTAAAGAAGATAGGAAAACATGCAAGAAACCACACAAAGTATGTATATACATATATATATATACATATATATATACATACACATTGGTACAATGGCTATATTTCTGTAATAATATGCAGAAGGAGGCAAATTATTTTGAATAAAAAAAGATAAAAATACAGTCTGGGCACAATATTGACACACGTTACTGAGAATAATAAAGAAAGGCAAGACAGAAAGAAAAACATTCAGAGAAAGGTGGACAAAATTAGGCAATAACATGCCTCCTACCTGTCTATAATTAACATTCCCTTCATGCTTAATGAAAAATTCCAGAGCTCTATGTGCTGAAAAACAATATATTAAAGTGTTGATTTATAGGTATTGTTTCCAGACCCTGATTTTGTTAGAAGCACTAGCAGAAGACACCACATTTTCATACCTAAGCCAAGTGCCATGTGCATGAAACACCATTTCTTATAGAACTGTGTACCTGTTTTCTCACCTAGGGAGTTAATAAGAAACTGCTCTTTCTGTGGCACATCTTCAGTCTCTCTCTAATCCCTAACTCCCAAACTGACCAACCAAGTTGAAATCACAAGGAAATGAACTCCCCATGTCCAGAAATGAGCAGTGAACTGACAGGACCACACCCAGCACATGTAAAGCGTGGACCATAATGTTCTAGCTGTACTGTATTCAAGCTTCATTGTTGTCCTTAACAGTGAGAAAGGTATGTTGGGAATCAATGTGGGTGTTTAACAGTTTGATTAATTTTTAACATGCATGAAAAGTAACAAAAATCCAAAGTCAGCAAGGTAAATAACACTATTTATTCACTGTATCGGCAGATATTCTAACTGCCAAAATCTTTATTTAGCTGGCATAACAAATGAATGAAACGAACTGACATCCTTTTCTTTAATGAGGTCTCCAAATTAATATTAGATTCCAGGAATAATCTATCAACACTATTCTAAAAATACCCAACATTTCCTCTAAAGCTATTTACAAGGATTGAAGTTAATTTGTTCCTTACCAAATAAATCACATCAGAAAAAACTCCCCAAAAACAAGCAACAAAGCAAACAAAAACCTCCCCCCATCAAATCCAAAACAATTCATTACTATTCTGGAATAAGATCTAGACAAAAACCGCGGGGATTTGAATGATCTTTCACTTTGAATTTTACCCAGTAATCTAAATCATCCTTATACAAATAAGATACCTTAAAGACCAGCCTTGCACCAGAACAGAAATAACAACAACAAAATAATAAGTAAAAATCTAAAATTTTAAGGTTCAGACATTTTTACACACATCTCAGATTCCAGTGTGGGAGAGCTGCAGTTTGGCAGTTTGCTTTTTCTGCCTCATACCTCCCCCACACTTCTCTCACTACACAAGTGGGCTCAGGTTCTACAACTCCACCTTTACAAGGAATTTTATGCCAGATCCCCACAGTCCCACAGAGCCTCATAACTCTGACAGGAACTCCTAGGGCATCCCCACTCAGATCTGCCTCCAGGCACGGCCATGGAAGTAGGACACAGCACAGCTCTGCCAAGCACACTGAACACGATCAACATCCTGAACAGGCAGAGCTTTTCTCCATTTTAAAAGTACTTTCAAAACTCTGTTCAGAACTTCTTTGGTGCTGGCTTTGAGTGAGAGGAATTCCTTTCTATAGTTTGTTTGTTTTTTTGGGGTTTTTGTTTGTTTGGTTTTTGGGGTTTTTTGTTTGCTTGTCTTTGTTTTGCTGGATCACTCAGTGTTTGAATTTCGGAAGTATTTTCATCTTATCATCATAGACTTTCATGTGAACAACAATAAGAGCACTCATTTTAGCAGCATCAGAGCTGATCACAGTTTAATGTAATTTTCTGACAAATGGACAAAACTTTTTGTAAATTATGATTTATAGTTCAGTGTACACACAACTCCTCAGACAACCAAGATCTTTATATTATAAAACCACAAGTTTTCCACAACATAGTCCTTTGATTAGAAAAAGAAAGAAAGAAAGAAAGAAAAAAAAAGACTGCTTTGGGACAGATCTGTCAGCTCATTTCTTTTTGCAGTTTTTTTTTTTTTCCAAACACACTCTATTCTTTTATTTCAAGCCCTCAGAAGCTCATACTCAGTAATTAGAGCCCTGAGCTTGCAGAGTTGTGTGCACTTGCCTAACCTCAGGCAGCATGACTTCGCCTACAGATTATTATGGGTTTCTTGACACATTGTTCGGAAAAGCAAATTGTTCCAGGATGCTGACCATGGGTACAAGACTCAGTAAAGGAACACACTCCAGTCTCAAAGACCATGAATAATCCCAGTCTTTAAATTGTTCCAAGTTGCATGTACTTAAAGTCTGAGAAAATTATCTGAATAAAGGTAGTATCCTACATTTTATCCTCTGTTTGAGCAATGGATTTAGAAACAAAACCAGAAGAACAAACAATTAAAACTGTCATTATGAGTAGCTGTTGCAGAACAACCTCACACTGCTCATGTTTGTGCCTGCAATAACAGCGGAAGAAACCAGATTTCAAAAATAGCACAGGCAAACAAGAAGTTCAAAACAGAAATATTTCTCCATTTTGATGTTCACTCAGTTCTCTCCTTCATTCTTTACAAGTCTAAGCTGTTCTGGCTACAGAGAGCAACCCACCAGAAAGAGACACAGAAAAAAAATTTTATTATGTTATTTACAGATAGAAACACATTACAAAATTGTATCCACTTGTGCAGGTATGGCATAATTAATAAACAAAGGACTTGTGTTATTCCTTAGTTTAAATATAACAATCCCATGAATTGCCTAAAGCATTCCTTTTCTTTCTCCAAACCAAACTCCGTCTGTGTACAACTCACAGACAAAAACATTCCAGTTACATAATGCCTGTGTCTTAGGAGACGGAAAAATACGCAACCCAAGTCAATTCAAGCATTTTACTTACAAAACCAGTGAAAAAGTAAAATTTCAAACTCCAAAATCAATATACTCATTTAACCTGTTATTCCCACTTTAAAAATTATGTAGACTGCTCGTTACTCTAACGTTATTTCCTCCCTCTGCTTCCCAATTGAATCTGAATTTACTTCTCTTCACAAGAAATTCAAAACACAAGAAAACATTCTGAACATGTCTTACCTATTTCAACATGTGTTGAAATTCCACAGGGGATACATCTTTGACAGAAACAGTAGAGTATAACCAGCAAGACAAACCAAATCTTCAGACCAACCATGATGCCAGCTGGCTCCAACTGTGGTTTTCAGAAGCCTGGAGCAGTAGCACTGTGACCTTTGAAATGTAGGTTACAGAGCATGCCTTTTCTTTCACACATATTGCTGACACAGCAAGCAAACGACTGTCAAATTTGAAAGGCTATTTTATACCAATGCTTTCTTTTATTGCTAATAAAGTAATTTATATAAAGAAAGAAATAAACTGTGGGTATTCTCCCCACTTCTCTAGTATCTCTGGGATTTGAGCAGTGTAATCAGTGCATCACTGCACGGCAACAGAGATTTCTGTTAAATCCAACAGCATGGCACAGTATCCTCTCAGAGTTTGTCCAGCTCATGGTGTGCTTGCCTTACAGCAACTACATCCCATTTCACAAAAGAAAGCCGACTGCCAAAGCAGTATTAATAGAAAAACACTATCTCCTGAGTTTCAGGTAATACAAATTCATAACTTTTGGTGAGCTGATAGGATATCGCACACTTAAGTCTAGGTCTTATTTTCAGTATTGAAAGCCCAGCTGATATGTGGGAGACTCATGGAAGTACTCCTGCCAAGTGTACTGCTAGGAACTCCCGGCTGCAGAGGCTGGGCACCCTGCGTTTCCCTGGAAGCGTTCGAGCATGTGGCCAGCCACACCAGTCCCCAGCGAGATGGTGGCACCGGGCAGGGGCTTCGCATGGCCCTTGTGCCAGAGACTGGCCAGCTGTCATGGAGCTCAGTGGCCCACAGGCTCCCCCGGGCCAGTGCTCCTGCAGTACAGCACAAATTAGAGACTGAGAGCCCTCAGACCTCATCACAGTCTGCAACTTCCTCACGAAGGGACGAGGAGGGGCAGTCATCTCTGTGGTGGTCAGTGACAGGACCCGAGGGAATGGCATGAAGCGGTGTCAGTAGTGGTTTGGGTTGGGTATTAGGTTCTTACCCGGAGGGTGCTTGGGCACTTGGAACAGGCTCCCCAAGGAAGCGGTCAGACCACCAACCCTGACAGAGCTCAAGAAGCATTTGGACAATGCCCTCAGGCACGTGGTGTGGCACTTGGCGTGTGCTGCGCAGGGCCAGGCGCTGGACTTCGATGATCCCTGTGGGTTCCTTCCAACTCCACAGGATATTCTGTGACCTTAAGCCTCCCCTCTCCCTACGAAGCAGCGGTCTCGATGTGTCGCGGGAAACCAGACTCCGTGAAGCAGAAGCCGCGCTCCCACCCCTGCCCTGGCAGACCGGGAGCCCCAGGCTGAGCGCTCCCGCCCCGTGCCCCGGCGAGACGCCGCTCCTAGCCCGGCCCCTCGGCAGCTCCTCCTCCGGGGCGGCGCGAGCGGGCCGTGCGCTGTGCCGGGGCCGTGCCGGGCCCCGCTGCCTGTCCCCGGAGCGCCGCCATGGCCAGCACCCTCCT
>JANRGV010000001.1:58845172-58884922 GCA_024734035.1 Alethe castanea | reverse complement strand
GCCGCTGGGTGGAGACGGCCGCCGCTTTCCCCGTGCAGGACCCGGCCAGCGGCGAGGAGCTGGGCCGGGTGTCCGACTGCGGGGTGGCCGAGGCGCGGGCGGCCGTGCGGGCCGCGCACGAAGCCGGCGCCGCCTGGGGCCGCCTCCCCGCCAAGGTGAGTGGCCGCGGGAGCTGGCGGCGAGGGGGCCCCGGGGCCTCGCTTCCCCGTCCCTGCGTGCGGCGGCCGCGGCAGCCTTGTCTCTCCCTCCCTCCCCCCAGGAGAGGAGCGTTCGCCTCCGCAGATGGTACGAGCTGATGATGGAGAACAAGGAGGAGCTGGCGCGGATCATCACGGCCGAGAACGTGAGTGGGGCGGCGGCGGGCGCGGGCACTGCCCGTGCTGGCACTCGTGCTGGGGAGCCCACCACAGGCAGGCGAACAGTGACGCCGAGTAAAACTGACGGCCGTCGGGCCTCGCCCTGAGCGCTTCATCACTTAGCCATCGTGTCCTTTTTGATAACTCTGGGCATCTTGTGCACTCATATTGCTCTGCTAGGTCAGTGGGTGAGGTTTCAAACATGCCTCCTCTGGACATAGATAAAGTGCGTTGGTTTGATGACGATAGTACCTAATCAGAGAAAACCAGACCCGTCGTGTTGTACTTCACGGCATGCAAAAGTGTACATCCACCTAAACCATGGTCATCGTGGCAGAAATGTTTGTGGCTAGGAAAAATCATGCAAGTTGCCAAGTTGGATTCACACAGTCTGTATCACTGAGTAGTCTGGGAGGTCACAAACTGGTGTCCTTTTGCACAAAACCTTGCTGAAGATACTTCAGCAGCTCCTCTGTGGTGTTACAGCTTCTAATGGTCAGTCAGTCCACAGGATCAGACCTGAGGGTAGTCCAAAGCCATACTCCCAAAACAAATGACCCTGGCATAAACTTGAACTGTTTTGCCATGATTTCTGTCTTTCTTCAGAGTGGTAATAGCAGCTAACTCAGAGTTTGTAAATAAATGCATACTACATTTGCTATTTTTCTTCCTTGTCCTGGGCAGGTATGAATCCAGGCACAGCGTACAGATTATTGACTATACAGTGACGGTATATTGAATCCACACAACTATTGCTGCTGCAATCATAAAACCCTTGTTGGAGATTGCAGTGTTTGTCAGAGGGAGTGGATCATAAAAATACTCTGAAAACAAGAGAAACTCTAAAATTACTTGAACTTGTTTATACTGCCTCCATTTGCTATTTACAATGTATCTTCAATCTGATTTAATCAAAGGGGAAGCCTCTGAAAGAAGCACAGGGTGAAATCGTGTATTCAGCCTCGTTTCTGGAGTGGTTTGCGGAGGAGGCTCGTCGGATTTATGGTGATGTTATTCCAGCATCTGCAAAGGACAGAAGAGTCTTGGTGCTGAAGCAGCCAGTAGGAGTGGCAGCCATTATAACCCCAGTAAGCATAGCTGAACTCTTCTGCCTCATGTGAAGGTTTTCAGCTCAGTCTCCAGTTCAAAATGTCACTTACTTCTGCAAAAACAGCAGGGAAAATTTTCCCAACTTTGATTGTACTATTTTCTCTCTTCCTAGTGGAATTTTCCCAGCGCTATGATTACCCGGAAGGTTGGTGCAGCTCTGGCAGCTGGCTGTACAGTGGTGGTAAAACCTGCAGAGGATACACCTTTATCAGCATTAGCTCTTGGGGAGGTGAGCTTTCAGTGCTAAGCTTCACCTCAACAATGGACTGATACTGTAAACAGGGAGTCAGATGGGCTTGGAAGGTAGCTCTGGCTAGCTTCATATGTGAAGAAAGGACAAACTGACTTGATGCAGGTGTTCAAGTTTAGTGAGAATCTTGGCAAATTGCTTCTAATATTGTCTAGAGCTTCAAAATGGATTGGGCTGTTTTGATACTCAAAATATCCTTAGATCTTTAATTTGCTTCTTTTGAACACACACACAGCTTAAAGTGAAGCAAAGCTTCTCTCTCAAGCACCTGTGGCACCTGTTCCTAGTTATGCTGAGTCCTTTTGGCTTGTATTGACTTACACACTGTTTTCTTCAAAACAATGAACAATCATTAAGCAACTATTTCTCTTACAAAATGCACTAATAATGCAAATTCTGTTCTTCTTTTGTTGCAGCTTGCAAACCAGGCTGGAATCCCAGCAGGAGTGTATAATGTTGTCCCTTGTTCCAGACAACAGACAGCAGCTGTCGGGGAAGTTCTATGCACTGATCCACTGGTATCCAAAATATCTTTTACTGGCTCTACAGCAACAGGAAAGGTACATACATAGACAGAATATCCTTGAAGATTATTACTGTGGTTATACTAGAAAGGTAGGGGAAAAATGTGTCTTTATACAGAGCCTTCTTTTCTGGCTACTGTACACACATTGTCCAAATAATTATGTACCTCTTGAGATACTGCTTGCATGTTTTCACCTCAATAGTTCACAGGATGGCTGTCTGCAATTCTTGATAACTACCCTTTATTAAACTATAATGTGAACAGTCCTGTACAAGATATTCTTGGTTTATAGCATAAGGTTGTTACCTTATTCTTATACATACTAATAAGAACACTGAGTTTCAAAGGTGCTATTCAGTAATGGCTTCAGTATTTGAGAGAAAGTATTAGAGGAGTGAGGCCGTGGAATCTCTGCTAACCTTAATCAATAAGCAATCTTGTCCCATGTCTAAATGAATCACTAAAACTGCAGTGTGGCTACAAAATGACGGACTTCTCTAGGATGGCTGTATACAAAATGAAGAAAAGGTCTGGTATCAAGGTAAATCATAATACCAAATTCTGTCAGGTCTTGGAAAACTTTTGTAAAAGTAGTCAAGATTTTATTATCAAAAAATAGAACAAACAAAAATAAGTTTACAATATTAGTGTATAAAAGCTTGACCTGACCTGAAGTTGTTAAAAATCTTTCTCTGCATTAGTCCGTGGCCAGAATTTAATCTTTAAGGATTTTAATGGATGGAATTTGTTTTAGTCATAGGAGATGGTCTAGCATTGTAGAAAAGATGCAGATTATTTCCTTGCCAGAGTTAATTTTTCACTGCCTTGCATCCATTGTTCACATCTGTTAGAGGTACAGATGTGTGTGTCTCTTCTGTTGCCTGCAGATCTTGCTGAAACATGCAGCTGGCACTGTGAAGAGAGTTTCCATGGAGCTTGGAGGACATGCTCCTTTTATTGTGTTTGACAGTGCCAATGTGGATCGGGCTGTTGCAGGAGCCCTTGCTTCTAAGTATAGAAACTCAGGACAGGTGAGAATTTTTGTCCATGTTTCTAGACAATGAATAGCTGTACATAAAGTTTAAGCTGTAAATAAGCTATTTGATGTAAAAGGAAAGCATAAAACACTTCATTGTGAAGAGAAAGGTGCTGCACTCACACATGGCTCTGCGCACTAAAGCCAGTTACTAGCAAGTCTAAATAGCAACACTGAAAGATCATATATTTTCACAACATACACGGCAGTCAGTAGCATCACTATTAAAGAAGATTATATTCTCTAGGACCCCTTGCAAGAGCTTGAGAAGTGATAAGGCATTTTTTCATATGTTTTGCTAACATTAAATTCATTGGAGAACTAGAGCTGTAAATGACACCATTTTGCTTTGGTCTGTAAAGACACAGATAGTTTTTTCTACAGTGAGTACCTTTAAAAAACTGGTAGACACGATTCAGTGTGTGTTGCTTCAGATGTGTTTAATTTAGTCAGAAAAAATTTAGGAGCATCACTTTCCAGAACAGTCAGCTGAGAAGGGCTGTTTGGAGACTATTCCAGCCTTACAGGTACATACAAAATTGATGAACTCCAGCTTTTGAGAAGCACCAAATTTTCAGTGGGTCTGGGAGGTCATTTGATAGAGAAAACTTTATTGAAGAACATATGAAGACATGACTAATCTTGGGAAGAAAGAAAGGAAACAGAAGTGGACAAGGACCACTAAGGGATCAGACCCAGAATGGAAACATATATCACAAAAGGCACCTCTGCTGCTGTAGAGAAAGATAACTAGCTGTTACTTTTCACATACTGTAGCAATCAAAATAGGATGCAGTCAGAGCAAAGGAGTATCACAAATAAATAAGCCATTGAAAGCACTTTAAAAACAACTTTCAGGAAAAAAGAAAACTCAATTTCAGATAATAGAGTTAGGAAAAAGGACCCCAGACCACTAAGTGTCATTTGAGTTTTTGCTGCTCAGTCCAGCATTCTGCAGTCTTATTAGAAGGTATTGCAGCTTCTGGACCTTGATTGATCCATGTATATGAGTCCACAAAACTCACAAAACATTTCCCCAGCATAAGCAACTTAGCAGTGTGACATATTTCACACACCCACTGACAGCTTGGTGAAGTTGTATTTCTAAAGTGAAATGGGTGGTGAAAGAAATGGCATAGCTGGGTAACAGCTTAGGATGAGGGAGGAGAGGCAGGGGACATCAGTGTAGTAACCTGATTCTGTGCCACGAAGGCCAGAATGAATCAATGGATGGATTAAATACAATATAAACTAATGGTTTTTTTTCTTACCTTGTTTGTTTTCAGACTTGTGTTTGCACAAACCGTTTCCTGGTGCAAAAGGGAATTCATGATGAATTTGTGGAAAAGTTTGCTAAAGCTATAGAGAAAGAACTGCATGTTGGAAATGGATTTGATGCAAAAACTACCCAAGGACCACTAATAAATGAAAAAGCAGTGGAGAAGGTATAAGTAAATATTTTATTTATAATATACTAATTTTCTTTTTATGATCCATAAAATAACTTTACATTTATGTTTTACCTTTTTTCCCTTGTTTTATTGAGACATATTTGCAGTGTGGCTGGAAGTGTGTTCTGTCCCCCAGGTGCATGTGTACATATAGACAAAAAGATGTGGACAGTTCATGGATCATCCCATCCCTGTCATTAAGGGAAAGAGAGGCCTCCATTAGGAGAAACTGATTCCTCCTGATTACTCCCTAGCTGTTCTCAAGTCCATTCACTGAAATTGGATATGCTGTGAGAGCTGTACAGTGATGCTGCACTTCTGAAACCCTGTGATCAACAATTTTTTTTTTTGAGGAACAGTATTTTGGTTTTCTTTTGCAAAAGCTAGGCAGAATAATTTATTTGGGTTAAAAATACCAGACCTCTGGATGTTGTAATCACTTGAAATTTCATGTGCATGGTTTGAGTCTTCTGTTTTGCAACTCCGGGACTACTTCATTTCTAACAAATCCTAATAAGTCATATCTATAATATTTACTTCCTAAGGTTAAAGATTATTGAGTCAAGTGGCCCATACTTTATAAAATATTACAGCTCAGTTGCATGCTGGCTTGGTTTGAATCCATTATACATGAATGTTGGCAGATTTGCTTTATAAAATAATGGGAAAATACTCAGTTATTTGGGAAACAAAGGATACAGTCCTTGAATTCCTTTCCTTCATGTCTTCCTTTCTTGCATCACAAAAAGTGTAGTATGTGTATCAGGTACAACTATATAAACAAGTAAACACTCTATATAGTCACTTTCTGTAATTTCAAAGGACAGTATTCCAGGTGGGGATTGCTACTTTAGTTTTCTTATTACTTTGTTGTCTTTAGATGAATTGTAAATATTTGGGATAGGTAAAATCACAGATGTAGGAAAATGTTCTTGCCAGTTTCATCTTGACAGTTGTTTCTCTTTCCATGGCAGTCATATACTTCATTTCCATAGTGCTTGATCACTGATATAAGATTCAGATTTTAGTCCTGCAAAGCCTTTTTTTCACATTAGATGTAGGCTTTTAATTTCTACAGAAAAGTGGCTGGGGACCACGTTCATAATTTAGCCCTCTAAAATTATGTCAGACTGAGAGAAACAAGAATTGAAGAGAAATTAGATAATATTGCAAACGATCCTCTGCAAAGTGTAAACCTGTCCTCAGAATTTTCTCTTACATATTGGGAGACTATTATTTCTTCAGTGGGAAATGTATTATTGATCATTCTTAAATGCTGACATTTTCGTTATGCCTACCTCAGGTAGAGAAACACATTAAGGATGCAGTTTCTCAAGGAGCATCTGTTGTGACTGGAGGGAAACGACACAGCTTGGGGAAGAATTTCTTTGAGCCAACATTACTTACTAACGTTACAACAAAAATGCTTTGCACACAAGAGGAGACATTCGGCCCTTTGGCACCAGTTATCAGGTAAGATTATTAATTCTACATATTAAAATTAACAATTCAAAAAACAATGAAAGATTATTTTAAATAAGATTTGAAAGACAAAAAAGTATTTTTGCATGACCACGCAAGTCTTGTAAAAAGACTGGGGCACACATGTGAAAATATACTTTGAATATGTGGCTCGTTTGTTTCTTTTTCTTGACTCGATCTTAGCATCTCTGCAACTTTTTGAAAATTAAAGTATCTCAATGGTAAAGCAAGGCTGCATAGCAACTTCATGATCTGTGGTATGAAACAGAAGACAGGACTTTTGAGTTTGTCATGTGATTTGGTAGTCCTAAGCTTTTCTGATAGAGGATGAGTTGGAGCTCTGTTCTCCTTAAAGCCTTCCCTGCCTTTGTGCAGAGCAATTGGATGTGATGGAAGAAGATACAGTTATCTCTCAGAGTTGAGAGTGCTGTGTAGTATGGGAAATAGGTAGGCTAACCCACGTGAAATAAATGTCTCTGTAACATCCAGCTACTTAGGGGATATAAAGGCAATCTTAACTACTTAACTGCAGTTTAAATTAAGGGAAGAGGTAGACACTTCAGTGTATCAAAATGAAAGTTAAATTAGCTTTATAATATGCACTTTTGGCAAAAATAAATTGGCATTTTGATTTTCAATAAGGCTGCTTCTTTTTGGTGAGTCAGCAAGACAGCAGGTGAGCTGCAGGCCTCATTTTAATTTTTTCTTTCTGTTGACAGATTTGACACTGAAGCAGAAGCTGTTGCTATAGCAAATGCAGCTAATGTGGGTTTAGCAGGTAAGCTTCTCTGTCAGTTAAGTGTATTTCTGGGTTTTGTGAGCTTTAGTGTATGGGGTGATGATTTGGAATGTCATTAAGTCTCTTTTTCACAGTCTTCTGCAGTTGTTCTTACTGATTTTCACTCCTGTATCTCTATGTCTGCACAACAGGATATTTCTACTCCCAAGATCCAGCACAGATCTGGAGAGTTGCAGAACAGCTGGAAGTTGGAATGGTTGGTGTTAATGAAGGCATAATCTCATCAGTGGAGTGTCCTTTTGGTGGGGTAAAGGAGTCTGGCTTAGGGCGAGAAGGTTCAAAGTATGGCATTGATGAATACTTAGAAATAAAATATGTCTGCTTGGGAGGATTATAAAAGCCTTCAAACAGCACAGTCCCCACAACTTTGGAAAGGGTGCTGTTTTAATAAGCTTCTTGAGCCAGAAATATATATGAATGCAACTTCTACCTTCTTTAGAACTAATCAACCCTGTTCTGTGTGTGTATAGAGTATCTACAATAATCTGTGCTGCCAAATGTTTTCACATGGTCTTTGTTTATACATCCAGTTTTTCAGCAATGTGATCACAATGTCCATTATTTTTAGTAATGAGTAGGGATATACATTTATTGTTCTTAGATTATCCCTGTGTAACTGGGAGAACTTTGAGACTTGTGCATAATGAAAACAGATTGTAACCTATAGCAAGGGAAACTAGACCATCATTTTTTTACTACCAATAGTATTTCAGTGTGGATAAGGGAGGCTTTGGGATGGCAGCCTCCCTTTAGAATTTTGTGTAAATACTCACACTTGTGTAGCAGTTGAGACCAGGTGTGTCTGGAGTACATTACCTGTCAGCACTGTGTGCATCATGCCAACCAAAGGGCAGTTAAAGGGCATTTACTGCCCTTCCAGTAATTCCCAATGCACCAAATCTGCATATTGGTGATAGTGAGGACGTAGTACTGTTGTCTGTGCTCATTGTCAAGAACACAAAAAGGATGGCCTCTCTCTATACTAGTTGCAAGAAACTTTACTGTAGCCAACTACGAAGATTACACTATTGAGCACAAGGCTGCCTGACTTTGGGGAATACAGTGTTGTGGGAGAAAGCTGTTTGCCAGCCTTGGCTACTGATGTGTTTGGTATTAATTGGAAGAAATAAGTGGGTAAAATAAGGTTACGCCTTGGTTCCCAGCTTCCACAACACAATGATGCAGGCGTAGTTACAGGTATTGTACACAGACAGAATATCTGCCACTGAAATTCGGTTATGTCTGCCTGTGAACTGCAGTATAAAGTCATTATATTTACTGCTGTATGACAGTGTGGTATTTAATGTGAGTGTACTTCTTGGGACAGTGCAGTTGGAGGAGAAATTATTTAACCTTTGCTCTCCTCACTGCAAAGTTACTGAACTGATGCATTGGTATATTTAAAATCTTCATGTCTTTTCTGATAATAGCACTTCTAATGAGTGTTTACTTTTTTTTTCCTAGCAAATAATATCTTTTACAATGCCTGATAACAAGCACAAACAATAATTAAAGATAATGTTTATAAGAAACTTAAAAAATACCTTTGTCTAGGTTGGATTGTGGTTGGATTCCAGCATAATATCCTCATGTCAGTAAAGTCTGCATCAGTTTAGCACAGAATAATCAATGTTGTCTTCATAGCAAAAGCTGGGATTCTTCAACAAAAGACATACTTGAATTCTCACACCTCAGTTATGTTGATTGCACTTGTGATAGTTTAGCAATTTCTGGATATTAAAACTGTGATTAAAAGATGTTTTAAATTAATAAATAACTTGAAAGCACCAGATTTTGTGGTTTATTACCATATTCAATGCTGAATTGACAAATTGACAGCAGCCACATTAAGCTCAGTCTCTCAGATTTGCACAGAAGATTTGTTCTGACAGCTTTATCACTGGAAAAGACACTACTTCTTTGCACCCACATGTTCATACAGTGGTGTAAGATTTTGGTACCCCCAATTATAAGCCCTTGAATCTCCATCAAATAGATGAGACTACTTGGGCATAGTAATATGCTATCAGTGATTTTGTATGCCAGTCTTCTATGCTGAATCAAACATTTTGTCACAAAATAGGTCAGAGTGTCTTCTTGCTTTTGTAACGTGATTACTTGCAAAATTCTTGATTTCATTAAGCTTTAAAACAGAGTTTTGGGAGCTCTTTTTTTTCTGTTTATTTAATATAGAATTGAAGCCTGAGAAGCTGTCTTTTAATTTCCAACTTGACACAGTCATGGCCAATTTCCATTTTATTTTCTTAAATTACTCTTTAAACAGCTGTTTCACACACGTACATACACACCCACACAGACTCCACTGCCTGCCTTCTCTGTGTAACAAGCTCTCAAGAAACTCTGTTTACTTGTTCAACCAGATATTAACAACTTATTTATCTTAAAGATTTTAGTATGGTGTTCAGAAGCTCTAAGTTACATTTTAGTGCTTGTTTAATGGGCTTCCAGGTCAAAACTTCCTGCTTAGGTCCTTCCAGGAAGAACCATGAGAAGTTGGTGGTTTAGTCACTTCATCAGTGACTAAAAAGCTGCTTAGCACAACTGGCTGAAGTTGTTTTGGAATCATGCTGATTATCTTCTGTTGCACCACCTACTCCCAGGGATGGGGGAAGGCTACTCCTATTGCAAAATGTACAGTGCAATAACAAAGGAGCAGATTCCATCCTTCAACAAAAGACACACATATCTCATCCAGCTGCCAGTATTCCCTTGCAGTCCAGTGACAATGCTTTGAGGTACCACCTAGACTGTGGCACCATGTATCCAAACAGACTTACAAAGTTGCTTTCATGGTGTATGATTTTTTCCTCACAGAAAGACATTCGTATCTCACAGCATCTTCTATTATCACTATTCAGCACAAACTTAATACACAATGATAGAAGGATTTTTCTTTTCCAGTTCAGAAACAAGCAGCATAACCTACCCCTCTCTAACAGCATAATTTGGGTTATATTGCACACCTGTATCTCTGATTACTGCTAAGCAGCTGACTCAAGTATGGAATCTGTTACAGAGTAAGCCACAACACCTGTGAAACCACCACACTTGGCATGACAGCTGGTGATTACTTACACACAGCTAATTAAACCAAGTAAGGACATGCACCACATGAAAACTTATTGTGAAGTGCAGTAATTTTTCCTGCTCTAATCTACTGAATTATGTCACCTCTCTAGTAAAAGATGCTTCTGTCAGTAGGGAGGGAAGGAATCAGCTACTGCATTGCTTTTACATTTGAGTACAGGCAAGCCATGGAAGACAACATATGGCCATTACCTGGGCCTGACTGTTGGATCCAATACAGAATACCATGCTTAAAAGAATACCTGACAAGTTTCTAAAAGGAAAGACAAAACTTTATTAATAGTTACATAAATGTAGCAATTTCAGCTCAGAAATGGTTCCAGTTACAATACAATAGCATTTGCAATAAATAACATTTTCTAGAAACAGATTCCTAATATAAATTCTGTAATATCTCACCCATCCACCCACAGGGAGAAGTGCTTTCATACAGAGATAAAACACAGATGTGCAGCTCATCTGCATCAGATTCACAGCCTGTGCAAAAATCATTTGCCTTTGCTGCCTCCTTAAAATTAAATTTCTAAACTTTGTATTTCCTTCCTTCACCTTGGGGAGTTAAGAATATGAAAGGTACATGAAATGGGTTTTTCTCTGTGGCAGAAGTATGGGATTAGTATTCAAGTTAGGGATCCCTGACAAGCAATAACTGACATTAAGAAACTAATTCACCTCTATCCCGTTTCCCTTCTGGAGCAATGTTTTCCTCTCTCAAACTTCACCTAAATTCAGAAGACTACACTTACTGTTATTTTATTACGACCATCCTGAAGCTCCACCTGACTACTTGCCAATGGGTATACTGGGGGACAAAATTAGTTTCACTTGAGGTTAAAAGCAGGAACAGAACATTTGCCTAGGAACTCGATTATTTCAAGAATATCTGAGGAAAGTTTGCACCACTACAGAGAACACATGCATGCCCTCACTCTCACTGTTAAGTTCCTTGCATGTGTGTGCACTTCTGTTTGCCCATAGGAGACCAAGGAAAGGAAAATTGACATATAAGCAAACAGCTGACACCACAAAACAAATGCTTGAACAGTACTTTTATCATGCATCTGACAGAGGGAGAGTAACAGTGCTGAGTAAAAGGACAGAGTTGATAATCCATTTTTACACACAAAACAAGAATAACCTTTTTCCCCTATGCAAATAAACAATTATCTGTAATTAGAAATTTTACATTTTGCTTTTTTTTCCACTACTTAATATGACAGATTGAACCATAGTACAGAGAATCTGGATGTGGATCTCAACAGATTTGCCAAGGTAAATTGTTTCATACTGAAGTATGGTTTTGGTTAGGAAAATAAAAACCACAAGATAATTACCTGTTTGCAGTCATGGCAGTTTCATGCTGTGTATGTACTGCACTGAATACTACAATTGGGTACTGAAGCTGTTTAATGCTTAGGAAAATTTCTTCCAAAATACACTCCTTCCTTAAAATGCAAACAAAGGCAGTCCTTTACATAGCTGGATAGTCCCTGCTTGTGCATGTAAAACCACAATGCAAATGAAAATCCAGTGCTTACAGTTCAAGGCAGTGAGGCACTGCAAGTATCACCACACTGTCTGCCTTCAACAAGAGGCAATATCTTAGCAGTGCCAAACTGAATTATTCTTTATTTTCAGTAGACTCTCAGCCACACAGGACAAGCTCTATCTGGTCTCATCTGCTATTCAGTGCAGATGAGTATTTTGGGAATAGTCCCATCCCTATTTTACAAATCAGCTGCCAGTACTCTTTCTGTATGTGAAGGAAAACAGTGTGCAGAAGTAAATGTGAGGACTGAGAACCTGCTTGGAACCTATAATAACCCAAACCAAAGGATTAGAATCCAAATTCTGCCATTGTGTTTGCACCGTTACAGCCAGTTTTCTGACCCTTTCATTCATGGTATGAACTGACATTCTGAAAGCAGCAGTTCTAGAAGAAACAATCATACTGAATCAAGATACAAGGCTTGCTATAGTCTCTCCTAAATTCCTGACACAAACATACTTGGCCAAGTGATACAAACAGGATACCACAAATTCGCAGAGCCAGAAATTATTGCTCTCAGCTTCTGTGCAAGTGCCACATATTAAAAGCAAGCTCTTATGGTAAAAGGAATAACTTCTCCTTCCAAGCAGGTGGAATAATCAAACTAGTAGAATCAGAAGCAGCTGAAAAATTTAAAGTATATTCAACTTTGAAAACATAGCTAAAATACAACAAAAATGTCAAAGTATCATCTGGAGAACTGAATTTACCACGCAACTTCCACTTGCTAGGGCCATCATCTGGAGAACTGAATTTACCAAGGAACTTCCATTTGCTAGGGCCATATACAATGAGAAATGTCTAATATTTCTTATTTGTTACAGTGAGAAACACTTAAGCAAATCATGCATACATTCTCATGGCCCATGAACTTACCAGAGATTTAAAGATCTGGGCCCAGAAGTGTGTCCATGGGCAGGGGAATAGTCCTGGAAATTCTGCAGCATTAACGAATGCAGGTTTATGATTCCTGGAGTTGTTTTACCAGAGAAACAGTTTTTAATTTTGGTGGGGTTTGTTTGTGTGCTTAAGAAAGACATTTCAATACCTTCAAAGAAGAACATCCTAGGTTTCAGCACTGGCTTTAAAGACATAAAACAAACCTAAAAGACATAAGTCACTAATTTCACAAAACTGACAGATGCTGCTGACTGCACTGACATATCCTAGAAGGTAAGCTTATAGATAAAGGCACACTGGAGACAGTATTTAGCAGAAGCATCAATGGCAGCACGGCACGTACAAACTTGAAATTATTTAAGCAACTTATTTACTTGCTTAAAAATACATGTTTTCAAGAGAATAATTCCTGCTAGAACATTCTATGTAGTTGTTCATAATGGATTAAGCCCAACATTTGGATTTCAAAGGAAAGAAATAGATTACTATTTGGAGTGGGCTTTAACTTTTTTCAGGAATGCTTTAAAGTGAACACTACTTTTATTATGTTAACACATAATAAATAAGTTCCTAGAACAGGAACTGAAAGACATCAGAAGCTGACCTTGCTTTTGTTGACCAAGTTATTAAAATATATATATATATATATACACATGCACACTCTCAAGAAGAGGGAGAGTGTGATAAAGTAGATTTGTTTCAAGAAATAGCCTAAAACCCCATACACAGAGTTGAAACTTGGTTTCTGAAGAAATCAAATTATACCATACATACTGTTCTTTGCTGGTGTGTATGGGAAAAACATAGACAACACCTTTATTAGCCCTTTTTAGCTCTTCACAGCCTCTGCCACCACAGTGATTCCTGCAGCCCCACAAAGATCTCCAGAAAAATGCAGGGCTGGACACAGGGTAAATACTCCTCAGTGCCGAATTAGTAGCCTTAGGGACTGTTGCTGACTGCACTTGAGAATCAAAAGCATGAAATAAGTTACGAACATGCTACACTGCTGCAGCTTTTGACCACTGACTTCTTCCAGCCTAGATAGTTCTGACTGTTGCCCAAGTCCCTTAACAAAAGAAGCACAGAAGCCACAGTGTTCAAGCCAGCTACTCTGTTGTGTCAGGCTTCTGAGAAAGGATGGAGAAAGCCTCCAAATTCAATATTACATTATTCCTTCTAAACAGCTCCTCTTTATGTCTATACTGCTCCACCCTCTGGTAACAGGTTCTCTACCACTGCATGAAAAAAAACCAAAAAACCCCAGAACAACAACAACAAAACAAAGCCCCAAAACATTAAAAAATCTCTTCAAAAATGTTCCCAGAGGAATGCTTTCTCCATCAAAACACATAATTCCTCCATCTCAGCCCTAGACTTCAGTATATCAGTAGAGGACCCCCAGGAAAAGCTCATGTCATGGCCAAACAGTGCCACTGATACAGATGCTCTCACAAGTGAGGCCTGTGTATGGAAGTCAGGTCTTCAGTTAGAGATTTCAAAAGCACTACTGGGGCCATGATTTCAAAGTCTAACATGCAGACTGTGAAGAAATTACCCAGGTTGTGAACAGGAATGTCAGAACTGTGATACACCTTCCCTTGCCAAAGACCTAAAAGGATCTCTTCAGGCCAAAACATCCAACCACTCAATGGCCAGAGAGGAAAAAGTCAAACCATCTCATGTTCAAGCTAAACATTGTTCAGTACCAATCACCACGACAATGAAAGTACAATGAACCTCCTGCTCCACACAGGGTATTTGCCACAAACATTTCACTGCACAAGTGCCCAGCACATTCTTTATTCAGCACTTGATGCTGACAGATGAAAACTCACCTCAGCTGAGCATTCAGTCTTAAAAGGTCCAGAGCTCCTCAAAGTGATCTAAAAAGGTTGCTTGGGGTGCTCAAAATGCTCCTCAAGGTGCATCGCACCAAGTCCTTCCTGCTACAGTTTCCTGGATGGAAATGGCAGAACCAAAGCAACTTGATCATTACAGAAGCAACCTAAGGCTGGCTTTCCCTGCAGATATCACACCTCCTATGTGAATACAGAGAACACTGCATCCTACAGGACAAAAATATACCATGCTACATTACAGCTGATCCAGTGCTCTAGTTGTCAACTTTCTCTAAAAACAAGAATGTTTTCACCCAATGAACACTACCCTAGAAAAGGAAGTCACAAAGTACAGTTGGATAAAGACAATGCACTAAAAATGCTCTTTGTGTTTCCATCCTAAACTGAAAATTAAAATGGAGCCTGTGGCCACATATTGCTCTCTATAGTTGTAAGGAACTTCATCTATATTGGCTTCTGCTGTTGTAAATCCCATCACTTCTCAAAGAGAGCATTAGCAGCACATATGAATCTGTGTGCCATTGTTAGTTACCATAATTTGTAGCAGAACATCTCTGGCTAGTTTTATAGCAGTAATATAGAAAAAAAAGGCCTTCTGAAGTTCAAGCATTCAGCACAGAACATGCAAGAAGTAAGATGTGCTTTTTCTTGCTCCTATAACAGTGACAAGAGGAGTTAGCTCACCATCTAAGCCTTTCTCCCTCCTTCTGCCTTTCCCTACCTGTGCTAAAAATTTACCCTTTAATCTGCAATTAGTTGATATTTTAGGAAGATTTTGATGATGGAAAAAGAGAGGTGGGCCAACATTTCAGATGTGTCACACCAGTGTGTTCTGTGCTTTTACCCTCATTCAGTTATCTGTCTTTTGAGCTGTAGTTGAAGGAAACTCCATTTCTGACAGATCCATTTATAAGTGTTCTAGAATTCTCTCTTTCAATCTTTTCTCTGCTGAAGATAGTGTCCTGATCACTGTCAAACTCTGACTCAGAGACCATCAGACTGGAGTTGTGTTCTGTACTTCTGTGTTTTATACCTGACAATAAAAAAGCAAAACAAACTCATTAGAAAGTATTGTGTTTTTAGTAACATGTAACCATCTTCTCCTCTGCTGTGATATGAAAGGTAAGTGAAAACATTCTCTGCAGTGCAATGTAACAGCATACACCAATACAAAATCTGGCTTAAGAATTATCATATACCATTTCAGATACTCTTATGACTTCATTGCATGCCCAGCGGTTTATGACTCTGAAATGTGAATATATGTATTTAAATTTAAGTGTACTTAAACAACTAGATTATCTTAGTATATATCCAATGTATCTTTAATATCTTGAATCTGGAAATCAGTCTGTCCACTCAATGACCTTATTATCATGAGTGACAATGAAAGGTCACATTTTCTAAAGAAACATTATCTTTGTCTTTCTAGGAAGCAATTTCTCAGAAAGATTTTATTTCCTTGGATTCGAACATTTCCCCTGCTAAAAACTGAAAGTCAGGTAAATTAAAATACACGTAAACAGCAGCTGAAATCTACTGACGCCTAACAGGGCACTGATGGGTCAGGAGGGAACTGCTGCACAGCAACAAAAACAGCTCCAAATTAAAGCATGTGCAGAGGAAGAAGGCTTACATGGAGGAAATCTGTGGGGTAGTTCAATGTTCTAAATTAATATAAACTCAGAAGCTCAGAGCAGAGGCTGAGCCCAAGGCTTTATTAGAGAAATCAACTAATTCTCCCTCAACCACTTCACTGTTTGTCTCTGCCATTCCCAAACTTGTAGGCCTGCTTCTGGGCTCCCCCTGCCCACAGGTATCAATTCAGACACATTGGCTCTAAGCTTGGTGGATGAGTTCCATATAGCACGTACCATATTTGGGCCGTAGCTCCATTCTCTCCTGTTCGTCTATGTTATCTAGGATGGTATATTTTGTTTTCTTTCTTATCTTTGTCCTCTTCCTGCTAAAAAGATAGTAACCAAAAAGACATTTAATTTTCATGTACATACATAAATCTGTCCCCCCTCCTTTTCAAATACATTCCCAAATATACAGAATGTCACTGTACTTTTTTACCTCCACTGAAAAATATTTCCAGTTTATACCTGAATAAGGCAGTGGTACAATATGGACAAGACAGTATAGTTAATTTTCACTGATATAGAAAGATGAAGAAAGCAAGGCAGATTGATTTGCTCTCCTAAGCCACAGTTTGTTCAAATTCACCATAGTAACTACAATTGCTAATTCATATGCCCCCACAGTTCACACAGGAGAAGCAACCTTACAGCTCAGCCAGCATTACAGCAAAAGCTAGCCATGGTCTCCTCTCCATGATCTTCTGTAGAATTTATCTAGCAACTCAAAGTCTTTAAAACCTCCAAATCTCCAGCCAAATCTTGAGTCTACACTTTTTCATGTAGTTCGCAGAAGGTAAAGGGAATCTCTTGACATTCTGTCTTATGCTATAATTCCCTCCTCTTTTTCACGTGGATCTGTATCAGTCAGCCCTCACTCTCAGGCACAAGCCATATGAGGACAAAGGAAAGAAGCAGATGAACTCATAAAAAATCCCTCAAATAATCATCCAATACAGACAAGCCTGTGCAGCTCCACCCCACATGGCGGGAGTGGAATGAGACAAATTTTACTATTTAAAGTTTTCTACTAACAGCACTGTTCCTTTAACCATAAAAATAAAATTGGTATCGACTCCTACACATTTTTTACATACTGCAAAGACATCCTAGAAGAAGATGAAAATCAAGAAAGATTTTGATGGCATTTTATTTTTGCTAACACCCGAACAAGCTGAGCTATTTGAGCTGCAGCAAAAACACTTGCTCTAGTGACAGAATTTGCAGAAGCTTGTCACTTGAAAGAGAATTTCTTATCAGCTCACTAGAAAAGACTGGAGGGGAGGCAGGGAGGGAAATGACATTCAGTAGTATGAATGCTCCTGTTTAAGGAAAGAGAAAGCAAGAAGACAGCATGACTGAGTCACTAGAGTACTTCTTGCCTGTAAGCCACATGCAGCCCAGCCAACCATTTTTCCTGTCCAAGGGAGAAACCAGACTGGGAGCAGATCCTTTCCCATGGCCTAGAACATGTGACCTTCAGGGTGTGACTTTTTTTTTTCTTAGTATGGAGTACCTGCAGGACTCAGTAGGAGACTGAAGATCTGCAGCATATTCTCAGCATTTTAACATTAAGTAATAATTAACATGAAGGATACTGCAACATTAACTTTTTGGTTTTCGTAATGCAGAAGAGCACAGACACACAAATGGATACTCCTTTTTTCCAAAAGAAGTGTGCGTCTACAGAAACAGCTACAGGAAGCTCCTCACATGTCCAAAATGAGCTCAGTGGTCTAGTGCTATGGACTGGACTGAAACGTGGTGGTTGTGTGCAATTTTTGTGTATACCCATCAAAAAGAACCACAATTCATGTACCTTTTACAGCAGCAGATGCAGAACCAGGCAAGCCCTACCATGACCACAATCAGAATAAAACCAGACACAGTCACATAGAGTATACTCCACTCTGAAAAGAAAACAACAGTGCCTTGTAAAGTCATATGAATAGAATAACTTCTAATACAACACCATTAAAATAACCAATCCTGAGGAATGGGGAGTGGCAACAGGAATGTAGGAAAACTCAGCACCAACATATTCTTACTGGCCCCAAACTGTTGCACAATCTCCCTCCCATGACCAAATTTTCACTATTTTTCATCAAATAGTGATTCTCTTTAAAATTTAGGCTACCACTGTCAAGACATCATTTCAAGAAATCATTCAATTATCTTTCTATAGAAAGGTATTTTTGGGCTGGAAAACAGACTGGTTTAGTCTTCCCTCAGCATCTACCTCTTTATTCCCAGTTCTGAGAACAAATAATTAACAGCCTCACATGACAACAAGTTACTCTTGAAAGACATCTTTCAGCACCCAAACTCACCACAATTACTCTCTCCATCATTTAGATAACGATGAATCAGGTTTTCCATCCACAGCTGGTAGCAAATGCAGCGCTTTGTTATGGGGTCACAGTGCCCATGTCCAGAGCATTTCAAAAGACAGGCTAAGAACAGAATCAAACACAGGATCAGTTGTGTAAATGGACAACTTGTCACACATCCTCTTAATGTTACACTAGATTGCTGGCAAAGCATCTGGCTCATTACACTGTGGTATGTTTTGAAACTCCCTTTCTTTTGGGGTTATGTGTCAAATAGATCTACAGTCTAACAGACTGCTGGCTGTGAGGAGAAAGAATGTAATCAGAGTATATTCATAACAGAACAACAACCTTTTCAACCAGTAAATAAAGACAGATTTTACTACACAATCAGTGACTATTTTATCACCAGAGCTTGCTTACTTTGTTTGTACTTGAATTGTTGTGTCCTGATTTTAAATTATGGAGAAGTCATGTCTGCTATACCTCAGGATCATAAAGGGTTGACATTACTAGTGAAGCTTAAAATAAGCTTAGAAGTTCAAGCATCTTTTTGGGCAAGAGAAAGAGTTCATTACAGGAAACCCCAGTGGCCTTTGTACATTGTACAAGATTAAAAGACTAGGTGGTAACACAGCTATCACCCACTTTGCCTGATATAGGCAGACAAGAGCAGGTTAGATTACAAGCCTATTTACTGAACTCTAAAAACCCTGAAGGAAGCACAGACATGAAACGTATCTACTTTATGGCTATATTTAGTTTTGCATGTCTTCTAAGAAAAGGTAGTATGTAAGGTATCTTTATCCTCATTCCACAGGCCTTCCTGATGCAGACCAGATTAAGATGTGCTTTTGCCTGCTGATACAGATGATGTCTTTTAGGAGTGACTGGCACCAGACTACCTATCACAAATCCTGAAGCATTTTAAGAATTGTCCTCAACATCATCTTTTTAAAGCTACGCCCACCAAGCCTAGACAGCAGATGGTAGACAGAAAGACTTCACGCAGTGTTTCCAGGTGCTGTGTTAGCCAAATGTCTGCAAAGTTCTGAGATGAGCAAGCACAATCCAAAACATACCAGCTGTGTCAACTCTCAGGACTTTAAAAAGCAAGAAGTCAGCCTTCTGTTTCAAAAGCTGCACGTGCAGCGTCCGTGAGACATCTGATGCCTTGATCACCGTGGAAGGATGGCCGTTCTGCACGTAGAACACAACTGCAGTGCTGCAGAAAGAACAGCTAAGGTCAGGACTGCTGCCACAGATCACTTTTGTCAAGTTTTTGATCGCTTTTTTTTTGCATTCAGCAATAAGGTATAAAGGTGTATAGCATTTACTCTTTTTTGCTTCTGAAAAGCCAATGTCACCATTGATAAAGATTAGGGAACTCTGTCTGTGGAGCAGTCAACTTCATTCTGAGCAGATCTTCATTCTGAGCTGGGAGCACCAGCACTTCTTGGGAGTCTCAGTTTCACAGAAGACAGAGGAGGGTAACAGCAAATGTAATTCCCTCCTTGGTCTTCTGGACTTTTGCTTTAAAAAGTATGCATACACTTGCTTTCTCCACTCATGCAGAGCCTGTCACAAAACACTCTGAAGAAATTTCACTAACTTAAGGAAACTGAATTTAATAGGAGAAACAGCTCAGAAGCAAGGGATCCAGAGAACTTCATGTGGAAGCTCTCCTGCCCTGTCATCCACGACTTTTAAGTTGGGTGGTGTTGATCTCATGTTGTATCAGACACTTCAAGGAACATTTTAATTTGAAAAGCTGTGATTAAAAATATCACAGCTATAAATAGTAGACTTTCCACACTGTGTTTTTAATATTAAGAGGTTCCCTGAGAACTAAATAAACACCAAAATGGATTTTAAATTATCAATTGACAAGAAGTCATTTAAAGCTAACTCATGTAAACAGGTTCTACCAATCATGCTGAGAAGTTTCTCTAGGTACGCACAGCCATCTCTAGTACTCTACACCAAGCAGAGGGAGTATTTCCTCTTCACAGTAAAATACCACATTTAAGAGAATACACTGTGGAGTTTTCTCTGCAAAAAATGGATTTTCATCACCAGTTACCTGGAAAAATGTTTATAAAATATTAAGACCATAAAAATAATGGAGAAGAAGTAGGAAAAAAGGGGAAATAAAATAGGTTTGATTAAATAGAACTGGAAATTTATTTTGGAATACAATGAAAGCTTCACTGTGAGAAAGTCTGTTTATCTCACTCCATCTATCATTTGGAACAAAGGCACTAAAATATATATGCATGCATCTTCTTTAAAGGAAAAAGAAACTATCTGTACACAAAAAAATGGGATTTTTAAAAACAAAACACTTCAGTTCTGAGCCGCCACAGAGTTTACTTCATCAATTTTCTACTGCAGAAGAAATTCACCCTTAAAAGTATATTCTGTTGAGAAGCATGGCATTTTTGACATCTTAGGAAAGATTATTTTGCAAGTAATTATGAGTTGTGAGAGGCAAAGAAAATCACAAGTCTTTCTAGCACAGCAGAACATCTTTGTACCTTATATCTGAGTAGGCTTGTATCTTCTGAACTTTGATATCTGAATCCAAAACATTCAGCAGTACAGCCAACTGTCTCACTAGAGTGTCCTTCTGCTGCTCACTCAGCTGTCCCACTCCAACCTGCAGAATCAGCTCCACCAGACCACTCCTTTTGGGATCTGACAGAAGAACATGCTATTCCTTCAGAGCCAGGCAGGTATTTCAGTACCAGCATGCAGTACTTGAAAGCATTTATTAATACTTTTCTGCATAAGACCCATATCACTCTTTTGTTTTCTTAGAGAAGTACTCAGCTAATTTTGTCACATTCTCTATGAAACAAACCTGGTGGGTCCTAGAATAGTAACTCATCAATAGAAATTAAGTACTTCAGGGTGCACTTTCAGCATTTACACATTTGTGAGCAGAAGAGCAACTTCTGCTCTCCTAAATGCTGCCATCTTAAAGTCAGAGGGAAGCACTAGATGAGTCCAACTATCAAGTTCCCTGCTAGTTATCTACTACTGATTACTGCCCAGGAAAAGGCAGCCAAAGATGGACTCATATGATAGCATGCAAGACTGTGAGCAAATGAAGATGGTAAATTTGAGAAATATCAGGTATGTTTATCCTGCCTATGCCTACAAACTGAGGTTTCTTTTATATGGTGCTTGAATTCTAGAGAACCTCGCAAACAAAACAAACTTTACAGACACCCCATGATCCAACATCTATATAATATCTCAATATCCCATAATCCAATTACTATGATTACATTCAACAGTAAACTGAGGAACAGAAATAAAATTATTGCCCAGGAGCCAAATAAACAAGGTATCTCTGACAGACCCAAGATTTCAGACTTTTTCCTGAGATTTCAACTTCCATTATTTAGCTATTTTGCCTGCATTTACAACCCCCTGAAATTCGTTGAGGATTTTTTTTTTGTCTTTCAGGATGAAAAACAAAAAACAAACAAAGTCACACTTTCAACCACCAAACAGCATCATTTCTACTTAAATTTAATGGTCAGCTCCTATCTCTTTCTATTGGCCAAACTTATTAACAACCAGGAGAAAAAACAAAAAAACCTACAATAAATGAGAAGCAACAAAACCTAATGAAAATATTAACTAGTAAGTATAACTATGGTGACTGCAGTTGTTTAGAATCCTGATGTCACCTTTTAACACACTTGGGCCTAGTCACAGAACAGTAAGAAGGCAGAGAGAGACTTGTTTGCTCTGTGTTTTAACTTGAGAGATTCTCATCAACACCTGAATAAGTAAGTGAAAAGGAGAACAAAGATATGGTATTCACAACATGTCGATGACCTTTTAATTGTCATACCAGGCCGCACTTCAACAGTTGCTGAATCAACATCTGAGTCTCCCTTAGCATCCGTTACTTTCAAGTGGAAAATATAGGTTCCTTCCACAAGATTAGTTAGCTGCAGTACTGCCTCGTGGTCTGAGCCATGGATCACATCCTGCAAAAACCAGGTCCAGAATAGTTACACCCTCAGAGAAAGATACAGGTTTCATTATCTGGTATGATGCTATGTGTTCCTGCTTTTGACTTTTGGGACAAATGTGACCTACCCACAGATTGTAGCAGAGTAATGAAATTTGGAAGTGACAGTTAATGAGGATGTCTGCACACTATGGATATTTTCATTAAAAATACCCAAAGAGAGAACAGCTGACATTCTGAAGAACTCATCTTCTTGAAAATCCAAGACAGTCACATTATTATTTCTCAATTTTATTCCAGTATCCTTAGTTCTGCCTTCTTAACACCCAATTTCTTTTCCTTGGAGTTCATGCATTTTCAACTATCAACTCTGCTAGCTATATTTAAGCTAAACCTCTTCCTTACACCTTCATGTGAATTGCTTCTAGAAGATTTTTTATGACTTTGCTTTTTCTCCTCTCCCAGTACCTGCTGATTCACCACTATCTTCCCAAAACCAAAGAGCTGTCCACAACACTTTTTGCAAAAAGGGAAAAAAATTATCCCAGTTTTATTAGCTGACACGTAACTGAAGATTATCCTCAGGTATTTCTGCTGTCTGCCCCACTCAGAGAACAGAATCCCCTGCCCTAATGCCCCAGGCTAATCACCATTGTCTGCCAGGGAAGGTGCCTACACATGTAATGCCAAACACCATTTTCACCTTAGACTTAAGTTTACCTCATATGCAACCAGGCAGGATTCCTTAATCTTTATTAGTACTTGCTCTCTCAGACCCTTCCTCCTTTGGAATATCTGGATTTCAGATTTTTTTTTCCTCTCAAAGTCACTAGCTTCATACAATCATCAATTACTCTGCATTGCTGCAGTCTTTAGCTGCTATATTCTCTAGCTGTACTGAAAATATCACCAGCCTCTTGACCACAGCATTACAGAGAGCAGGGGAGACAAACCAGAAACAGGCAGCACACCTGACAGCATCCTGTGGGCCGTACCTGCTCTCCCTGCTGCAGTTACGTGCATAACAAAAGCCAAATTTCGTTACAGCCTTCAAGAAACTTACCCCAGCTGCTGGGCTTTGACCATCCCGAATCCACAAATATGACACAATGCCCTGGTCATCAGCAGACCCTGAGCCATCCAAGGTAACAGAGTTGTTTGGAAGCACTAGAATATGCTTCCCACCAGCATGTGCCCGGGGTGGACTGTTGTTTTCTAGCCATAAAAATAGTGAAGAAGGATTTATTTCAAAACATGTGATATGCCATTGCCAATACACCCACACTGCAATTCTCTACCTGATCACTGCAGACAGTAACAACAGAACCTCATGTCAAGTCTACAGGGAAAGGTTGAGTGGGCATACGAAGTCTGGCTCTAAGCATATTGCAGTTGAGGAGAAAGATATTCTTCAAAAAGCATTGTGGGATATTCTATCAGATCTTCTCAGTCAAGTAAAATTATTTTCTGCCTACTCAGGAACACAGCCCAGCATGTGATCACCATGCTAGGACCTTTTCATCTGAAAAATCACCTAGTACTCAACAGAAGCTTGTGCAAGATATTCTATCTTCAAAATGCCTGTATTTAGGCAAAATCAGGAAACTTAAGAGTAAATCTAATGCCCAAATGTTTTTTTGCTCACCACTATCAGTAAAACTAAGGCATGCATTTGGCATACAGTGAAAAAAAAGCCAAAGAAATACGACCATGTTCTCCTTCCAGAAACCACACATCACTGATTTTTTCCAGAACACAACTAGTAAGCCAGGGCTCAGGGAAGCTGTGGGGCTGAGTGAAATACCTCACTGGACACGAATAGTTGGACATAAATAATTCAGCCCTGGGCAGATCTCAAGGGCATTGGCTTTAACAGCATAGTGCTGTGTGTCTTCCAAGTGAAATCAGTTGACTAAACTTGGTTATTGGAAAAGAGTATTTTTAGACCAAACTCACAACTGTAGACAGAACTTACTGTGGCTACACTTCATAGCACAAACAAGACCATGGACACATTTAGGCAGAGTTGCTACCATGTATTTCTAACTGAACACTAACTGAAACTCTGAAACAGTTCAAGCAATGATGCACATGACTAAAACAAAGTCCAGCTTTTTCTCCAAGATGTACACAGGTCAGAGCAATCCCAATCCCAAATACAAGTTGGGCAGAGACTGGATTGGGAGTAGTCAGCATAATGCCACTAAGCCTTGAAGAGAAGGACTCGGGATGTTGACTGACAAGAAGGTCAGCATGACCCAGCAATGTGCACTTGCAGTCCAGAAAGCCAACTGTATCCTGGGCTTGCTGAAGTCAACACATCCTTGGAAATGTGCAAGGCCAGACTGGATGGGGCTTTGAGCTATCTGGTCTATAGTATCCTATGATACTATGATTATTCTTAAGCCTCTTCCACAGTATGCATGTTGGCAAAAAAAACCAAAAACCCTAAAATACTCCACACTACAGCAACTGTTTTTCTATACAATTAAAAAAAAAAACCAAAACAAAAAAAACCCAATAACAAACCCACCAAAACAATGCACCACCAAAATAAAAAAACAAACCAAACAAACAACCCAGATCTTTTAATACTAAATTTTTAAGTTGAACTTGGTTCACTGAGATATCACCTCTTGCATGTTACTTTCAATTCACAGTAAAACTGCTTTTCTGCTCAAAGCTGAATTTCAAAGATAAAATAAAAACATATCTTCTTAATGATGTAGACACACAATTGTCACAAATACTATTTTGGAGCATGTTTATTACAATTAATTTTGCATATATTGAACATTAAAACAGCTTGCATCAAATGAAATTAATTCTGCCAGTCACTCATAATACTACTTTACTACAAAAGAGCAGTTTTCTTAAGCACATTTGAAATATAACAATAAATATGTTACACCTTTTGTTCTGATTTCCTTCACATTCCGTCAGCAACTGAATGAACGATCCAGCTGCCCACCATGCCCCAAGAAGCAACAGCCAGGCTTACCTTCCTTCACAGTAATGGAGAGCACAGATGCACTGCTCAAGCCCTGTTGGTCTTTCACAGTCAGCCTGAAGTGATAGGTACCAACCTGGAGACCAGTCACAGTTGCTATTGCCTTGTCATCGTTTTCCATCTGTACAGAGCTTGGCCCACTGAAACAAAACATCTCACAAAAATAATCGTGCCCAGGCAGCCAAATTGTGAGCCAAATTGCGAGCTTTGCTCAGGCCTTTTGATTTTATGTGTTGCAGTTCTACTACTGCTATAAGCACTGATGGCTAAAAACTATTTGAGACATGAGTTTAGTATAGAGAATTCATTAATGCCTTTTTTCAAGGCATTAAAAGCACTCAAGCACACATCCCCACCTATCAGAAGAGTAGAAAATACCCCCCCAGGAGTTCAACTTCATCACAGCTCTATTCCATGACAGCATGAAAATAGAACTCTAACTAATGGCTATTTCATGCAAATTATATTACTCTAAGAGTCACTCACAACCTGTACAGGCTGCCAGCAGACCTCTTCCTGTGCCAGGTACGACAGCTGCATGAGCTAAAATACCTTGCCCTTTTATTAAGGATCAGTTAGTTTTGCACATAAACATACAATTATAAGCTTTTGTAAAACATTTTCAATCATCATTTAAGAGTGATTTAGTCCCCTGTTACTGGAAGTTCAGGGCAAAGTGATTGACACTTTACTGTTCAATAAACAAGTGACTCAGAAACCCTAGTTCTAAGCACAGATGGAAAAGCTTTGTACACTACAGGATGCAAACCAAGCCTGCTACTTGCTTTTTAACAGGAGACACAGAAACTCCTGTTATTTTCTCTTAATTTTATAAAAGTAGGCCTCAAAATGAAACATTGCAAAACATAGGCAGAGAGTGTGTGAGCTTTTCAAGTTCAACTTAAAATTGCTATTTCTTATGCTATTACTACCCAACTGGGATTGTCCTGAAAGCAATTCTCAAACGTAATTCACGATTCATCATTCAACATGATTAAGAGGCTCTAGACCCAATCACTTTCACTCTTCTCTATTTTACTGAGTGTTAGTAGAATCTTTGGATACCTGATATTTTCCCAGTGATAGAAGACAATGCCTTGGTCATCTTGGCTTTTGCTTCCATCCAGTGTAGTACTTTCTACTGGGAAGGTCAATTCTTTGTCAGGGCCAGCCACTGCTACTGGAGGACTGTTATTTTCTGCAAAATTAGTATTTAGTGTATGACATTTTCAAGGTAGTCACTGGCAAGGCTTGCCAATCAGATTTTGCACAGGGTATTTTAATAAAATTTTGATACATTGGCTCAAAAGGTACAAACCACAAGTATGACATGCACAGGCCAGCAGGTGGGAGAGGTCAGCTCTGCAGCAAGTCAAATCCCACAACAAGTACTTCCTTTTTCATTAGTCTTATCTGAAGGAACAGTTACACTCCCAAGAATCTTGCTGCATGCTCAATGCATTATATGAAATGTCAAAAAACATGAGTGGTGGGGTATTCTCCTGGTCCCACCAGTCTATCCCCTTCAAAACCTCCCACACAAATACAGATTCTTTGCTTCCAGAGGAGATACTGACCCATTCTGTCTGCTGCTCAAAGCCACTAAGTTAATGCCAAATTATAGCCTATGAGAATTCAGTGCAGAAACATAACCTGTTACTCTGTTTTTAGCCTCTGCTTTTGTGAAATGGTAAAACTGGCAACACTACCATTTCCCTGGGAATTTATTTACCCTTGGGCCTGACTTCAGCAATAGCATTTTTCTAAATCCACATTATAATGGGTCTAAAAGGCACCACCACACACCACACTTCCAATTCATGTTTTTGATTTCTGCAGTGAATGACTGCTATAAATTTGCCCCAGAAGGGATTATCTACAAAAGATATATATTAAACAGCAACAGAAAGATATTTCCCCATGGTGGAACATGAGACCTGCACATAGGCAGAAAAGGCCAATGTGGATGTAAAGGCAAACATACTGTGAAAAAAAAAAGGCATTAAAAAAATCACAAGGCCCAAACAATTTGGGCTTATTCATCATTTGGTTCCCAAACCTAAATAAACATATGAAAGATGCAGCTTTTGAAAAGTCCTTGGTTGACACTTTTTCCTAGGAAACACAATGCAATTCGTTTGAATGAATTCAAATCACACAAGGACTCTTGCAGGCAAATGGCAAAACAATAAGAAAACGGAGCAAAGCACTCTGAGCAGCTTTCAAAACAGACTCTGTAGGACATGAAATTCAAGAGCTACAAATTGGGTTTTAGAAGCACATTCAAACAGAGCTCTGTTGCCTTACATAACCAGGGTGGTGTGAACCCTCAGGATCAGCACCTGGATTTTGTTTGATTCTACACTTAACTGCTTGCTTTGACAGCAAATGGACAAGTCCTTGATCCAGAGTGTACCAGGCACTGGGGCTGCCATAGCAGAGGTGCAATGCGGGCAGGGGAGGCGTTGGAGAACGGCGCCGAGGCGTCAGGCTGGGCCAGCCCTGAGGGACACCCCAGCCGTGCCTGCACTGACTTACCAGGCTGCACGATGAGTGTGACCTCGGCTGTGGAGCGCTGCCGCGCAGAGTCTGTCACCGTCAGCTGGAAGGTGTAATCTCCCTCCTGCATTGCGGAGAGCTGCAGGTACGGCGTCCGCACTCCCTTCGCAGCACCCGCAAGGACAGAGCACCAGACAAAACAGAAATAGTCGTGGGTAATGAAAGGTCTTACAGACCAAATGTAAGGAAAAAGAAATCCTTGAAGTCATAAATACAGCATTTGAGCAAGGAGTTCGTGCACCTTGCAGATAAAGAGGAGGCTTAAAATTTGCTGCACAGACAGAGGTAACACGTTCACTATTGCGACTGTTCCTACCAACCCAGAGAAATATCTATAGGCAATAAATTCTAATTTCTCTGCATTATTTCTCCACAACAATAATTGTGAAACACATGGAACACCTTCGGTTCTCAGTTAGGAAATTAAACACTCATGAAAATTCCTACAGCTTATGCCATTTCCACTGCAATATTTTAAAAACCAAACATCATTACATCCATTTGTACTTATAAAAACAGTTAAATGCAGAACCAACCTTGACTTGAAACCAGACAAACAGGGTCACAGAAAAAAAACCCCATATTAAACAAAACAACTGTTCTGAATTTACTCTTATAAACAGCATTTGCTGATACCTATAGAAGCTCATAAAATGACTAGGTCCTTTTTCTTATAAAATGAACATTTTTGCCACCTCTCATATGAGGAATACCAAATCATAATGCAAATAGGTTTGGCTCTCTTTTTTCTCTTTTTTTAATAAAGATGACAATAAGAACAAAGGGACTTGATAAACAATTAAATAACCAGGAGAAGTACTTGTTACATTACACTCTAGCAGTGGATATCATATAATACACCACAGACCAGCATCCTCTGGAGTGGTCTAGAGAAGGGCCATGAAGATGGATGAGAGGGCTGGAGCACCTCTCCAAAAAAAAGGCTGAGAAAGTTGGAGTTGTTCAGCCTGGAGAAGAGAAGGCTCTGGGGAGACCTCATGGCAGTCTTCCAGTACTAAAGGGGGCTTATAAAAGGAGAGAGGGGGACTTTTTATATGGGCAGATAGTGACAAGACAAGAGGGAATAGTTTCAAAGTGAAAGAGGGCAAGATTACATCAGATATTAGAAGAAATTATTTACTCAGAAGGTGGTGAAGCACTGGCACAGGTTGCCCAGAGAAGCTGTGGATACCCCATCACTGGAACTGTTTAACGCTTAATTGGATGGGACCCTGAACAACCTGGTCTAGAGAGTGACATCTCTGCCCATGGCAAGGTGTTGGAACAAGATGATCTTCAATGTCCCTTCCAACCCAAACCACTCTATGATTCTATGATCCTCAGCTTCAGGCACACAAAAAAGATTACTAGTCTGTTGAAAAGAAACTGTAACATGCACTTGCATTTCCACATTAAATACCCAGTGAATCCATTGGTTATCTCCAGCAGTCATTCCCTTCCTTCAGAAAGGTTGCTTTCAGATAGAACAGCTCTCAAAAACTATTTGTTCAGTTCACTTGGGTGCTTTTGGAAAGTTTTTGTCTTGGTGAATGAACAGAAAAAGTCATTATACTGTAAGTCCTTCCATAATTTTTAATCTTCTCTACATTGTAGTCTTGCATTAATAATATTACTTCTTTCCTAAATAGATCTACAGTGATCTCTTTTCAGTTCTGAAGGTCTAAAGCATTTACCAACATGGCAGAAATCAAGTCTCAAAAAATGGCTCCTGAGTTTCAGCGGGATTCATTACATTAATTACATCAACCACCTACAGAGGTGAAAGAATCTCCAACTTACTGAATGCAAGTCCAGTGAAAATATTTAGTAACTTCTCAGATAAAAAAAAAAAAAAAGCCCAAAACAATAACAACAAAAACAATCATGAAAATAAGAGAATAAACTCTATAAGCCGTCACTGAAAACCCATGTTTTAGTGAGCATTAAAGTCCACCACAGAGCTGCATAAACACTGCCAAAAGGTCTTGTCATCTTTCACTCACAAAACTAAGTTTCTATTTGAGTTCTACTCTCTCCCGCAAGGAGTGTTTCAAGAAAGCTCTGACTATCCTCACATTCTCCTATAGCCAGTTTTCAGCCTGCCCAGAGTCTCAGAAGGTGTGAAACAGCCTCTAGGGTTCAAGGACAGAAAATGTGAACTTGAAGTCCTTCCATACCACCAGGGAACAAGCAAGTTTGTTTGGCCCCAAAGAATAAAAAAAATATGAAAAGGAATTAAAAGTCGTATCTAAAATAAGAGCTGAATAAATGTGAGAGAAAAACAAAAAAAGAATAGCACCACTCTCAGTATTTCAGTGCTTCTGAGCAGTTACTTAGGTATGTGTGTGCTCATGTTAGAGGCAAAGATAAAAGGGCTTTTCAATCCTATGCAAGAAGAAATACACATACCTGCATTGCTACAACCTTGCCTTTGCTTTTGGGACTGAGCGACCACTCATAGCTGACAATTTCATGGTCATCACTGCTCTGGTTTCCATTCAGTGTGATGAAGTTCTGGGGCAAAGTGACTGCCTGATTTGGTCCTGCATTAGCAATAGGCGGATAATCCACTGGCTTGTTGACAGTCAGAGATGCAATGGTGGAGTTGGCTGCTCCATCTGAATCAATCACTGTGAGTCTACAACAGGAAAAACAGTATCTGTTAAGATGAACTTCTGCCAACTTCTAAACTGAAATATTAATCTTTTTCTGGCACTTTTTCAAACACCACCTAAACAAAAAACAGATTATATGATACGAACTTCTGCTTCAGACACACGTATCCCTCAACTAAGGCAGGAAAGAAATTCAGAAAACTTTACAAACACAACTTTCAACCTTTAAAAAAAAAAACGAAAATAAAACCATTGTTATTCTGGATTTCAGATTAAATCCTTTACCTGCTGACAATGGCAACTTCACCATTCACTACAAACTCCTTTAGAAATGTTCTCAGTAAAAAATGGGGATTTTATTTATCACCTATAATGAAAGGTATAGTGAAACATCTAAAACTACTCTGGATGTTCAGAAGCTCTGCTTATAGAACAGCAGCAGATCCTCACTTCTTATTTGGGGCACATCATTACTAATTTTAATGGAGCTTAATATCAATGTCAAGTTACAAAATTAAAAATGTATAGGGTTTTAAAAAACCCCAGACATTACTGCCTCTCAGAAGCACAAAGTCATCTTAAAACGAGACTATTGCAGGCACTTCAAAGGGATGAAAGCTGCCCTCTGCAGTGAGGTGACCAACTAATCTCTAATCCACCTCTGTTATGAAAACTACATACAGCTGACCATGTGGAAGGCAACCTGAGCATTAGTGCTCATTACCTCAGACATTAGGGAACACGTACATTTTGCAATAAGTGCACATCCGCATCAAGAGGACTGGATTTTTTTGTACAGCTAATTTCTTGTAATCTTCAGCACACTGCTCTACTGCTCAGGAAAGCCAGCCTCCCCCCAAAGGTACAGAGATGTAATGGCTTCTTAATTTCCTAGGGTTTGGAACACACTTAGAAGCATTGCTTTTGTAAGCAAGATTCTGCCCTTTTCAACATGGAAAAAAATTAACATTCTTCATTTCTGCTACTGTCTGACATGGAATAATTCCAGTAAAAAATACAGAATGAAAGTAGAAGCTGTAAAACTTTTGGTGGAACTTAACTGAAGCACCAAGCTAATGCATATAATATATATGTATGCTGGCTTCAACAATCTGCTTCTGCTACACCAATAGGTAATATATTGACTGATAGACAATCCACTGGCAATCAAAAAACCCAAGCTGCATCAGTGGGAAGTCTGCCTCTGTATAGATTGGGCTTTACGTTAAACAGTTCAGAAAAAGAACTGATTTTTACTAAAGTAACTTGAACCACAAACATTGCTTCCACTGTCTGGGCAACCCCCAGTGTCAGCAATGCATAAATGGAGGAAACCAGTAGCAAGGCAAATGATTTTATAAAGAAAAGAATGATTCTTAGTATAAGCAGTGCATAAACATGTTTTGTGAGGATCAGTCTGCCAATATTATTCTGTCTGCCACCACCCTTCAGAGGATGACTTTCACAGCCTGACTCATAGTTTCATTCAGGGCACTAGCCAGCTTCTAAGCTGAGAAAAAAAAAACCAGTCTGTCACAGTTGTTATTGCCGGAAAGTTGGGACATATTTAATTTACGATACCTTCTTTTCTGTGATTTTGTGTTATAAAGGATCACTGATTTTTTTATTAAAACCACTCTGTATGTTTCTCCACTGGGCAAAATGAAGAGTAACAGAAGAAAAATTAAGCTTTTTGTTTGAGGAGACACACGTAAGCACAGAAAAAGCCCAAACATTTAGCTGATATGACAGATAAGCCCCCAAGAAAACCATAATGCAGGTACCTGAAGGTGTAGTTTCCAGGAACAAGGTTAGACAAGTGCAAGACAGGTGTGTCAGCAGATGCCTTCTGCTCTCGCAGGGGACCTTGAATTTCTTCCCAGTGGTAACTCACTATTTTCACATCATCTATGCTTTCTACATTAATTAAAGAAAAACAAATCAGCTTCTTGTAACAATTGCTGGAATGAATACTTGTTGTTCATATGCTCATTCCTAACTGGTTTTCTACAATTGTCTCTACAAGTATAGTTGAATAAACTTCATGAACCACGGTCATACCAAGTTACCTTTGGTATTATTTATCTAAACAATTCTTCACACACATGAATTAAAAAAAAAAAAAAAAAGAGCATCAGTCTCAGATTCTGTACATTCCAACTTGTCTGCGCTCAGCAACTATAAATGTAATTACAACACCTCATCACACCCTATCTAACAGCTCTCTATAATAGCCCCAGCTGTACTGGCATAGAGGCTCCCTGGGCAGGACAGGAAGAAGCTATAACAGTAGCTTCTGTCTGGATGCAGCACAATCTGACACACTGCATCTCAAACTCCAAGTTCATGGTTGTGTTTTATATTTATTAAAATAATTTATAACTGGACACATATTCCCAAAATAAACCATTATTCAGGGAGCTTCTGAGAAGAGTAAGAAGAAGGAATTTCACTTGTAATTGACAAACAGTAGTGTTGTAACTGTATATTAAAAATATAGGCTATAAGCACAGAATGGTCCAGTACATACGACTGCCATCGATGAAGGTAGAAGTTGTAGGCAAGGAAACTTCCTGCACTTTGGGTGAGGCAACAGCAACAGGTGGCTGGTTAATTCTGACTGCTGTAAGAAAGATAGTGGGGGAAGAAAAAAAGGGAAGAAAAAAGAATATTAGTGAAAGCCCGCGCAAAACTAGTGTTAAGTCTACAGATCAATAGTCCCCAGTGGCTAAATCTAAGAAACACAGCCTTGCAGCACCTGCTGTCGTTTTTGGACAAGGCAAAGAAGAAGTTACTGATAAGCAGCGTGCTGACACAGCGGTGTTCCACTGCAGTGCTCCTACGTGGTGCAATTCAGATCAGACCCATGTACTGTAAGGTGAATGAAAGGAAAGGAAATGCAGGAAAAGAGGCATGATGATATCTCAGGCTTTGCCTGAGGAGGGGGAAAGACTAGAGAGCACTGAAACACAGTGAGCAAGACTCTTAGCTCTACTTCCTTAAAACTGTTTAGAGACACCAAGATATGAAATACATTAGCATGACTGGACTGCCAGATGTCCTTGACAAACAGCAGCTGAGAGACTGTTTGATAAGTATGCTGTACTTGTGTCAAAGACATTAATTATATCAGTCAACTGATTTACCTGGCTTGACCGTGACATTTACAAAACCTTCACCAAAGGCATTTTCACCAGAAACTGTCACTTTGAAGGCATAAAGTCCCACTGATAACTGAGACAAACACAGAACAAACAGGGTTACATACTGAATTGTACAAAATAAGTATGCTTAAATATGAAAATCATATCACAAAAGAATAAATCTGGATGTCTGAATCCTCAAACTACTTTTAAAAATACATACATAAAAGGCCACTACTCACTGCCTGGAAATGGGGAACATGAAGCAAACATTGAGGAATTCTTAGTCTATCTTAGAAAATTATTAGAGCACTCTAACATACTGGTATAAATTTGGTGACACGAATAAGTAAAGAGACTCAGGATGGCTTGAAGCCATTTAAACTCCTTGAATCAAGGTGTCCTTCCCCATAGGTTACAATTCTGTGAAAGGACCACACAAATATAATGAGCCTGAGCTTATAGCTCACTTACATGAGAGAGCTTCAAAGTCTGGCTGTGCCTGTGCTCCATTTCCCCACTGTAGTCAGCAGGGTGACTGATTAAGCTCCACTCATAGGTGTAGGCTGTTTCTAAGAGCAATAACACAGCGTAAGAACAATCAATTTTGTGTTCAAGATAAGCCCAGAAAACAAAGAAACCAAGTTCACCACTCATCAGATAAAATGCTGCAGTATAAAATCATGACTGGTACTGCTTAAGCCTGTAAAATGAAGCAGTATGACCACAAATTGAACTCCCTAAGTGTTGCAACTTGGTAAAGCAGCAAGGATGTAATGGACTTCACAAATAATCAGCTTCATAATAAACCAGCTTCATGTGAAGCCAACATTATTTTTCATAGTTACTTATGAAACATCCTTTATTTGCTCCTGCAATTCAGAAGCTGGCAGTTTTAAGGCAAATGCTGCATTCAAAACCTACTTTCCCGCCTCCCCTGAGCTTTACAGCAAGCTGCTAAAAACTAGGCCACATCATCTTTTGGTAGAAATTACAGGCTTTCTATTGAACCATCTGGCTAGTGAATTCAGGTTCTGAAAGTAAAAGCCACTTAAAAAAAAATTCCTCTTAAAAATCCAACAGAGGAAATCCTCTCTGCAGTTAGAGCCACAAAAGAGGCAGCATTAGAAATGAGAAAAATTGTTTTATCCCAAGTGGTGGATGTTCACATAACTCAGAATTTGTCTGCATTTGCAAGCTGGTAGTGTGTGCATCTCCTTGTGTACCAAGGCATTCAACTCACCAGATGGCGGTGGGACAGCAAAGGCATTCAGTTCAACATCATTTTTGGGTAACATCACTTGTATGTTATCTCCAGCAGACACAGTAAGTTCTTTAACTGTATATAAGACAGGATGAGTACACTATGTTATAACAGATGGAACTGATATACATTTTGCAATGGATTAAGTAAAATTTGACAAGCACTCTACAGAGAACAGACAGTGATAATTTTAAAAAAAATCCTTAATGCATTATAAAATAACAATCTACTTAATCATGACTGTGATTCCCATATTTTTTACCAAAACAAAGCTTATTTTCCTTCTCCAGCTATGAAGTGTCATTTTCTCTACTTCTGTCTCAGAGAAAAGCATTCTCATCATTCTTCTGTATCAGAGGTAACTATGCTCTGCATAAAGAGTTATGTATTTTTCTCATTAATTGGAAGTGCAGGAATTTAAAAAATACAGTTACAGAAGACAAAAAAAGCATAGCAGAACTTTAATATCACACTTTCTTTCATCAGGAAGTACTACTTCTATGTTAGTGTGGCACTTGTAAGGCAGGTTCCAATGTCCATCTTCTGTTCCTTTAAAAAAAGCCACATGCATAGCAGGGCAAATGGGTATTTCTTATCTGAACTGCCTATTCAATCCACTTGCTATCCAGTCCTTGTCTGTGAAAACTTTTCTCCTTCAAAAAATGCCAAAGTACACAAAAACAGTCCCCAGCAGAAATATACCAAAGCACAACTTAGGGAAACTTTGTTTATTCCTGTATTTCAAATGTTTTAAATATCTTACTTTTAATATAGGGAAACCACAGAACAAAAGTTCTCCAAAGGCAGCGTTCACAAGTGTCTAAAATGTCCAACTTACAAACCCAGAAGAGATGCCAAAGAAGCTACTCAGCAGTGGCAGCTGATGGGTCTAAAAATGGATTAAGTGAAGACACTGACAGCACACTTTCCATCACTGCTACTTAAATTCACCCAAAGCTTCACAATTGATCACGGAAGATGCCCTAAACACCTGGAGTGAAGGTTTGCACTCTGACCTTCACACGAGATGATAATACAAATGGCTAGAAGAGGGTGATGGCCAAAAGAGAGAAAGAAGGACTGTCATTGAGACTTTCTAGATAGTCTGGCTGAGAACACACAAACTTTAGGCAATCCTTGCATAAAGCAGTACCTACAGGGAGATTCACCACAACCTTCCCTTCAGCTTTTTCTTCCAAACTCCCTTCTGGGCTTCCTTCAACCTCCTCCTTCACAGGAGGAGGAGGAAGAGCTGCCCAGTCAACAGTCAATGGTAATGATGATTCATTGTCTTTGAGATGAATCTCTTGCAGCTCATCTCTTGCTGTTACCTTCTACTGCTATCCTGGCTGGCAGGTTGTATTTTGGTAGAGGCTGTCAAGAATGTCCCAAACCAGACTTTCTCTACCAAGAAGCAAAGGCTCGCCACATCCCTCAGTACATTAGGAGTGCAGAAAAACACACATCTGTGCTTCTTTGCCTCCTTCTAACCCTTTGTCAGTGTGTGCAGGGAGGTAGGAAACTCAGGAGGAGAAAGGATACACAAACATACACACAGAATTTAACACAACTATAGAGGACATGGTGGTTAGAAGTCCTTTTCAAAATAAAACCATTTGTTCTGCAGCTGTAAGCATGATAAGCTTCCTCATAGTTTTGAAATTAGAGCAAAACTTTGTTTTCCCAGGATTTGGAGGCCATGTTCTCCACTGTCAAGGGCTGAGCTTCCTCAGGTCCCACCTATGTTGCTGCACGGTACCTGACAACTACGGATAGGCTTTGACCGCAGAGTTTCTGAGAGGGAACAATGTCCTGAGGAGGCACACCAAAAATAACAATATGGCTAGAAGAGACTATTCTGAAACCCCAGAAAGCCTCAGGTATTGCTTATCAAGTTAAAAAAAGAACCCAAATCACTTAAAACAGGTCTTAATCTCTGCTTTTTACTTGGCTGTATTTCCTCGAGTTGTCATTTCCCACTAATAGTGGACTTGGTCAGAGTTTTGCCTCAGAATTAAGTGACTACAGGGTCTGGGGTTTGTAGTGTTACTGTAGGCCTAAGGTTTAAAGTGGGATTATGTAACATTTGGATAAAGAATGAGCTCTTATAACAACAGGTTGGAAACCTGACAGTAGAAAAGCCATCCCCACTCTCTGTCCAACCTGCAGGTACCCCTCAGCCTCGCCAGCTATGTTGAAACATTACCTGCTTTAGCAGCAGTAGCAGGTGGCGTGAACTGCTGTGTGGGCTCAGATGGAGCAGTATTAGTGGGAAGTAGCATGATCCCACCTTCAGTGGCATTCTCTGGGGCCACTGTGGGAGTCTGGGTTTTCTCTGACACACCTGGGGAGAAACCTGGTTCATCTGAAGAAGAGGAAGGTGTAGCAGCCTGTAAAAAGGAATTATAGGAAAAGAGCTGTGAGACATTTTTCACACTTCTACATTTAGAGGTATGATTTTTTTTAATAGCATGTAGGATGACCCTAGTGATTTATGTTACTAGGAGATGTTATTCATGTACAGAATACTCATTGAACAAGGACTGGTTTTTGTTTTTTTTTCCCAATCAGGCTTTGTAACAAATTCTAATAATCTTCCAAGTTTCAGATGTAGAACAGTCAGGAGATAACCTGGAATACAAGTAAGGTTACCAGTTATCAAAATATTAAAAAAAAAATCAGTACGACAGGTCTAAATACAGTCATAAACTTTTAAAAGCCAATGTCAGAAAGTCTGTGTGATATTACTGTCTTTGTGCCATACACAAACATAACGGAGTCCTTGCTTCTTACTACCCCTGCTAAGTACACAAGTTGCTCATGCCTTTTTATCTCCTCAACGGTAATAAAACACCCTACATGTCTCTACTTCAGGCATCAAGCAGAATTGCCTCACCTTATTAGTAAATCAGAACTGCAGCAAAGGACATGGCGAGTGTGGCATGAATAACTCAGCACTTGGTTAATCTTGCCTTTCAACAACACATTGCCCAGGAGGTTTTCCTTATTATTCTTAAGACTTATTTCTGATCTAATGATATGGGAAAAGCATTTTTCCAATTATGGCTACCATGTTTGGCAAGTGAAGGTACAGCCAAACACTATTATTTGTATATTGCCTATTAACTGAAGAATAGGATTATGAAGGTTGGCAATGCATACGCTTTATCACAAATGGCTGAGGTGGAAAGGGACCCCTATAGATAGCCCAGTTCAGTCCCTGCCCCCAAAGGAGGGTCAACTACAGCAGACTGCTCAGGACCAAGTTCAGTCAGGTTATGAGTACCTCCAAGGACAGAGAATCCACCTCTCTGGAAAACCTCCAGTGTTTGGCCATCCTCACAAGAAAAAAGATGTAAATAAAACTCCCTGTATTTAATTTTGTGTCCTCTGTATCTTGTCCTGCCGCTGAACAGCACGGAGAAGAGCCTGGCTCCATCTTCTTCATCAGGGTTATTTATACACATCTGCAAAATCCCCTTGAACCCTCCCTGTTCAAGGCTGAACAGTCCCAATTCTCTACTCTTTGTATTTCAGGTGTTCTACTTCCCCTTTGCAGTTTGCCTCCCTAGGAAATAAGAGCAGCCCTGCCTTCTGGACTGGAGAAAAAGCTCCCTGTGCAGTTGGGAACATGAAAGCAATGCCAGGAACTGCTCCTTCCCAGCCTGCAAGTAAACAGAGAGCACGGATGTTATCTGCAACTCCATCACAATCTCCAGCAATGGACACAGAGAAAAGATCCCTGTGCAGTGTCAGGGATTGTGGCTGCCCACCCTCAAGGATGCCGAGGACAACACCAAGAGATGAACTTTTGGGTAAGACTGTCTTAGGGGAGAAATCAGTGGCCCAGCTGAGGTGCATGTATACCAATGCACACAGCATGGGTAACAAACAGGAAGAGCTGGAGGCCATGGTTCAACAGCGGAGCTATGATGTAGTCGCCATCACAGAAACATGGTGGAATGATTCGCATAGCTGGAGCACTGCACTGGATGGCTACAAACTCTTCAGAAGAGGCAGGAAAGGGAGAAGAGGTGGAGGGGTGGCCCTTTATTTTAGGGAGGTTTTGGATGTCATAGGTATTGAAACTAATGACTATGGAGTCCCTATGGGTAAGAATTAAGGGGAAGGCCAACAAGGCTGACATCCTACTGGGAGTCTGCTATTGTCCACCCAACCAGGATGAAGAGGTGGACAACTTATTCTATAAGCAACTGAACAATGTTTCAGGATCATCAGCCCTTGTACTTGTAGGTGACTTCAACCTACCAGACGTCTGCTGGGAACTTAATAGAGCAGAAAAACAGCAGTCAAGAAAGTTTCTGGAGTGTGTGGAAGATAACTTTTTGTCACAACTAGTGGGAGAGCCCACCAGGGCAGGGACTATGTTAGACCTGTTGTTCACAAATAGAGATGGACTGGTGGGTGATGTGGAGGTTGGAGGACACTTGGGGCATAGTGATCATGAAATTATAGAATTCTCAATAATTGGTGAAATAAGGAGGAATATCAATAAGATCTCTATGTTGGACTTCCGGAGGGCAGACTTTGGCTTATTTAAGACACTTATTCAAAGAGTTCCTTGGGAAACAGCCCTTGGAAACAAAGGAGTCCAGGAGAAATGGATGTGCTTCAAAGCAGAGTTCCTGAGGGCACAGGAACAGACTGTCCCTGTGTGCCGAAAGACGTGTTGACGAGGCAAGCGTCCAGTCTGGATGAGCAAGGAGGTTTTGAATGAACTTAGAAATAAAAAAAAGATGTATCATCTT
>JANRGV010000001.1:58804024-58844511 GCA_024734035.1 Alethe castanea | reverse complement strand
TGAGGTGTTAGGACATAGGTTGGACTCGATGATCTTAGAGGTCTCTTCCAACCTCATTATTCTGTGATTCTGTGATAACACAGACAAGCTCTGCTCCACATGCAGATAGTACTCTCTGAGCAGCTGGGCACTGATAGCAGGATCAGGGATGGCTGCTCCCCAAAAGTAGTGCCTTCAGGAATCTCACCATTGACAGCATCATGTACAGGGAGAGCCTCAAGCCCATTCTGCTTTCTATCTTGACAACAGGTTTTTCCTCCAGATAGGTCTCCTTTACATACTCACTCCACCCCTCATCTTTATAGAGGACTTTCTTCCCACACTTGGGCAAACACAGTGTTCTTTTGCCTTCTGAATTTGAGGGAGGTCTACTTTCCTGAGCTTCCTCTGGCTTCTCTCTTCTCATCCTTTGCCAATTCAGCAGCTGAAAAGCAGCCATCATGGCTTTGTAGGACAGATGGAGACAAAGTCACATCAAATGTAGCTTTCCAGGATGCCTCTTCTGCAGTGGCACCAAACATCAGTCAGCAAGCCTAGGCAACATACTGCAGTCAAAAAAGGTGCCCTGTGGCACTGTCTCATCTGAAGCGGTGTCACAGCCAAAAAGACAAACTAAAAATGTAAGCAGACAACAGACTATTGGGGCAGGGACAATATCAGAAATTAAGTTCTCAGACAGAGACTATTACTGAGAGATTTGCTGGAACAGATGTGGAAGGCAAGATTAACCTAAATTTCAGCTTGGAAAGTTAAAGGAAAGAAAAGAAAAGAATTCTTTCTCGGAGTGAGTCCAATAGGCAGTTCTGCTGGTAGAGTTTTGTGGGTTGTTTGCTTTTACCCTTTTTTACAGCCACTATGCTCGATACAAACACACCAATGGTGAGGGCCCACATGCTCCAGTTCTCTGGGTTTGACTTGAGTGAAAATATCTTGAGAATTCCAACAGAAAATAAGAACAATCCCATAACATGAAGTACAGGCTTCAAAACAGAAAGAAAGGTAAATCTAAAAATCCAAACATCTTTCAGGGGTTTTATATATACTCTGTGGATCAAGTCAATGTATTTTTAACCAAACAGAACTGTTCAGCTTCTACAGGCCTCAAAGCCAAAACATGAGATGAACATCTATGATATTCAACTGCGTTCGAAGTCTTAAATATGAATTCTGAAGGCAAGCCAATCAGACACTAAAAGGCTCACCATCACATAGAGACTGTCAACCATCCTAAGGTTTCTTAGGTAGAGATTTATGCATTTTGACTGCACCATTATCCCTGCAAATACATAAGCACAAGAATTAAGTCACACCTTAGCTATTGAGTAAATGTTTGAAATAGTGCAGCATCAACATAGCAGCAGCTAGGCTCTGACTAAGACCTGAAAAACCTTACTTGGCTTAGCAGATCAGCAGTTAACTGGAAATTTTTAAAAGAAAATTAATTCTTTGCAGATATCTCACTTCAAGGATGGGCAGCACTGCAGACTTCTCTCTGGGCAGCTGGACAGCACGTACTCTGTACAGATTTCAGAATGTACTCATGTTATTGAGCTGCCAGAGAGTGACAGTCCATAAGATCTCTCTGAACTCTGATGTAAACCCAACAGTCAGGTGACTCACTTAAGTGACAAACCCCACATTCTCTCTCCCAAATCACACACTGTCTGACTGCAGCTATGATAAGGATGCTCCAAGGGCACAGACTCCAGAGGTCCGTGTTTGGTTGGTTACTTGGTTTAAAATCTCTGGGCAGGTCCTTGCTCAAAGAACATAGCACCTGAGGCCACTACATCCTGCTGACTACTGTGAAGGGAGGGAATCAGTAAATCACGTTTTTGCCACCCTGCTCTGTCTGGCTTGTCAAAACAGCTTTGTCTGGAAGCTGAAGAAGGGAGTGTGTCAGCACAGATCCAGGAACAGAGATACAAAATTGCCGCGGCAGAACTGAGAGGATGATAGGAGAACATCCTATAATGTGCAATAAACAGGGCAATTCATTAAACTTAAGAGCGAGCATGTTATTAAGACCTTCATATTTTCATAACCTATACAAAAATACCACAGTTACAATGAAAAAACTGTTTGGAGACCTCTTGGCATTTTTAATCCAGTGTAAAAATTTAAGATTTTCTTCATAACAAAATTTGGTTTTCAAAAATCAACTTTTTTTCAGAAGGAAATATATGCTAAACAATCTGTATGAGATTTGAAGAAAATGTCTGCTTGCTGGAGAAAAAAACACATAAGAAGGAAATCCTATCACCAGAATACATCACAGACAGCTTCTATTTCACTAGGGTCACAAGTAAAGTTCCTAAACCAGAAAAACTTGAAACCAAGCTGAAAATTTTGTTAGGCATACCTGTCAGGGCTTAGGTGGCAGAGGACTGGCTGCAGGGGGCCACACTGGTGGTCCCAGTCAGTTTGGCAGTGGATGGAATCAAGCCACCATGCACCAACACTGCAACCTCTCAAACCTGGTTAAAAAGGGGTAAAAGCCACTGTGGGCAGGGGACACAGGAGGATGTGGAGGGATGCACAACAGGACATATGAGAGGAAACATCTGGAAGCAAACATTATTGTGCACAGGGCTGGAGACACCCTCGTGGAAACGTGCTCCATGCCACCTCCAGGGAAAATGAGGCCCCCAGAGAAGCCCACACCAGTGCAGATCAAACAAAAAGGAAGAACAGTGGCAGAAAAGAGAAGTGACAAGTGGCAAGGAGGAGACTGCCATGCACTGACCCCAAACTTCTGTGCCACCTGTTTCCTCATCAAAGCAACTGAGCATAATCTGCAGTGAAAGGAAGGGAAGACTAGCAAGGGAGAGGAGATGTGTCTGGACTGAAGTTCATTCTAGAGAAGGCCAGGGAAAACTATTTGCTAAAACCACTCCATTTCTCCATGTGTGTAAATTCAAAGGATTCCCACCTAGGAAATAAAGGTTGCTTAGGCTTTGGCAGCTTCTGAAAGCCTTCTGCTTCCCCAGATTCTTTCTTTACATTAATAGAGAGCCTTTAGAGCCATTTCTCAATACATGTCATGGACAGCTGTCGATGTTATCCCATTAACATGCATGCTACAGTTCCACTCAGAGAGCACATCCCAATCACCTTCTAACTACTCTTGTCTTACCAGTTCTTCAGCATCATTATCAGCTGTGGCTAAAGACTGACCCAGCTTTGGAGTTCATCCCTTCTGCACTGAAAACAGCAAGCTCATTCCTCAGCCCTTCTACTGGAATTTCAGTGGCTGTGCTAGCATAATGTTAGCATAATATAAAGAGCACACAAGAATGACTCCCCTGTGTCACTGTGAGAAATAGGTTTCTCTCCATTTCACTTTACAGTAAAATCCCATCTACAGTCAGTGTACAAAGAGAAAGTGAAATCTTTATATTCTGGCTGGGGTGGGAAAATCAAAGTAGAGATGTACAAAGTAGGCTTGGCCATATATATCTATCACGGCTGCAGGATGTGAAATCTCAACTTTCATAAAATGGTATTCACATGATCCCTTAGAGACAGGGAACTAACTTGCTCAGATCTGACACGTACTTTAGGTGAACTGGAAATTTTATGACTCCTCTAAGGCAAAAGGCATAAGCAGTTCAGTCAGGTATCCTGACAATTGGCTAAAGATTAGCACCACACTAATGGATCTTCCATTAGACAGCAAAATGCAATGAAAACAAGTTTCAAGTCTTACTGCACACCTAAAGTGCACAAATATGGTGGAGAAGAGCTACTGCAGGTTCTTGGTGTGGCTTGATTTCCATCACACTACACAGGCAGTAACTAAAAGATGTGTGCAAGTTTCCCCTAGCAGATGGAAGGAAGTATGGGAGATGAGTTTAGTATAGCAGTGATTGGGTGTTCTTAATTTTAATTTTATAAAAACAGATCAGCTATTGCCCTTTGCCAGAACTAACTGCAGCACTAGTGCATATCAGAATGTCACTAAATTTTATTAGCAGAGACAGTCTACTTTGGTACCATACTGTTCATATGTACATATATACATGCTTTTTGTATACTAAGAAAAAACAACCAGTATCTACTCCTCTCACCTAAACCCCCATGTTAATTATGCTCATTTCGAGGTGTGCATGGTAGGAACTTTTTAAAACAACTCTCCCATCATCAAGTCTGCTTGAAGAAACAGTACCTAACTTTCAGCTTGCCACAGCACCTGTTCTGTTGCCAAGTGTTCTTCCATGCACATGAAGACAAGCTCTAATCTCTTCTCACTTGTGCCAATACACTCCAGACCAACTTAGGCAGTCATAAAACTCACAGGCTATCTTGACTCTACAGGAGCTGGTCTCAAAAAGCAACCTGGTGTCATGGCCCCCACTTAATTCCAGGGAAATTTCCCTTGCAACTCTTCCAAACAGATCCCACAACAGGCGAAAGACTGCTCTACTGCAGCCCATGGTTGTGACCCTGCTTCCTCACTTATTCCTGCCCCTCTTAGGAGCTTCTGCTTCATGTCTGCACCCCTAACTAATCCCTTGTTTCCTGCAAGGGTGAGGTCCACTGGAGTCTCTCTCCTTCTCAGCCTCCTGGAAGCAACTCAAAGCAATAACCTTCTTGGAGTTATCAGAAACCTTCAGAAACTTTCTGCACAGCTTTTGCCCTGCTCTCTTGCCCTCCCAGTAGGTATTAGGGCATCTTAAATCCACCATGAGGACCAGGGATGTTAATAGAAGGCTCCTTCTATTTACCTGAAATCTTTATCTGTTTCTTATGACTTGCTAATCGCCACACATCAGTCATCCCCTTCCAGAACTGCAGCTGTCAGAGATTTCATGCAACTTTCTTATTTGCTCGCTTTTATCTTCCCTACAGTAACAGCAATAAATTACCATTTTTACAGCAAGAGATACTTGCTGGTTACAAAACATTATGGAATTTAGAGCAAGTTGGCTAACATTGATCAATTTCCTCTGGCAAGGGGAGTCAAACCCAGGGAATGCTGAATTTATAGACTGTTTAAACTTTCCAGCTGAACCCACTCTGTTCTTAAGAAACCAAGGCCTCTTTAGTTCCAACTGATCAAACTAGTTGGCAAAAACAGAAAACAGGTGCACCTTATGTAAATAGAGAACAGGTGCATCTTACTTATCCTGACATATATTGGATTTTAAGTAATTAACTTATTTTTCTAATTATCAGACGCAAGGATTCTGAGAACAGAACACCTTATCCACTTTATCCTGCTGCACATCATGACCTAAAACTGCTATCATCCCTCCTTAAGTGCCATGCCCCACTCATGTTTTAAAAGCATTATAAAAATTAACTCAGAACTTACATCTGTAATACCATACTACATTAGTAGCATGAAACCCATGAAGCAGGCCTAATTTTATTGATGGAGGAGCTTATGTTCCCTGCTTAAAGCTTATGGTCTTTGGATACCAGAGGGTTTACTAGTACTGCTCTGCTAACTTCTTCAATGAGCCACCAGAGGTCAGAAGTGAAGACCACTGTAACACTATTAAACCAGGTCCAGATTCACTCATTTGTACACTTTTAAGGAAACCTCACAGTGCCCTAAATGGAAATTTACTCCTTATCATCTGATGAAAAAAATAAAACTCCTTTAGGGATTCACCTGCCTCTTAAGACAATCCTATCCACTTCAGCCTCTTCTACATGGTAACACGACTGTAAGTCATACGACAGTTGTAACATTACAAAGCAATAACCTAAGATTTTCAAATACTTGAAAACTAAAATAATTGCCAAGTAGCCTCACCACACTCTCTGCTTCCTGAAGGGCGAACATACCTCTTTTTGCAAAGCATCTTCAGGTTGTGCAAGTGGAACAGCTGGTTCCCTTTCAAGTGTCTTCCCAGGGAGTGGTGTGATCTCCAGAAGGGATGATGTCTCTATGGAGTGTTCACTGACGGAAGTCAGTTCAGAGCTGTTTTTATTCAGAAGGCTTTCCACCTTCCCAGCCTCCCCTTTCTCTTCAGCAAAATCTTCCTGGTTATCTCCATCATCACCCGTGGAATTGTTGAAGGCATTTTCACCTGCCACCATCAGGCCCCAGTCAGTATAATCCATACCGTCCTTCTGTGGGTGTTTGATGCCCACCTGAAAGGGGTCCTGCTCCAACTCTTTATAATCATCAATGTATTCAGGTATCTCCTCAAGGCTGGGATCTTTTCCAAGCAGAGACAGCTTCTTCAGGCTACTCACTTCCTCTGATGGGTCATTCTGGAGTCCCACAGAGTGGACCATGCCTGGGATCACTTGCCCAAGCCCTAGCAGTGAGGCTGGCCTCTGAGAAGGCCTCAGCACAAAGGTAATGTACGACTTTACAGTTTCAATTTTTTTAGGCTCACAATTGTCCTTGTGTTGGCAGTTCACGATGTAACAGCGCCGTTCAAACATCCAGGACAAGTCACAACCAGAGAGGTCACAACACGCTGCGATGCACTCGGACACTGACAAGGCGTGAGGAACCCGCATGATTTTAGTGGTTTCTAAGTTGGGAGATATTACTGCACCTGAGTATGTGGCTCCTTCTCGGCACTGCTCACAACTGGAACCTGTAACAACATCACCAACATAAGGCACAGCACTACAACCAAGCCATAATATAGTTTACTGTGACCATAAATGGCTTACAAGATAGAGGCAGGTGGTACCCTGTCTCTTTGCAGTAATATTTTTACTTGGGAGGATTTTTCAGTATAGGACCTGGACATATTTTGCTGAAGTACCTTTTACTCCCGTGCTACAAATTCAAATATATAGAGATGAAAGCAAGTTGCCAATACTTAAAAACAAAAAAAGAGCAGAGAATACAAAAAAAAACCAAAAACCAAAAAAAACATGGGGTAACTTCATGACTTTCACGTCATGTTCCTACTGGGATCTTTAAAAACATGTTTTAAAACAAGACTCAAGTAAGATGCTGTAGCACATCATTGCTTCACTTGAAGGAGAAGGGAGCTAAACTCTAAACAGGAGAAAGATTTGTCATCTCATCCGAATGTAATAAGAGTTCCTCAGTACAACATACTTACTGGTCTTAATATAAAACCTGGATCAATTTATCAAACTTTTGCTGCTTTACCCACAAGCTCATGTGAAAACTCAAGGGCTTGCTCCAGTATAGAGCTATTTCCTTCATTTGCAGTAAAGCTGCAATGTTTTAACATGACATCAGGATTATTTTCATAGCACATTACAGTGTGAGTGCAAAATGATCAAAAAAAGCATGAATCAACAAATTATATATTACAGTCAGTTTTTAACACCTTTTCTAGGTGTTTTTTCCCTGGTTATAACTGTTCTTCATAATTCCTCTCCCTAAAATCTGAGTATGTTTCAAAAAAGTTGAGGAAAACCAGGAAATTATTCTCTTTGGTTTTTAACTGGACTTGCTAACTCAATGAATAAAAACAAACACGCCCCCACTGTGGAGCTAACACAGGAACGGAAGACAAAGCTGACTTTACCTGATTTGTACTTCATTATTCACAATACTATAGGTCAGGAAAAATGAAATCAAGGAGTAGGAATAGGCTGGCAATAGAGATTAGGTCTGAATAATGAGATGCAGAGATTCTCCAACACATGCAGTGTGTGCAGCACCACATTACAGTTTCCACCACTTCATCTGGGCTGAACTGCAGCACACTTCTTCACAATACATGGTCTGAATACAGCTCTCAAAATATATGTAGGGAATCAAACTGCCTGAGAAGAATGTAAAGCTTGCAAAGTAGGTTAGTTCAAAGGAAAAAAAAAATAAAAGAAGAAAAACAAAAAAACAACAACCAAATCAAACAAACAAACAAACAAAAAAAAGGCACCGCATACATGCTGACGGATAGAGTGGACAAGATGGTATGATGGTTTTGTAGAGCTGGCTGTGTGGGATAAGGAACAACATGAAATGAAAAAAAAATTTAAAGAAGACTGATGACTTGCAAATAGGTATAGCTGAATAAGAAGCTGACAAAAAGGATAGAGAGCTTCAAGTACCATTTTCCTGACAGCAGCTACTCCTTCACACAGAGCTAGAACGCTGTCAACTGTTCCACTTTACACTTTCAGTGAAAAAAAACCTATCCAGGGAAACATGCACTTAAAACAACCTATCCCGGTCTTACACAGCACAGACATGAAGTATCCTTATCTACACTCAGAAGATGCTCAAGATCTCTGCATTTTTTTTTCTGTTACATTGCATATAAACATTTCCTCTACACCTCCTTTTACCTGCAAGAACGTAAGGCCCTGGCAGAGACTTGGAATTTTCATCACAAGTCTTTCCTTTAAGTTGTCTGCACAATTTAGAACAGGGGAGCCAGAAAAACTCTAGGTTAAAATGAAGTATAGCAGTCAAGCATCCCATTCAACCATTCTGTCTTTTTGCAACTCATATGCATTTAATTAGTCCTATAAATTAGTAGAGAGATGAGAAACAGGCCTTTAAAAAGGGAAAATAGAACCATGACTCTGTGCAAATGTGTAATATTAGGTCAGCATCAAATCATTACAATGAATACTTTAGGAACAGCATTACTATTGTGGGCCAAAAAGCTCCTTTGATGGCTGTTTTCATCACACCCCTTCTTTAACTTTAAAAAAAAAATAAAACTGAAGGTTTGACTACTTTTTTGTTCAGAACACGATGACCAATAGCTCTTGTTTTGGAGACAGGCCTACACAACTGGGATGCTCCACAGCTCTAACCTGAGGCCAGACTTAAATCAGCTTCAAATCGCACTGTCACTTTTAGTTTGACACATCAGTTATCACACTGCAGAGTCCACATCCCTCAAAATTCATGGTGCATCTTTAGTCATAGAGAGAAGACTGATTCCCTTCATTAAAAGCAAAAACCCTCTCGAATATGAGTCAATAGCCTAAAACTTCTGCAAGCTAAGTGTTTCCCTTCCTCTTAGTTGCACCCTGTTACATCTCCACTAGGACAACACTGACATATCCAGAGACCTAGTCAGGCAAGTTGGTTACTGTAAAAAAAACCCCGACCTACATCCCCCACCAAAATGCTAACAGTCACAGCGTGGAATACAGTTTCATCTTAAAGATATTCCCTCCTTCAATGAGGGAACATCTGCACCTGTCTTTGAGCTTCACACTTCTGCTCCTTCACATCCTGGAGCATGAGTCCATTGATGTCAAGAGCCCATCAGGAACACAGCTGTTCCCCTGCTGCAGCTGCCTGGAGACCTTTCCTCGAGTGGACATGGAAAGCTAAGACTTGCTCTCCCCCATGCTCACACAGCCATGAGCCCTTGAATGACTTGGTGGCAAGTATTCTTCAGTCAAGCAGTATCAAATGGCGATGGTGTACTAACGCATAGGACGTCACAGCTCATCAGCCAGCAGGAAGCCCTGCAAGGGCAGAACTATCCACTCTGTTTGCTTTCCCTAGCAGCAAGCACTGTGAGAAAAAGTAGAAAGAAGGGGCAAGAGGAAATGTATAGTAATAGAGAAAAGCTCAGACCTTGCACCAAGTCACATTTGACTAGAAAAGTCACATTTGACTAGAATCCCATTACCTTTTTGCTGGCAGCACAGCACTGAGAGCCCACAAAGCTCATTATTCTCATAGCCTAAAAGCCTCTGAACTACCTGGGCATGGAGGATCCTATAGCAGTTTGCTACAGAAAGAGTAGGATTGTCCCTGTTTTCTTGCCAAATGCTCCATCCACTTTCTTTTAGGAGCAAATAAGTTCTGTTCTGGTTTTAGGCTGTTTTTTTTTAAATCTATCCAAGTAACTTTTACCTCTTTTTGTGAATTTTGAGATGAAAGACATTGTATCAGTAAAAAAAAAGTTTTGTTTTCTCCTACTGCTATAATAGCATACTGGAACAATTTTTATAAGGTTCTGGAAGCAATATTAAAATAAGTTTTTATTTTTAATGACAGTCCTCTAAGAGGAGAAATTAAAATTCCAAATTTCAAGCTTGAGAGAATTTCCACAGCAGAGCTATAAACCCCTGCAAAGCACACTTCATATCATAAATGATGAAAAAGGCTTATACTCCATCAGCTTTGGTAATGCCTTACAGAAAGTACTGTCCTGGAAACTAAAAAAGCAGTATCACTGACATCTGAACATTTCAACATCTGAAATGTCACTGCATTGGTTCCTCTAGCAGCAGCTAACATCTCTGCACACATGAAAGCATTTTCATTCCTTTACTACAGGCTGCCCTGAGGTTGTTTGGACCATGAGATCTCTCAGGTCTTTAAACACAGATACATATGTGATTGAAAAAAGTATCCTTTTAGTTGTTGGTAATAGTGCTGACTGAGGAACAAACAGATTTTAAAAATGCACAGTTACATAAAAGCAAATCCTCAACACAAGCTGTCAACAGTAATCTAGTTACAACTGCAAATAATGATCTGCAAAGCCTTTACAGTCATTACAGCAGTCTTCACACTTCTTTTGTCCAGGATCTGTCAAGGCATTATAATTAGTTCAGCGGGTCTGATGATCCTTCCCAAGTACTGTTCTCATTCCATGAATTGTCATCATCCTTGTTTGTTGCTGATAAATCAACTAAGTGCTATTTAAAAAGAGAGGGGGAAAAAAGAAAAATAAACAAGAAGGGTGGATGCACAGCTGCAACTATTGCGTCACACCACAAGGAAACACCAGACCACTTCCAACAGAGGTATGGACAATGTAAACTAACCTGGCATACAGCATAACTCACTATAATCTCAGAGATTGTAATCAAGCACTACACCATCTTGTATCTCTGGAAAGACCTGTGTGAACCAGGACACTAGAACATCCAGGCATGGTAGTATAAGTAACAAAGAATGCATCACAACCCCAGGGTAGTGGTTCCACTATCATTTCAAAGGCACACCTGCATCTTAAAGTGTCCCTTGACATTCCTTCCTGGCCTGGGCTTTACATGTTAGACATGTGGGAAGAAAAGGGTATTAATCTTTTTCAAAGTCCAAGATCAGTAGTAGTGAAATGTGTTGAAAATGGAGGGCTTGTAATGCATTTAGAAACACCTGCTCCTGGAGTAAGGAAAACGACATTGGTGAAGGCTACCAAAGAATCTGGAAGCTCATATAATCTACATCTGGGCTATATGGACTAGAAAACAGGAGACTAGATAGCACAACACCTGTGACTGCAATTGCCTGGTAACCGCTGTTTATATTTTTGTTGGAGTGGCTAATCTCAAACCAAAGCACACAACACTCACACATAATATGACAAAACAGAGTCAACCATGAGAATACTATTCATAATATTTGCAGAAATGCATTTTAACAGCAGTATTTGCAAGGTCTGCTTCGAATGCCAAATTAGAATATGCATGCTCAAGATGAGAGCTAGACCTAATTGCTTCCAAGATATTGGACTTGTTGCAAAGTAAACTCATGTTTCTGTGCTAGAAAACAATGTCTCCTCTCTCTCATAGAGAAAAAAGAAATTGATACATTAGCAAAAAAATATTAATTAATGGCCAGAATAATTGAAATGTATTTCAATATAGGCTGCTTTTATCAATGAATGGATTCAAAAAAGTGAAATGAGATTATAAGCATGCTAAGGAATGTCTATATGGATAAATTAGGAGCTGCATCCACGTTTTGGATATCAATCACCCAAAATGCATGAGATGTTGAGTGATGGAGGCATGGTACACACTTGTACCTATTTCTACACTCTGCTCAAACCTCCTGAGAGGCATGAATATTAGTCAGTGATGGATATCAGTATCAATTAGGTTTTTGTGGCAAATCTTGGTAGCTGGAGGTGGCGGAAATGGACTGCTGGAATGTCTTTGTGAGAAGACACCAGAAAATGCCCCATGTCAGGACAGAACCTGACAAGACTGACTCACAACTGGCCAAGGCTGAGCTAGCCAGGGACAGTGGCAAAAAGTCTGGCACAACCGCAGCAGGCAGGAGAGAGGAGTAAGAAAATGCAGAAAAGCCATCCTGTATACAGGATATATACAAGGTCAGTGAAGAAGGGGTAGGAAGTGCTCCAGTGCCAGTGCAGGGACTGCCCTGCAGCTGTGGTGAAAATCATGGTCAAGCACATTGTCCTGCTGCAGTCCACAGAGATCCACAGTGAAGCATGTACCTACCCCTGCAGCCCATGGAGGACCCCACCGCAAAGCAGGTGGGTAAACCTGAAGGAAGTTGTGAACCCTTGAAAAACCCAGGCTGGAGCAGAAACCAAATGCTCCTGGCATGAACCACAACCCCATGAAGAGGAGTCCACACGGAAACACATCTTCCAGCAGGACCTGTGACCCCACAGGGGATCCACACCGGAGTAGCCTGTTCCTGAAAGATTTTCATGTGAAAAGGACTCATAGTGATGTAGTTCTTGAAGAATTTGAGCCCATGAGAAAGACCCATGCTGGAGTAGGGAAAAGGTGTGAGGACAAAGGAGCAACAGAGAGAAGTATTATGAACTAATTGCAACCTTCATTCCCTGACTCTCTGAGCTGCTCAGGGGAAGAAGAAAGAATTGGGAGTAAAGTTGAATACAGAAAGATAGAAGAAGTGAGGGAAGGTTTTTTTCTAGTAGTTCTTACTTCTCATTATCCTGCTCTCCTTAATCGACAATAAATTAAATAAACTTCACTAAGTCAAGTCTCCTCTGCTCTTGACTGTAACTGGTACATGACCTCCCTGTCTTGATCTCAGCCCAGGGAGCTTTTAATCTAATTTTTCTCTCCCATCTTCCAAGGGAAGTGATAGAGTGACTTGCTGTGTGCCTGGCAGCCAGCAAAGGTCAAACCACACATTCATTAAAAGCAGTACAACAATACTAGTCAAAAACCATCATGCACAAAATAAAACTAAATAAACATCACCTAAACAGAACAGAGTAGCCCACTTCAATTTCTTTTAATGAACCAAAGCATATTCTTCAATATCATTCCAAAATTATTCATCAGTGAGGCTGTTTCTCTCTTCTCTTAGTGACGGAATGTCAAGCCTTTCTTTTCTATATTAAGTCAGTCTTCTCATTATCTTAAATTAACTTGGTGTTTTTTTAAGAAAAGGTAGCCTTTAAAAGCACAAGCTTATGTGCCGAAAAAAACCTGCAGAATGAACATCTAGCAAATTTCTGAGTGTCAGCCAATTCACCTTAAACCCTGCACTAAAAAGAAGTCCTTTTGACTTAGAAGAGATGAGCATTTACTGATACCTTGTAGCAAACATATCCTGGAAATTAGCATGAACCCCCCAGTTTTAATTAAATATTAACTGTATTAAAAATACTGCAAAATATTGAGATGAAAATAAATACTAACATTTTTACTAAAATAATATGAGCTATTAGACTATATTATCCTCTAAACACTGTGAGCTGGTAGTTGAGAAATAGGCAGAGTCTTGAAATACAGCCAGCATTTTGAGAGCAATGGTCTTGTTCTCAGAGAAGCAAGAGAGCATAGCAAATTTGCAGCTAAAAACAGATAACTTCCTATATGCATGTGGAAGATGTTCAACAATTAACAGTACTATCAAAAGCATGAAACAGTGATATTCTCTACAGGAAAATTTCAGAATTTACTGCACATTACTGTCTTCTGTTTAAGTTGCTGTGTTATTTTTTTTTTTTTCCTAAAGATACTAGCATAGACCCTACAGCAGATTGCTCAGTATTTCATAGGAGAGGATTTTATTTACAAAAAGCATACTTGTTCACTACAGCAACAAAATACTCAGCTCCATGTTCTCTTCAAAAAGCTTGGCACTATGAGATCCTCATGTTGATCTTGATGACTACCTCAAACCATCTACAAGCTCAGACATAGTTAATGCCTATCCCCCTCAGCTGTAGGCTGATATGCATCCCCTTTCATCCAACTTTTCCAAATTCAGCAGTCAATTTAAGTCTTACCACATTAAGCAACTGTCTCCCTCATGAGACACCCCATTCTGTTTATACTAAAAGAGATGAAAGTCAGATAATGGTGCATTATTTTCTCAATTTCTGCTAATATGGATACTACCAGTACCACCACAGACAAAATTCAAACAATATTTTTTTAAAGAAATAAACCCCAATTCTTCATATATTTTTCTTCAGTTACCATACCAAAACTACCTGCACCAGATAAGGCTCTCTCTGACAGAGGCAGTATTAACTATCATTCTTCATCTGTCTGGTTGCGGAAAAAAATTACCTATTCCTGTGGCTGAAGCAGAAGCTTACAGGACTTTCCTGTGTTTTTTGAAAGGATAGATATGTTTGTAGAGAGTATGATGAGAGGAGAGATGTGAACCAGTGCACTCATGCTACTCATATATGAACCACCTTATGATAATTCAGAACAAAAATGTAGATCAGAATGCAAGCAACACATTATTCTTCAATTGCTCTCCTGCAAGAGAAAAAAGGGAAAACGGAACTTTCCCAACACTCACTCCTGCTCCAAGCATCTCCCCTAAAACAGCCCGCTAAAATTGGCTTCAAACATCTACTCACAACTGCCTTCCTCCACTGCAACTTACGAAGCTGTAACTTACCAAAGCTTTTTGCACTGAGGAGTCACAAGATTTCCTAGCTTTTGCCTCATCCATATTTATTTCACAGCTGTATACACACTCCAGGAGCATTTAATTCACTTGTTCTGTCTGGATGACTCAGACACAAGAGAAGTAAACTCCTACCTGTTATTGTCCATAGGAACAGGCAGAGAACACCAGGTCCAAATGCCATGCTGCACCAGGAAGGCAGTGACAACTCCTTTTCCAGCTGGTCGTGTGGAAATTATTGGTCTCAATGCTGTGTTTTTTTCTAATATTGTTTAGTGCCCTGCTGTGGCCATCAAGCACTGAAACAGACAGCACAGGAAAAAATAGGTCAGATGTGAGCATTAATTAGAATGCCATAGTAAAAGACAATAGACAGGTGACATGCAGGCTTTATCATTACTTTCCAGACTTCTTGATGGATGACATAGTAGATCAGGCACACTGAAGATACAGAACCAATTATCCACCTGGAAATCTCTTTCTCTAGAGATACAGAAACAGCCCAGAAATATTTGCACTCCTGGGCTCCAGTACCTCAAACTCCACAAATACTCTGTCTGCAGTTATTCAGATACTGGTTGAGCTGTGACTTCAAACCAGCAGGTACCTTTAACAGACAGCATTTTCCATGCTAAAATCCATGCAGTGTTAAGCCAGATTTTGAGGCAGTGCTCAAGCTATTCTTTTCCAGCTATCAAGGCAACACATGCAGACACTACTCCAGAATTTCTAGGGAGACATTCTTTGTCAGGACACTAAATTCTCTACATAAGGTATCCTAAGCAACAAATAGATGTAAGGAATGAATAGCTCAGAGCAACATTACTCATGCAAGGAAAAAACTTGTTTAGCCAAACTGCCTCCACATAAAGGATCCTGAATGGATGCTTGACCAAGAAACACTTCTGTAAATGAAAACACAGGGAGTGGTTTTTTCAGTGAACAGCCCTTCTCAAGGCAGCGTATCACACATTCATGATATGACCTTCATATTTCAGCTGCCTATATCTACATATGATAGAAACGCTGCTGACTGTCTGCTCTTGGCAGGTTCCTTGACACACATAATTTTATATGATGAAAGACCGCCTAGGTATTTTCCCTTGCAAAATGAAAAGTCAGTTACTTAGACAAGCCAGGGCTGACTGAGCTAAAGTAGAAACCCTAGCAGCTCAGCAGTTGGACTTTTGCTCTCCAAGAAGAGATCCTTTATAGGTGGCAAGTCTCTAAAACACACAAACAACTGAATCCTGATCTGCAACTTCTGTGACTGACCACAGCTTTCCCAAAGCAAGACATGTATTTATCTCAAGACAAAATGGATGTTAGCAGTTCTATCAACAGCTGAGTGGATCAACTGATGGAGTAAATATTTCCCCCAGTTAGTTCATTAAAGAGTGTGGCTGCCACCCTGAGGAAGCCAGACCAGCATGACCAAGTGAACAGGTGGTTTAAGCCGATACAGAGTATAAAAACTAAACAAATTTCAAAGACAGCAATGGGCCTGACCTAGCTTCAACCCACCTGTTCCACCCCAGTGACAGAGGATGCCCAGTGTTGTGATGCTGGGATTATAGAGACCAGTGATGGAAATCATATTGGTACTGAGATAGAATTGTATATTGTCAATGCTACATTTTGCAAAGTATAATGGATATATGCATTGGGATTTTAGCATACGTGGTATTGCTTCACTAAATGAGAAATTCCATGTCGCAGTAAGTATCTTCAAATAATTAAATCTGATATTAGACACTGCATGTTCTACACATGGAATATCTAAATGAGCCTGGTCAAAGAATACTGACAATTTCTCCTTAAGCCTGCAGTACAAGCATTAATTTTGTTCAAAACAGAAAAAAAATGACTACAAACCATGACTAAAGCAAGGACTGTCCCAAGTACAAAAAAAAAAAGGCTTTGGGCAAGGTCCCCATAAAACTCAGAGACACTATTACTAACTTTCCAAAAGCCTGATACTTGACTTCTGTGACCTTTGTTCTATCCAACATAAAACAAAATCCCCTTCCTAAGGCAGCTGCCTTAGTGAAGAGTAAGCTGGTCTCCCAATCTATTCCTATGCTGCACAATAAGAAAAATGATCTCTGATCACAAAAAAACAAATAAAAATCAAACACACAATACCATACTGCTTCTAAGATTATGCTATTTTAATATCTGTAATTAAATGTTCTCTCAGGAAGCAATTCCTGACATTATACACATAGCTGTAACAAATTTAGTAAGGCTTGACCTGAGAGAGAGCAAAAGATTTTCTGGATACTTCCAGGTACTACTTCTATGATACAAAATTTTCAGCAACAGGGCCATTTTTTGCTGTCTTGCATTACCTAATTGCTCTTCTGTCCTTCCATCAACTATGAACTTAATTGGTTTTATAGCAGACAAAAAGACCAAAAGTTCTATTTTTTTTTAAGCCAAGTCATTCTAAATGTTCTACTTATGCAGCTACTGAAAGAGCCACTGAGCAGTGCCAGGGTACAGGACCACTGGCAACTGAAGAGAAATGAACACTTGTGCACAAGAGGGAAAGAGTCAGTCCTGAAGGTTCAACAACATGGAGCCTTGTCTTCTGATTTCACTGTAAAGGTGAAGCAAGCTGAATTGTTTAATTGCACACTGAAATGAACTATGGAGATTAACACAACCCATCCACAGAATGGTTGAGGTTAGAAGGGACTTCTGAAAGTCACCTTGTCTACCCTGCATCTTAAGTGGGGCAGCCCAGAGCTGGCTCCCAAGGACTACGTCCAGACAGATCCAAGGATGAAAACTCCATAATCTTCCTTGACAATCTGTCAGTATATGGTCACCCTCACCATGAGAAAGTCTATTAATCCAGATCTCAGTTATGCAGACAGGGATCTCCAGCTGAAAAGAGATGATTTCTTAAGCCTTTCCTTAAGCTGAATCCAGCAGCATACACTTATCCATGCACATTTATTCTAACACATTACTCAAAGTGATAACTTTTATTTGGTGTTTTATTTCAGAACATTCAAACTAAACCAGAGAGATGTACAGAGCATACAATTTTTATAGACTTCACTTTTCAATGGTTTTTGAAGTGTTCCTGGGGCTTTTGAGAAAAAATCAGAGGAGCAGAAGGACCGTATGTTCCTACTAAATATTTCCAACTTATTAGCACAAACCCCCGAATACATCATCCTTGAGGGATGGAAAAGATATTATTATGGTAACACCACAATTTCGCATACAGCCTTTTTCTTGTTTCTATGGAAATCCTTCTAGACTTGGAAAAGTTGTTAGCCACAAAAAAAAACATGATTTGCAGAAGAATTTACTACTGCAGATCAAGGTTTCTGAGATACTGTGCATTTGCTGTAACCTTCACCCATTCCCCGAAACAGCCAAATGGAATATTTACCTAAGAGAGACTTTTAGTTCTTTAGCCTAAGGAAAAATGCATCAGGCTTGGTATCAGAACATCACGAGGTCAAAATTAACCACAACCACAGGCGGAAAAATGATTTGTTTATTTTATAGGCCTTTTCCTCTGCAAGGCCAGCTTTACAATCTCACTGTCACTAAACAGAGACAAGTAGCTTCTCTTTCCTACAGAACAGCTCCCTGAGGAGTCCACACGATTACTTGTAGCAACACTAAGAAAAATACTGAGAGACGGTGCAAGTGATCCAGACTTTTTCAACATTACTTGTCCCAGGTTCAGAAACACAAGTTCCTGAAGCAAACAGTCATGGATTATTTTTTGCTCGGTTTTTGTTTGTTTGTTGTTTTTTTCTTGTTTGTTTTTTAAATTTATATTAAGAAAACACAAAGAAGCTGCAAAATGCCAGACTTTGGACCACATGCACAATCTTCATTGAATCCTGATGGGATTCACACACCGTGTGAGGATACAGTGAATGCACAAAAGCAGCACTGTGTCCTCCTATGCTCCTTTGTGGCTCCACATCTATTGATGTTTAATTTCCACGTAATAGAAGAGCTCGCATTCACTGCAACACTAGCTTGTGCTTCCTGATACTAGGATCAAGCCCAGACACAAAGCATACCCAGTCACGATTCAGTGCACAGCTTCTGACCCACAGATGAGAACAAAGCTACCAGACACTGAACGGGTTCTTAAACTGTTAAAACAGTAAACAGTGCTACAATGTGTGCATGCAATGCTCCTCTTATCTTCCCCATGATACTTTTCTGTTCCACACAAGTGCAAGTTTCATCACACGAACACAAGACACAGTAAAATTTAAGGTGGCCAGCCCTGAGATCCCAGCAGTTAAAAATAACTAAGGCCATGAGATTAATTTGCTAGCTGAATCTCTATCCTTCACATAGAATACAAAGCCTGTTATTTTTATAACAACACAAGCAGACAGCATTGCTGGCAATTACTTTGGCATTTTTTGGCTCTTAAGAGTTCAAGTCTGACTTGCACTCTTAGCTAGAAGAGGGATGGCTGCTTTGAGCAGTAGGTATGGTGAAAATAGGGATGTATTATACATATATTGCCTTACTCTGAAAACTATTTTTCTGTTCCAGCTGGCAGCTTTTGGCAGTGCTCTAACCAACAGGAAAAGGAGAAATTCTGAACTGATCCTTCTAAACAAACACTTTGACTTCATGATCTTTTAAACATATGCAGTTGCTGATCAGGACTACAAAATCTTTTCACGGATAACACACGAAGTACAACAGATTTCCAAGGTAGGGAATTACCTTCATATTCCTCCTCTTCTCTATCTCACTGCATTGTGGTTAATCTTAACTTTAATGCAGACTCAAATAATTTTCTCCCATTGAGAGAGAAAGGGGTCAGCCAAGCAGAACTATATTGCCACTTCCTACACACAATTAGGCCAGGGCCATTAGCAGTAAGAACATGTACAGGCTGAATTACCTGTGTCTGGGAATACATTCAAATCCTTCAGCTTCAAAACTGCAAATAGAGCATAAGGGAGTATGCTGGTGCTCCACAACAGATGTAGCAGAATCCCTGCATGCCAACAAAATCAGAGACAGGGACAAATGGCATCATGAAGGCAGTCAGAGAGCACTGCCAGGCAGCAGAAACCTCTAGGACAATGAGGGCCCTGAAAGTACTGGGTCCAGCCACACCTGCATCTGTGGGAAAGGCAGGTAGGAGCTCCTTGCCTCTTTCCCTTTTGGTTATTAGCACAGCTAGGGAACGTTTTGGAAAAAACAAAACAAAACAAAACAAAACAAAAAAGCCAGGCTTTTTTTGTATTTAAAAAATATAAAGCAGGCTGACTGAGTAAATGAATGTACAACCACACCTAATGGAAGTGTCTATACACATAAAGACACACACACATATTTGTCAGCATTTCTATTAAATGCAGTACAAGACAATCCTTCAGGAAATCCACCTCTCACGAAGAATTCAAATTAGTTATCTGCATTAATACCTGAGACAGTTACCTAATAACTGAGCAATAACATTGCATAAATACTGCAGAAGCAAAGAAAATTAAACTTCGTGCCAGTAGCATTTGTCCCTAGTAACAGACGGAAAAACTCAGGACATTTGCAGACACTAGGACTTCTAACAGTAACACATGCTATATGAACACAAATCATCAAAACAGCCACAAGTTAGGCATCTAAATAAAGGAGATAGTTTTCAAGCCCTTCAGCAGATGTGGAAGATACTGCAGAGTCATCAATGCTTATTACCTGTGCAAAGTCACCTCCCTCTCACACAATTTTCTAACAATAGGTACCTACACTTGAAAACAAAACCATGACTTGTGATGGAATGTTATTGCAGCTGCAGGACATAGCTATAATTGCAAATGTCTCTCTGCTTTATTAAGAGGGTCTCCCGCAGGTCTTAGTGAAGGCTGACATTAGATGGTATTCCATCCCAACTCTGTATCAATTTCCTCAGTCAGGTCCAGGGCACAAACAGCGAGTTAACGGTGATTAAACAACAAACTGAATAGCTGAATATAATCTGCCATGATAAGTCGTATTGGATACGTGCTCCACTAGCTCCATTGGTAACCTCAGCTCTGTCAACTACTAAATGACACCAAACAGCCAGATAAAGAGAAAAAGAGGAGTGAGACACAGAAAGAGCAATTTTATTCTACAAGATTTCAACAGCCTTCATTACAACTGCTGTGGAGAGTGCAAAGAATAGTGGAAATCCTAAAGGTGAGAGAGTTAGCAGGGGTATATGGGGTCAAGAGCTATTGACAAGGAAGGAAAGAATATGTTAAACCCACCAATGAATGGTGGAACTGCTCTGCTAAGACATAAAAACACTATAATTAGTGTCAGGATTGACATGTTTCAGGATTGTTACTACTTAATTTTCAATACAGACATTTGCATAGCCCTGAGGTCAGACAGCCCAGCAAGGAGGGAAGGATAATCAAAAACTTAGGAAAATTAGGAAAATTAGGAAAATTAGTAGCACAGAGTGAGATCACTAGACATCTGAGAGCATTTCTCTTCCCATGACAGGCCAGACACATCAAACTATCTCCCTTTAGAAGGTACTCAAACTCTTGGACAACTTCTCTAAACCATTATACTCAGTCTCCACTTGTTTTCCATTTTCACAAGGACATAGAGGAGAGAGAGAACTGATAAGTGAGGCAGTCTTCAAATATGTACTCCGCAATGAAAATTAAGAGAGACCCATAAAGGGAGAGCTTGAAGGAACAAGATGGTATCTTGTCCCTTCCATAGCACAGAGGCAACACAAAGCAATCTTGCATGAGCCTCTGGATTTTCATCCAGCCTGTCATTAGCCGGCCATGAAGGGTAGCTCAGAATCTATCTATCTATCTATCTATCTATCTATCTATCTATCTATCTATCTATCTATCTATCTATCTATATTCTAGTATTTAACTACTTTTTTTTCCGACAGGAAAATAGCTCGCAGAAGAAAACTATCCAACGGGTGTACATAACACCAGTTTTGAGCTTTGGATTGAAAAAGCAAAAAAGAGATTTAGCAAACTGCCTGCAAAAAAGACACATACAACCACAGAGAAGGTGGTAAAAATCTTCTTTAGTTTGCAGAATCCAAATTTGCTACTGTCCAACTGCTGACTGTGTGACAAAATCCTGTGGTCTCAGTCAACTGCCTCATTCCTTCAAGTGCCATTCTGGCAGAAAGCAATTACACACAGCAAGCTGCACTGCATAGCAAGCTCCAGCTAGGTACTGAGGCATCCCTGTGCAGCAGAGGGACAATTTGCAAGTGCAGGGTTGATGCTTCTGAAGAAACTTGAGGAAATTAAAAGGAGAGGTGGAAGAAAGATTCTCACATGGATAGTTTAATCTGGAACACATATCTGCACAGAACATAAGAATGTACTTATTTTGCACTTGCTCAAGGTCAAAAATGACTATACTAAAACTATAGAAAGCTTTGCTATATCATTGAGCTGAAACTAAGAGCAATTTTTTCCACTTATATTTTACATCCTCAAATTAAAAGGAAAAATTAATTTATTCAAAACACCATTGTTGAATTACAGTTTTCAGCATTACGACAAATTTTCTTAAAGTGGCATTTCCTAAACTACAGTAATTATTGAAAAAGTCTCAATCTTCAGTAGAAAAAAAATATCACTCTACTGAAGAGAACATCACACTATTTAAACCCACAAGATTCACAGTTTTCATAGATTTTAAGTCAATACTCTAAATACGGCTTTTTTTTTAAGAAAAATTCCATGGGACAAAGTCATGACCAAATTTAAATCAGAGCTAGGATTTAGAAGATCTCGTTTATGATAACTTGAACTATTGCAACAGTTAATATTGCTATTTAGTACCTAATACTTAAGAAAAAAAATATTAAAGATTTTCTTCTTGTAACATAATCTCTACCTAAGCATCAAAGCTAGTATTTACAGACTGGAGACCAGTCCATAAAGTTTGCAAGATGCAAAGAACTATGCAAGAACCTTGGACACTGATCTCAGAAGCGCTGAACATAGAGATGATCACACTTCAAAGGAAATTGTAGACACTTTCTATGTTTGAAATGTAGCTGATAACTGTCACATAAAACATAAGGATGTCTCAAAAAAACCCAGGAGTTGCTTCTATGTTATTGTCCAGTGCAGTTGCTGCACTTAAATTAATGACTATGTTTTACTTTGACACTCTAGCTCTAATAGCACTCACAATGCAAACACTGTGGAGGAAGACAATGCAAAACTACTACACTAAAATTTAAGTTTTACCATAGAAGTTTTCTGAACTCACTGCCTTTACATGAGATGCAAACTTTCTGATTTATGGCCTTCAGGTGATAACTACTACCTTCATTAATGAACAAAGCACTATACAGTAAAAGAAATAACAGTCTGACACTGGAAGTCAAATGGATGCACTAGGATTTTAGGTAATGTTTTTTCATGCTATGTTTTACGGTTTTAATCATGCTATGGTGTGATAAAATCAGACTTAGAAGTGCATCTAATTTATGAAAGCTTTCAAAGCTGTTCACAGATTGATTGGCAGAGACAGGATCAAGCAATATAAGTATTAATGCCAACAAAGATAATTGACCATTTCTGAGATTAGAGTACTGAACACCCAGTGACTGCCTGAGATACTGCAGGAAAAGCTTGCATAAGGGGCATGGGTACAACAGCAGCTAGCCAGAAATGCCCACATATTACAGACGAAGTACATAAACACTCTCTCCATTTGTCTTGCTATTTTATCACCTTCAAGAAAAAAGCTTTAGTCAGTTGGATGCTGCAAATCCATTTCTACACACGGGGAAGTCTTTTGACCCACATGACCACGTCAACTTTTTATGTCCATTGTTAGTCTGTTCTCCTGATCTTGCCGGAAAGATTTTTTTCACTTATGTACCCTTTAAGCCATTCATTGATTTCAACCAGAGAAGAACAGATTACTAGAAGGTAATTGAGTTCTCATGACTTTTGTAAAATAAGCCAGGCCAGAGAAGGCAAAACTGCAATTTGAACATCTTTAGGCTCAAACCTCATAAAATATGCCATCCAGTTTCCATAATTGAAAATGGTAGCCCTTGATGGTGGCATGAAATCAGTCCAGTCTGTGGAAAGAAGAGGCTACATGGCAAAAATGCAGAGGCACAGGGAAAGACAATGAAAAAAATCTAGTTTTGACCTCAAGACACAACTTTACAGAAATTTTCATTAACTCTGATCAGAAAATCAGTTGCTTGTAATAAACAGATAAAGCACACGTGTACACACACACTCCCCTAAGATGCAAACTTCTGGAGCCCAATCTCAGATAACTGAGCACATTTTATTTCTCTAAAATCCATCTGTGTTTTACTAGGGGAACTCCTTGCAACATGGAAAACAGTTAACAAACTGTGCAGAGGACAGATTTATCAAAGAAAATGCATCAGGACAGGAAACAACCTTTGAACTGCTTCTTCATCAAGGTTAACTAGCTGAAAACTTGCATTAGACTAACAAAATTCATATCAATCTCCAACAGGACTGACTCAATTCCAATCTGCTCAATACAAAGTCACATCATCCTGAAAAATACTCAGTAGTCATACCCTGGCATCATTCAGGAAGAGATTAGATGCTTAAATGGAAAAGCAACTATATCTGCTTTTAAATTAGATTATAAATTTGTACAGAAAGACACCTTGTGACAGAAATTGAAAGCTAACTGCCTGACAGTAGGAAGGATTTCTCCCCATGGGTACAATATCCATTACAATGGTTTTTGCTTTCTCCATCGTCTTGAAATTGGAGACTGCTGGATATGCAGCACTTGTTCACAGCTCTGCCTTTAATCACCAGTTTTCCATTAAGGATACACATTTAGTACCTAGCATACTAACATATCAAAACTAGCATACATAAACCTTTCCCAAACACTTTCTTAAAGGAAAGATCTATAAGCAAAGGCTGTACAACTGGTAAGTGTGGAAGCCCACAGAAAGCTTTCTCCAACATTACAGAAAGTACAGCTGGAAAGGGTCAGAAATATTCCACCTGAAACAGATATCGTGTCTTTGCATATGGTCAGGAGAGAGAATAAACTGTTTTTAAAGCATTCCTGATGGAGATTTCACTAGCAGGTTCAGAAAACTGTCCATGATAACTCCTCCATCTCCATGCCACTGAAATTAGCAGTCTGCTCAGAACAGCATCCAAAACCAAGGTATTGAGAGGTCAGCTCTGTGCAAAGCTGAACCAAACTACAGCATCTCCAGGTCACCAAAATTTCATCACTTCATGCAGTTCATTACAATCAACAGAATTACAGCGCACTGATGCACAGCTAGTGAAGATGAAGCAGATTGATAGTTGTGCGTGTCCTCCGTGGAACCTGAAGTTTTCAGAAGTGTTACAGAAGCACTCCTCCAGCCCTCCACCACAGTATTCCCCAAAGGAAATGGTGGGGAAAAGACTAAACTGGGCAAGCAACCCCTGAGCACAGCATCCTCCACAGACGACAATGACCATGATTCCACTTATCTTAAATAATGTAAAATCCAAGCTATACTGCATTCTCCACTGCCTTGTACATAGGGGAAAAGCATCAGCCCAAGAATGTTGTACACACCACTCTCACCTTTACCTGCACCACTCAGACCCACAACATGCTGAGCAGCTCACCTCCCATCACCTAACCTACCAAAATGAACATAGACAGTACCACCTATTAACTCTGTATTATGCCAGGTTTTTAGAGATTCAAATTTGGCACAATGCAACGTCTAACTGTGGAACGTCAACCACAACAGTCAAATCTTGTCAAAACACAAGGATACTTACATGATACTTACATGAAACAAACATTTCTCAAAATTGTGTAGCTGAGGATCAGTCTCCAACTACAAGATACAAGGCAAAAACAGATAGAGAACCTACCCGAAGAGTTTACTATATCAACTCCACTATCTTGTCATGCAGCGTGAGGAACATGAGAGTGTTCCTACAGTATAAACAGATAAGGGAGGAATAGAGGGCAAAGCCGTTTGCATTTCATTTTTTTCCTTCAGCTATCTGACTATTCTGCAATAGGAGCATGAAGGGGGTCAGGAGAAGGATGGAAATGTTTCTGTATAGCAACCTTAATGCAGATAACACCCAAAACTGCAGTGATATAAAAATCACACATAGCACTTTCTCCTGTTTAAGCTCTGCTCTACTGCTCAGAATGCAATATAACAAAGCATTTCATACTAGCATCATTCTCAGCAGACACATAAATACATGTCTGGGCTGCAACAAAAACACACTTTGACAGAAGACTGGAGGGCAGTTTGACAAGAGCAATATTATCACATTCCTTGGATATATAAATATCAATATATACACACACACACGCAGAGAAAAACATAAAGCTGTGATTTCTGATCTCGAATCAGACACAGCTAAATGCACATGAACACCTCGGAAAAATCGTATCAAAACTGCTCGTTCATACATCAATACTTATTTTTCTACACGTACATAAATAAATACATCTATCTGCCAACCAAACACCAACACACCCACGCGTTCCCCCAAAGCAGCCCACTGTTGTATCGCCCCACGCTCCCGGCCTAACAGGTCGCACGGCACACACACTTTGCCACACGCAGACGGGGGAGTCGCGGAGTGAAGGAGAACTCCCTGGAAGACCGGGCGGCTCATCGCTCCCGCTGTCCCGCAGCCTTCCAGCCCGGCGTTCCCAGCCGTGCCGCAGCTCCTTCCCGCGGAGCCCGGGCTGCCCAGCGCCCCGCTCGGGGAGCGCCTCTCCCCTTGCCCCGTCCCCACCCTCGCCCAGGCCGCGGCGGCGATCCCATCCCGCGGCGATCCTACCTAGCGCAGGGCAGGAGCCGGCGCGGCCCCGCCGCCGCTGCCTCGCTCCCCTCCGCGGGTGATGGGCGCCGGGAGCGGGCGTGGGGCCGGGGCCGAGCCGGGCTGGGCTGGGCAGGGCGGGAGGTGCCGCCGCCTCCTCCTCGCCGCTGCTGACTCAGGAGCAGGCGCCGTCCCTCCACGCCGCTCCCGAGGGGCGGCCGCCGCGTTCCGCGCAGGATCGCTGCCCACAGAGCCCGCCGGGCACGCAGCCCCCCGCCGGTGGGCAGCCGCGGCCCCCCTGGGCACGGCGCGGCAGGGGAGGGGTGGGAGGCGGCCCCCGGGCGGGGAGGTGCGGTCGGTCCAGCTCCATGCCGAGAGGGAGTGGGGGGTTCCTGCCGGCAGCAGGGCGAGGGGGTGCCGTGTCTCCATCTTGAGGAGAGGGCGAGCGGGAGGCGCAGCCCCCTCGGCACGGGTCCCGCTCCCGCTGCTGTCCGCCCCGCCCGGCGGGACCGTGAGGGAGCCGTGGCACCTTCCACGGTGCTGGGCCGACAGGGCTTTTACTGCTCCATGGAGAGAGAGCAGCGAGAGGTCTCGCAGGTCCGAGGACGTTCAGCAAAGGTCGGAAGGTGTTGAGCGAAGGCGCTGCAGCGGGAAGGCAGCAGAGCCCTCTGCCTCACGCCTCTTTGGGTACCAGCGCCCGAAAGGCGACCGCGGCATTGCTGCTGGTCTGCCAAAGGGCCTCGAAGGTGGGATCCCACACCCCGTCCCTGCGTGCACCTCTCCCTGCTTTTGCCACCTGCGTAGCTTTTCGCTGCTGTTCCCACGTGCCGTGTTTTGGGGACACTTGCTGCTGGGGGATGTCCCACGGTGGCTGGCTGCGCGGCCGCTGCAGCAGGAGTCGGCACCTGCCGGTTCTCCCCAGCTCACACATCCTCATTCTACCTTCCCTCTGATCTTACCTTTCCAATTTTCTGGTAAATGTTGGGCTGGGGAGCCAGTGCTGCTCATCTGGCAAAGTCCCACATCCTAATGACAAATATTTCTGTCGGAAGCCTCTGCAAGAGAACCCATAGCTTATTCAGAACAGCTTTTCAACAAAATATTCAGCATTTCTCTCTCTTTGATTTTGCTCTATTCTTGCTACATTCCCATTTTCTGTTTGCAGTCAGAGCGTGCAGAAATGGTTTGATTGCTTCTTTGATTTTTACAGCTCCACTCCAAAATAATAGACCAATTTGATTTGAAAAGAGGCATTTTTTTACTCAACACCAAAGTCCATGTGGGATAGAGAAGTGATTTAAGTATATCCACCTCAGCAACATTTTAGAACAAGCACTTTCATTTTTAAGTGAACAAAAACAAAAAGAGCTCTGAATTTCAAACTTGCAAAGGTTTCATGCTGATTTGCACCAGCCTATCAAGGTCCCAGATCCTCTGCTCCACCTGTTAGTGATGATGCTACTGTATTGCCAAGTTCTTCTCAGTCTTCAATGAATTGCCAGTACTTGACTCAGAGTAAATAGTGTTTTGCTGGTACTACAAGATGATGAAAAAAATAAAGTGTTTTAAAGATGTTAAAATGTCATCTCTTGAGTGAACAACAGCTTTTACCTTCTCGTCTGATTCTCACCCTACCAACTGTTTTCCACAATGGTCTGTTATAATATTTCCTGAAGCTAGCTATGTCTTTCTCAGTATGGGAAGGTCGTGGTTCATATGCTTGCTCTCTAAAGTAAGGAATGATACCTTGGAACTGTAATAGTGGATTGCTTTTGAATATATATGAAGGAGCGTAAAAGAGCTTCTGTTGGCACTTTTTTTTTTAATTTTGATTCCACAGTTTCTGTGATTTCTGCATGTTGGCTGTTTTGGCCAGCTTAGGGACACTGAGTCTACTTATTTGAAGTAAAAAAGTATCATGTGAATTCCTAAAAAGTGTTCTAATAGCAACAGAAAAGGAAGAGAAGACTTACTATTTCCATTGTTGACCAAGTCTACTTGACTTGCAAGAGGATGTGTGTGCAGAGACAGGAAGCCTGGATATCTTTCCTTTGTGGCAGCCACATTTCTCATGCCTTGAAGCCTTCCTGCCAGCACTGGGACTCGATTTACTCACCCACTGGGAGAAGAAACTTGTCCTCTAATGCTTCATATGGTTGTGCGATCAGATATTGTGGCACAATTTAAAAAAAAAAAATTCTCTGCATAAAGGATTATTCACTCAATGTTAGGGCTTTTTGAATGATCTGTGCAGGTATGCAAAAGGCTCCTTAGCACAGCACAAGCTCAGGGACACAAGTCTTCTGCATGTCCTGTCTGGAGGTTCTTCCCACTATCTTAATTAAAACAGGGTGAAAAGGATGGAAGCAGTAACTGTCCCTGTTTGCTTTCCCTGCACAGGGGTAGCTGAGCCAGTGCCCTTGACTTTCCCAACTGTCCTCTCCACTGAATGATCAAGCTACTCCTACGCAAACGCAAAGGAATCGGAGCAAAGAGCTCCCATTTGAGAAACTCAGCAGCAGCACCTGGTGCCTGTTCTGCTGCCAGTCTGCAAACTCCAGAAATGCTGTGAAATGGCAAAATAGAGCATGAGGGCAGGTTTGCTGCAGATGGCTGAGGCTAGGAAGGCATTTTCTTGCTGAGCCAGTTCTTGCCTTTCATATAATCAATAAATTAATAGGCTTAATCTTCCTGAAATAATAGTCTTAGCATGCTATAATGCTATCTGAAAATCATTAAAACTTCAAAATGTAGTCTTCTAGGTAAATGTTGATCTGGTTACCTCCAGGTGCCTTCCCACAGTAAGTGCTTTCATTTGATCAGACAAAAGTCTCATGAAGCTGTCATCACCCAGGACAATTAACTCAGCACCAGATAGCCAGGTTCATTTTGGAGTCTGCCTTAGACATGCATCACTGCCAAGTGGACCTTATGAGCAGCTTCTTGCTGTGTCAGGGAAGCCCTGACCTGAGGCATAACACAACATTATGCTGACATATAGAAGGTTCCTCCCACCCCAGGGGGCTGGCACAGCCCTTCCAGTCACTCTGCACCCTACTCTCCTTCCCCTTTTCAACTGGTTTGCTAAACCAGCTGCTCTGAAGTTTTCCCTGTGACATCTGTTTCAAAAGAAAGAGGTTTGGGACATATGCCACTTATGTCACATTACTTAACCCTTATTAGATTGTGTTGCACTTTTCTGAAAATAACCTTTTCCCACCTCCCAGTTTAATAGGTAAAATAACTTCATCTGTTTCAGTTCAAGGAAGAGTGTACCAACACTGAAAAAGAGGGTAGTATTAACCTTTAAGGCATCTGAGACAGATTTTTTTTTTGATTCATCAATAATTGTAAAAGTTTTTGAAAGCTAGAATGAGTTCCCCTTAGCCACATTTGTCCACTGTGTCAGTTGTTCTTACATGCCATTTCTACTGCCAGCCCAGCTAAAGCTTCTGCCTTGACAAATTATGTCTGAGTAGGTTTTTATTGGCTTTTCTGTCCCACCAGTGACAGTATCAGGAAATCTAATAAGAGTGCAAAAGGTTAAAGTGACATGGCGTAATCCTTTCCTTCTTTCTGTTGTTGTTGAAACATATTTCATTGAGGCAAGTCTAGACTTTTTCACTTTTCCTTAATCAAAACTGTAGTTTTACAACATTACTGTATGTTATTAAGTCCATGTCCTGTCAAGTATGCATGAATCCACAAATAATGACAAAGTAATGATCTTACCATGGGTTGTTGCAAATGCAGTATTACTTTCATTTCAATTGTAATGTAACAACATTCCTGCCTACTACATCTTCCATTTAAGCCTCCCATTTTCTCAGCCTTACTGAAATGACAGCCTCTTTGTAAACAAATTTTTGTTGCTTACTGTTTTAGATTATTTTCTGTAGTTCAGATTATTTTCAATAGCTAAGAGCAAAAACATTCTTTAGATGTATACTTTTAGTCATGATAAAATGATTTCCTGTTATTACTGTGATTTTGCTTCTCCTTTTTAAAAAAATCCATCTAATTATTATTTACCTCTCAGTTGTTTAACATTTTCTTATTTTGTTATATTTCTTCTGGTTTAGTAATTTCAAGCTATTTCCATGTATAAATGTTTAAAGCTTTGCCTGGATTCTCAGAAGAAGTTGCTTTTCTTGATACCTAAATCAAAGTATTAATAAAATAACACTTCTGATCACACAGAATTTTATCAAGTTCTGTTGTTGTTAGTGATTATCAACAGAAGATAATCACTGCATTTTCTTATATTCCATGTCTGTGAATCCTTTGGGATGGATAGTTTCCATAATATCATATCAGTGATTCAGGAAAAGAATTCAAATTTTAACTTGTAGCCTAATAAATATTTTGTTAGGTTTTACATTTTTGTTTTTATAACGTTAAATATTTATGGTGTTTTCTTACCAGTTTGACTTGTCATACTCAGCAGTTATTTTGCCTTTTACATCAATGTAAGAGGAAAATTGATATAAGGGCTCTGTCACTTGATTTTCAGCGATTTTGGTGCTTATTAAGTGGTTTAAAATGTATTTAATTAAAGATGTAGTGTTGCTTAATATTCAATAGTTGGTAAAACATTTAGCATTTATGCCTTTTTTAAATATGATTGCTTTATTGTAGTTCAAAAAGATTTTTAAAAGCTGCATGCAAGGTTTTCTCATTCTGGAAGAATGAATAACCACGTAATTACACCAAATATAATCTTCTTCTTGCCTGTCTTTGCAATTAGAAAAATGAATTGTCTTACAAAGTGTTATGACTTTGCTTGTACCTAATAAAAATATTACATCCCCACTCACTTGCTCTTTCAAAGGTGAAGAAACACTACTGATCAAAGGAGGGAGCAGTTAGTCAGCGCTAGAGATGGATCTGCAGCATAGGCATGATGCTAAGTCACTCAAAGTTCTGAAACGTCTTTTTTCTTTTCTTTTCTTTTTTCTCCAAATTAAAAACCTGTCCTACAACATCAGATATTAATAGCATCTTTCCTTTCTTTTAAAATAGTCCAAAAGATACACAGAGAAAACTAGTGCTTCTTTGACAAAGCATGAATTTATTGTGCTTTCCCTTTCTCAGGGATTCTTAGGAAGGTTAAATTCCCACCCTCTGTCTTCACCTTCCCCATGAATCCTTTGGCTGCAACTCCCATGGAGGGATAGGAGATGTAAGCAATGAAAACAAACCTCATGGTTTTTCTTTCCTTTTAGCGAGGAAGAAGAGAACGTGAAGCAAATCAAAAGTAGTGAGCACTGTTTGCTTGTGCCGGCATTGTCACTCCCAACCAGATGTAGGAGAACAGGGAACACTGGCTTTGTCAAAGTCACAGATGTAGAGGGACAACTGGTGCAGAAGCAATGCCTTTAAAATGCCAGTAAATATGAACTGAGGTTGTGAGTCTTTACAAGACTGTCCTTTCCTGTATCATATGACCCTAATAATTAGACTTCCAAATTTCATACCACTGGTATCACTTAAATCACAGTCCCAGTTCTTAGTACTGAAATGCTCCCAGTCACTTAAGCTGGAGGAAGTACTTTAACATCAGATTCATTGCTTGTAAAAAAAACCCCACATAGGTTAAAGGTGTATAAAAGGCAAATATAAAAGACCCAGTTTGGCAATGTGTTAAAACCAAAAACAAGGTTAAACCACACTTTTCTCTATCATCATAATTTCCTTGAAAGTCTAAGCAAACAAAAAGCTTTTCAAAATGAAAATAAAACAAAACAACAGCAAAAAAAACCCCAAAAAACCCAACAACAACAAAAAAACCAGCCCAACCACAAAGACTCTCTATTGCTGGTATGTTTGAGAGCTATTCCATAAAAAATAGTCTGTGCCTGAGGATTTTATGAGCTTTTAGTTATTTGGGAACATAAATGAATAAATCAAATACTGAGTTTTCTGCCTTAGCTGTCATGAGACTTTACAATGATGTTTCTAAGCCGAGTTACTCCTGAAAAGCTTTTTGGGTATGTTAAGAACATGTCTTTTAAAATTTCATTTCAGTTGTCATATCATGGTTTCCCTTCATGTAGGCAAAAATAATGAAGGGCTGTGTCTAGATGTGACTTTTCTTTATAGTGAGGCCAGGAGGAGACCAGGGCTCCTGAGCATAGAGGAAGGGTTGCTTCTCACTGTCTATCACTCTCCTCACTCTGAATGTCCTTAGTGACTTTATGTCATGCCATGACCTCCTGCAGCAGAGGCATGCCCATGACTGTGGCTGTAGGGCATGAGCACCCTCTTGCACAAGCAGGATGAGCTCCCTGGCCCAGCATAGGGCACCTTGCAATGCCCAGCAAGACATACAGCAGCTCCCAGGGAGGCCCTTCAGGTCCCAGGGTGGTGAGAGGGGAGGAAAGGGTGTGTGGGGAAACAGGCGGTGAGACGGAGGCTCTTACCCCTCTGATCCCTGTGCTGTCTTCCCCTCATGTTTTGGAAGTTTATTACTGTTGCCTTCAATAGTTGATTCCCATAGCATTAATCAGTCCTTATAAACAAGTCAGCTGTAGAAAACAGAGGAACTAACCATACTTTAGTTTACATAGTTTACACACATCAAATTAGAATAAAATGACTGGCCCTGCTGCCTTTTTGGCCCACAGTGACAAAAGTACTCAACTGGAAATTGTACTGGAATGCCAGCCTTCCTAAAAAAAAATAGATGACTGGAACAGGGAAGTAAAAGCAGACAGAGGCTTTTGAAAAAAGAAATGGTGTCATCATGGTCCATTTTTATAACCATATCACTGTACTGTTTAGAGTTACACGGAGATGTGTAGGGCTTAGAACAGAAAATCCAGGCTATTTCCAATTATCCAGGCTGAGCTTCAAGAGTTTTTGTATCTCACAGTGCAGTTTTATCTTGAGCAGATTCTTTCATGTAACACACATACTTACTTTTGTGTTGGAGAGCTGGTTGTTAAAATTACATGTCAATGGTTTCTTACATAAGCACAGTCAAGCCAAATGCTCATTTAGTGCCTGTCCTATATTGTTGCCAAAATCAGGCAGCTAGGGAAAAATATACATGGTAGCTTTTAAGTTTGTCCAGAATCCAGCTTGTTTTGTCTCAGTGCTTGTGGTATTTCTGTGTATTTCTACTCCATGAGCATCCAAGTTCCCTTTTACCCTGTGTTAGCTCTCAGTTTCCATACCATCTGGTGGCAAGAAGTTACAGAGCTCTAAGGCTTCAAACACCTACAGCTTGGTATCCTCAAACAAACTCAAAGCATAGGGAGGCTGAATTGTCAAATAAGTGACTCAGAACAGGCATCAGGAAAGTCTGATATCCTGAACCCATCCTAGAGAGGCACTGTGCATCATATTATTGCTTTACACATTTTTTTCAGTATTGCTAAAATTTGGCAGTATATTTTTTCTGTTTCCATGCAGCTGTTTTCCAATACATAGAAGCATGTTCCATGGATAAGAGCGCAGCTCTTCTAGAAAGGTGATTTTGGCCAGTTCTTGAAAATCACATGAAAATTCTGGAGTCAAAAGCTTGTTAATGTTTGAACTAAACATCCCAATTTCATTTTTGTGTTCAGGTCAAGCATAAAGATTTAGCTCCATACTTTGCATCAACGCTTTTGACAGTGTTACTAGAATGTTTTCTGCTTGATTAGCAGTGTTTTGAGGACTAGCTTTCACATAAAGCTTGCAGCATCCTAGTGAATTCTGCATGTAATTTTAGTGCCTTTGGTTTGTAACACTGGTAACTTAAGAAGTTATTCCTCAACTACAGTTAATATTATTTAATATGGTTCTAAATTAGGTATGATTTTGAATTTGCAAATCTCTTCATGGAGATGTTTATTCAGCTAACTACTATTCTTAATCAGCTAGCAAACTCAAAACTCAAACTTCAAGGTAAGTTGCTAAAATCTTTTTAAAAGAGAGGATAGGAGGCAATTTGTCAGAACAAAAAGAACTACTAATTATATTTTTAAAAAACCAAACAGCCTTTATTCTTCTGCAGCTAATCAGACTCCTGCCACAGCTTCTGTAATATCTTAGTATTAGAATGGTCAGTCATCTAAAATTGCAATATAATATTTTAAACAGCAGACTCTAGGTGTCTAGAATTTATTCTTATGTTCCTAAGCAGATGATAAGACTGTCCATTAACTTTATCCAACTTTAGAAGGATAGTGTATGTTTCAGAAATGAAAGCCATTTCTATTTGTTGCCCACATTTTGTATATTTAAAAAGTTACTGTCAATAATATATAATTAACACTAGAAAGAAAGTACTACAAATTTCCCGTATGGATTAAAAAAACAAATTTATAATTTAAACATAGTGTCTTAGACAAGAAAATAAAGAGATATCCGTTTAGAAGCATGGATCCCCAAAAATACCAAGACAGAAGGAAAACAGTTCAAGCTTTTATTTAGACACTTAATTCTCAGGATTCTAGAACTTACAGCAGAGAGTGAACATCCATGAAAAAATTAAAGCTTTCTCTTTCATGGGGGGAAAGATGTTTTTTATTCAGAGCCACGTTCTACTTCAGAAATGTGATCTGTCATTTCAGAAGGCAATATACTTTACACTGCCTTTTAAAGAATAAATATTATTGCAACTGGGATGATATAATGTGCTATAGCATCCTGAAACAAGTTCTGAGTTTTTACAAGATTAGAAGTTATTAATTTTCAGCAAGTTGTTTGTTATATCTGAAAAGTATAGGTATTCTTATTTTTTTTCCAGTTGAAATAACTTTAAAGCTTAGATCTTAGCAAACTGTGCTCTAATGAAAATACAGGGGTTTATTTTTTTAATATATGTGGACCGCAAAATTACAAAGAGCATCTACTTTTTACATGCTGTCTGATGGTGGTCATTAAAGGCTCAGTTTCTGAGCACAGGTTAACTGTGTCTACTGTGTATTTCCATGTAATTTAACACTTAGACATACCAATACCCATGTAAAGCTCTTTTTGCAATTTTGTGAGCAGAAAAACATAAACCTGGTTCGGTGCACTTCCTATTCTATATCTTTTTACATTTATAGGTTGTTTGGTCTCATTTTGTTTACATATTGCAGCAGACATTTGCAAATACTGTGGATTCTTTTTAACAAGTTCCTACTGTACACTGCAGGAGATTTTCCCCGTTGGTAAGGTAGTACTGACCTTCACTGTAGACAGCACTCTGCTCTGTTTCAATTTCTGCTGGTCTGGGTTAGAATTTTATAATGCAGTTAGGATCAGGATATTCCTATATTTTGCCAGAAGGTACTCAAGTGCTTTATTTCAGGCAATGTAGCCATGTCATATCCATTTTATGTTTGGTGAGCATCCTCTCCTTTTATAATAAATTTATTAATTTGGTTAACTCAAAGAGCTCCACTGACTATGCCCTCAGGATTCAAATGCTGTGTCAAACAAGATATATTGCATACATGTGCAGCATGCAGGAGGACTATATCCCTGCAATCTTGACTTGTAGCTGCTGTATTTTATGACAACTTGTATCCGTGGCAACCATTGGTGTGGAAGAAAAGTGCCAGAATCACCTGAGTAACCATGGAAACGAAAACAATGTTTATGGGTAATTGACTAATCTAACCTACCTACATACACAAAACAGGAAATAATTGGTATTTAATACCTGGAGACACTGGCCTGAAATTAATCATTTGGAATGAGTTATGTCTTATCATTGTAATTTTTATCATTATATGTCTTACCATTGTAATCATTGTCATTGAAGGTTGGAACAAGTGTTTTAAGGTCTCTCCAACCTAAGCTATTCTATGATTCTATGTCTCCAACACATGAAGATAAAAGCTACATAGAAAACATATAAAGAAAATGAGATCACTTTTCTGTAGCTTTTTCCTTTCTAATCACTGCTACATCAAGTAAAATACCCTTGCACTATGAGGATATTGTTTAGTTAGTATCTGTTATAGATGTCATACAAGGAATTACTGAATTCTGATCTAACCTTGATTTGTCTTTTGATATAAATAATTTATTCTCCTGTGTCATTCAAGAAACAAGTGTCAAATCATGTGAAGTACTTCCACAATGAAAAACTATCTATGTTGCTGTTTTGAGTAAGATGTTCAAATCAAGACTGAAATGGGGGAAGACTGTTTGAAAGAAGGTCTGTGAAAATACTCTGATCTGTCTGGTCTTGACTGCTCCCTAGAGCTGCAAGAAAAAACTGTTACTGGCTTCAGCTGTACTCAGGGAACTGCTATGGGAAGCAAGGCAGTGTAACCCCTGCTAAAAAAAAAAAAGAGTTCTTACAGTGTACTTTTATCTAAAAACAACACAGCATCCTTTGAGAAGAAACTGGCATGGAGGAGAGGAGATCTAAGACTCAGTGCAGGAGGCTTGATCCTTTCTTTCTTCCCCTCGAATTCTCATGCTGCATCTTTTGTATGGGTCTGGAGTCCTTACTGCTGAGCCTGGTGGGAGAACATTGCAGGGTCAAAGTAGAGGGCAGTGAGGGTACTTCAGTGAGATTATTACACTTGCAGCTGAAGTTTTGTATCTGTGAAACTGCCTTTGCCTCATAGTGTCCAGCTACTGCATCCAAAAGGGAAGCATAAGAGCAGTAGAAGATGTATTCATGCTAACTTACTGCTCCAGGCTCATCTCAGGGTGTTAGGAAGCAGCCCAGGGAGTGTATCTGACAAATTTATTAAATCAGGGAAAAGCAAAGAATGCTGATAGAAGATACTCAGTAGGAGAACCTTGGAATGTAATTGCAGGGAAAGGAGAAGGTATTGTAATAAATGACAATTATACATAATGTCATTGAGCTTATTGCAGGAAAAGTCACCACCACTGATTTAGGGTATGAAAGCTGCTTTAATCAAAGGATAGAAAGGTAATTGCAGTCAGGGACTTTTACAATAAGAAATCAGATACTGAGATATCTAAAGTAAAATTAAGTGCTAAAAAAGACTTTCGATTAAATAGGTGACAATGGAAAAGAAACAATGAAGGCCGTAAGTAAGTTAAAAGAAATGTCTAAAACGTGAAAAGTAAGAGAAAGCATTGTGAATGAGTGATCTAGGTCACTTAGAGAAACAAAATATCAACAAAAGCAGGCTTAATATAAGTTTGCAAAAGCTCAGAGTTTGATGATAAAATTCATTCTATTACTATATGCATAAAGCAAACAAAGTAAAATCAGATTAGAATGAGTCTAGAATGGTTTACATGAAGATTAGGGATGCTCTTTGTTGGGAAACAGGACCTCATTAGACAACAGAAATTCCTGGGAGCAGCCAATATTTCCAGTCTCAAGGAGCGCTTAACTGCGTAAGAGGCACTAATCAAGGCTTGGGCCTAACAAGCATTCCTGAAATTGTAAAGCAGCCTGAGGGGTGGTGGGGGGATATGCACCTCAACAGAGAAATATGATTACTTTGCCTAATAGAGAAATAATAGGTTTATTATTCCTGGGGTGAAGGTGAAGAGTGTTTTTTGGATACCCTTTTTTTACTAGGAACTTACTACGGCATTTGAAAACTCCCAAAGCACAGCTATACAAAATGATGGCTCCTGAAAATGACGAGTCTGGAGAAACTGGCTGGGGAAACAATTCATGTTAGCAGAAGGAACAGAGAAAATAGTGCTAGGATGGGTATCTAATAGAATTACTACATCATAAAAAATTGAAATCTGAGCTTCTAAGCCAATAAGGAGATATTTACTAAAGCTATTGTAAGATAATGGTAGAATACCAGACTACTCTTGGAAAAGTGTGACTGTAAATGGTTGCTCTGGAATAATAGTTGTATGTGGCGTTGTAATTGTAAAAAAATGTAAGCTGCTTCATCTGTCCTTAGAGCCTTCATTAATTTAGGAATGATAATAAATTGCAAAATGGTTGTTCTGTGAAACACCCAACATTGCTATCTCATTAGAGGTGGCTATTTCATGAGAGATTTTCTAATTTAGTACTTCATGGCACTAAGAACTTAAAAGTGTATAGACAGACTAGAATAGCTAAATATTATCTTCCAGAAAAGCAAAAAATCCCTAACAACAACTAGATTTTAATTTTACTTTCCCTTTCAAAAGGACTTCTTTGCTTTCAGCAGATAATTGAAACAAGTAATTTGCACAGTCATAAAAAGGAATAACTAGTCCAAATTATTAGAGCACTATGTGCAACCTAGTAATTTATTTGAAAATCAGGATCAAGACACTATTTATTATCTAAATGAGCACTGAATAATAATTACCTCATTCTAAACAACTACTCTAATTTTTATTTGAATTTCCCAAAAATTGCTTCATCTCTTTCAATTTTATGATCAAGGAATTGTGATGCTGACAAATTTAATACTTGCCCAAGTCTACCTAATGTAATACTTGGGGAATTTCTTATGCTGTCAGCACAAAACAAGCGTGTAGCAAAGTGGGAATCTCTACTCAGATGCTCTGATCCATCAGTTGTCACTGTCAGTAGGACAAACTACTGTGCTTCTCTTTTCAACCAAGAATGACTCTTCTATTGCTCCATAGGGAATTCCCTGTATTTATAAAAAATTGAGATGACTGTGTCAAAAGCATTTTGTGCATGCAAAGTAGCAAAATGCTACCCCTGAAATTTCTGCACTTGTGAATTAATGTTTAATGTAACGGGAAGTTTTCCTCTTTTCTGGAGTGCAAAGGAACTCCTGTAAAAGGCTCTAGGTTGAGAGTAAAATGGTAAGCTTATGCTTTAATATTGCTTATGCAATAATTTTAGTTTTTATTTTTGATTTGATATTTAAATATCTGATGAATTGTATTTTCATAGACACCAAAATTATTAAACAAATACATTTGTTACAATATTTTATTTTTCTATAATTTGAAGACCATTTAAATACTACCAAAGCTCTATGAAATCAAATATATAAATTTATCTACTAATGTAGGAAACTACAAACTTCTGATGACCAAAGTTGCAGAGGACAGACTAAGGCAGATAAACTAAAAAACCATGAGTTCCAAGGAAAATGAGTGAGCAGCTGAGAACACTGGCACAGAACAGATTCTTTATCCCCACTTCTTTCACCCATTCTTTGTTCTATTTTGTTTTAAGGAAGTTATTTTACAGTGTGAAACATAGTGGAGGCCAAAAGTTTTAAAGAGCTCAAGAGAGGATCAGTTGAATTTCAAGACATATGCCAACATTACTGCTATAGAAAACTATTTTGATAACCACACAGATTATTGAATCATTTTTCCTTGTAGCCTGTTGTATGGCTATTACTGTTGAAAAGAGTGTCTGCCATGCAAGCAATACAACAGAACTTTGTGTTTACAGCTCATGGGCAGTATGCATCTGATGATTATTTTCACTTATCTGAAATGAAATAGCGAGTATTTCATTAGTAGTCAAAAAAAAAAAAAAGCTTTTTTGAAAACCTCTTTGCTGCTAGTCATATTCATTAGGTAACATTAGGGAAGTTCCATTCCCTGTAATGGAACAAGGTAGTGAAATTTTACATGAGAGTTTAATATTGTTTAAGCTGAAGCAAAGCAAAAGGGCAGTCCTGGAAAGGACTTGGCTTCCTGGAAACTTAGAGCTGTGTCTGAATGAGAAAAGACAAGCCTGGGTAACCTAAACAACACCAGCATCCTAAGTCCTCTAGCACATCTCTGGAACCCTCCTAGTGTCATCTGGCATCATAAGGACAAAGCTGTCTCAAGACTGACTCCAGGAACATCTGGATTAACAGGCAGCAAGAATGCTGCAGAAATGCAGTGGCTTTTCAAAGTTTTACTGCCATTAGTAATTCATAATAGGGGAGTTATTGATGATTCAAATTGTGTTGTACCTGAACAATTCTGTAAGACTGTAAAGAAACTATCAGAAACCTGTGTCAGTCCAGATTTGGGATGCCCCAATTTGGGTGGGGCACTTTAGGTTCATGAATGAATATATACACTAGAAATTCTAGACTTTGTGTCCAATCTGTGCTCCTCAGTCATCACTGACCACTTGCCATTTTTCTCAAGGTCCCCCATGGAGGAGGATTTGGCTTGCCTGAAACACCTTCTGCAAACAGATTCACTGTGTTCCCATAAAAAATAGTGCTTCCAGTAAGCATTTCTTTTCTTCTTAGCCTTTTAGGACTTTCTTTAGTGCT
>JANRGV010000001.1:58731591-58793263 GCA_024734035.1 Alethe castanea | reverse complement strand
TATTCTATTCTATTCTATTCTATTCTATTCTATTCTATTCTATTCTATTCTATTCTATTCTATTCTATTCTATTCCCTCAATTCTAATGCTAAGTAGTCCCATGCTCAGTCTTTCTTTTCTTTTGGGTCGGTGGCTTTTTTGAGTTGATGGGTTGTGAGTCAGTGTTTGCAATCTCCCTCTGCCAGAGTTACATTTTACCCAATCTGAGCTGATTTCAGCACAGTTTCTGGGTTACCTTTTCTTGTGGCGCATAAATGATGGCTTAATCCCATTATATTGGTTTAACTTATGGACCAGGTTCCAAGTATGCATGAAGGCAAATTTGGGGGGAGTGCTTCAGGGGTCACAGGTGCCATCTATCCACAGTTTGAAGTGATTTTTTTTTTACTGGTGATATGCGTACGAGCACCTCTTTACACGCTTAGGCACAGTGGGAATTTCTGCCTGGATGTATTAGCCAGATCTCACCCCTGCCAGGACTGGGGCTAATGCTTTACAATCACTTATCTCCTGGCAAAGTCTTTCTGTGGCCTTAATAGTGTTTGAGGCAGATAATTGTGCACTTTAGGTCCTTATACATATCTTTGTAGAAGCTTGTTAATAAGGTAATACAAGCAAGTTTAGTTCCATTTTAGTCTAATTTAAAATAACTTCTAACACCCTACCATGAATAGGTGGTAAATTGCAAGGTACAAACTCCACGTTAACAGCAATATGATGATTAGAAATATTTACTTCTTTAGTGGTTAAATAGAGAAAGCTGTAAGAAAGGCTTGAAAACCACTGCAGCTCTAAATCCATGAAATACTGTGGGACTGCTGCCATCTTCTGGGATGTGAGACAAAGACATGTCACTTCTACAAAATTAAATAATTTGACTTGCAAGATCAAAAGACAGCTTTTTAGACATAGAATGATCAGAAGTTATTGCGGGTTGGCTCAGTGGCACATGGCTTCCTGTCGATACCATAATCCAATTCCTCACCATTTTTGTAATTGACTTCTAAACAGTGGGTTAATGTCATTCTGTAAGTACAGCAAAATTTACTCCTGTAATTTAAACTGTGGGGAAGCTGCTTGTAAGCACTTGTTGCACTCTACATCTGAGATGTTTCTCAGAGTAATTGCCTTGGAGAAGAGAAATAATATTTTTGTTTGTTTTTTGTTTTTTGTTTTTTTTGTTTTTGTTTTTGTTTGTTTTTTGTTTTTATTTATATCACTCTGATTGAAGTGGCTTCTCATGGTTCATGGCTAGGGCTTACTCAAGTACTATGATAATACAAACATATAATTCAGTCGTGTATGTGTGTGTGATGCATTTTTTATTAACTTTACTGCACACTTCGGCCTTTTTCTTCTTTGTGAAGGGCTCCAAATAGAGTGAAAGGATGATTAATTTGCTCCTTTTCTTTTATACTCACTGTGTATTCCATGTGCTTGTTCATCCTGTAAATCAGTCATGAAGAAAGAACATATGAATTTGATAACGAGCAAGAAAAGTATGACTGATTTTTTTTATGAACAACAAAAAGAATTAAGCATGATTCATTATCAGGAGATAAGTATAAAGAAGTTGGCTAGTACCAGGGTTATTAGGGACAAGTTGTACTTCAGGACCACAAAAATAAATACAGTAAGAACCCTTAGTTCTTCTTGGAGGGCATAAAACTCACTTTTAAAAGCAAACTACAGATCCTGTCCAACCTAAAGGTCCTGCACAGCCACCTACTGGAATAAGTTGTTTAATGCATATACCTGGTCTTGAAGGGCAGCAACACTTATGCCTGTTCTCTTAAATATTAGCTCTAGGCATAGATAAACCTGGGATATTTTCATCAGCTTTGCCACTTTCTTACCATTTTATCTCCACTTCAGGTTGGATGCTTCCCAACCAAAAGTTTTGATTGCCTCCTCGGGAATTTTCTTTGGACAACACATGCAAGCAAGCATAAAATATTGCCTGGTCAAAACTCTACCCACTGTGTGTGTGGGAAGAGATAAACTGCATCTGAGTGGCCACAGCAGAGCAGGATATATGGCAACTGGGATGGCCTTTGGGATAGGGGTACTAAATACAAGTTGTGCAATGCTTGGCACCCTGCCTTGGGTTTATCTTCACTGTTAATACTGGCCATCAATCTTGTTTCTCCAGCTCCTGACTGTTCCTATGAGAAACTACTTCTGCCCTCTCACTGCCTCTAACTTGTAAAAGATGATATTGTACTCTTGGTGCAGCCAAGAATATCTACCTGTTGGGTCAGCTGGAATAATCCCAGGTCTTGAAGAAGTCCCCCAAGCTGAGGTGGGACAGCTGAGGAAAGCTGTTACAGAGTCTAAAGGTGTTTTGGGGGTAAGTGTGTGATTACTGGTCAGTGAAATGCACCACTCTGTAATAGCAATTAAAAAAAAATTTGACCAGCTCTGTTCAACATTTACTGGTTAGTGAGATCCAATTTTGTTAAAATATATTTCCTTATCATAAAAGCTGAAATACAGCCTGGTTGTTCTGAGGTAGTATAGAGCTCTTATTCATGATACCCCAGGCTTATGTTATACTTTGACAAAAATAGCTTACTTTTTCTTTCATTGCCATGGAAATCCACAGAAAGCAGGGTCAATCTTCTGCACTATCCTTTTAGCATAATACTTGATTAAAAATTATGTCATATTTATAATTCTGCATTTACACTACTTACTTAATTTTTAATTGTGTTTGGGATTGTTAAACCTGAGAAATTTGACAAAACAAAAAAGTGACTGTCAGCTTTTAACTCAAGCACTACATTTTCTGTAGTAAACAGTATTTTGTAGAATAGTGTTTTCATTATTCTATGGAGGCAATCTGTCCTCTGTCAGTCAGTAAGCGTTGCCCAAGTTATGTCCATGCCCCTAGGACACATGAAATACAATTTAAATAAGTACAGCAGTGTAATTTATTTATTTGTTGACTTATTATCTTTGAATCTTATGCAAAACTGCTCTATACATTCTCATGTTAATGTTTTTGCTAATGTTTTTACCAGTTATAACTTTGTTGGCACCATTGTTTTTTATATAGAGCAAGGGAATTTATTGCTTCAGGCTGTCCCAACATGTTCTCTTCTCTTTACAGTAAAGTGATGTTATTTCTCACTGTACTTTGGCTGCCAAGTGGGAGATAGAGAGTGTATGAGATCGTTTAGAGATGACCTTTGAGCTGTTCATGGGAGTGTAGTGCATAACAATTTGTAAGTCATTCTAAACAAAATCAAATTTTAAATGCATTGTCCTTTAGTTTATGTGATAAAATCTCCTTGTGCTTACCCACAAAGAAGCAGAAAGAGGTGGACGGAGGAGATTCCAAATATAACCGTGACAGGTTGCTCCCAGGCCCTCACAGGAGCCATCAGCCCACCGAAGGCCAGTCTCCACAAGCCCAGAGGAGCACACAAAGGCAGACAAGAACCCAAACTGTGGATTCAGAGAGGGGACACCCTGCCTGGTCCCTCCCTGGGCAGCCCCAGGAAAGGCTCAACCCCAGTGTGCTAGGATGACACACATTGTGATGAGTCGGTTCTGGAGCACCTTTTGAGCTCTTACCTAGGAAAACAGGGCACACGTTATGGGAGACAAGGCAGTGCATTTTGGGATTGCACGGGACTTATTATGGGATGCTTAGGGGAGAAACCAAAGGGGAGGAAAAGGAGATATTTAGGTGATTTGGGGAGAAATGAGAGTGGGGAAAGCAGAAGAGAATAAGAGATCTGGTTGCATGTATGCTTCTCTGGCTCTGACCTGCTTCTCATCAGTCAGACTTCTTACTAAAAACTTTTCTAACCCTTTTCCTGGATGAGGGATTCTCCATGTGAAAAACGAGGTTCACTTTCCTGGTAACAATTAGAAAGTTTAATAAAAGACAATAGGAGACAAACAATAAAGCAAAAAGCCAGGTGCTTGTCATTCAGCCAAGAGGACACACTAACTCAGAAAACGCTTTGTTAAATGCATCATGTTACACATTCATAGATCTTCCCCCCAACCTGTAAATCAACATTTAAAAAAAATAAATTCCTTCCCTGGGGTTTTGGTTGTCTGATAACCCAAGAATGTGAAGAATTTCCTGATTATAATTTTTTTTACCATTCTCTGAGTTAGTTACATGAACAAAAGCTTTTTTACATCACCATGTTATAGTCCAAGAAAAATATGTATTATCACACTATTATTTCTAAGTTTTGTTAATAGCAGAACTAAAATAAACTATAATTATACAGCAAAGTTTTCCAACATTATACATATAGCATTCATTTTAATATTTGTGAAAAGCCCATAATATAATATGTACTTATAACATCCATTTGGTATGTGGGGGTGGGGCTTGGGAGGGTCAGGATGACAGTGACTGGAGTCAGATCACGGGTCAGGATTGCCCCTGTGTCTTTGTCAGCCACTGGAGGTACCAGAGTGGTTGAAAACCAGTGCCAGCCTCTGGAATAGGACCACGGGACACAGGGATGGTGCCAGCGGCTGGACTGAGCACTGGGTGTGCAAATAAATGTGTGTGCATTGCCACAGGTCAAGCATGACCAGATAGGCAGTAGCTGAAATGCCTTGGGATCTGTGGGTGCCTCTGAAGGTGAGACTATGGTGGGATGGGCTACCCGGAGAGTCCCAGCTGGGGAGATCCACCTGTGTATCACCAGGTGATCTTCGTCCTGCTAAGCTGTCACCTTCTGCTCATCCCCTGGTGCTTCTTCTTCACTCATATTTGAATTCGTTACGCCAAAAAGCAGAGGTTTGTTCAGAGCGCGGACGGATTAGCAGGATAGTTAGAAAACTGTAGTGGGATTTTGTGGTCTGGGAAGAAATGGAAGCCTTGCTGCTCTTTCCCGCTAGAGGTCTCTGCAGATAACGCCGAGAAACCTGAAAATCTCTGCCACTGACAGGACTGCTGATGCCGCTGTTTCTGTGCAGAAAACTGCTTGCAAGACAGACGCTGTACAGACACTTTACAGTCATAATGTAAGTCATAATAGATCCAATTCCCCCAATATTTATAGCTGGTGATGTTTGACTGATTGTCTTCTGTGATACTGCACCAGGTGAGGCTCTCAGCTGGTGTCGTCAGTTAAAAGTACTAATTCCAGATTCATAAGTACAAGAAAGCCAGAACAACCAAACAATAGAGAGTCTTAAAATGAATAGTGAGTCATCTTTGATTTCATAAGGATATTTACCGTAAGAACAAATCCTTTACTCCTTTGACATCCTGATTTCACTAGTTTTTAATTCTGTTAATTTTAGGACAGTTACTGGTGACTTGAACTGAATTTACTGGCTTTCCCCTTTCTCAGATCTCTGCAATTGCATTTGTTTGTGTGATGTCTCCGATATGGCTAGCCATCTGTGGAAAACAACTGACATTAACACGCTACCAAAATTCACATTTATTTAGATAAAGCCTGCTTTGTTTAAAAGAGCATTGTAAGGTTGAGTATGGGCGCAGGTAGCCATGGACTGCTGCATACTTTGGGAAGATGGAATAATCTTTCTCTTCAGAACTGAAATTTAGACTTCCTATTTATTAGTTTATTTATTTGCATTATTTATGCAAATATTCTGTTTCTGTTTTAATTTCCAGAAATGAAAACTTAACCAGGTTTTCTAGACTGTCTCTCAAATTCAGGATTGCTAAGTAAGCAGCAGAAATGAGCATGCCCCGCATAAATGGGACAGAGTAATACTCTAAGCAAATAGCAGAGGGAGAAGTACTAGAGCAAAATTTCTCAGGGGTAAGTAATTTGCAAAGACCCTTTGGCCATGTTTAAATGGGGAGGCTGCTGCGCTGACTTTGCACACGACTAACAGCTGGGTGCATTTGAATAACTCCCTGCCGTGCCTGTTCTGCCTTGGTTTCCACTGGAAGGAAGGTTGGATGTGTAGGCTGAGGACAGATGGACCTCGGGAGCCCTGAGGGAGGCCATGGAGCACATCCAGTGATCAGGTTTGATGTAGATTTGACACTTCTGAGGCAACTGCAGAGAAGGCAAGAAGAAAAATCCTTTCTAATACAGCATCAATCTAATTAATGTTGTGGAGGATTTGGGTAGTGAGTAAAGAGGTTAGATACAGGGACACAACCTCCTGTGGAGTCTGTGATTACAGAACAGCTTGGAAAGAAACAAGTCCTCACTTTCAGATACTTTCAGTGAGCCTCAAGAGCTGGTGCTCTGTGAGCAGGGTCTATTGGAGTGGAGGACGTGACCAGAATACAGTGGCATAAGACCTGGGACTGCAGGGTTTTTGAGCACACATTGCAAATAAGCTGTGTTGGTCTACTCCAGTGAAGAGGAAACTCTTTTACAGATGGTCAGACTTCTCTGCTGCCTCTGGTTCAGAGCTTGGAGTTTCAGGTTTCCTATCAGCAGGATATTTTGAATTACTGTGCAGCATTTTTTCCTGCTATGACATTAGATATGTTCAAGTTACTCAGTGACTTTTAGCATATTTTTCTCTTTCTTTTTTGGTACAGTTTTGTGTAGAGGAAAACTGTTGTGTTTTATGTGTCAACAAGGATCATAGAAGTGCCTGACACTTCATTTCTGTTGCTGTAGAAATCTTGCTGTTACTAATTGTCTAAATATTACTTCTACATTCTGGAAAGTTTCGATATAATTAGTTCTCAATGGAGTAGAGAAATACAAGTCAGGAGCTGTGCCAGAAAGGGCTGTCGGTGACAGTGTAATTCGTCCTGCCAATAAAATAAAAGTGATCTCATTTTGTTCTTGAGGGTATCTGCTGCATTCATTGGACTGTATGCAGATGTAGGGATCCCTGCATGATTACAATCATCCCCATCATTCCTATAACAGTCTAACTACCAAAAACCCAGACTTAAGGCTGGGGGTAAATGGAAATTTGCATGAAGTAGATTCCTTCAGTTTTGTTATTGCTGTAATTCAAAATTAAATGATAAGTATTTTATAGTGATTATCAAGCAAAATCTGCACATTTCCTGTTGACAGTACATTCATTCACATATTGTATAGGAAAATAAAAGACAGCTAGTGCTGTCCTCAAAATCAAAATGAGCCACAATAAATTTAATATAGTGGCAAAGACAAAAGTGCAAAGCATTTTGTTAAATGATGGTATATTTTACATCCCCATTTAGTAAAATAGTTAAACAAAAAGCAAGTGCCTTGTTCCATTGGATACTCACAGCTTTAAATGTAAATGTGATTTAAATATTCTGAAATACAGCCACTGAACTGCATCTATGCACCTGAAATACATGTAGGCATTTCTTTTGCGAATAGTGAATTGCTCTGAAGATATAGAAGTGGCATTATATTGCAATGTTGACTAATTTTGAAATGTCTTATTTACAAAGATTTATGCAGTATCTGATGCAGATCTCCTGTAGCAATATGCATCATTTCTCCATTTTAAATATGTATATTCATATTACTTTTTATACATGTATTTGCCACATCTTTCTTCTCGTTAATGAAGTTTGACAATTTGTGACAGGACAGAAAGGGAATTCATTATATTTAGTAATAGAAAACCCATTTCTCATTTTTCGAGAACCAAGCAGCTGCAATGAAATTGCCTAAACCACTATTTCACAATTCCCCACCTTTGTGGTTCTTAAGGTCACCCTCAAGGGTCTTCAATTTCCTTATGTTCACAGCTTGGCACCTGGTAATTTTCAGAATCAGAAAATATAAGGAAGCTATATATTTTTATTCTAAGAAGGATTTTTTTTTATTTGAGAAGAAATAAATCTGTCAAGCTGAAAATATTAAAAAATCAGAAGCTTGACTGTAATAATCACAGCAATGTCAATGCCAATTTTGTTTAGAAAACTTTGGAATGAAAATTTTCTGCATGACAGAGAAACTTTCCCTCTTCCTGAAAGGAGCTGTCCATGTGTAAGGAAAATGGGATGTTATTTTAATAATCAATGGAGTATAAGAGTAATTTATGGTAATAAGACTGCAAGACACCTAGCATTACTTTTCCTTAAAAAGTTACTCAGTATTCTGGATGCTGACAACTTCAGTGGACTATATCAGCTGAAATGAAAGAATTTTAGTTGCTTAGATTAAATTTAGAGGAATTTCCTCTCTATATAAAACCATCTTATACTTTGTATTTCAAGGTTAATTATTGAGGAAATGCAATAATAGGCAATAGTAGAGGATTCAATTGATTTCCTAAAGAATGTCTTCAGGCAGTCTCCAGGTTTATAAATTCCAGTAGCATAAATTGAGAAAAATACATTATTTGGGCTCTGCAATGTGATAAAAGAAGGTAGTATTTGATTTTTTTTTTCTGACCTAATTTCTAATGATGATGAATTTTCTTATTCTTTCAGTGTAAGACTTGAAATAAAGTACAAGCATTTATCTTCCAGTTAAATTTTTGCTATTAATGTAAGTAGAAGAAACTGATTATGAAGACAGTAATTAAAATCACATAAAAATGGATAAATAACATGTTGAAAAGCAAACAGCTTTCTGTTTATTCACTCTATTGCAATACAACCTGATGCAGAAATCTGGTCATGAGTACTACCATATTGTCTCAATGAATGGCACTACTGAAAATGCTGACAACCGTGTCAGCATCAGGTTTGTGCACTTCTGTGTCCTGCCCTGCTCACCCTAGGCAGCTCAGCCCTGCTAGGACTTGCTTTCCCTCAAATCCTCTGTTCTCAGTTCTGAGTCAGCACCTTCAGACCCTTAGAAAAAGATGTCTGAAGTGTGTGTATCATTGAAATAGAGGAAGCAAGGGAAAAAAATGAAATTAATAAAGTTTGTGTGTTTGGGATTTTTTTCTAGTTTGATAAATAAAAAAGCTTTTTGCAGCTCCATTAGGCAATGTAGAATTACTTGCACAAAAAACACAGTCATTGCAGTACTGTGATTACTACACAGATTTTCTAAGAGGTTGTGGAAATCACCAGAGGAATATTCCACTAGCTTATGGCTCTTATAAAGAGGATTGAAGCAGTGCCCCCAACAGGTCTTGCTTCTCAGTAGGGTTAAGTTGGCATTGAAATACTGAAAATTATCTTTCATGGATGTCTGTAGCTATAGCAATAATCAACTAACAATCAAAGTAAATAGAGAAATTCTTGTCTTGATGCTACTTTTTAGTACTTCTGGTAAATTCCATCAATATCTTGTTTTATAGTGTTTGTACTGCATAGGGCTTGCCAATTTAAACTATTCATACAAAAAAACAAATTTCAAATACTAGTTCAAACTGTTGGATTACAGTCCAAACTCAGGGATATGATTAATCAATATGATTTGCACAAGTGTTTTAATCCTTCTGGATGTACCCTGTGACATAATTTATTTCTGGAATACTCATAATATGAATTATGGAGGTATTTTTTCACATATATACGTACAAGGACTGAAATCAGACGCCATCTCATTTGTGGGTGTTTTCTTTGTTATACATCGCACTGAAGGGAGAAAGCTCCATGAACAGCTCTGGTTTTCCTCAAAATGCAAGTTCATTTTCGGCAATAACTTTCAAAGATAATCTTTCTGTATCCTTCTGTATGAAAGTGGATGTCATGGGACATGCTAGTCATACCACTAGAGTATAGTAGGAAAACCAGCATGTTCAATATACATCTATAAATTTATTGGTGCAACTAGTTTTAGGTCTGAAAAACAAGACAACAACAACAATAAAAAGCAAATGTATGTCCTTCTCAAGTCTTTCTATGGCTTTAAAAAAATACTGGTCCTTATTTAACTAACATATTTGATAACATATTTTCCCTTGAAAATCATTAACTGTCTCTTTCACCAAATTTTTTATTATTTTACCATAATGACTTTGTTTCAATCTGAAAAATGTGAAAAGGGATATTTTGGTATTGCATTTGGAAATTGTATAAATGCAGATGTGAATGATGTTACATGAGTTTGATACTGATACTCATTTTACATTGGTGATATACAGAATTTTTTCCCCAAGTAATATTAAATTTAATAGCAGATACTAGTGATGACTATTATGATTGTTATTGTATTTGTCTGTCTATAGTTTGAATTTCTTGTGCTTCACTGATGAAATTTAGTTGAAGCAAATTACAGTGTAGAATAACAGGTTTGATTTTTATAAGTTTAAGATGTTATAATTATTGCTTTTGGAAGAATTTTAAGAAGTATTAAGAAAATAATTTAAAATGAGAACCATCATTATATTTCAGAGTTGCTGCTGTGCTGAGCATCTTTGAAGTGCAATGGGAAGCCTTTGTTGCTAAGTGTAACATTATTTTAACGGTCATTCTGCATGAGTAGGTTGTGATTAGTGCCAGTATAAATCCAGACTTGGAGATGAGATTATTAATGGTGAGAAGTATGGCAATATCACTAAGTCTTTGCAACATTTAATTTCATAAAGGTTAATTTCAGAATTACGAGGTTGAATTTCTGTTGCTATTGTTTGGTATGTTTTGTTGTTTTGGATTCTGTCCTGTCAAATCCCTAGGTCTATTTTCTAGCACTGTCAGCTGCACACTTGCACACTTAAAACTCTTATAGTCGTCTGTAACTCACTAGTGCTCCAGCTCAACTGTGCATGGAAACAGCTGAGCATGTAAATATACATCACATCACTAGATGTCCTCCTCCCACAAAATTTCTTCTCCTCAGTTAGCAAACTGATGATACTGTGTTGAAAAAAAAAACAACCTAGATTCATGTACAGCAATAACAGATGGCCAGTGCCAACTCATGTAGTCACAAATGACCTGTTCCTGAAAAACAACCTCAGGAGAGCTCTACAGTCGTGAAACATGTCCTATTGCCCACGTATTGGACCATTAAGGACTGCAGAGGAACTTCTGTCACTGCAAGCAGTGCAGAAGCAAAGCAAGCCCCTTGCTGGTAACTTATAAAATCACAGACTGCCTGCACATCTAAGTCTGATTATTTCACATGTAACATTTTGGTTGCCCTATGCACCAGCTGTATGGTGCTTTCTGATCATAGATGCATACACCCTCAAGAAAATTTCTTGCTTGAGTGTTTTGTGGCCAGTGGCCCACCTGTTCTTTTCTGCTGAAGAAATACAGGTAGCCTTCACTGGAGTTTAATACTCTGTAAAACAGGCTTTTGGTTTATTTTTCCCAGAGGTTGTTGTATGGGTACAGCCATCCCCAGCACCAGAAGAGGATCAGTATCCATAGTGAGCAGGGAAAAATGATCTGCTGTGTTGCCACAGTGGCCTGGACAGTTTCCCTGGAGATCCAGCCAGTCTGCTTTGTGCCTGGGGTGGTGCTGAAGTGCCTAGGGGTTAGGACAGGGAGGTATGTGCGTGTGATAGAAGGCAGTGGAGAGGAATATCCATATTGTTTTTCCCAGGGCTTACAGTGATTCCTGCCTCACTTGCCACAAACCATTGAAATGACATATGCATCTTATACTGCTGCATTACTCAAAAATGCTTTTAAATGGTGATGACATAAAAAATATCAAAGTAATAGCTGCAGGACATGCTGGCTGTGGAAATGCATAGCTTGAGATGTTGAAGGTTACCCTAGACCTGGAGGAAGAGTGATGTTTTAAAAGGTTTTTGCTATTCTCTAACACTGGTACTGAGGGCTGGGTTGTTGTTCTGGGGCACTGAACAAACAGGGTTGCTGGATTTTGTCTGAGACGTAAATGTGACATGTGAGAGACTGCATTTCACAGCATGTTTAAAGACATTAAAATAAATGGGGTAGGTGACAAAGTGAGCAAAGTTTCTGAAGAACCATTTCAAGAGTGCTTCCTGATCTTCAAGAGTCACTTCTTTGCTCTCTCCATGGTATCTCAGAAAGAGTTCTTTCAACAAAGGCAGACATGCAAAGTCCAGTCTGAAATACCATGGCATGAGTTCATAGCTGGGGTTATATTCTAGTTGTTCCTGCTTTCTGAGGATTTACTGGTATTTTCAAAGGATGTTCAATCTTTTTTCAATAAGGATGGTACTGAGGTTGTATTATGGTAGGGAAGAGCCATGTAATTATTTATATTTAGTGGCTTCTTTAAGATTTCAGTGAACAGTGAAATCTATGAGATTCCAATGACAATGCAAGATTTTATAAGTGTTTGCTGAGATGTGATTTTCAGACTACTATGTGTAGCTTCATTGGTTTTCCTAACATACATCTTCATAGCTCATGGCTGACTGCAACAAGTACAATACTTTGCTTTATTTTAGGTTGAGGTATATTCTGAAGAGATGGAACAACTTAGAGCCTGTATATAAATAAAACAAGATAAAACCATCACAAGATAAAACTATCAATTGTGAGTCAGGAACTTCATGAAGAAATAGCCTGTTTGTTTTCTGTTTGGTTTTTTTTTTGTTTTGTTTTGTTTGTTTGTTTGTTTTTTTAAATAAAACTGTTACAGATTTACCCAATCTGAAACAGTCTTTTATTCAAGGACCACTCTAGTAACCCAAGAACCCTAGGGATAGAGTTGCTCATTAGCATCTAGGCAGATGTTCTTGGAAGGAATGGGAAAACATGAGAATAAGTCTGTGTAAATTTGGGGAGGAGAGAAAAAATTAATTCAAATAATCATAAACATTTTAGTATAAGGAATTAGATTTTTTTGCAATAGGACTCGCATCTTTGGGGGTATTAAGACTTGGTCTGCAAAGTCTGGCCTTACATAAACTGTCAAAAAGAGTCTTCTTACTCCAAACAGAGTAGTAGTTCCTGAACTGTTACTTAGCAATATCCTGTGAAATGCATTGAATGAAACATAGAGCCTGCAGCCCATATGTAAATGTCCCCAAATCATTTTGATCAACCTCTTATAAACCTGAGATCAGCTATGAGAAGGCCTTACAAGTTAGCTGTTCAAAAGCACAGTGTAATAAATCTGTGTAGTGTCACAGGTTTTTCTTTTGATTCAATTCCTAAAGTTTTAATTTATCCTTGTTATTTCAGTCTATTCAATCTCTTGTATTTTACTATGCCCCTTACTGACAGATTTAGGGACCCACATGCTGATGTTGTGTCAGAACTGAATATCACTCTGCTTTGCAGTATTAATCATTACCGTATTCATTATAATTAGAGTGGGGAATGAAACCTACAACAATAAAAACCCCAGCAGTGCTGGAATTGAGCACTGAGCGCAGTGAGGCATGAGTGTAACTTCATGCAGAATTGTGTTATTGGGTTCCCCACCAGGTTTGGGTATTTTAGCTTCTTCTGTCTCGGTTGTAGTCTTCATCCGCTCCTGTCTTTTAAGCCTTTATGAGTAATTAATCACACAGCTGCCATGGTCTTAGTGTGGTCCCTAGTATCTCTGCTTTTTCCATATCTGTGAGGTTCTTAGATGTTTTTGTAATCCTTCTAATGCTCCTTAACTGAAGATTTCCTTCAGATTCCTCTTCATGTTTTAGAACAAAGTTTGTTACCAGAACAAAATTGTTTCCCCTAAAAAGAATTTCAACTCTGTTTCAGATGTTTTATAATGAACACAAAGCAAAATGGGAAAAATAACCCACACAAAGTGGTAAGAAGAATAACCTATTTGGGATTTCTGTAAAGAATAGAGATTGTGACAAATTAGTGTTCACTTGTCATAGGCTGAAATTATTTTGTGAAAGAATATTTGAAATAGTTAAAAAAACCATTAAAATTCAGTTTTCTGCCCAGAGCACCACTCTGGACATGAAATAAGTCTGTTGTGTTCATCCTGCTCTATTATTTTAGTATCAATGAAACGCATTCCAGAAGGCAGAGGAAAGAATAACTGGTGGTCACATTGTCCCTTCAGAGACAACTGGCTCTTTTTCCAGATTCGTAAGAGAAACTGGAGGCATCTGCTGGAATCTCCTGGTGCAAGGGATAGTGGCTCTGCATCTGACCTATATTGTGTCATTTCTGCCACTGAAGGTTGTCAAAACTGTGTTCTGCTCTGCCTGGACCTGCATGGATGCAGAGGGACAGGAGCATTTTAAACTGCTTTCTGAAAGACCCATTTCAGCTCCATCAGTGCTAGTTTTCTGGGTTTGGTTCTCAAAACATACTCTCCTATGTCTAGAAGACATTCCATTTATATATATTTTTGTGATCAGCCATGTTTGCTAGCTAAAAATAAAACTATTTCTATAATTTATTTGAGTCTCATTAACAGAAGTTTCTTCTATGTCTCAGTGTTGTTGATGTACTGAAAATTGCTTTAGTTAGTTTTCATTTAAACCTTTGCTCTGTTTTTTTTAATCTCAACCATCCATTCTAAATTGACCAGTTCATTTTCTGGGCTTCTACTTGTTTGTATTTAACAGGACCATGAAGCAGTTTTACAAAATGTCAGCTCTACAGTGCAACAGCTCAAAACAGACAGTCACCTGAAAATAAGCAACAGTAGCACTGGAAAATGCCCTGCAATAATTGCTAGTGTTGTTGTATGACCTATTTCCCTAGTGTGATCTTGAGATATGACAGCATTTTACAAAGTGAAGGTAAATATTCTGGAAAAGGTTCAGAGCATTCTGACTGTTTAAGACTTGAAATGAAATGCTGCACTGAGTATCCTTTTAAAATTTCAAATACGGCTTTTATTTTCTGATCATGTTTCTTATTGCAGTTAATTATGTTGAGCCTTTATGCCCCTGGATTTTTTCACACTTCAGTCCTTACTTTCAATGTGTATGAATTGCATCACCTGTCTAACAAATGGATCTAGAAGCTCCCAGCTGGCTGTAGTTACAATTCCCACACTGGTCAGTAACAGAGGGAGTTTTATAGCTGGAGAGTGAGTGCTCAAATGCTGCAGGCCTGAGGCATCTTCTTTGCACCCATTCACCTCTCCTTCCCTCCTTGCTGCCATCCTTAACCTTCTCCACAGATCACAGGCACAGCCCAGAAATTGTTTGCAGCTCTAGAATGTCAAATACATTATTTTAAATAGTGGGGAAAGGCTGGGAATATTGTGGTACAGAGTAAAAATTGTTCTGCTCAAAATACTAATACCTTTGACACCACTTAAGAACAGTGAAGTAATGTATTCAGAGGCTAAAACAATTTTAAGTGCTTTTTGTTTTGTGGGAGAAAGGTTTATTTTATTTATTGGCCAAATATCTTGAGGGAAAATTTTAAACCATACTGCAGAATCACAGAACCACAAAGTGGGTAAGGTTGGAAGGGAGCACAGTGGGTCATCTGGTCCAAGTGCAAGCATCTGCAAATAAAACAAACAAATCAAACTAAAACCAAAAAACCCTGCCACCTCACTTTTCCATAATGGAGGCAGTGATGTGGGAATAGCCAGATCTTTAATCCTTCTAAAATCATAATCTGTACTTCAATATAGAGACCCAATGCAATTAGATTGAGGGCATTTTATTGCTTCATTTTTCCATTTTGCTTATGAAATTTTGATGACATACTTAATTTCCCATTTCTCATTCGAAAAATACAAACAAATACTTAATACGGTAATTATATCTAGCCCCATTGAAGAGATGTACATATAGATATTTCTCAATCTGGTATTAAAATGTTTCTTTAAAAAAATGGAAATAATTAAGTAATGGGTTAAGTTTCCAGGAGTCATAGAAAAGTCTTCATTGGGTAAGCACTTAAACTCAGTTTCATCCTTTCTAAAGGATGATCTACTTTAGTTACAAGTAATTTTGCTGGTGGAGGAATTGCTGGGTAAAATTTTATTTCTTTGTTATCTAGGGAGTCCAAGGGAATGAGCACAATTCCAGTCTTTGGAACATTAATGAGTCCTTGCTTCTTAACAAAATCAATTGCACTTCTCAACCTTTTTTATAATGAAATGAAAGGGTTTTTTTCTTCCATGGATGAAGCAGATGGCAACAGAGCAGAATAATGACAATTACAGTCCTCCCCCCACACCTCCTCCTTTTCCTTTTAAGTGGTGTTTGCCACTTGTAACTGGTACAGGTACAATCAAATAGAAAGGGGGAATTGCTAGAGAAAAATCAAAATATATCGAAAACACTCTTCCAATCCATGAAATAAATCAATTACTCTAATGCTGTCTTTCCCCTGACATCACAAAGAACTTCTTGCACTTGTAGGGAACAGGATACATTGTAGTTCTGCTATAACTTAAGTGGTGGCAGAAATCTGAAAAAGTAAGAAGTTGTTTTGTTATGGTAAAAAAAATAAATCTTGGTCTGATATCTAGGAATGCAGTGGTATGTTCGATGTCATGCCACAATTTCAGGAATTTACTCTTGAAAATATTATGTGTGGGTGACTGTATATTCCCATGGTAGCAGACCAAAAGGTTTAGGAATATTGCCAGGAAGTGATAACATATTTGTAAACATGCACTTTTCAGTTTCTAGGCTTGAACAGAGTCTTTTCTCAGTTTATTTGCACATAAATGTGAATAAAAATTTTCTTAATGATAGTGAAGAGTGGAGATAGTGGAAAGAAAACTTTCTAATTTGTGTTGAAGTGCTTTTTGCTAATTGCCTGAGTTCATTGTCGCTGAATTTGGCTGCAAGAGAGAAGACCCTGATGTGAATCCTGGCACTCAAGTGTCTCATTTGGGGTTTCACTGGCAAGTGGGAGTGCTCCAGGCTGAGTGATGAGTGAGCCCCACCTATAAACTTTATCCTGAGGCTGAGCAGATAGCCAATAAAATGAAGAATTTGAAGGGGCAAAGCACTGTGATTCTGCTTTGTTATTTGTTCCACGTACATAAATTTTTAAAAATCACAACAAATGTGGTTGTTAGGAACATAGCACAGGTGCCCTTGGCTTTAAGAAGTAGAAAGTTCTCCACATTTCACAGCCGTACAGAGACTAATGTACCCAAACCAGGCTAAAGTGCAATGTGTGTGCTAAAGCCTCAGAACAAGTTGGCCACTGCATATCCAACACCCTTTCCAGCTCTTATGGTGTGGTTGGGAGTGTGATGTTGTTAAATCCTCTGTAGGTAGTTTCATGCTGTGTCCATTAATGAGGCAGCTGCTGGTCCCTTTCATAACATTAGTTGTAGTTAAGTTTCACCATAATTGAAGCTCTTCTGGCTGTAGTGCCACTCAGACAATAGGCAGTTTAGGTCCATATAATGTATATTTTACTGAAAGAATGAACTTAACAGCCCCTCAGGCAAGCCCAGAACTGGCCCTGACAGCAGCATTTGGCTGCAGGTGAGCCCAGGAGTGCCAGCTCTTTTGGGCTTATGTTTATGGGAGCTGATAAATTCTAGCAGTATTAATGTTATTGTTGTATGTAACTAGTTCTGGGTTAAACTGAACACTGTGTTGTCCTGGTTGGTTTTGACTTCTCACGTGGATGCAGGCATGTGTGATTCCTTCACACTTTATATGTGGGACTAAAAAAGTGAATTTTGTGAAGCTGCTGCTCAGCATGGTCATGGCTGGGGTAGTTTGTTGTGTGTCCAGATCGAGGACTTGAAAAAATTACAAGAATGGGTATTGACACGGGTTTGTAGTTTGCCAAAAGCTAAATGGTTTCCAATTCCAGCTGTGTGTACCACCAGTGGTATTTATCAGGGTATTTGGTAGATCTTATGCCTTTTAGGAGTAGTGGAGCTGTAGTCTTTTAATGATATTCAAAGCACATGTCTGTGACAATGCTGCTTTAACTATTCAAATTGATTATGTCTATTCATTTGATACATTTATTATTTCTCAAAATAAGCATTTTTAAAGGGCATTTTACCAATGTAGTACCTTGTATAGCAATAATTGGTTCAGCTGAGTGCTACAGCACCAAATAGTGCTCTTGATTTACCAGCCAATGTGAAACCTTTTCTGCTGGGACATTCAAGTATTTATTGGACTTCAGATCGCTATGAAATCAAATAAGGAGTCCAAACTTGTAATATATGACAGCTTTCAGGCAAAAGTCCTCCATATGCATTTGGGTTTGATGTACTTTTTCTGCAACAAGGATATATAAAAGATTTTTTCCAAGCTTATTATTATTCTCTTAAATTGAGAAAATGTTCTTTTAGTCCCGTTGGGACATTCTCTGATGTGTTCCTAGGCATTTTCCTTTTCCTTCTTCCATTTCCTTACCAGTATTCTAATCATTCTCAATTATGTTTTTGCTCAAACTTTACAAGAAACTGATGTGTCTGCACAGCTGCCATTGCATTGCAGACATGGATTTTCAGGAAGGACTGAGAATGGATGGAAGAATAATCATAGCAGTGGTGTCCTTGCAGCATTGCAACAGTATGTCTAATTGTCAGTTTTCCTACGACTGGAAGTAAATCATTCTTTCATATAGTCAGTTAATGTTTTTACCTTTAAACATTATGACGAAGTTAACAAGAAGAATTATGAAGAGGAATTAGTTAAGTGTGAAGAATTATGTTATCATGGAGCCCACGAGTGATTTGGCAAAGAGAAATGAAGGGAAAAGGTTGACTTCAAGCTGCTGAAGTACCTATGGTTGCTATGTCACTTGTCCAGTGACACATCTTACTAAACTCTGCATAAATAAATACCTTTTAATATTTTTTTTCCTAGAAGTAGCCTTTCCAAAAATCCAGTTTCAACTGGGAAAAAAAATTCTTATCTCAATGTTTCTGCTTAGGCAATAATGATAAAAATTAGATCTACTAGGAAAACGCTTTTTAACCTTTATTCATAGCATAAATCATGAGGCTCATTTTTCACAGTCTCTTTCTATAGAATTCAATTAAAGGTCAGATTTGTAATGGGGGATCCTAATTATTAATGTATTGCCTATTTTGAATTATTAATGAGTTGACATATTTGCATAATGGGTAAAGAAAATGCCTAAGAACAACTTTTATAGCATATTAAAATCCTTCAAAAATATTTAATCAAAGTCTCTTTTCATGTCCTGGAGGTAATTTAACTTTTTATCATTATGTCAATACTTAACAAATAAATTCAAAATATTATACAGTTAAAAATTAGTGTAGTTATATATCACTATGGGGAATAAATCTTGTTTTGAACTAGTACACCAGTCATGAAATGGGAAGCTTCAGACTGGGCAGCCCTACTGTAAAAGGAAGATGCCATCGTGTGCTGGACACACAAAACAATTTGTGTTTAAGAACTGTAAAATTTGCAGGACCATGAGAATGGAGACAATTTTTATAAGCATTAGCCTAATATTTTGTCACCAATGATTTCAGTGTATTAAAACATTGATGGACTAAATTTGCCTCACTGAGGTGTATGCTGGGATCATCTGTATGTAGTGTTACTACATAATAATGAAAATATATTGTCAGAGAATGATGAACAGATAATAAATTTAACTGTGGAAATAGGATTGCTACCTTTTTCCATCAAGTGTCAGGTGTCACCACCATATCAACAATGAGTGTTTGCATGGTTGAATTGATCCAGTGTAGGTGAATCTTATGATATCTCCTACCTGGGAAATTATGGAACCTAATATGACAAATAAAGTGTATAATTTGATGATAACTGAGTACTATTTTTTTATTGTCTTCCTAGAAGATAGACTGTTTTATGGAGAAGTCAAAGTCTGTTCTTAATTTTTGCTGTTATGACTCATTTACTGTAGTAGATTTTTGTTCCCAAGGCAAGATTTGACTCCTCACTTTGCAGAAAGGGTTTCTTCTGATAAAATGGTTTTAGGAAAAAGTTAGAACTTATGTCTGAGTTTTTTCTGGGTAGATATTTTTTTTATATCTACACAACTGAACCATTAATGATGAGATCCATGGATGAAACATCTGAATGCACTTTATTGTAACTTCTCAAAGGAACATCTTGCAGAATCAAAAACACTTCACAAGATTAAGGATACTTCTAGTGTAGATTTTTTCTTCTAATTTAAAACTAACAGAAATGGAAAATCTCAGATTTTTTCACCCATATCTGTTATCATTCCATTCCAACCATTAGCTACTGAGTAACACTCTGGCTTGAAGCCACTGGGAAGATCCTGTTCTGCGGTTTCTGCTACCACAAACCACATTATCATTAAATGCTAAAGTCTATCCATAGGTCAAGGTCAGGCCAGGGAGATGATTGGAGGAGAAGGTAACTGTCATGGAGCACTCAGAGTTCTCATTTGTATTGTACCATCAGAAGAATCGGGTTGAAAGACGGAACTAAAAAGCTCCTCTGTAAACTGGAATGGTTTATGTGCAATGAAGGAGTTTTACTTCTACTCAAGTGGACTCTCTATTAGTGTTTAGTAATTGGTAGCACTGCAGCAGTTTCTCTCCATTCGCTGGTGGATGTCTTGCACAGCGGGAGCGGGGTGATCAAATGGCACCTTCTGCACCTGACCTCGTGTAAGCAAAGGGGACATTTCACCAAGAGGACTGCATGGCCTGTTTTATAGATGGCATAAAACCTGCTCAGCTCTCACTTCACGAGACAGCAATTCAGAATGTAATTGTCACTTGGCAGACTTTTCAGCCATAAAGAAGGACCATTGGAGATAATAGGAAAGGCATCAAGGAACTCTGTGAACTCCAAATCTGTGCGTGTCTTGTTAGCACACTTCTGGATAGAAGTGTCCTTTGACTTGTAGGCTACTCACAGACTCTATCCAGGGCAGACTCATTCTGTTATTCTCCACTCTTCTGCTTCTTTTACTGTCATCTGAACACTTTGTAATGACATCTTAAGTAATGTGACTAATATTCATCACAAACGGTTCATTAGTCACAGGATGAGCCTGGGGAGTCAACGAAACCTTTGATGCAAATCTCAATTACTGGAATGGCGCTGTACCAGATTGGTTACATGAAGCACTTTTAATATGAAACAAATATTTTCCATTTCCCTTCTCCACAGAGCAGAATACCACCTCCACTCCACTTAGAGGTCATGGAAATAAGCACAAATTTCAGTCCAGCTCCAGAATGTTACAACAGAGCAATTCCTTGCAGCAGCCTGACAAACCCTGCCTGATATGCTTAATTTCTTGAACCTCAAGATTATTCCACGGGTCTCAGTGCTATCTAACCTCAATTACGGATACTTAGCAAATTCTTACACTCAGCTGGTGGTGTGAGGTGATTTAATCTGCTTGCTTTTAATTACATCCTGTATTCCAAATGAAGCCTTCTCATGTTTTCCTTTTCATCCCTCCCCTAATGTCTCTTTTTACAACATGTCAATGCCACTCTGCTTGGCAGTTTCCATAAATTTCTTAACTCCTGCTGACTTGTCTGATTCCTCAGGTTATTCAGGTTACCAAACCAATAAAAAGGGATGGAAAATAAAAAGTAAAAAGAAAAATGTTGATACTAGGGTCTAGAGCAGGCTTCTGCAAAAGATTGAGCAAGCTTCTGCAAAATATCCTACTTCAACTCCCTGGATAATCTTGACTATAACATGAAAAATTTCCTATAAGAGACCTCAGCTCCTGCATTAAGCTATAGCTGCAACACAAAGTCAGAAAGACACTCAGAGAGAGCAGTGGAAAATAGTAGAATTCAGAGTGAAGAGATGATCTTTAGTATGTTTAACAAGGCAAATGAAAGCTCTTTAAGATCTAGGTAAAGTGCTTTCTGTCACAGAGCCTGTACTGCTGATCCTGCATTATTTTTTCTTGGGGTCTCAGAAATGAAAAAAAGCTTAGAGTGGTTAGTTTTCAACACAAAAGATCATTGCCTTGGTTCATATTACTAGAACTCTGAGACTCTGCACCAAGTTTCACAAAGTAGCATTTAAGCCCCTTTGAGACAGAAAGCCTGATGATTAGGGAAGATTTTAAAAAGTGTGTGAATGCATATAGATATGTATTTACTGCATTATTGGTATTAAATACACAGTTACTGCTGAAAGAAGGGCCTGGATAAAAATATGTGATTTGTACTACAGTAAAGCTGAGAAACAATGAGAAGTATTTTAGCTATGTCAGAGTAAGTACATAGTTTTGACCTAAAACTGCAGTGATCTAAAGCTCAGAATTAGCTGGGACCTCTGTTCTTTTAGTGACTATGCACAATTCCTCCTGCCCTCCAGAAGAAGAAAAGAGAAAAACAAAAAGAAAAAAGAAGAAGAAAGGAAAAGGAAAACCTGATATCTCCGGAAAGGAAAATGCTAATGATATTGCCTCCTGGTGGAACTTACACCACCTTGTTACACATGCATGGTAAATAAATTCCATTGCAAGAAATGTTCCACCAAAGAGTATTCACTTCAGAGAAATGATAACGATCTCAAAAAAGCTGGGCAGTGAGAAATGTGCTCTAAAATCCCGCAGCACTGAGCTGCTGCAGTTTCATTTACACTTGCAGCCCATCAATAGTGAATGCACTTTGGTTAATCACCTCTCCACCATGATGAGGGCTGTTGCCATTTCATAATTGCCATGAAAACTGAAAAGCAAAGTTATTAAATGGATTTGGGGTGTGTGTGTGCATGTGTGTGCATTTTATTAACTCTGACCTTGTTTGGTGAGAATAAACTTTGACAGAGAAAGACAAACAGAAATGCTTCCACATAGCACCTTTCCATAACAAAAGCCTGTCCTATAAATGCCTGTGGAATCAAAAGAAACTTAAGCTGGTGGCTATCAGTAAATGACTTGTTGAAAATTTAATTCTCTGAATACATCATGTGGTTTAAGAGGACAATGTGTTCTATCAAGGTAATCCTCCTTCCTTGTGCTGTTTCTTCTGGATGACAGCACTTGCAGCACTGGGGCTTGCAGCCCTTGATGGAAGCCAGATGTGAAAAAAAAAAAAAAAAAAGAAAGTAGAATTATTGGCAGATGCTTTTAAAATTTTAAGAAATATCCCAAACCCTGTTACATAAGTGAGGAACTTTTATATGTAACCAAATCAACTGAAAGGAGTTAGCAAAAGCAAGATTAACCCATAGAAAGTAGGAATTAGTTAAGATTAATATCCAGTGGGCACTTCCTGTGTTTGAAATTGTCAGTAGCATTGCTTGTTAATGGTACTGGAAATGAATGGTTTAATGATATTCCACTTTCCTGCTAGATATGCAGATGATGCCACCAAATCAGGTAAATCAAGTAATAGTTCACTGATCATTTTCAAAAGTTCCCTTCTGTCTTTCTTAATCTTTTTGTATCTCCTCTTCTTCAACAGAGCTGCTTGTGACAGACACTAGGATTTATGATCAGTGAGCACTAATGCAATTCAGGACTTGGGAGCTGTAGAACAACATGAGAAGATAATGAGGTGGGTTTAAAAAGTCTCCATGATAAACAACCCAATCTCCTAACACTGGTAATTATTACATTGGTAATTATTTTTGAATAAGTAGGGATAGAAGAGAACATTATTTAGCTGCATCCCAAAACTTCGTCATTCAGAGTGAGAGTTGAAAAGACCAAAACAGCCTATTAAATATTGTCACACTGGATATCTTATGCTTCTTTTAAAATGTGTTTTCTCCATAATTTTTCATAGCATTTTTTAAGACACAGCTTCTTATTTGTGTTTGAAACATACAACTTTAAGCCAATACACATCTGAAAAATAGCCAACAGTCATTTCATCTTAAAGCCAGGGCCAACTCAAGATTCAAAGTTGAAAATACTCAGACTTTTGAAAACTTTCTACCACACCTAAATTCTTGGTCAGCCTATGAGAGTACAGAAACATAATCTGAATTCTGCTCCTTTTAAGTACCACAACTTCTTTGCACTAATGACAGTTAAATGGAGGCAGTGTCATTACCACTTCTTCATGTTTTTCCCCAGTTAGTAGCTTCTCCTTCAAATAGTAGCTGCATTCATATGCAAATCACAATTCAGCAACACAGTCTCTTAAAGTGGGTATTCTAGGAGAAGCAGTGCTTTAGGTATAAGCAGTCCTTGAAGCATCTCAAAGCTTCATGTTTCTTTAATTTGCCCTAGGCTCTGGTGAGCCAAAGATGTATAAATACCTTGGATGCAGTATTGGGGGTGGAAAAAATCCTTCAGTTTGATGAGTATTGAAATCCTAAAGAGTAGGGCTAAAAATGAAGTAGTATCTATAAGGCTGTAAGCTGAAAAATCAGTAATATGCTTTGTACACACTGAATTACATTTATAGATGATTATGACTTCAAGTGGAGTTGGCACTAATTTAAGAGTAATCCCTCTTAGGGAGGTGAATTTTCTTTTAGAGCTGCCTCCTGGTGTATGAGTTTCACCTACCACCTCCCTGTAGTCATCCTGTTTCCAAGAGAAACCTGAAAACCAGTTGAAAAAATTTGCAAGTAATTTTCAGAAAAGGGTTTGCAAACAATTTTTAATTCCTGACTTCAGCTAGGGTGGAGTTAACATCTCAGTAGCACAGTGCTGTATCTTGGATTTGGAATGACAGAAGTGTTATTAACATGCTGTAAGTTGTGTTTATTCTAAGTCAGGGACCTTTTTTTTCTTGTCCTGTACTCTGCCAGTGAGGAGGTATGCAAAGAAACCAGACTGAGAGGGAGTATAGCTGGGACATGTGTCCTAAGTTGACCAAATGGACACCCCACAGCATGGAACATAATGCCTGGTTTATAAACTGGGGCAATTATCAGAAGGATGAACGATCTGGATTTGGGAAGGGGGGTCTGGCATTGGTCAGTGGGTGGTGAGCAATTGTGTTGTGCATCGCTTGTTTTGTTTTTTCTTACTTTTTATTATCTTCATTATTATTATTTATCATTATAATTGTACTGAACTTTATTTTCAGTTATTAAACTGTTGCTATATCAACATACATAAATACAAATTTTACTTCAGTTACACTCCACATTCCACTGGGGAGGGGGATAAACAGGGGGTCGTGCAAGCATCTGCCTGTTTCATCTCCAGCTGGGCTTAAAACCTCGACACCTGTTCATCCAGTGATAACATGTAAAGCTTCTGCAGCTCGATAAACACAGCTCTTGAAAACATGGCTTTGAACTCTCCAGGCACTTCAACAAAGTCTTTCACCTGCTAATTCAACCAATGGCTTGATGGTTAAACATTTGCTTCCTATGCTGGTTGTTACACTACCATAGATATAAAAGCTGCAGGTGGCAGCTTTCCTCTCAAGATTTAAAACAACCCCTCCTCCATTTTTTTCTTTTTAATTTTTTTGTTACAAAAGTTTACAGTGGATCCTATAGAACTGAGAAATCTTTAAATTTTGTAGAAAATCTTCATTATAATGCTACTCCTCAAGGTCAGGAGACACTTCTACCCTCTCCTCACCCTGAAGAGTTGTACTTTTTAATGACTGCTATTGGGCATCAGTATCATCTCTCAAATTCCATTTTCCTGTCTTTTCAATCTGGTAAATGTAGCTAAAAAATCAAAGAAACACAACTATCCAAACAGAGAAAACCAGATTTGCCTTGCCATCTGTCTAAAAAATGATATTTTAAGAATTCCTGAGCCTCTACCCTTGTTATTTCACTCTGTGCCCCAATGAGACCTCATCCTCACTTTTCAGCATATATTAAAAAAAATATTATTGATCTTGAATTTTCTCTTCATTTGCACAGTAGCTAATCACAAAACTGTTTCATAATTAGCACTGATGTTCAGTATTTGTCAAACATTTTGAGCATTCAGAAATGCTCACAACTACCCTTCCTTATCCCAGCTCTTAGGTAAAGATTGTTTGTATACTGATTTAGTAGGACAAAACACTCTGGTAATGCTAATTAGAGATCCTCTAGAAACATTTCACGAACTGTTTAGATCTCTTTACATTTATTTTGGTATTTTTGATTCATTATTTTCTCTATAGTGCTTATTTTTGTAATTATAGGAATAATTATATATAAAAATGAATGTGGTTGATATCCCCAAAATACCAACCTTTCCATACTTTTACTTTCAAGAGCAAAACAACAGGTTTAGGCTCAGTGTTGGTAACTTTTACAAAAACTTTAGTCTCAGTATTGTTAGCTTTCTTGTGCAGGTTCAAGTCCTGATGAAAGATTGCATGAAGAAATCCCATCTTTTATTGATATTTTTCATATTCAAACTCGTATCAGTAATTAGGCACCACAGAAACCTGTAGAATATGATTGATTTATGGTTACCCTTGTGACTGTCATCCTTCTTTGTGCTTAATTTTTTCTTCTTACACAGGCACTCCACACAACCATTCCTTTGCTTTTAATCTTCATTCTTATCTCATATTCTTTCTACTCACTGATATGTTTTCTGTACTGTAGTCCAGATGATCTTCTTCATTTTATATCTCTCTGTAATGAGTTTGAATTTCCTGTCTGGAGTGATCACAACACAATGGGCCCAAGGTTTTCTTCCTTGGGTGCTACATCATTTTTGTACCACTGGATTCTTTCTCTCCTCCCCTAGTGGTTGTGGGTTTCATTCTCACATAGTCTGTGGTGGATTCCAGGGCAGAACAAAGTAGGGGTGTTCACTGGGCTGTGAGATTGATGTTGTAGGAGGAGTAGGAGTTATTCTCTAACCCACTTGGTGAGGAATTGGTTTGCCTTTGTACAGGTGACTGATGGGTAGGTATTCTCTCAAGGTGAATTAGGAAAATAAATATTATCTGACAAATATTTGAGGTGATTACTACTGCAACAGCAGAACAAGTCAGAACTCTCTCTCTCTGTCTCTCTGTGCCATTATTTGCTCTAGTTTTCCTTTTGTTATTCATCCTTAAATACCTCTGTTCTCTCTAAAGCATTTAAGGAATCTTGTATATCAAGCCATTCATACCATTCACAAGCAATGGTTCCCCAAGACCTATCCACAGACATCCAGTTCAGAGTACAGCTAAAGAACAACACTAGTTGCTTTCTTCAGCTTGCTGTGCACCTTCTTAATGATATTCTCCTCACTAATTTGTGGGAAGGAGATTTTTCTTGCCTGTCTCCATTATTTGCACTGGTTTTAATTAAACATATGCTGTGATTGGGACATGGGTAAAAGGACAGTTGTCCTGCCATTTGAAAAGAGCAGCTTGCTCGCTCGGACAGTTTTCCCAAGCTTTCAGAGCTCTAATTAAAATCCACTGAACACATGAGCAATGTTGGCACAGTACTTTGGAAGTGTTTGTTACAACAGTGTCAAGGAGTAGATAAGGTTTTTAGGGGATTAGTGTAAGGTGTTTTGTTTCAGGTGGATTATTTCTAATGAATGGGTCCTCTTTCTTTTCTTCTGCCTAGGAAAAAAGGGCCTTATTTAACTTTTTGAAAAAATTATTTAATTTTGAGGACTTTTTGAGCAAAGTAATTATCCTATTAATAATTTCTAAAATTTTTTTAAAAGATTGAGCAATAAGGCTTCATTTTTGCGTTCCTGATTAATAATGAAAGCCTTCAAAAGTTTCTGTGGATCTGTGAAAACCAGAACGTGGCTGCACACACTGGAGGCAGAGCTGTGATAGCCAAAGAAACCTTACATATTCTGGCAAATAGAGAAGACTGGAGGGCTCATACACTGTGTAACTCCATTCACTTTGTCCCTTATGTGAATGTCATGTGAAAAATATTTTCCTGCATCTCCCAGGTATTGCTGTTCTGAAAGGGTACGGAAAATAACCACAGTGCTGCTCATGTCCTCACTTGCAGCACAGTTTGTCCTGAAAACATGCAGGAAAGGCTAAGTATTTGAATATCAGCAAAAGAAAAAAAAAATCTACTTTATTGGAAGAGTATAATGAACCTTTATTGCGTATCAAGTTTTAAACTGTATCTTTTAGCTTTAAATACTGTACTGACTAATTAGATGTGTGTGATCAGTGTAATTATCTTCTGGCAATAAATTGCAATACATATTCATAGTTACATGGATTTCATCTTCTGTGAAATGGTTCTTATAAAAACAGTAATAGTTGGTATGTCATTAGAGCATATCAGCAATTAATCCTTAAAATGATCAATGGAAAGAATGTCCTTTTCCCTCTATCTCTGGTTTATTTATGTGTTCCCATTAATTATGCCTAATTTTCTGTTGGCACTTTTCTTCTTAATGTAATTCAATTTAAGCATATCTTTCCAGAGACTTATTAATAGATAGGGTCATTTATATTGTGTAGCACAAATATTTTATAATCCACTAATCTTGACAAAAAGGCAATGCCTTCCTCATAAAAAATGTATGAAGAGTAATGGTTCCCTATTAATAACTTATTAGGTCAGATCACACAGTTTGAAGTGTCTATTACACTTTAATTTTATCAGATTTCTTCCTTTGGAACCTGCTACTTTTTCTTTATCTTTTATTGAGATTATTTTTAACCCAACAGCTGGATCCCTTGCCAAAAAACAACTTCCTATGACTGTTGTTTCTGTAGTACCGAAGCAACCAGTTTTATGTACTGGGCTTTACTGTAACTGTGCAATGCACCCAGCAGTGGAAACTTGGATTACAGTCCTGCTTGAATTTTATATTTTCATTTAACAATGCTATGCCCATGACACTGACTGGTTCAGCTTTCCTGGTGAAGCAGGATTTTGGCCGGTAAATGCCTTTTGCTTTTGCTCATTAACCTCTGTGGATAATGCCCTGTCTGAAGATAATGAGTGAAAGCTCCTTCAAAAAGGTGAGTATGTCTATTTCTAAAGGCAAAACTGTGGTTTTGCAGGGTCCAAGGGCACACTGAGGAGCTGAGGGATGAAGAGTGCTTTGGGATACTTTCATCCTGATTTGAGGACCCACCCCTGTGAGCCACTCTCCTGATACCGACTTCTGGGGTTTGTTTTCCAAGTAGCTTTAAGGGATAGGCTCAGCTCTGTTGTTCACCTCTAAGTCCCTTTAGTTCAGGAACATGTGACAGAGGCTGGTGCAGGTGAGTCGAAAGCAGCTTCTTCAGAACAAACCCTAATCTTTTTCACCCAAAGGTACATAGCATGCAAAGGGAAAGGCAAGAGTAATAAATTTTCTCACATTTTCTCTTTCCTAACACTTAACTTTACCTTTGTAAGCTTTTCCTGGGCTTTGGAGAAGCCAGCTATCCTGCAGCATTTTGTCTGTTTTGCTTGCTGCCCCCTGTCTCTTTTCACCAGCAGTTCCTGATGACGTATGCAAAGCTAAGATAGATTTCATTGTACTTTTTGATTCCAGCTTTATTTCTGGAAAAATTGTCCCTTTTCAGTCTGACTGGACTTAAGCTGGGACACTCAACAATTCTTTTCAATTCTTCTTCAGCACTCTCTGATAAGAGTTTATTCTTGCCATTACTAGATTTTTTTCACCTGCTTTCTACTTTTATTAGACAACTTCATAGAATGAAGCTCTGAACATATGTACTTTGTTCCTTCAGCTTATCGCAGGTCCTGTTCTGAATATTGCTTTACAGGCTTCCACTGCCCAACTGAAAATGTGTTTGCAGGATATCCTTTTGCCAGTTTAAAGGCTCTCCGTTTCTGCTTTGTAAGAAAAAATTACCTCAGTAATTTGAGTTAGATTTTAAAGAATTTTGTATACTCTTTTTTTAGGACTTGCAATTTTCTTGAGGAGTCAGCTGTTCCTGTTAAGAGTAGCTGTGCCTGCAAAAGATGAACTCTTCAAGACATGAAACCTGGAGTCAATCAAGCAAGATAGAATATCCACTGCATCTACCCAGTGCTCACTGTGCACAGTAGTGTTTGGGTGAGGTTCTCTTGTTTCCTCACCACTATGATTTCTGTAGAAGCATTTCTTTAGAAATTTGTGAGGATCACAAGTGTAACAGGAGAGTTATCTGCATTTACTACGGAGTATTTTAATGTGAAATACATAAGTATCAGTCAATATGGCTATAGGCATTATTATTGGTATATAGGAACCGTTTTCTGATTATTCAACCAAAAATTATATAGGGAAAAAGTAGAAAATATTGTAGAATTGTCCAGCTTCTGCTACTGCCATGGATAAAATCCATGTTCTGGCAAAATTATTTCTAAGGTAAAGAAGTTTTTGACTGAATATGAAAGTATCATAAAACTCAACATGTATTAAGGAGGTCATTGTTTTGGTTTCATGCTCTATAGTTTCATTTAAATCTGTAAATACTGCTCATATGAATGACATCTATGCTAATCTTCATATTTACTGTGGCTGGTATTGTCAAGCAATTCAAATTCACAGAAAAGTCTGGATGATAAGAGAGGGATGATAAGGTAGTTTAGTTGTGTTTATTTATTTATAATTTGGAGCAGAGGATGGAAGCAAATAAAATTTTAGAATAAAATTATTTGTTATTACCTGGAAGAATGAGCTATCAGCAACCTCAGAAAGGTAGAAGTTTGCATTTGGGGTGGAATAATCTCTTACAACAGTAGAAACTGCATCTGACCCGCTGGAAGTCAGTATTTTAGAAAATAATTGTGGTAATCATGTGTGCCCAAGTGATCGACAGGTTGAGAAGAGGGATGGTACCCATGAATTTATCACTTATGAGGTGTGCATTTGGAGTATAGTCCACACTCTGGGGACACCCTCCAGCCCCAGGCCTATTGCAGGAGGGATTTTGACAAACTTCAGAACTGGGGATGCTGAGGTGGTCAGGGGGCTGGAGCACAGAGCACACAAGCAGAGACTGGGAGAATGGAATTTCTCCAGGCTGAGGCAAGGGTGCCAAGAACAAGAGATTAGTGATATTTATACAAACTTTTCAGTGCTTGTGGAGAAGGTGGAGCGTGAGGTGCTCAGTGGTGGGACAAGCAGCTGACATAAGCTAGAGCTGGAGAAGTTTAATCTGTATTTAACCTCAAATTTCTCTGTATTAGGAGTGGTTATGCACTGGGACAATTTGCCCAAGGGGACAGAGAGCTCCATCCCACTTAAAACAGCTGCTGGAGACTGAGCAGCCTGATCCAGTTCTGAAGAGGACCTTTGTTCCTCTGGCTGATGATGTAAACTTGCTCACAAAAGCAAATGATGTGATTTGCTCACAAAAGCTGATATGGAAAAGGTTTAAAAAGACAAGGATATGGACAGGATAAGGAAGTACTTGAACCAAAAATCTCTAATCCAGTTGCCTTTTGCATCAATGTACCTGTTTCCCCCCTGACTTCTTTGTTCAGACTACCAGTGCTTGGGGCTTTTTGTGTGTGCTCCAGTGCATTTATTATAGCCTAGCAAGTATGCTCCAGCTGAGAGTGTAACGGCATCGTTAATTTGTTTGTACATAACTTTCAAATTTCCATAATTTGTGCTAGAAACAGGTGAAGTTTTTTACCTCACACATGCAGTTAGAAACAAAACAGTCAGTGATCATAGTCAGACAGTAAAATGAAAAGCTAGGTAAAACTTGCTTCTCACTCTCCCTCACTTCTTGTCTGGTTAGATCATTGATCTTTAAAAAAGTTTGTGTCAAGATTTTAGCCAGAGATAAAGGGTTGATCTCTAGGTAATGCTCTGATTTAAAAAAATCAAATAACTAAAAACACCCAAAAAACTTAGTTTTCTCTTTGTAGTTAGAACTGGCCAGATAAAAAAGCCTGAATCTTAGTCCACATGCAATGACGTGTGGAGACAATCCTGTGGCATGGTAAGTGGAATAAAAGCCCTTTTTTTGTGGGTTGTTTGTAGCATCAGCAGTTGCAGGGTGATGTATTTGCCTTTCTTTTCACTGAAAGCTGAGGTGTAAAAATAGACACTGGTGTTTACTGGAAGTGTAAGTCTGCTAAGTTCAACAGATTTAGAAAGTTCACTAACCATTATCAATTAAAAAGGCTGCCTCAATGCATAAATTAGGACAATGTACTCTATTACAGAGCCTTCTCAAAATACTTTAAAAATGTTACTAGATTAAGTCAGAGTGGTACTTAATAGTAGCAGTCAAGTCTTTTAAACTGCTGCAATTTCAACTGTTTTTCTAAATATCTTATGAACTCAGCAAGACCATGTTACCAGTGTCTTCACACTTGATTCCTGCAGGACAGTGTCTGGAACTCAAGAACAGAAAAGGTATACATAAAACTTTGAATGCCTGTAATAGCTGGAAGCACATGATATTCCCTCAAGATTCTTACATTAAATATTATGACCTAGAACAAGATAATTCGTTCTATATTCTTATGAGTGAAAATAACACAGCATTTACTTAGTAGTGTCTTCCTGAAAATGCTTGGACATATGGAAAGTTTCCTGAATTGAGTTCCTCTCAATTACTCCTTTGGCAAGGCTTCTGTTAAGTTTCCTGTTACCAGCTTTTCATTCATCATGGGCTAACATTCAAAATATCTCCAGGAGCAGAAGCAACATGCTTTGCTTCTGCACAGATGACAGTGGTTTTATACAGAGCTCTTCAGCACTGTGTAGAGCTTTCAGTTCAAGGCAGAAATCACGACTTTCCAGTTTTCCATCAGTCACTATTTCAGAGACTTCTTAACATTTGTCAGAGGGAGGTGGTCTGCCCTCGTTGCAGGGCATTCTGTTAAATCAGAGACAGCACACAAAGACTTACAATCTGGTTTAGTCCAAGTCAGAACTGATAGACTTTTCTTGGAGGTTTGTTTATTTAAGACAATTATTTAAGTCTGGATGTCATGGAGTACCAAAATGAAAATGGTGTGGTCTGTGTGTACAGTGCTAGCCGGAGCTGAAGAATTTGAATACTGAAGTTTCCTTCATCTTCAAATACTACAGATATCCTGACCCTTCTAAACTGATTCTTTGAGGGGAAGTAGAAGTGGTAAAGACACATAAAGACTGATCCCACATAATATATATAAACATTTTAAAAAAAGTCATTATAAGCTACTATATTTAAACACAGAAAGTCCATTTACCTGGTGGAAGCATGTATTAAACATTCAAACGCCCTATCCAAACATTGCTTAACATTTTTTAATGGTATGACTTGATCTAAATCTACAAAAAACCAATATCAGACAAAATAAAGGTGAGAATACATGCAAGAAACCCAGCTCTTTTAAGTGGTGTTGTGGAGAGAACAGCTTTCATGAAAACTGCATTAACTACATTTATAAAGAGGGGTAATTACAATGGTTCTAAAAATTTTACATTAATGATTTTTCTGTATGTTTTCCCTTTTGTTGTAATACCAAAGAAAAACTGAATATGTTTTTGCAATTCATTTTCCAAAAAGAGTGCACTCATGTAAGTACTGTTTTCCAGTCAGGAAAATTAATTTACAAGTAGATTCAAGCAGATTTACTGTCCCACATGATAAAATTATATTACTCTAAATGTACTAAAATCATGTTGATCATGAGTTAATATTTTGTGGATTAAAATGTATTTATGATGACAGCTGTTATTACAGGAAGCTGAGAACTTAGGTGACTTTTTAAGATTACAGGATCAGATCAGAGAGAGAGAGAGAGGGAAGAAGAATAAGATCCTCTATACTTCTTATGGCCAATTAAAGCTAGGCTGTGCAGGATAAGTACAATAAAATGGATCTATTATCTCCCCTCACAGTAGGAAGGCAGGAATGGAGCTTGGTTCAGGCCACTTATCAATGCACCTGCTGGCTGAGCTTATCTGATAAAAGAAGAACAGTCACTGAAAGACTGAAGCAGACTATTTATTCTCTTTGTCCCCACACAAGGCCAGGGCCCCAGTACAGGATGTTTGGTATACAAGTACACATGAAGCACCTAAGTATGGGGAAAAAACATGAATGTGTCTAGATTCTGGGAGTGGCCTAATTCCCTGAAGCTTGCTGTATGTGATGATCTTTGGATTTACTGACATGTTTGGTATAGGTAAGGTTTGTTTTAGAAAAGGAAATAGAGGATAAGCCTTGTTTAAGGAGTGTTTTAGGGAGGAATATCACCCATTTTTCCTCTCAAAGATATGTTTCACCTTACCTCAGACATTTAATCCAGTTCTAGTCATAATAATTATAAGATGAAGCATATTTTAATGCATATTATTACACTTGCATTTTTTGAAATCAATATGTAAGTCACTATGTAATACAATTGAAACAACTGTCTTGAACTGCTTCCTTCACAAAATCAATATTTAGCAAGATTCTTGTAATCATCCAGTCTGTTTACATAACAAAATATTATTTTCACTGCTCTGTTTTAGGTCAGATAATAAGTAGCCCAATTTTTAAAAAATTGAGGGAATGAACCTTATTCGTGAGCCCTGGGGCAAGTTCTCACACAGACTCAGTATCTACTTTCTACTCAGTTATGTGTTTAACAGTAATAAAATCCATGATGATTTTTTCAACTTCTTTGTGGTATTTTTTTATAGCTTAAATTTACAGTAGAAAAAAAAGTGCTTTATTGTAATGCAAACTTTACAAGTGCATATAGTGCTTTGTAAGTGCAGATTCTAAACAATTAAGACTCAGAACATTTTAAGGAGAAATTAGAAAATCTGAAGAAAGCAGAAACAGTAGTCATTCAGTAGCATTTCTCCCCTGTTTTCATAATCATCTGTGGAAATCTTGAAAACTGTCTAGGTGCAAAAAATATACAAAGCAACTCCTAATGTTGGAAAATGTCTTCTTGATCTGGTCACTACTGGGTGTGGCGTAGGATCACTCACATGTTTCTGAAAGTGATGTAAGTCTTGGGACAGGTTAGAAAAAGAGATTGAAATTTTTGTTAGCTTTGAGGCTTGACCTTCAATTACAGAGTTTGTGGCTGAAGTTTCCAATAGGTGTGCTGGGCAATTTTCATTTTCCATTAACTCATAGACACAGTGATGTGTGTGAAAGTTAACATTGTTGATACTGAGAGCAAATGGTAGCACATTGCTAAATTACAAACCATTTGATTTTGGTACAGAGCTCCCTTTTTCCCTCCCCAGATATTCCTATTGCAGCTTAATTGCTGCCTCCAAAATAACTGAATAGCCAGTTGATTATATTTCTTTCAACCTCAAAATAACAAACAACTGAAACATCTTGGCATTTCTATGCTTTGCTGCAACAATGGTCTCAGGGGAAAAATTTCTCTTTCAACCAAATCCTTAACTGTTGTCTAATTTCAAATAGGAGCTGTACTTCCTAGAAAGATAAAATTATTGGTGAATTTTGGTCGTATGTCTTGCTGGAAAAGGTGAAAAGCGACATTATTGTGGTAATAGTACCATCCTTTTGGAAGAAACCACAAAAACATACACAAAAAAGAAGAGAAAATATTTTGAGAACTTTGCCCATAGAAGCAGTGATATTTTATTTTAAAGATAAAAATACTTAAACCTTCTGTTTCTGTGCTGGCTTGCATCAGACAATATTCCCTGAGTAACTGAGAAAATACCACTCTGTAAAGTACACTTAGCAATTCATGTACCAAATTTACTTATCCATTATCAGACACCAACTTTTCCTACTTGCATCCGCGCTTCTTCACTTGTGTTGTTGCAAGGGCACAAATTCTTTTGTGATACCTATGTTAGCAAAGGAAGTATCAGAGATGAGACACAAACTGGGAACATTTCAATATCTCCTTATGTGCTCTGTAATTAGTTTAGTGACGGGATACATTTTATTCAATACTCATTTCTGGTACCTGAGTTGACTGTCTACAGTTTCATTACTCTTCATTTTTCTTTCTGGATAAATGTTCTGTAGCGTGCATTCTCATGTAGTTGTCTGTGGTCTTGTGAGTTCTTTTAGAAGGATTTGGGGATCATTACGAACAAGCACACTGTTAGTTTCTTATGGCTGGAATCTCCCTGTCAATTCAAGATTATTAATATTTACAGTACTTAGTACTGGTTTACAGAGTTTGGGTTAGTTTGATTCAATCTCTCCCTTATTTTTGGGATGAATAAAGAAAATGACATGCAACTTAAAGTAAGGCATGGGTGGTCATGCTGAGAAAAATTAACTGAGGTGTTCATTTAAAATAAGATATATTTGAAAATATTCATGCTAGGTATAATCTTATAAGTGTTTAGTATTGAGGGATGTTCCTGTTATCATGTCTGTGACCCTCTGACTTCATTAACCCTGCCTCTCTCTCAGCATGAAGTTACAGAATAGAACTTAAAAAAAAAACACCTTTTGTTTTGATTTTCTTGTTTGTTGGTTTTCCTGTAATTTCTTTTTTCCTCCATGTTCTGGTTTCAGGAGCTGGGATGTGTATTTTGTAACAATAGCAAGGTTCCCTTAGCAACTGTAAGACAGAAACTATTCTAAATTTATAAAATACAAAACCCAGCATTCCCACGTTTTAGATATTGACGTGAGAAAACACTGGGAGTTATTAGATTTATAACAGTCATCAGTGGTGCCAGCTGCCGAGTATCTGTGTGCATAGTCAGGATCTGTACAAGTGAGTATTTGGTTGGAATTAGAATTAGGATGGAAACCTCCCCCTTTCCCACATGCTGTGCCAAATCTGTGCCATGTGATGGCAGCATTGTATCAACCTAGAGGAGCAGAGCTGCTGAGAAGGGAATTATCTCCATTTTTCTTAAAATAAAATTAAAAAAAAAAACTCACCAAGCTCAACAGCCGAGAAAGAGTTCCTACAATCTGCAAACAGCACAAACAGATTTAACACTGAACTTTTCTACCCAATGGAAAATAATAGAAAGATGTGAAAATATTTGACATGCCATGAATATAGCGTAGGTTTACTACTGAGACAAAGTTGATAACTTGATGAAAAATATTTTCCCTAGTAATTATAATGATGAAGTGAACATGATATAAATGAATTACAAGATCAGAATATTACTGCTAATATATGTATTTCAGTAACAGGAATTTTTAAAGTGACAGGCAGATTTTTTTCACTGTTGAAATAACCAGTAATTAACCACTATTTGGATAGACTTTAAAGTGGAAACATCTGAAATATCCAAGGGCATCAGTTTTTCTGACACCTCCAAGACGTTTTAAGGAGCAGACAGTGCTGTTAAACTTTGGCACCTGTTGGTGTGGCAAGCAAGAGTTTCTTTAAAAATTCAGGTTTTAATGCTGTTTTCTTGTAAGAATTAAAATAAAATAAAATTAATATTGAATATTCCAGTTTATTCACTTAAACTATTCTTAAAATTCGTTTGCTGGTAAAAGATGTAAAAATTCCTCCTTCCCTCTCGAACTGGATTAACTCTCAGTTTGCTGAAGAGAGTGTGAAAGTGCTTTTCAAATCCACTCAGCAATGCTTTTACATACAATGCCTTTCTTTGGAGGGAGGGCAGTGTAGAGGCAGCCCTGAGCTTGCCGGAGAAAAACGAAGGATTGAAACAATGAATTTGTTATTTGAATTCTTCTATCCCTTGATTTCAGCAATATGCACATATGTGACACTCCTGCCTCTCGGTGACTGGGACTCTGGAGCTGGGAACCCATGGAAGTGGAAGCAGGAGGAGGATTCCTTGGTATCAGCTCATGCCCTCCCTTGCTTAGGGTCTTAAATGCATGGAAAGCTTTGTAGGGCTGTACTACACAGGGCTCTACAGGGAATAATCTCAAATTATACAGCACATAAAGTGACTTCTCATGAATTTTATAATTAATCTGTGGAAGCATATGCAAATTAAATTATATTGGAATTACAGAGGAATGTACTTTCTGAGAAATTCTATGGGATTTGTTTGGGGAAAGGAGAAAGAAGCACATGCTACAGGACTTGCATTGCAAGTGTTTAATTGTTTTTCAGATTTAAGGAGTTTTAGGTTGGAGACACACAGAGGGGAATCTCATGCCTACTGTCAAATGTTTTTATATTCTGGGATGCTCATGGGTAATATAAATTATGTATAAAAATGCATTTTATTTTTTTACTAAGGGCCAAAGGAAACATACCATACATATATAATTTTGAAAAAGTTTTCCTTGAAACCAATAGGTCATGCTGCATTTAAGCTTTTGTCACTGATGCCATAAACCAAATGTTAACTTTGCCAGTCATGTCAAACTACTAAGTTTTTAACCTAACAATGTAAAAACACTAAAGTACTTCTTTGGGATTAGTATTATTCCACACACCAATGAATTCTGTCCTGTCTCATTGCACTCCATGCTGTATTTCATAAAGAGAAAGAGTAAATCAGAAGAGGAGAAGATAATACCAGAGCAATTGATTTTTGAGTTATAGCAACTTATATCTCTCTGGTAAGAGTCATGCACTGAAGTGTGAATTGGCCAGAGGTTCCTTCTTGATGATCCAGTCACAGAATTGCTTTTCACTTTCATGTGGCCAGTCTAAGGTGAATAATGTTGATAAATTAATAAATAAATACCAGACTCGTGCATAAGCAGTTACTGTAGGAAAGGGGGTAGACATCTGGGGTTTTAACAAGGTAAAGAGACATTACTTTTTAGATTTCTGTTTTGGGTTAATCCTAGGAGATGTCCACTAAATATGCAATTTAAGATCATTCTAGTCCTAAATGAGTTATCAGTTTCATTGGCATTCCTCATGCTAAACAGGTGGGAAATTAGATTATTGTCTAGAACATGGCAACAAAAGTGTCTGAGTTTAAATTTGCTGTGACTCTGTGCCTAAATTAGAACAAACTCACTCTGTATGAGCTTTCTTACTGTTTACCCATAGAAGTGGAAATTAATTCCTAATATTTGAAATGCTTTGAAAGACCTCTTTGACGTGGGGGAAAAACACTGTGTATGAATAGTATTCAGAACTGAACATTTACCACCATTTTCCATAAAATAATTTTAAAACAGGTCAGAAGGTAATTGTGCATCAAAACACTAAAAGGTGTCTTTAATAGCCATTCTAGTATTAATTACTGGTGATTAAGTGATTGAAAAGTTTGGGAGGTAGATATTAAGTGACATAAGACATACATTTGACGAGATTCTCATTGTGATTAAGAACAATATTTCTTGAATTGTCATTGATAATCACCTAAAAATAATGCACTGCGTGATTTACTCTGTAGAAAGTGCCATTCACTGTCTGGATCTCCCCTTATTCTTACAATGAGGTTCCAGATACTTCAGTTTCAAATCAAATTAGAAGTTGGCACGTTGTGGTTTCTTGTGTTGTTTGTAACATTTATAGAATTTTTGTAATGTAAATTTAAAAAAATTAAATTCTAGGATTTTCTCTGGATTTGAGTATTGGGATTTTTTACTGTAATCTTCCACCAGGCAATGTTTCAAATGTGTACTGTTATGGGCATATGTTAAGTTTTCCTATCAGTGTTTCATATCTATCTTCCAAAACCTGGATTAAGAAGGCATAAAGAACCTAAAAGGTACTGCAGTCAGCTACAGCCACAACTAGTATAGACGGTTCAGTAAAAATCACATTAATGTTGAAACACCAGTTCAAATATGGCCTCTGTCAGAAGTCTGGGCTTCCACCTGTTTTTCATGACAATAGTGTAATGTCCTTTGCCTTTGGCTGGCTGATAATACTACACAAAATCTGGTGTCATTCTTCCATGTGTTACAGCAACAACTCTGACTCTTAAAAACACCAGGTACTGAATGAGATGGATTGGGGTGAGAAGAGAGTGAACTCAGGCTCAGAATATACAACTTGTTTTTTTTCTCTGACCAGAGGTTATTTTTACCATTTCTGTTACATAATTATCTTTTTCCTTCATCTAAACAACACTTTCTGGGTGAAAGTGGCAAGATATAACCTACTTATTGCTGTCAGATCAGAAATTGGTTTTTATTTTGGGACTGTAATTTTATTTTTAATCCAGTATGTTATTGGATATCAGAAGAAGAGTAAGGCTGGCCAGCAACTTTCATCTTTCTTTTCTGTCTGATTATGTATGTTTTTCTAGCCTTAATTACCCATTCCTGTCATGGTTGACAGTTTGGTTTCGAATGTGCTTCTTGTATGGTTGGTCAGTGCCAAACCAGAAGACACAACTCCTTTTCCCAATTCTTCCCACTGTAGCATAAGGCGATGGAAACCAAAATCCCACGTCCCTTGTTTTCCAAAGGAAAACCATGCTGAAATATTTCATTTTGTGTGTTGTTGATGTGCTCTGACTGTGTTGAGTGGCTGCAGCAAACTGTGAATGATGATGTGTGAAATGAGAAGTCCCTGTCCAGTGCACAGCAAGAATAGCACTCTGAGATCCTTGCCCCACTGCGCTGCTTGATATGCGCTTTTGTCTGCACTGTTTTATACCCAGATATGCAAGGCTGCCTTTTCAAACATTTGGTCAGATTCTTACCTGCATGACAGGGTTTTACTTGCTTAGCAGGTTTATGCAAATTTTTCATCCAAAACATTGCTTTGAAAAACTTTCCACATTTCATGTAAATTAAAAAAAAAAAAAAAAAAAAAAAGAGAGAGAAAAAAAGAGAGAACCTCAAACATCTTGCCTAGCCTCCCCAAAAGCATCCCTCATAACAGTTTGCTGCCCCTGACTTAAATGTGAATCAATTTCCCACCTACATTTGCTCATTTTATTTTCAGCTGCCAATTAATTATTGAATCTTTAGAGGATAGCCTTAAAACAACAGTAGAATCTTTCACGTTATCTGGTAATAATTTTATTTAATTTCCACTGGATCTTAACCAAGTTAATTTAAAGCATTTAGAAAACACAGTTCTTAGTTGATTTTTTATTCCCTGAGATATTGTCATCAAAATTTTGTGTTTTGACTTAAAAGTTATAGTGTCTGAAAATGATGCACACAAAGTATAAGCCTGAAATTTCAAACTGCTGCAATTGAATATGCAGATGGGCCAATGGTTGTTCACCACCTACTGCAAATGTTACTGAGGTAAATTCTTTGTTTAGTTACTCCTATTAAATCTGCTGTCCTTAAGTGGCTACTTCCTTGAAAGCATCATTGACTCATCCTTCACTCTCTTGTTTCACTTCTTGCAGCCTATAACTCAGCACTTTTGAAAATGGAGTAAAAAGAAATAACAGAGCTGCCTAAATAAGGTGAGTTACTGGAATCCAGATTTTCCAAGAATCTTGGACATGTATTGCAAGTTAGCATGCAGGCTGCCTTCATGGCCTGGACTAAGTTTTACAGGCTTTGCATAATCATAATTTTCTGTTCTGTCATTTGTCTTGGGCCAGCTACTTTGGTAGCACAAAATTGTCATTCAATTATTTTCTTCTTTTCCAAGAACAGTTCCTCTCCCTTCCAGGAGACCTGAGCAGTGAGACAGGGCAGGATCCATAGGGAGAAATCTCAATAATCCTAATCCTCAAATTAAATGCTGATGTTGGTATGGGTGTGTGTGTACCTTCAATGTCCTACTGTGTGCCTCATAACAAGAAATTTAAAATTAGAGGTGTCCAATAGGAACCTCTTAACTCCTCCTAGCTTTCATTTTTGGAAGTCTGCAAAACTCTTATGCTTTGTTCCAATTTTTCACTTGGTGTCATTTCTCACTTGATCTGTTGTCTGAGCTACCCAAAGCATGTCAGAGGAGTAAATCTTGAGAGAGCTTTCTGCTTCCAGCAATACAGAAATAATATGTTTCTTTGTGTTTCCTATAAGAGAAGGTAAACAACTCATTCCAGTGCTGAATACCTTAGAGCCAGTGACAATGCCTTAAGCCTGCCACTCCAGTATTTCATGTTGTAAGAAAGAATTATATTTTCACATAAATAGGTTAAATCCAGCTACCTGAGCTTTAACATCATTCCCCTAAAAGAACTTGTAATCTGTTCCATTTTTCATTTCATTATACTTTAAAAATAAACATTATTATTTTCTTTGAATTCTAATGTCTCCACAGATGCTTTTGTTCTTGGTGATTCTTGGACTCACCAAGAACCAGAGTGTATTGAAAATAATGAAGGAAGTAATATTTATAAGTCAAGGATAGCCCAAAGGAATCCTCTTCATGACACAGAGAAGATAGATGTCTAGAGGCTTCTGACATGACAAAAATAAATTTTTTTTTTCAAAGTTAGGTATATTGAGTCTAATGTATTCATTGCATTTTGATTAACAATTGGTTCATTACTGTTGCCTTTAAACCTCTTTTGTTGGAAACTGAGAAAGCACATGATATTAATAGGCATCTTTCACATAAAAAAGGTAAATCTGAAGTTTTCACGGAATGCTAAACCTACACCATTACTGTAATCTTGTACAGGCAATTAGAATGAATTAAAAGCATTGATTAGGAAAATCAAAAATCACAGTAATTTCTAGTTAGTATTTCCATCTCGAAATCATAAATCCCAGTGTGGTCTGAATTTATCTAGTTTTATTAACTTTTCATAATAAATTTTAAATTATTCTGATTTGAAAAATTTATTGTAATTGAATAATTTTTTGAACATTGTGCAGTGAGATTGCTGAATTCTAATCAATACTAAGAAGGCTTTCCATCAGGTTCCCTAGAGTACCTGCAGTATAACTAATAAAATTAAATATTGATGTCAGATGTCTTTTACAATGTGCATGGGATTTCACTCTTCAACAGCATTTTCTTTGGAAAAATGAATCTGCAGTGGTCCCTTGCTAAATACAGGCATGTAGCCTTCAAGACACGGGTAAATCTGTGATTCTGCTCCCTTATATCCACGTACTGTTAGATCTAGAAAAGGGAGCTGTGTTATTCACTCCAGTGCTCAGTTCATCTAAGGAACATGATGAGATGGTAGAAAGATTTGACTGTGTGTTTAATTTAGTTTATGTTTGGCACTCTGTAAACTTTTGCAGAATTAGGGTTTGCCTGCTCTTTTAATTCAATTCAAAACTTGCCTCATTTCCACTCTATATTCTAGATTAGAGGTCAGATTGTTGAAAGTCTTAAAGATCTGCAGCAGGCACTGTTGAGAGCTGTGGATATGTACAAAAAGGTAGCAAGTTTTTTCCCCTATTTTCTTCCTTAAGCCTCTATGTTCCAGATGATGGGTCTCTCCCTAGTGTGCACCCAATAAGGACACAACAGATAACTATTGCCAAAAGCTGATATTGTGAGTTGATTAATCAAAACCCCATTGATTTATAGTCTTTATGACTCTTTGGATATTCACTAAAAGCATTGTATGATCCCTTGTATAACTGATTTATGAAGTCTTTCATTCAATATGATGTATTAGGTACACACTATTCTTAGTTCTTATCATAAAGCACTGCATACCTGTTCTTTCATTCAATATAACAAACTACATATCCACTAAGTGCAAAAAGGGGTGGGGAAGCCAGGAACTAATTTATATAGTGAGTAAAGCATAGTAAATATTTATATTTCAATTTTTTTGCTTAGTTATTTTATTTACAAAGGCAGTGAGACAAGACACTTTTCCTATATTACATCATGGACTCATACAGATAATGCATTTAATGAATATAATTGTCAAGGCTATTGCTGTATTGTTTGTTTACCTTAGTGAAGAAAATAATATTTTAGCCACCAATATTTATTGGATTACTTCTGAATTCTCCAACCACCTGGAAAACATTTATAAAACCTTTATCATGTTAACCATGCCTTAAAACACCATTTATCTGCAACTCAGGTGTGGACTGAACATGTTAAGGGCAATGGGTTAGTATTCTCAAAGCTCACTATCAGGTTCACATCTACTTTTCAAAAATTAATTAAATCATCAACTGTTAATGTAAAATAAAATGCCTTTATTTCTGTAGCCTAATGATAAATCTGTAGCCTAGCATTAATTATATCCCATACAGCAAATTATGAAAAATAGCAATTCCCTGAAGTCTTTATCAAAGCATAACATAACATCTCGCAAAGGAATAATATATTATTCCATTTCATCTGGTAGACTCTCACTCCTCACCCCTCACGTATTGCAATGTATTCTATAACCTTTTCTTAGCTGTTTGTTTATTTGTGGTTTTGTTTAGTTGGTTTTGGGTTTTTTAGTTTGTTTGGTTGGTTTTTTTAGCAACCCCTTTACAATTGCTGACTATACATCCAGTTTAGAATCACAAATATGATATTTGGTGGCTCAGTTTGGAGCTTGCATCTACCTCCATAGCAGTGAACAAGGTAATTTCCCTTTCTTAGTGCCACCTTTCCTCAGGAATGTATTTTGGTTATCTACAAAGATAACACTCATGCACTGAAAGCAAAATAAAACCACATAGTAAAACAAGCCATGATGTCAGCTGATTGAAAGCATTCTTTTCTCATTTTGCTTTTTTATTATCATATTTTCAACTTGTATGAGTTTAAAACTTGTCCCGTCCCCCTGCTCCACCTACCCCCTCTTTCGTGGCTGATTAAAATTTGGGTTTAATGAGTGTCTTACTGTGACCAGTGCTGACCAGGTTCTCCATTCTGAAAACCATGCCCTGTGGTGGTCTTTTATTTTCTCTGTGTTTAGTCTAAGAAAAGGAAATTTGACTGATAGGATAGGAACACTTTTTTTCCCTATTTTCGAAGTCGAATTTCATATTTCTAGGCTAATTGTACTAAAGAGCCAGGATCAACTTGGTCTAACCATCAGGTGGTTTGGAAATCTTTTGAGTGTTAGCAAAATCAAATGCAGAGAAATTAAAAATATTCTTTTAAGTAAAAAATTCTTAGTATTTGAGGAGACATATGCCTCTTGCTGGAAAAGCTAGACTGCTTCTCCTCTTGGTGATGTATTTCTCACTGATAGGTACAGCAGATGGGCTCCAGTGGTGTGTTCTTGCTTGAAAGGGTTTGGTAAGCACGATGGCGCATCCAATGCCATTTTTACAATTGTCTTATATAGACTGCCAAGAGTAGTACCTGCCTCACTGTTGCTGTAACTGAGCAGATCATTGAGATCTTGAAGCAATTTTTTCAGGAAAGAGAATGACCAATCCAGAGAAATGAAGTTCCATGGCAGAGAACATAATAGAAATGGAGTCTTCTTATTCTCTTTTCCCTCCCTTGAGAGAGATGAATGAGAATCACATTACTCAAACCTTATTTTCATGTTTTTTTTCCAAGCAAGATACAGCATGGGAGAATGGGCAAATCAGCGGATTGTGACAAGTTTTGGAAGAAGCATTTATGATATGCATGGAAACATAAAAATCAGAAGAAAGCTAAAGCAGTGAAGAGAAATACGAAAGGAGAGAGGTGAAAAGGTGGAGTGGAAAAGGGTCTGAAGAGACAGAGGAGATTAAGATTTTGTAGAAAGAGACTAGAACAAATAAGCATGTAAGGGAGAATAAATTCATGGTACAGAAGGTTAGAGTTTACCTGTGTAAGGAGCCAGAACACAGGATGAGGAGGAGATAAAGGTTGCTGAGTAGACTGAAAAGAAATGGGATGATGTTGAAAGAAAATATTCTAGTAGGTACTTGTTAAAGCTACATACAGCATGCATGTTTTTTATTGTCATCATTCTACATTGCTGTCTTTATTAAGTGAAAGTGAAGGGAATTGTGTAGCAGGAAAGGTGGCATACAGCATTACTATCAGAGACTAGAAAGGAACTGAGGAGGAAGAAGGAAAACAAAGCAGAAAGTAAAGAAAAGGTGATAGGATGAGAAGAATGGAGATGAAGGGCAGAATTCAAGGACTGAGAAAGAACAAGAACAGGTAACTCTTAAGAGCAGCAGCAAGATCCACTTTATGCATACAAACATCGGCTTTAATGATAATCCTAAAATGCACACGCAGACTTTGCATACTTTGCATTTATGCATTATTGTGTATTATAGTAAAAGTATATGTTCACTGTAATAACTTGAAAGTTTTAAAATGAAATATAATGTTTAGCTATGAACTACTATTTATTTGTTTGTTTGTTTGTTTAAATTCTAGGCATTGAGTTTCATACTGGAGAGTTTAATTTCAAAGTGAAACAGAGAAACAGTACTTAATACCACAAAAAATGGAGTAATGAATAAATATAAGAATAATGGAGATATGTTAAAATCAGGGTAGAGGTTTTGATAGTTTGATTTCTGTTATAATTGTGTGAAGATAAAGTGACTTTTTCTCTCTTCTTTTAAATTTGTAAGTGGTGATGTTTTAATGATTTCTGTACTCTGAGAAACTGCACTTCCAGGAGGCACATAAGAACTGAGCCAGATATGGTGGCCTGCATGCACAGATCCTCACCTTGCATACACTGAGATGAGGCTGTGTGAATTAAAGAGCACGGCAAAGGAGCAAAATACTGCTGCTCTACATGTCTGGAATTGGGAAAAATAGAAGATGATAATGTTTTATGTGCAGTTTTCTATCCATGCAAGCTGCTACCTAGAAAGCAAACAGCTCATGGAGAGTGTTGTTTTCCCCTTCATAGCTGGCAGTTGCCTTTGTTCAAATAAGCCCAGAAATGTTTGCAATAAAGGCAGGAATACCCTCCAAGAACTTGCTGAAGGATACTCAGTAAATCTTTCAGTCAAGCCTCAACATCAGCAACCACAAACAAAGGGTACCAGAAGATTCCTCTTAAACAGGAAGAATGGTAAGTTTAGATACTGAGGTTGCTTTCTTAAAAATTCTGAGCAAATAAAGTAGTCTTAGCAGAAAGTTCCCAGTTATGGATTACCTATAAAAAGAATAAAAGAGATGAACACTGAAGGTTTTTCATGGCTGTAAACAAATAATTTGTGAGCACACTGTGCTCAGACCACAAATAGAAGCAGGAATTAGAAGTGCCCCTAGCTGACCAGCATATACATATATCATTGGTCTGGTGTAATGAAGATTACCTGATAAAGATCACAATATGACAGTTTTCCTTTTGCATTGGCTGCTGAACAGCCAGAAACTGTTTTCTGCGGCCAGCCAACTATTGATCCAACTCCCTCCTGTCAGTGATGCAGTTAATGGGAATTCCACAGGCAAATAAAAGCTACATTTTGTCTTCATTTTCATCTGAAATATGAGCTGGTCCTTTGTACTCTAGACAGTCATTTATTACTCATTTTCCTTTATTGATGTTTATGAGCTGAAGCATAAAATGATTCTCAAATGTAGTTTAATTGAGGCAGCAGTTGACACTGTGACCATGATTACTGCTGCACCATCAGCTGCATTAAATCCATGAATCAAGGTTTGCTTTTCATTGGTCTTTGAGGCAGCATACGGTAGAAAGTATCCTTAAAATGCAACTGTGCTGTAGCTGGAGAAATATGTCGATTTGTCTTCATAGGGACTGAGGGGGAAAAAAGTGCCCAAAGTCCTTAGCAAACATCAACAGAGCAGTAAAGTGTTTCTTATTACTTTACATTCAAAGACTCCTACCATTCCCCTACCCTGGGTCTTAAAACTTATTTGTAAAATAGTCTTTCTTATATGCTTTTTTAATATTTTTCTCACTGAATTATGAGCAGCAAAATGAATAGAAGGAAGAGCTGCCATACACAGCAAGAGGGGAAGCCAAGACACTCAATTCATTTGTAAAATGGTAAGGACAATCAATACTGTGGGGAAGTATTTTTTATATGCAGTTATTAACTCATAAGCTACAGTATATCTCATCTCATTTCAACAACAGCTGAGGTCTCCATTTCCCCCTGGAGACCCCTGCAGGTCCCATTATGAGAATCATAAATAATATGTGCTAATGAGATATGAATTGATTATGTTGGAAAAGCTGACATTTTCATCCATCATTCTAAATGATGTTTAACAATGGATTACCAGCCAGTAATTCCTCTGATATGAGATTAAATAAAATAGCAGGCTGTTTCAGCAGGCTAGCTCAAGGAGATGGCAATAAATCTGCTCAATTACTGTATTACCAATCCGTTTTTCACTGCTAAGGATATTATTATTTCATTTAGACTTGTTCATGCATCATAGATTATTTTATTTCAGTCAGTCAATGGGAGAAACTGCAGTATTTTATTCACTGAGCTGCAAAGAACTGGGCTTTGATAGAGTACAGTATGCGCTACTCAGTGGGCCTCCAGCGGATAGAATAAATGCTACTGAGCTCCTATCAGATCAAAAATACATTGTGAAATCCACATTTCAGAAACCAGCATTTTGTTTTCAACCTAATTTACTTTACTTATCTGAAAAGTCTCAACCGAAGGATACTGCCTAAAAAGCTGATCAATTGAAACAAAATTATTGGCTCCTCTAAGATGATTTGTACTTCACCTTGGTCCTGTAGTATATTGAGAATTAGATCATTCAGACTATCCTTTGGCCTGGCAAATTAGATTGCAAATAACTGTAATACAAATGATCCTTTTTTTACCCCTCTGCTCAGGAAGGAGAGGAAAAAAATAAAAAAGCATGCAAAGTTTATTATCAAATGCCTATCATAGAGTTATTTCCTTTGACAGCCTGATCTCACAGTCTTTACAAGCTCCCCTTCCTTCCAACAATGTCTAATGCTTTGCACTTCATTCAGCACCCATTGTAGAAATCCAACACAGAGTTTTTAGTAACTGCAGCATATTCTGAATAGCCTGGGGCATGCTCAGTGTCCAACCAAGGCACCTGGATATGGGAGATCTTGAGTTTTACCCACCTGCCCTGGTCTGCAAATTGGTGCAGCAGCAGGTGGTTTGTGGCCAGCAATCCTACATCACCAATGAGCCCTGTTATTTTACCTGCTGTTTTTCTGTAAAAAAAGAAGAAAAAATTGATATGATTATTCCTCCCCTCTCTAAACACTGGGAAGGCCATAGCCTTGCAATGCAAGCAGTAATCCATTCCTTGCAGAGAGGTACCTACTCCAAACCTGATTCTTAAGTTCCTCTCCACAGACCCTATCCCTTTCCTCTACTGATGGGACTCCTCAGAGGAAAATAAGGTAGGCTTCTCTTCAAGACCAGGACTTCAGAATCAGTTATACTTTAACTGAGGAAAGTCTGTATGAAGTGCAGGAGTTGGGTGGGAGAGGAGAATTGCATGGAACAGAGTTTATTTTTTCTTATAGTTTTATCACTCAAGGGTCAGCTGAGAAGTGACAGGTGCTGAGGTGCAATGGAAAATATGCTCCAGGTGTAAGTTTTGTCCTTGACTAATTGTTTCTCAGCCCAGCAGGAAAACTTACCTGATAGACACGTTGCAGAATACTGTACCTCTGGAAGCATAACTCTGTGTATAAATGCAGTGCTGGACTCCAGCTCAGCACTAAGGGAAGCAGTAAGGGGGTAAGTGTGGAAACGTCTTTGAAAAAACCGTTTGACACTTAGACAAAAAAACAAGAACTGCAGGAAATTTTGGGGGAAGAAGTAGAGCTAAACCTGAAATGCCATTATCTCGCTGTGTTGACTAACACTACCCATTAAAAAGAGGTTTAGTAGAATTAGACAACAGACCTGGAAAGATGACAGGGATCACATAGATATGGAAATACTTGTGTGCTAAGAGTACTGAATAGAATAAACCTCTTCAATTTGGAAAAGACTTCTTAAAGAGAAAGAAGATATTATAAATCTAGAACAGAGGAAATTTTTTAAAATTATTGATCAAAGAATAGGTCATCCAAAGAAATGGTTGAGCAATTTTCAAAGAACCAAAACATAAAAAAAATCCTCCCAGATTTAGATTGTTTTCATCTATTGTTTTCTGTATATCAAAATGTAACAGAGATTAAATTATTCAATGAATAATATCTCCCTCATGTCTTAAATACAAAAAAAATCCATGTCAAATAAAGGTATTTCCATAACAGAATATCTGAATCTTTGAAGATATCTTAGTTTTCTCATAAGGATCATATGAATGAAATAACATCTGTAGCATGCTTATGAGTTCTGTTTCATCGTATTAACATACTAGATAATAAGGAAGTTTTGTCATCAGACTTCCTTGCTGATACCTACTTCTGTTTTCCCTGTATAATGAGTACTGCTTCTTTCTTACCAGCTTTGCCTGAACTTGAATATAATTTTATCAACCTTTCCAGATTTTTGTTCTGTGACCAGATTTTTGACACACAAGCACAAGGCACAGAGGATGTGTCTGTTGCTGTTTTTCAGGTGTCTGCATGGCAACTGGCATTTTTGCCATAACTTCTTGGGATAAGTGCTGGATATTTGAAAAACTATTTATGAGGGGTTTGTTTATTTGGATTTGGGGGTTTTTTGGTTGCTTTTTTAAAATCTAGTTTTGTATTTCAATATCCAGGACTTCCATAAGAATAGGTGAACATTAAAAAGTGGCAGGGCTTTGAAAACTGGCAGGTTTTCTATCCAGTAGGACAGACCTATCCCTGTATTCGCTTTATTATTACAGTTGATGAACATTGACACAGTGACTGCTAACGTGATTAACTGTATTAACTATTCTGAAAAGATAGTAATAATTGCCATTTAGGCTGAAGATTTTACTAGAGTTGTACATCCTCAAACTGTCAAGGTGTTTACACTTAAGTCAGTCACATTTCATTAGGCAATGTTATGCTGCCACTAAATTTCAGGAATTTTCTGTAAAAGTGAGTAGGTTTTTAGGGATGACTTTATTAGTTTTTATTATTATTGCGATTTTAAAGTAAGATGCTTTTTTCAATTTATGCATTTTGAAGCTCAAGAGGCAGGAGAAGCAGAAGAGGCTTTTGGCACTCAGTCACCTCCTCAGGATGGATATAGTAGTCAGTGAACCTTAAGTGATTAATCTTGAGCCTCTATGAAGTAAAATCTTGTACTTCTCAGAACACGGTCTTGGGGTAATACAGAATATTTTGTCTTTCACTTAGAGAGAAAGAAATAATTTCTGCCACAAAAAAACTGATTGGGTTCTAAGGCTAAATGTATAAAAGTACAAATCCTATAATCTGAGACCTGAACTTTCATAGTTGGTTCTATGATGGCACTGAGAGAGTTAAAAAATTTTAATGGCATAACAAATCATGGTGAATCTCAAGCCATACTGCAAAATTCCTGCCTATTTTCACTGAGAACTCTCTCTTATGTATAGCTTAAAAGTTGGTGACATATTGGCATGCATAGATGTGCACAAATGTGATGTGTCATGTCCTGGCAAGATGATTCCCAAGTTAGTTCAAGCTAACTGCTAACTATTTAACCAATTTTTAGAGACTTTTTGTGAAGTCTGATCTAATACAGACTGAAGTGGTAAATCAGGATATACAATTATGATGGAGACATGAGCAAATCAAGTTGTGACATTTGAGGTTTAGTCACTCAGAGCTGAGCTGTCCTGTGCACATGGTGCAACTGAAGGCCTTTACAACAATTAGAGCACTGAATTAGAGGCAGAATTTACCTCTAATGTGTCTCTAAGACCTTTGATTCCAAAACTGCTTGATCATGCTCTTCAAAGCACATCTGATACAGGGCCACAGAATAAAACCCTTTAAATAGTTGTTGGCAAAAAGCTAATATGCATACAATATGATGTAAAAATAAAGTCAAATGACAGAGTCCCTGGAGATTAAAAGCAAATCTCGTAATTTCACAGGATTCATAACCGATCCCAGTGGCTATAAACAATGGTTTATACAATAGAACTATATGAATATTTAAATATTTTCTATCTGCCTGAACAAAAACTGTTTAAAAGATGCCAAATACTATTTCTTATTATAGTTTAAACTGTAGATGAATCTGTAAACACTAAGAGTGACTTCAAGCATGTTACAAGCCAAGTTTCCTCATGGTTTTAATGGGTAACTTATTTTTAAGGAAATTTTGCATTGAAATGGTGAGTTCTTTCAGCAATCTAGTATAAACAAACACAGGATATTAATGTTAACAGCCAAAAGCCTCAGCAGTGGTGTTTTCTTAGTAAGAATGTGAGTGTTTCTACTAAAACTCAGAAGTCCTTACTAGTGGTATGGGAAATACAGACAATGCACCATCAAAAGCAAATCTTGGGTCTATGCAGGTTATAACAATGATACTGATGCCTTTCCTCAGTGTTTATGCACAACTATAATGTTCATCAGTTCATGCCTTCTTGCAATCATTTCAAGCCCTTTCAGCGTTTTGTAAATCAAGAAACACAAGCCTTGAATACCAGAATTGGATTAATTGGCACATATGTTTGTTTGTTTTTTTTTCATTTATCAATTTTTCTTCCACATTTTAAGCTTGAGAAGCTCATCCACACGGATGCATAACTGGATATTTAAAATGTTTTTCATTTAGCCCCCACTCTTTTAGTGACAATATTTCATCACCTTCTGGGATGAGGAAAGAAAATTTTTCCATTTTTCAATCCTTATCATCATCCTAAAACTGAGATGTGCCTGCTCAAGTCCCTTGCACTCTCCACCACACCTCTGAGCAGCTCCTCAGTTCTATGAACCTCTGTCTGTCTCCCCTTTCTGGAAGTTTTCTCCCACAGCAGCAGGATCAAAGGCAGGTTGTTGCATGGCAGATGTTGCTGTGTCACCTCCTTCTCCTGCTGCAGAGGGAACTCCAAGGACTCTGCAGTAGCATCTGCAACTCATTCACATCCAAAGCAACACAGGAGATACTGAGTGGGAAGGCTGAATTTCTTGCAACAGGTATTTGTCCCTCAACTGCTCACTGCAAACAGACACACTCTAAAAGAATGAAACTTTAAAGCAGGGAAAACTACTAGTATTTTATGACCAACAATATTAAGCTTTTCTCACCTCTCTTTCCTGTTTCCAGAAAATATTGGCCCAGTAGAATTGCTTTGTTACATAAAGGAGTTGTTAAGGATTTTGGAGATTTTCTGCAATAAGATTTGTGGGAATCCATTCCTGATGTAAAAGTTGATCCTAGCTGATCAGACTTTTCACTGAGCAACTGCTTCCTGTGGCCTGAAGGCCAGACTGTCATATCTATTTTCCTCTTCTAAATTAGTATATTATGAGTGTGTTAAAAGACTGTATTAAATAACCTTAAATTCTGTAGTTCTGATAAAAGATTCTGTTTTAGTAATAGCAGCCGTTATAAGTATCCAGGCAATAAAGCACAGTGAAATCACAGACATAAAGGAGTCATGCCTCTGAAATAAAGACTATATTAAAAATAGAAAGGAAAAAAAGATTAGAGATTTATTGCACAATCCACAACAAAAATTATTTCTTCACAGTTTAATGATGATTGTCGGTTAGCACAGCCATCAATATCAGATTTACAATAAAACATCTGGGGAACACATACAGAAATAAACATATTCAAATAGAAAGAGAGTAATTTGTGAACATACTCTGTCATCCAGACCCAAAACTGGGTTGCTTTGTGGTATCATTTTATTTCTTGCTTGCTTGCTTTCTTTTACACAACTGAAAGTTGGTTCAGAAGTGCTGAGATGGGGTAGAGGTCAGAGATCATATTTCCTTTGCCATTCACATATTTTGTGTCTGGAACTGAGAAAAAAAAAAGTGCAAAAAATACAAGGTTAAAATTTTCTCATGTATGCCAGGGATATTATTTTTCATGAGGAACTTAATGTTGATTCCCCATCTCCCTTCCCTTTCCCTGGCAGAACCGTGGCATTGGGGTCTGACAGCCGCCACGTGTGTTTGACGTGGCTGTAAACTCATGCCCTCCCCTCGCAGCTGTTTCTGTAAACACGTGTGAATAGTTGTCCTCCTGTGCCTTGTGCTGAGCAAGCCCTGCTTTTCTTGGAGCCTGGCCAGCAGCTGATGGCAAGGCAGTGTGTGTGGATCCATGTGCACCGTGTGCCCCCAGCTCACCCCGAGGCTGCAGCCCTTGGCCACGCGCCTTCCCCTTTGGGCGCCGGGGGCCGTATCCACTTCTCCTGCTGCAAGGCAGGATTTCACTTTCCAGAGGATGGAGAAAGCTGCAGGGGTATCACAGTTACAGGGCATTTGGTTGTGCCCTCATAATATTAAAGCCCTGTAGCTTTCCAACTCAAGAAAGTTTCACTTGTTTGGAATTCCTCTCAAAATCCTAAATGCGTGCATGTGTGTGTGTGTATGTGTGTAAAATCCATGTTTCATCTAGTTAGCATTGCTGGTTATGCTTTTTCTCCATTATTGTGATTTTATAGAATGAAATGCTGCAAAAAAATAAAAGGGCTAATTTAAGAGCAAATCCACCCTAAAAAGTAAAAATCAATCTCTCTCTCTCTTTGCACAGAGAGCCCAAGGGAATAGAATACAAGGAATCATGGGTATCTTGCTTCTAGTTTTTGATATATGTTCTGATGTGAAAGATTAATGGTTTTCTCTTGGGGATAAAGGATTGCAAGGTCCGAACAGCCAGAAGTTTGTGTGTCTATTTATCTAATGGCAAAGAGTACAGAAGTCAGCCATGGGCACCTTTTCCTTGACAACAAATGACAAATAAGCCATTGTACCACAATGCGACCATTGCTTAACTTCTTCTGAAGGTAATTTACAGAAGGCAGAATGAAAACGGAGTACATTATACTTTCTGCTGAGTCGACCCAAATTTGACCCAGAAAGCTCTAGCTAAATACTTTTTTGAAGTCCTAATGAGTAATCAAATAGTTTTGGTGATTAAAAATGTGTTGCTAAGGCCAAATAGACGGCTGTTTTACTTGTCATCCTTGGGCTTGGTTCCTTTTCCTCTGGTTACACATTGATCCTTCTCAGAAACTATATGAGAATGCCAAAAGTCTATCCATTATTTGGCTGCCACACAGAAGAAATGAACAAACCAAGGAACCCTGACTTCTTGGAGCAGTGACTGTGGATGGTCTGAGGTAATGGGTAATCCTTTCCCTTCCACATTTCTGGGTGGTTATAAGAGTATTTTCTATACCAACACTTCTATCTGTTACAACAGTTATTCATGCAGATAGCTCTGCAATTTGCTTTACAAACAGCTTAAATCAGTGAGTAGCTAAAAATACCTGAATAAACTATAGCAGATTTGTCTTGAGAAAAGCAATCAAATTTATGGTAGAGATTTTAAAAAGAAGAAAGATCTACAAGGCAAATAATTTCTATAATATTTATTACAGTCAAACTGTGTACCTAGCCCTAATAATGTATTTGTGAGAGCATTAGCAAAACCATAATCTGAATCTGTAGTGGTGAAATGAAAATTTTAAACATTCTAGTGACCCACACAAATTAAAAAAAAAAAAGGAAAAAAAAAGTCTGCAGTATTTGGTACCTATTTCTAGAACCAACTTTGGTGTAAGTTAAACACCAGCACCAATGACCTGAACCCCCTATCAAAGAGCAGCAGAATGGAGTGATTCTAGTCAGGATATTGAACTCATGAGCTCTCAATGAATGCCCAAACACAGCCTGGCACCCAAACTAGTTACTTAATGGAGTGTATAGCTCAGAAGAGCTGTACAATTCTGTCTATAGTGTCAGTACATGGAAAAAATTTCAATTCTAAAAAAATATGCCTTATATAAATGAGAAATGATCTACTCAAACCTAAGGATGATACGCTACATTTCCTTCACAATATTAATTTGAAATGTTTGGCATGTTTATTTTACCTCTACCCAGCAATTAAAATAAAAAATAAATAAAAATATCCTTTCTCCTCTTACAGACAAAATACAATTGTTTAAAACATAGATACTAGGACATGTGCACATTTTATTAAATTACCTTGAAAAGAATCAAAAGGGAACACTCATCAATAAATCAAGTTCCTGCCCTGATAAATTCTGGAAAACATCTGTAACCAGTGAAATTCTCATTTTTACCTCTGGTAAGATGATATGCTGTATCTAAACCAGTGAAGTGGTTGTTCATTGTATGTGCTACCTTCACAGTGAGAGTGAATGCTGAGGGAAGAGCCTGAGTTTGAGATCAGAGCTGTCCGAGTACGGAAATTGCTTATCTTGCATATTTTATTTGTTTGATCCTCTTAAGCTGTTTGACCTTTCATTTCATTCTGTGGTGGGAACCTCTTTCCCAATGTTACCCTAGTAATCAGCATTTACTGATTTGAATAACAATGCCAGTTCAGCATTGTGAGGAATTGCATACACCTATTCAGTGGTGCACTGCAAACTCTTTTTCTATGATTCACAACAAAGTGTGATAATTAATCTGGTTTAGGCAGCTCTAGGAATATATCATCAAACCCAGGAAAATAGAAAAGAGCAAATAGATGACAATCTAGCCTTTAGCTCATTTTTATGGAGATGGAAGTGGACCATAGCAAAGGTCAAATTCAAGGTCAAGATGGAGACCATTGAAGAAGCTCTGATGGGGCTGGTTCTTCCTGCAGGTCCATTCAATCTACCCAGCCAGGTGTATAAATAGACCCCTTCAGCTGCTGGCCCAACCAGCCTCTTCACATCACAATCAGCAGACAAGCACAAGCAATTTACTGCCGAGATCATTTCAGAGATATGCTACAAAAGGCACAACATAAGTTGTTAAACTGAAGAGTTAAACTGGAAAAAACTTTGGCTATAAAAATATTATCTGCTTTTTCTAGGCAATCCCTAGTGTTAAATTAATGGCACTTATTAAGATTTGTTTATACATCAAGTAGTACTTTAATAACTAGTTAGGTCAGGCTTTTAATTATTATCTATTTTTACTTTATATATGTTTCATAACTAGATTTGTCGGTGTTAAATTTTATCCAGCAACTTGAGATGGTACAAATTAATTGCAGGCTGCTAATCCAGTAGTGATTTGAGCTGAGAATTTTTTACACTACCTATTTTATTACATTAATGGTCCAATCCCGCTGCTACCAAAATTAATAGGAAAATCTCCCACTGATTTCAGTGAATTCAGGTTGTAGCCCAAATTGTAAATAGTAGCTACTCATTTTTTTCTCCAAAGAAGGCAATGTAGTGAATGGTAGACCAACTTATCAACAAAAATCTCTTTGAGTAATAATATGATCTGTTGTGCTTATATATTAGAACTTCAAATTCTGACTTCTAGCCATGATGCTTTCAAGATGGTTGTCTTAACTGAAACAGAGGGGAAATGGGTTATTCAAAATGATACAGTCAAACCTAGTCAAGGTCATATTTCACTGTGTGATAATAAGTGTTTAAAACAACTCATGCTGTATTAAATCAGCAGGGTAAGTTATAAAACAAGTATAATTTCAAATTGAAAGTTAGTGCAGATGTTAGTCAGGTAAGTGCAGTAATTCTAATGGTGCTTAACACTGCCACTATAATTAACAATCCATTGTTATTTCCAAACACGTTTAGAGGTTTAGTACGTAACCGTTCAAAAATGGAGACAAGATGATGTCTTGCAGGGGTATTTTTAAAACAAATATATTCATTGAATTTTTAAAGTAGTTTAAATACATCACTTATGATTGTGTGGGAGACAGCATTCCTGAGATTTTGAGCAATTTCTTCAGTCATTTCAATTTTTTTCCTCTTCCTGTTCTTCATGTAACTCTACATTTGAGAAATACCTGTGTCTGAACATCCAATGAAACAGCAAATGGTTTTGTATAATTTTCCCTGCCACCAATGCTAAATGAGTGATCATCAGGCATTCTGTTTCCTACTGTCATGTATAGAACAAAAGCTTACTTTTCAGACAGCTTTTTTTCCCCACAAACATTATTTCTATTTCTTTGTACATGTACTTGTCCGTATAGAAATTTTTTTATATATGGCCTGAGTATACAGTAGGTGACAATACTATTTTTATTTGCTTAGAATGCTTAAATGACAACTTCAGTGAGTTCAAATGGGGAAGTTTTATAGCTGTTTCCTAAAATTAAGACTGAACATCTACACTGCAGGATGTGAGTATTCTGTTCTTAGGTTCAAATACTATCCTCATTTAGGTGTATCTGAGCTCCCTCCAGTAGTGCATTAAGCAATCTGACTTAACATCTATCACATGTAGTTCAGGCACTCTCTCATCTCCACCCCAGGGAGAGAACTCTGTGCCTAGTGGCGTGTTTTGTTTTTATTTTAAATGTCCAAAGAAAGTGGGTAGTGTTAATGGCATCAGACATCCATTTCCTTGCAATTAGCTGTCTGTGTTGTCACAATGCCCTGCTGCCTTTAAATGCTGTGGGCGAGGGAAGAGAGAGAGAAAAAGGATGTGTTCATAAAATTTCATTTCAGGCCTATTTGAAACCCTCCCCCCACATTTTTTTTTTAATTTAGACATATAATCTAGAGCTACATGTAATTTGTTTTTTCTAAAAAAAAAATTCCACAAAATGTTGATTCATGTTGCCTGGGATATTTTACAAATTCATGTTGAACTATTTTTGATTAGTAAAAACTTGGCAAAGAATAGCCTTTGTGTTTCAATAGAATCTGTTTATATTTAAAATATCAGTTTTGTACGGCAGGAGAAAACAGTGTGACTCCTGCAATTTCCTCCAGTGTGGGGACTGGGTGTAATCAAACAGATGGTTTTCTAAAAGGATGCTATAGAAGAGCAGCATCTCCCAGCTGGCTGAGGCATAGCCATTTCGGAGTCATGTAGATTCAGTGGGATATGGCTCAGGCATGCAGAGCCTGAGTTTCCCACTCAGTTTGATGGTTTTCAGAGTACCTCTTGCTGCTTGTCTTCTTTCAATAATGCTTTTGCCTTGTAGTATAATTAATTACTCTTGTAAATGTTTTGAATTTTAATTCTTTACTGTATTCATTTTCTCATTGTTTCACTGTGCATTTTTTACCTTTTGCACTTGTAACATTGGCCTTTGCCAGAGCATGTGTCCCAAATAGCACCTGTGATTTAATCCACTGTGCTGCCAGGAAGGTACAGTCTGTGGGCTCATAACTTAGATGCAGAGTGTTTTCTGACATCTGCTGGGGACTCTTCATTGGCAAAGAGCTCAGAGGAGCAGAGGGCACACCTCAACAGCCTTGTGGTTTCTAACAGGACTAAGTCCTTGGCAATGTTTATATACAGTTATCTACTTTTTTTTTTTTCTCCTTTCCTGATTATATGGAAGCTCTTTATAAAAAGCATTTTGATTGCACCAAAGTGTAGCTATTATAATCGTGCACAAGAACTGGGGGGGGCAGCATATAATGATAGATATTTTTCATCATGGATGAGCTGCAATCATCACAGTATGCACTTCCTCTCATCTATATAGCATGGGGAAGCTCACTGTGTAAATTCTAAGATGGTATATTAAAAGGAAATATTTAGGGATGTAGCAGTCGATGAAAAATAAATTGGAAGTATGCTGAGTTAACGAGGGAATGACTTGCAGCTCTTTTAAGTGTGACATGCTTTCAAAGAGAGCTGCCACAAAATAACCTTTCAGCCAGAAATTTAAATTTAAATTTAAATTTAAAGGTTTATAGTCCGTGGTGGTGTAAACAAAGGCTGTGTTTAAACTGGGACCCTGAGAGCATCTAAGTTTCTGAATGTCCCATTCCCCTCTATTGCTGCATGCCAAGCTTGTTTTCAGGAGGTTCCAACTATGCAGCATCCACTTGCTTGTGATCTCTTTGAAGAAGGTATCAGAGGCAGAGGGGAAAGAAGAGGTGGAATTTCTTTCCTGGATGGTCTCTTGGGCCCAAGCAGTGCAGGGATCTAAATACTCCAACTTCTCAAGGCTTGTCTTTTAAATGAAGCCAGAAGTGGTTACCAGCTCCTGTGATTTGGGTTGCACTGCCTTGTTTAAAGATCCTGTTTTGGCTTCCTGACTCCTGGCACTGTGTCTTTCAGAGGATAGGGAGAGAGTGCTGGTTTTCTGTTTTGTAAATGAAATGGAACAGGGCTTTCACAGCTTGAGCAGGGCATGAAGGCCAGGAAAGGCTTGCTACAGACCCATTTAACTGAGTTATTTTCTTGTTCTGGCGTGCTTTGGGACTTGTATCTTTTGGCACTATCACATGCAGCTCTCAGGAGTGCCAGAGCTGGAGTCCAAGATCTAAAAGATTAATTCTGCCTTTAGGGAAGGTGACTGGTATACCAGGGCCACAGCACTGCAATAGTTGTAAGTGGACACTTGAATCCAAAATTATTCAGCACTAAGAAATCTGTATTATGATGGCAAGGCTCCTGACATGCTCCAGTCCATGGTCTTGGCTGAACTGCCGTGCATCTGCCTCTGCTCATCCATTCTCCTTCTTAAAGGGAGTAGCACACCTTAAAGAGCTCCTCCCATCCAGCTGCAGGAGGGTGGAACTCTTCCTATTCTAACCAGAGACCTGTCTGCCAGAAGCTGCAGCAGAACAGCTGTGCTCTCTGCCTGGAGCTCTGACATTCCCATTAGACTGGAAATTTTGGTGGTGCTAGGGGTAAGAGTAAGGATTGTTGGTCCTCTGGCTCCTCACTGGCATGGACCTCAGCACAGCAGCTGAGCTATCATCCACTATGAAGTTGGAGTTTTCAGAAGAAATATCAGGTTCCTTTCCAGACCACTTGCACCAGAGACTATCAGCATCATCCTTTTTTGGGGAGGTGGGGAGGAAGAGCTACTTCAGTATTTTGAAATGTTAAAAGGCTGCTCTGAACACACATTGCTATTTAGACATGAACTAAAGGCAGTCCAGGAAACCCAGTGTACTCTGAGGGACAGCAGATTTTGATTCCTTCACCTGGAATTCAAACAAGTAGCCTTCATCTCCCAGAAAAGTTGCCTGAATCCTACAGGATTATATTATACTGGTCTTAGGTCGTCAGCTATTGCAGTAATCTAAATAATCTAAATCTCAATAAATCCACAGGCCAGTAGAGGAGAGTGAAAAGTACGTTGATAACATTGTTTCACACAGCCCTTCTTTGTTTAATGAAAGAATTGTTGAGCAATCACTGACACTTTTTGACATATTACTTATGCAGTGAAAGTCTTATATAAAATGCAGAAACAGACCAGAAAGTAAATAATAACCTGAGTTCCTTTGTCACTAATCAAATGCTGTTCTTTCCACTTACTTTTTCTTTTTTTTCTTTCTTTTCTTTCTTGCCCTTTTTTCATAATATTCTTCAGCCATAGTCTGTACAGTAGAATACATTCAAGTAAAAAGATAGCTACAGATTAGTGTCTAGAAGACAAAATACGAATGTGAGTGTTGAGGATCTAAACCAAAACCCACTTTCACTTCCTGCTACTTTTTAGAGTAGAAATAGACATCATTTTTGCTGCTTTGGAAAAAAGAAACCACTTGCACTGTATTTTGGGTAGTCTGAACTTGATCACACTTAGTCATACTCTGGGAGTAGCAACTAAGCAAACCTATCAAGAGTGAGGGGCAGGGGAGCACCTTTCTCTCAGAGCCTCTCTGGCTTTTGACTCTGTATGCTGTTGCATCCTAAACTAAAATCCTTCATTAGGCTTTTAAGGCCTGTTACAGAAATGGATGTGGAGTTATGGCAATAAGTGGTGTGGACTAGTATCTGCGGAGTGAAACAATTTGTGCTGAGGATGTCATGTCTGTACTATACACATTTGATGGATTTTTGCTTCGGTCACAGTCCCATGGGCTGAAATCCTATTTGCATTTAGACTGCATGAGGTCCCCTCTTTGAGCACATCTTAAAGCTTGGTTTCATCTGAAAGAGGCCTCGTTCCTGTGTTCAGGGAGTGCTCCAGGATGCAGGCAGATGCCTGGTAAGGGTGTAGTCGAGGGATTCAGCTCAAAAGCACATTCCTCATCCAAACTCAAACACAGATACACTCAGCATAAGATAATGCACAAACAAGAACTGGCAAAATTTGAAGAAGTACCTAAACAGTGTGTGTATATAATCTCAAAAAGTCCAGTAGCAGTCACACAGCCAATGCATGCAGGTGCTTCTTTAAGCACAGTGGTATTTTTAGAAAATCAGGTCATAATTTCCTACATGTAATCTGTTGCGGAGGAGATTTTGAACTAAAGTCCTAATCCAATATCTGAATTTAGCTACAAGAATATCCTTGCTTATTTGGTATTCCGTTTTGAACCTTACAACCTGGGTTTTAGCAAATGTTCCAGATTTCTTTCTTTCTTTGATTGCACCAAAGTGTAGGTATTATAATTGTGCACAAGAGCTGGGGGGGCAATTCTTTTTCTTTCTTTCTCTCTCTCTTTCTCTCTCTCTTTCTTTCTTTTCTCTCTCTCTCTCTTTCTCTCTTTCTTTCTCTCTCTTTCTTTCTCTCTTTTTCTCTTTCTCTCTCTTTCCCTCCCTCCCTCCCTCCCTCCCTCCCTCCCTCTCTCCCTTCCTTCCTTCCTTCCTTCCTT